>OX422222.1:314356374-315571374 GCA_949130495.1 Sambucus nigra
TAGACAATCCATACCAATAATGGCATCATACTCGGTCATCTCTAACACTAACATATCAGCGGGTAAAGTAAACCTCTCGATCTCTATACCCACACCTCTACACATAAGCGAAATCATGGAACCTCTACTTAACGGTGAGTCTACATAAGTAGCGGTGCTCTCTGCGGTGTCTAATAACCTAATGGTGCGTTCAAATCTCATAATAATAAAATCGTGTGTAGCCCCCGTGTCAAATAAAATGCTCCCCAGAGTCCCCTGAATAGAGAACATACCCTCAATAGCTGGCAGATTCTGTGGGGCTGCGGCCTACTGAAGCTGATACACTCTCCCATACTGAAGCTGTCCCTGCTGAACTGGGACTGCTGGAATGGGTGGTAATGCTGCCATCTGTGGTGCTGGGAGGGCGGCGGGAAACATAGGCCTTTGTGGCTTGTGTCGAGCACCTTGCTTCTACTGCTGTGGGGCCCTGCCCTTATCAGGACAATCCTGACGTTTGTGGCCAATCTTACCACAAATGAAACACTTCCCCTGGAAGTTTCCCCCTCGCTATCCCTGCTGACCACGGCCCTGGTGACCGTTACCATTTCTGCCCTGGCCTTGCTGGCCCTGGTGAAACTGCTGCTGTTGACCATTTTGACCCTGCTAGCCCTGATGGCCGTTCTGACCCTGCTGGCCATTTTGGAATCCTCCCTGACCGTTCCTGAAACCCCTGATAAGAATCTCTTAGAATCCCCCTACTGGGAACCCTGATCACCCTGCCTATACTGACCCTGAGCTGATTGTGCCCCGCTGGCACCATTTCCCCTGATGGCTGGACTCTCCTGATCGCTTCCCCTCTGTCAAGTGAAAGTGGTGGTCCTGGCAATGGAGCAATGCAGCGTTAACCACATCAGAATAAGTGGCCAACGATAGATTACCCAACAAGTGCTGATGGATCCTCCAAGTCAACCCGTCTGTAAACTTCTGAATCTTTTTCTCTTCTGTCGGTATATCATCCGTTACAATGTTTAGTAAGTTAGTGAATTCGGCCTCATATTCGGCCACAGTCATACCCTCCTATCTAAGGTTCATCAACTTCCTCCACATTTCCGTATTAACAGCTGACGAAAAATATTTGCGGTCGAACCGCACCCAAAACTCCTGTATAGAGAGAGTATCTCTCTCCTCTGCGGTGGTAATAGACTCCCACCACTGCAATGCAGAACCTACTAGCTTGAAAGTAGATAGTATCTGCTTCTGAACATCGGTGCACTCATACATCCTCAGGTGCCTCTGAATATCCTTCCTCCACTGACTAGATACCACAACATCGGAGCTACCTGCGAACTGTGGAGGGTGTGCTTTCTGAAAAGCATCTCGAACACATTCCCAAGAAGACGGGAATGCATGTGCCTGAATTGGCGCGGCTACTTGCACCTGGGGTGGTGCCTGCTGTACAACGGCAAGAGCGGCATTTACCGCTTGGGCTACAATGGCTGCAACCTCGGCGGCATTCATGATGCCCTGTACTGGAGCTAGTTGTGGCTCGGGCTGTGCATCCCTAGGAACTCGCTGCGCACGTCGTGGAGGCATCTGAAATAAGAGTAAAGTTTATAAGTTCGCAGTTATAAACTTAAAATAGCTGAAGAGCGAAGCATACATAAAGGAATACAACAGTCCTAAAATATAGGGCTCTACATCAAAGAAAACTCAGCGGAAATATAATAAGCCGTACAGATCCTAAAGGACACTAAAACCTGATGCTCTGATACCACCTGTGACACCCCGACTAATTAAATACCGGGTAGCAACTCCTTTATTAAATCAATACAAAATGCCAAGTTGGTCCAGTTAATAGCATCACTATCGAAAATATTTTTAATGATTACTAACCACCTAGTATTTAAAAAGTGAGTTGTCAAATTTTAAATTAAATCTGATTAACATGCAATAAATGAAATATAGAAATGTAACACAACCATTCACGATAAAGTCCAACTATAGTGAATCAACAAATAAAGATGAGTCTAGAGGAAATACTCCTCACAACAATCCCAATATGAAAAGAAATAAAACAAGTCTGCATCCTGAATTAATTACAAGCCAAAAGTCTGAATAACCGAAAGAAATGAAATGTCTCTAAAGAAAAGGGTGACATGCCCTACAATGATGAAACTGAATATGGAGTCATGACTAGAAAAGGAGGCGTCTACTGTCAAGGCCCTGTAACTTCCACAATAGCTACAACTCGTCACCTGTATAGAATTCCTATGCATGGTGTCCTTGTGGCTGGGCACCTAAAATGTTTTTACAAAAAGATAGATTTGAAAGCAAACGGGTCAGAGCCCGAATGTGGAGAGTATTTTAAAAACAGCAAGTGCTTTAATAACATTTAAAACAATGAATGCGAAATACATGTTAGGACGTGCTCTCACATGAAATACTCACCTCTCGTCTAACTGTGCACTCCTAATGTTCCTGTACCCATTCATGTGTTATTTATCTCTAACTAGACCGTCATAAGTTCTAACCCAACTACTCGATTCACAATATGAATTCCCGATGTTATCGCTTAAATAGATAGCTTTACTTGAACTCGGATTCTCAATTATTAGCATTACCGTTTACTGGAGGTTATCCCCTTATTTATCTTCTCAAGGAGTTACTATAAATTATTCTCATAATTAAACATAACAATTCCTTTTCATTTAACCGTATATTATTCCCATCATAAATATACAATATAAGCACCCCGAGGCTAAGCTGCGGTGCACACATACTCTGCTATCCATCCCGGTACATCACGTACATAAGGATTACAAATTCCGAATCTCTCAGGAATTGTTAGAATAAGCACAACACACAAAAATGGAGGTGAACATAATTCAATATATCCATGGGTCATGTACATACCTACGCTCCATAGTCAGCTGACTTAATAACTCACAATTAAGTCATTCTCTTGAAATATGTCCTCTAGGTACCAAACTAAATCCGGGCACACAAGGATTAGAAGGACCTAAGCGAACGTAAACCTCCCGTGATAGCAAGTATGGTAGGCATGTCATACACAAAAATCATATACTAAGCTGTGACACCCCGAGACTAATTAAATACCGGGTAGCTACTCCTTTATTAAATTAATACAAAATGCCAAGTTGGTTCAGTTAATAGCATCACTGTCAAAAATATTTTAATAATTACTAACCACCTAGTATTTAAAAAGTAAGTTGCAAAATTTTAATTTAAGTCTGATTAACATGTAATAAAAGAATAATGGAAGAACAACATAATCCATTCACCATAATGAAGTAATGAAATAATCAACAAGTAATAATAAGTCCGGAGGAAAACTCCTCACAATAATCCCACAACTAAAAATAAAATGACAAGTCTGAATCCTGAATAAATTACATGCCCGAAGTCTGAATAACTGAAATAAATGAAAAAAGTCTCTAAAAGAAATGGGCGACATGCCCTACAACTGATAAGTGCTGAATATAGAGTCAAGATAGATGAAGCGTCTACAAGCAAAGTCCTCTAACTTCCACAAACAGCTACAACTCATCACCTGAATGAGGATCCTAAGCATGGTGTCCTTGTGGATGGGCACCTAAAATGGTTTTTACAAAAATAGATTTGAAAGCAAATGGGTCAGAGCCCGAAAGTGGAAATCATTTTAAAAAATAGCAAGTGTTTTAATATCATAAAAACATTAAATGCAAAATACATGTTAGGACGTGCACTCACATGGAATTCTCACCTCTCGACTACATGTGCACTCCTAACGTACCTTACCCATCTAAATGACATATATATCTAACCAAAAACGTAATAAGTTCTACCCCTTACTACTCGATTCTCATATTACATTCTAACGTTATCAATTAAATAGAGGGCTTTACATACACTCAGATTCTCAATTAGTAATATAATTCACTATCAATTAACCCGTTATATTTTCTCAAAACATTACCATAATTATTATCACAATATTAACATGAAAGTCCCCATTAATTAAGTGTATATTATTCACGTCATAAATATACAATACAAGCACCCCGAGACTAGCTGCGCTGCACACATACTCTGCTATCCATCCCGGTACATCACGTACATAAGGATCACGCATTCCGAATCTCTCAGGAATCGTTCAGATAACAACATCACAAATAATGGAGGTGAACACAGTCACATCACATGGGTCACGAACGTACCTGCGCTCCCACGATCAGCAGACTTATTAATATCCCAATAAGCCCTTCTCTGACCTATGTTCATCGAGGTAACCAATCTAAATCCGGGCAACACAAGGATTAGAAGGCCCTAAGCGAACGTAAACCTCCCGTGATAGCAAGTATGGTAGGTATGTCATACACATAAAATCAATACATATACTAAGTATTCACACATCTTAGTAATCACCATACTATATTGGTGGTACACTCCTCATTCTCTTACCGACATATAATGCTACACAATTTATATGTTCTCGATTAATATAGTAATTTAGGCCGTCAATAGTTCTCGCATCGTAATAGACACTCACGTCCTACTTCATAATTTCCCTTAGGTTCAACTACACTTCTAGGTTTGACTCCTCATTATATCCAAAACATCCCACATATATCAATTAATCATCAAGGAAAGGTTATCTCTACATATACACAAGGTTATGGGACACTCGGGATCAAAACAGGCTAAAAAGCCCAAACTGTCAACTCGTTAGAAGTCTCGTTCAAACGAGGCTGTTCGAACGAGAATTCGTTCGAACGAATTGGGCCTTCTAACGAGATCTCGTTCGAACGAAAGTCTTCGAACGAACATCCCTCTCGTTGGAACCCAAACTGTCAACTCGTTAGAAGCTCGTTCGAACGAGCTCGTTCGAACGACCTGGGCAGGTCTTCTAACGAGTGGCCAGATTCAAGCCCAGAAATTCCTATCTCGTTTTTCCCAATTCTCTTCACCTCTAATCTCACCTAAATGTCATTCCAACAATGTTTCAAGGTATCTAATCCTTACTAAACATGTTTCAACCGTATTAAAACATTTATATGGGTTAAAATCACCCTAAACTACATCAAATTATCAAATCTCCAACATTTATTTTTCAAATCTCAAGAACATGAACCCTAAAACTTATAAATCATCAATGGGCCTAATTAAATCCGTTTTGTTTCATCCAATATATTATTATCATCAGAATAATCACCTACATACAATTCTACATGCAATTCCTCATCAATATGCAAGATTCTCATTCCAAGTTTAATGGGTTTTTCATCCATCTCCCAAACAAATACAATTATAACAAATTCCTACGCATGGAAGAAGCATTCTCTGCATTTAATTGAAATTAAACCACTTGCCTTAAGTGTAACTCTGGATTTGATGACGAATCTGATGAATGATTCTCTCTCTCTTCTGCAGAATTCCTCCTCTCTCTCTCTCTCCAAGCTTTCTTTTCTAATGGTGGCAGTGGAGGCTAGGGGTTCTTAGGAACTTTTGGGATTAATTCTAATAGCCCCCGTAGCCCTCTAATCAGTAAATGGCTGGTAATGGGTGAGTGGATCTTTTAATTTTCCAATAAAAACTCCTAAAATTCGTTAATCAAAAATCCCAAAATTCTAAAATTACCAAACTGCCCTTTTGGGTTGCCGGTATGGCCTAAAAATACCCCGGGACCCAAACCAAACCCCCGGCTAGTGTTTTCTGACTATTTCGACCCTTCCGAACGCGTTGGCGCACTCAAAATGACCATACGGTTAATAGAAATAAAATTCGCTTTTTAATTAACATAATTATATTCCTGATGCCACTGTCACACGCGTCTTAACAAAATTCCCAAATTGCCGTATTTCAATCTCACGACAAATTTCATAATTCAATATTCATATATAATCATATATGCACATTATAATCAAATACCAACTCGCATCTCGCTAGTATTTTAATCCGGGTTAATTTCCAATTAATTACGCATTTAATCCAATTAATCCCATAAATAAATATCACCAAAATACGGGGTATTACATACTTCCCCCTAATAACTGAATTTCGTCCCAAAATTCGGAACTAGAAAGTACCTGGTAAGAACAACTCTGGATAACATTCGTGCATCTCATCCTCGTGCTCCCATGTGGGCTCCTCGACATTATGATGTCGCCACTGAACGCGCACTAACGGAACTATCTTTGACCGTAGTTTCTGCTCACTTCGGTCCAAAATAGCAATCGGCCCCTCCTCGTAGGAGCTATCAGGCTGGAGATCGATGTCCTCCAAAGCAATATGAGAATGAGCCAAATCGTCTCAAAGATATTTCCTTAGCGAGGAAATATGAAATACATCGTGAATCCGATGCAAATGCTCCGGTAACCCAAGCCTATAAGCAACCGGTCCAATCCGCTCAATAATAGGAAATGGTCCCACGTATCTCGGTGCCAACTTCCCTTTCTTCCCAAAACTCATAATCCCCTTCATAGGAGATACTCTGAGCAAAACTTGGTCCCCCACTTGAAACTCCCTAAAGAACCTCTTCGCATCAGCATAGCTCTTCTGCCGATCTTGAGCTACCCGAATGCGAATCCGAATCAATTCTATCCTCGCTGAAGTATCCTGAATCACTTCCGGCCCAAGCAGTTTGTTGTCCCCCACCTCCAACAAACATGCTGGGGAACGACAAGGTCTACCGTACAACGCCTCAAATGGAGCCATGCCAATGGTGAACTGGTAGGAGTTGTTGTAAGCAAACTCCACGAGTGGAAGATACTGCTCCCATCCACCCCCAAAATCAATGATACTCATACGTAGCATGTCTTCCAACATCTGGTTTGTACGCTCGGTCTGCCCATCGGTCTGCGGGTGATACGCCGTACTCAACCGCAATTCCGTGCCCATGGCCTCCTGAAAACTCTCCCAAAACCGTGAAACAAATATCTTGTCTCGGTCAAACACGATATTTAGGGTCACACCATGAAGTCTCACTATCTCTGAAATAAAGAGCTGGGCATACTGTCCCGTAGTGTAGTCTATCCTTACGGGTAGAAAATGAGCGACTTTGGTCAACCTGTCCACAATTACCCAAATGGAGTCGTGACCTCTCTGTGACGTAGGCAACCCCATGATAAAGTCCATGGATATGCTCTCCCACATCCATATCGGGACCTCCAATGGCTGTAGCAGTCCTGACGGTCTCTGATGATCCACTTTTACTAACTGACAAGTGGCGCATTTAGAAACAAACTCGACAATATCTCTCTTCATCCCGCTCCACCAATACTGTCGTCTCATGTCTTGGTACATTTTGTCCCCACCGGGATGTACCGCGAACCGTGAGCCGTGCGACTCTGCCATCACCGCGTGCCGCAATTCCTCCCCTTCCGGAACTACCAATATCCCATAGAAGCCTAATCCCCCATCTGAGCTAACGGTATAGGAATCGGCTCCCTCTGCTAATAATCGAACTATCTGCTCCTGACAGAACGAGTCATTTTCCTGTGCCCTTACTACCTTCGTGACAATCTGCGGTGTAACGGTCATTACAGACATGAACGATCGGGCCACTGCATCCTGGTGTCCCAATTCCTTCCATTTGGCCTTCCACACCCCTGCCACTTCATCTGCTGGCCTACGGCTCAACGCGTCTGCTACTACGTTAGCCTTCCCCGGGTGATACTGGATATCAAACTGATAGTCCTTCACAAACTCAAGCCACCTTCGCTGCCGCATATTCAACTCCTTTTGCGTGAATAGGTACTGTAGGGACTTGTGGCCCGTGAACAATTGAAACTTTTCCCCCAAAAGGTAATGTCTCCATATCCGAAGGGCAAATACAACTGCCGCCAACTCCAAGTAATGAGTGGGGTAATTCTTCTCGTGAGGCTTTAGCTTACGGGATGCATAAGCAATGGCCTGACTCTTCTGCTGCAATACACCTCCAACTCCTTGCAAGGACGCATCGGTGTAAACTAAATACTCAACTCCCGGTCTCGGCAATGCTAACACAGGTGCTGAGGTCAACTTATCCTTCAATTCATCGAATTCCAACTGACAGACATCACTCCAGATGAATGGCACACCCTTACGAGTCAGATGTGTCAAAGGACCTGCTATCTTCGAGAATCCCCGAATGAACCTCCTGTAGTATCCTGCTAGGCCCAAGAAACTACGAATCTCTGTCGGTGTCGTGGGCTATCCCCACTCCCTCACCGCGGATACCTTCCCCGGATCAATAGATATTCCCCGGTCGGAAATAATATGTCCCAAAAACTGGACCTCCTTCAGCCAGAACCCGCATTTCTCATACTTTGCATACAGCTCGTTCTGACGTAGCGTCTGCAAAACTTTCCTCAAATGCTCGGCGTGCTCCTCCTCTGTATGGGAGTAAACCAGAATATCATCAATGAAGACAATGACAAACTGATCTAGGAAATCTCTGAACACTCTATTCATCAAGTCCATAAACACTGCTGGAGCATTGGTCAAACCAAAAGGCATAACTCGAAACTCGTAAGATCCATATCTCGATAAGAATGCAGTCTTCGAGACATCCTCTTCCCTGATACGCAACTGATGGTATCCCGATCGCAAATCAATCTTCGAGAATAATGAAGCTCCTCTCAACTGGTCGAATAGGTCATCGATTCGAGGCAACGGATACTTATTCCGTATCGTGACCTTGTTCAACTCTCGGTAGTCCACACACAATCTCAGTGAACCATCTCTCTTCTTCACAAACAACACAGGGCACCCCACGGCGAAGTACTCCTCCGTATAAACCCCTGACCCAACAACTGCTCAATCTGATCCCGTAACTCCCTCATCTCAGCTGGAGCCATACGGTACAGTGCGCGTGCTATAGGTCTCATATCTGGTAATAAGTCTATGACAAAGTCTATCTCTCGACTGGGGGGTAGGCCTAGTATCTCCTAAAACACATCTGAGTACTCCCTGACAACTGGGATCGAATCTAAAGGAATCACAACCTCCTTAGAGGTATCCTCCTCTATGTAATACAAATGAGCGGTCGAACCTCCCTTTGGGTGAGGCATCGCCACTACAAACATCTCTTGCCCCGAAATGGCAAAAATAATGCTCCCACCGAAGCAATCAATCATGGCTCTGTAATCAGCGAGCCAATCCCTACCGATAATCACATCGTGCACATGCATATCTAATACCAATATATCTGCAGGTAATACCAGACTACCAATCTTTACCCCCACTCCCTGGCATATAAAGAAAATAAGTGACCCACTCCCCAATGGTGAGTCTACACACGTCACTGTGCTCTCTGCTGTGGATAACAACCCTAAGGATTTCGCAAAATGTGTAGCTATAAAATAGTGCATTGCCCCCGTATCAAACAAAACCCGACCCATTGTACCATGGATAGGAAACATACCCTCAATCGCGGGTGGTGCCTGCGGAGCTGCTGCCTGGTGGACGTTATAGACACATCCATACTGTAACTGTCCCTGCTGCACAGGAACTGCTGGAATGGCTGGAAGAGCTGGCACCTGGGCTGGAGCTGGGAGGACTGGTGGAAAAGTGGCCTCTGCGGCTCATGTCGAGCACCCTGTTGCTGCTGTGGGGCCCTGCCCCTATCAGGACAGTCCTGGCGTTTGTGGCCAGTCTTGCCACAAACGAGAAACTTCCCCGGGAAGTTCCCCCCTCTCTGTCCCTGCTACCTCCGGCCCTGGTGGCCATTACCGTTCCTCCACTGGCCTTGCTGGCCCTGCTGAAACTGCTATTGACCATTCTGACCCTGCTGGTTCTGATGGCTGTTCGAACCCTGATGGCCCTGCCGGAAACCTCCCTGTCCGTGCCTGAAATTTCCTGACCTAAACCTTTTGTTATCCCCCCGCTGGGAACCCTGGTTGCCCTGTCTCTGCCCCTGAACAGATTGTGCCCCACTGGCACCATTCCCTCCAGTCCTGCCCTGATGGCTGGACTCTCCAGATCTTTTGCCCTCAGCCATGTGAAAACGGTGATCCTGGCAATGGAGCAATGCAGCGTTAACCACATCAGAATAAGTGGCTAACGAGAGGTTCCCTAACAAGTGCTGACGAATCCTCCATGTCAACCCGTCAGTAAATTTCTGTATCTTCTTCTCCTCTGTCGGTATCTCATCCAGAACAATGTTCAGAAGATTAGTGAATTCGGCCTCATACTCGGCCACAGTCTTACCCTCCTGTCGAAGGTTCATCAACTTCCTACTCATTTCCGTGTGAACAGCAGACGGAAAGTACTTGCGGTCGAACCGCACCCAGAACTCCTGAATAGTGAGAGTGTCCCTCTCCTCCACGGTGGTAATAGACTCCCACCACTGCAGTGCAGATCCCACTAGCTTAAAGGTAGCTAGTATCTGCTTCTGAACCTCATTGCGCTCGTACATCCTCAAGTGCCGCTGGATATCCTTCCTCCACTGCCTTTGAACTACGACATCGGAGCTACTTGCGAACTCCGGTGGGTGTGCTTTCTGGAAAGCATCACGAACACGTTCCCAAGCAGACGGGAATGCATGTGCCTGAATCGGCGCGGCTACCGGCGCCTGAGCTGGTGCCTGCTGAACTACGGCAAGTGCGGCATTTACCGCCTGGCCCACAATGGCTGCAACCTCGGCGGCATTCATCGTGCCCTGAGGTGGTGCGGGCTGTGGTTCTGGCGTAGCATCCCTGGGAATACTCTGTGCGCGTCGTGGAGGCATTCTGAAACAAGAATAAAGTCTATAAGTTCGCAGTTATAAACTCAAAATAGCTGAAGAACGTAGCATATACAAGAGAATACAACAACCCTAAAATATAGGGCTCTACATCAAAGAAAGCTTAGCGGAAACATAATAAGTCGTACATATCCTAATGGACACTAGAACCTGATGCTCTGATACCACCTGTGACACCCCGAGACTAATTAAATATCGGGTAGCTACTCCTTTATTAAATTAATACAAAATGCCAAGTTGGTTCAGTTAATAGCATCACTGTCGAAAACATTTTAATAATTACTAACCACCTAGTATTTAAAAAGTAAGTTGCCAAATTTTAATTTAAGTCTTATTAACATGCAATAAAAGAATAATGGAAGAACAACATAATCCATTCACCATAACAATGAAATAATCAACAAGTAATAATAAGTCCGGAGGAAAACTCCTCACAACAATCCCACAATTGAAAATAAAATGACAAGTCTGAATCCTGAATAAATTACATGCCCGAAGTCTGAATAACTGAAATAAATGAAAAAAGTCTCTAAAAGAAATGGGTGACATGCCCTACAACTGATAAGTGATGAATATAGAGTCAAGATAGATGAAGCGTCTACAATCAAAGTCCTGTAACTTCCACAAACAGCTGCAGCTCGTCACCTGAATGAGGATCCTAAGCATGGTTTCCTTGTGGATGGGCACCTAAAATGGTTTTTACAAAAATAGATTTGAAAGCAAATGGGTCAGAGCCCGAAAGTGGAAATCATTTTAAAAAATAGCAAGTGTTTTAATATCATAAAAAAATTAAATGCAAAATACATGTTAGGACGTGCACTCACATGGAATTCTCACCTCTCGACTACATGTGCACTCCTAACGTACCTTACCCATCTAAATGACATATATATCTAACCAAAACGTAATAAGTTCTACCCCTTACTACTCGATTCTCATATTACATTCTAACGTTGTCAATTAAATAGAGGGCTTTACATACACTCGGATTCTCAATTAGTAATATAATTCACTATCAATTAACCCGTTATGTTTTATCAAAACATTACCATAATTATTATCACAATATTAACATGAAAGTTCCCATTAATTAAGTGTATATTATTCACGTCATAAATATACAATACAAGCACCTCGAGACTAGCTGCGGTGCACACATACTCTGCTATCCATCCCGTTACATCACGTACATAAGGATCACGCATTCCGAATCTCTCAGGAATCGTTCAGATAACAACATCACAAATAATGGAGGCGAACGCAGTCACATCACATGGGTCACGCACATACCTGCGCTCCCATGATCAGCAGACTTATTAATATCCCAATAAGCCCTTCTCTGACCTATGTTCATTGAGGTAACCAATCTAAATCCGAGCAACACAAGGATTAGAAGGCTCTAAGAGAACGTAAACCTCCCGTGATAGCAAGTATGGTAGGTACGTCATACACATAAAATCAATACATATACTAAGTATTCACACATCTTAGTAATCACCATAATATATTGGTGGTACACTTCTCATTCTCGTACCGACATATAATGCTACACAATTTATATGTTCTCGATTAATATAGTAATTTAGGCCGTCAATAGTTCTCGCATCGTAATAGACACTCACGTCCTACTTCATAATTTCCCTTAGGTTCAACTACACTTCTAGGTTTGACTCCTCATTATATCCCAAACATCCCACATATATCAATTAATCATCAAGGAAAGGTTATCTCTACATATACACAAGGTTACGGGACACTCGGGATCAAAACAGGCTAAAAAGCCCAAACTGTCAACTCGTTAGAAGTCTCGTTCGAACGAGGCTGTTCGAACGAGAGTTCGTTCGAATGAACTGGGACTTCTAACGAGATCTCGTTCAAATGAAAGTCTTCGAATGAACATCCCTCTCGTTAGAACCCAAACTATCAACTCGTTAGAAGCTCGTTCGAACGACCTGGGCAGGTCTTCTAACGAGTGGCCAGATTCGAGCCTAGAAATTCCTATCTCATTTTTCCCAATTCTCTTCACCTCTAATCTCACCTAAATGTCATTCCAACAATGTTTCAAGGTATCTAATCCTTCCTAAACATGTTTCAACCGTATTACAACATTTATATGGGTTCAAATCACCCTAAACTACATCAAATTATCAAATCTCCAACATTTATTTTTCAAATCTCAAGAACATGAACCCTAAAACTTATAAATCATCAATGGGCCTAATTAAATCCGTTTTGTTTCATCCAAGATATTATTATCATAAGAATAATCACCTACATACAATTCTACATGCAATTCCTCATCAATATGCAAGATTCTCATTCCAAGTTTAATGGGTTTTTCATCCATCTCCCAAACAAATACAATTATAACAAATTCCTACGCATGGAAGAAGCATTCTCTGCATTTAATTGAAATTAAACCACTTGCCTTAAGTGTAACTCTGGATTTGATGAAGAATCTGATGAATTGTTCTCTCTCTCTTCTGCAAAATTCCTCCTCTCTCTCTCTCTCCAAGCTTTCTTCTCTAATGATGGCAATGGAGGCTAGGGTTTGTCTTAGGAACTTTTGGGGTTAATTCTAATAACCCCCGTAGCCCTCTAATCAGTAAATGGTTGGTAATGGATTAGTGAGTATTTTAATTTTCCAATGAAAACTCCTAAAATTCGTTAATCAAAAATCCCAAAATTCTAAAATTACCAAACTGCCCTTTTGGGTTGCCGGTATGGCCTAAAAATACCCCGGGACCCAAACCAAACCCCCGGCTAGTGTTTTCTGACTATTTCGACCCTTCCGAACGCGTTGGCGCACTCAAAATGACCATACGGTTAATAGAAATAAAATTTGCTTTTTAATTAACATAATTATATTCTTGACGCGACTGTCACACGCGTCTCAACAAAATTCCCAAATTGCCGTATTTCAATCTCACGACAAATTTCATAATACAATATTCATATATAATCATATATGCACATTATAATTGATGCGGCGGAAATATTGCGTATTTCACCCATTAACCTACGCGTTATTAGCCCCCTCGGGTATCTTATTCCCTATATTTATGCTCGTTAACCAGACAAACTCAGATTTCTATGTTAACATGTTTTGCAGGGGTTAATTGAGCTTTTATAGGTGTTTGGATGCTTAGTGTGAACTTCGAATGCGTTTTGCTCGATTTTCGTACACAACCGCACGTTCAAGGGCATTTTAGTCATTTTACAGATTGGGCACCTAGCCCAACATCTTCATGGAAGTTGTGGCCCTCCTCGCAAGCTTCACGTGGCCATAAACGGTGCGCGATTCCGATTCATAACAAAGAAGTTACGGCGATTTCAGCGGACGAGAAAAGCTTGGAAACCAAAACAGCAATGCAGTCTGCTGCCCCTGCTTGATCGATCGATCGATGATTTGGTAGATCGATCGACTATGTTAAATTGCCGAAATTTGGCCTTGGTAGATCGATCGACCAAATCATAGATCGATCGATGCTCTATTTTCTGCAGATATTTTTTGCATTTCTTTTCTTTTCTCTTTTCTTTTCTAATTTAATTCCCACTTGGTATATAAGCCAATTTTGTTGTAATAAACAGGGAAGAACGTTTTTAGGTTAGTTTTAGTTAGGGTTGGAGGGTTTTTGCTTGGTTCTTCTTCAATCTCTCTTGGATTGACACACAAATTGGTTGTAAGATTGACTATTCATCTTCCCTCTCCTTTAATATAGCTTGTTTTCATTCTTTCCTTGCTTTCTAGATAATTTCCATGCTTTATAATTAGGTTTTCTTGCTTTAATTTATTGCTTTCTTAGTTAATTAGTTTAATTTAGTTAATTTCATGCTTAGTCCGTAGATAAATAGGTTCGGGATTGCATTTCCGCCATTTTCGGGTTCGGACCTCGAAATTTAGGGTTCCGTGTAAAATCGCATTTAATTGAAACCGCGCGTATTAAAGTCAGATTATTATGCGTTTGACTTTATTTGTCATGCAATGTTAGTGTTTATAGCGATTATCCGAATTTAATCCGCGTGTGACCATTTTTCAGTTAAATGTTTTATCTCACAACTTTGGGTTAAATTCCTTCTTGCGTGATGTTTATGCTTAATTGTAAATGCTCGATTAAATTGCTTTCGAGCCTCAATTTTAATTAGTAGTTGTTTCGATTCGTTTGGCTGGATGCGATCCCGATCCTCGATTTACTTTATTTAGCGTTAACTTATTATTTTCTTTATTCACGATAACCACCCTTTCACCTTTTCGTTTATTTATTTTACACCCTTTTATTCCTGAAGTAACTAAAACAATTAAAGTCTAAAATTCAATCACTCCCTGTGGAATTACGATACCCGACTTACCACTGTACTTGCTTGTCAAGTGTAGCTGTTGTTTAGGTTCTATCTTTTGTATGTCGAGCGGGAGCCGAAATCAACGATAGTGTCCCTACACGAACACCCGATTTTCATGGCATCAAAAATGGCGCCGTTGCCGGGGAGTGTGTTTTAGATAGTAATTGTTTTATTATTTCGTAGTATTTTTCCTTTTGTATTTGTATTCTTTGTTTTAACCTTTTTTGCAGGATTTGCATACTTTGAGCGCTAAGAAACTTTGATTCGCGGTTGCTCACTTTCTTGCTCGGATTCTCCATCTACAAACAACGAGGTAATCATGTCCTACTATTATAGTTATTACGGTTATTCTAATGATTCATACTTTGGGGATAGTTTTCAAGTTTTTCATTTTCAAGATTTTCTTGAAAATGAAAGACTTGAAAACATTTATCGGAATGAAAATCGTTATTGGAAGCTTGAGTTGGATTCATTATTCGAATCCAATGACGATTCTTATTTCATTACTTTCGAAGACGAGTTTCAACCAAATGAGGATTCCGAGGCTCTTGAGCCGAGGAATCCTACTTTGGAAGAAACTTTGCTTCTTTACTCCCAAGGTTTGGAAAGCTTAAATGATGCTGGAATGAGACTTGGAGCACTTTGCGATGAGATGAATTCTTATGCACAAAACAACGAGGAGGTGGAAACTTGTGTTTCACCTCAATTTTTCAAAGAATTTCTCATCGAATGTGAATCTTTCTCCCCCGAAATTCAATCTCCTTCCGACGATGAGTCGATTGAGATTGAATTTGTTTCATCACCATATTCGTTTTCCGTCATTGAACCATTAGAATTACCGGTTGATTCCTATGAGTCGGTAGAAACTTTTAAAACTTCTACACTTTTTGCCGATGAGGACTCTTTACCGGACTTGTTTTTGATGGATGTTATCCTCATGTGTGCACCATCTCCCATTCCATTTGAAAAACCTTTGGGAGATGAATCGATTTTTCTTGGATCTCTAGTGTACCTTTCCCCCTTGATATCCAAATCCCCCATCGTCCGCCCAAAATTTGAAATTGGCGATGGTTCACATTTTTCACCACCCACATGCCTTCCGTTGTTCAAACGGAATTCATATCTTTCGGGAGGCATGTTCGCTTTGGAGGGTCCACCGTTGATCTTTCAAAGTCAAATACCTTTTTCGGTGGACCCTCAACTATTTAGACTTCTAGTGTATAGTTAGTGTGAAGTCTAAATAGTAGGTTGTAAATAGTTAGATTTTTAATTTTCTTTCTTTCCTATTTTTCTTTCGTTTTAATTTAGTCTAGTGTAATTAGTTAACTTTTTGTTATTTGTTTTTGCTATGCTCGGTACTAACTTGTTTTGTAGATTCCTTTGGACTCGCGCTTATGGAGATCGCTCCAATTTTTGGTAATATCGTTCTTTTCCTCTCTTTGTGTTGTGTTCTTAATGCGCATTGAGGACAATGCAACATTTAAGTTAGGGGGTGTAGGATATTTTATCCATTTTGCTGTTTAGTCCTTGGATTTGATTACAATTTAGTTACAAAGCATGTTTTTGTTAAAAATTTGAAAAATTTCATAAATATTTTCTTTCTTTTTTCCCCTTTATTGGGCATTTTACCCTGTTTTCGATGATAAATTTTAATAATTGCCCGATCCAATAGACAACTCAATGATGCATGTTCTCGATTTTAGAAGTTATTAGACTTTAGTCCTCAAATCATTGATATTGTGAATAACTTCATGAATTAAACTTTATCCCATGAGCATATGCACTTTCCTTGTTCTATTGATTTGGTTTAAGATTTTTATAACTCGGGAATCTTTTGTTGCATTGTATATACTTACACCGAGTAAGCTTTGTACCTTTCGTCGTTTGTGAGTGTTATACACTATTCTTTTCTCATTGAAAATGTTGAATTCGTTGGTAATCTCTCTATTCTTTCATTTGACCGTTCATTAATTGAGTTCATACTTGAAATGCGTTACTTGATCCTGATTTTCATATATTGTTTTGACTTGAGAATTGCTTAAACTTTAGGAAATGATCATAGGCCATCTTTGTTATATCACCCATATTGACCTTGACCTCACCCTTATATGTTTACCCTCGTTAACCCCTTTGAGCCTAAATATAGCCCTTCGTTTCATAACCCAAAATCCCATAACCAACTCCAAATTGGAGTTTTAAGCCATACATACACCTTACATACCTTTGTTTGGAATGTTACTTGGGATTGAATGTTGTTGTTGTATTGCGGTTGCAATTTTAGGCATATGAGAGTTTGATAAGCAAAGAAAAGTGATGTGAAAAAGAAAAAAAAAAGAGAAAGCAAAAAGCAAAAGAAAACAAAAAAAGAAAATGTGAGAAAAAGGAAGAAAAGAAAAGAAAGAGAAAGTTGTATATGTTGTGTATAGTGTTCAATAAGCTTTGATTACTCTCCCCGATGATATATCTAATGCCGTTTTGGAGCTTGTTTTTCCAATTTTGTTATTGCACGCATTCTCCCATTATCTCGAGTTTTCATCCCGAACACTTTGAATCCGTACATACATTCCTTCGTTTCGCACCCTAGCCATACCTACATCATAACCCTATTAAAGTCCTATGTGATCTTAGGGTGCATTTAATTTAAAAGCCAATAGTTGTGATAATCTGTGAAAATGCATTTCGCCTCTTTTAGTGTGCGGTATCCTTTCACTGAGATTTCAATTTTTATTTCCTATATAGTGTTCTTCTTCTGTGACATGTGTGCGGCCAAGTTTCCATTTACATTTACTCTTTATGCCCGCATGTCCCGTGTGTTACCTCCCTGTTTCGAGTGAATTCACTTGATGAGTGTAATGCCCGTGAGGATTGAATATATGATTGCTTTAATGTTTATCCGGTTTATTTAAGTTTTTGCCAAATCATATTTTTCATATGCTCTCCCCCCTCCCACATGTTAGAGTTTCAATTCTATGAGGTGCATTCAACCTGTTAATAACAAAGGACTTTTGTGTGAATTCATTCACTTTGCTAATAATGCATATGAAATCCTTTTCTCAATTGTTGAGTTTATCGCATGTTGGGTTGGGCATATTTTGAGGAAACCATGTGATGTTTGTGGGTATCATCCCTGAAAACCCTCACGAGACGACACTCGTCCACTAGGGTAACCTAGGGGTTTAACGGCTTATTGCATACGCTAAATGCAATCGAATTGCCCGCGAAAGTGGCCTTATCTTTTTATTGCTTTTATACCGTACTTTTCTACTCTCTCCTTTATTGGTTTACTTGTTCTTCTTGTTGCATCCTATTTTATTGCTAGGGACTAGCAATGTGTAAGTTAGGGGGTCTGATACGGCGGAAATATTGCGTATTTCACCCGTTAACCTACGCGTTATTAGCCCCCTCGGGTATCTTATTCCCTATATTTATGCTCGTTAACCAGACAACCTCGGATTTCTATGTTAACATGTTGTGTGCAGGGGTTAATTGAGCTTTTGTAGGTGCTTGGATGCTTAGTGTGAACTTCGGAGGCGTTTCGCTCGATTTTCGTACACAACTGCACGTTCAAGGGCATTTTAGTCATTTTATAGATTGGGCACCTGGCCCAATATCTTCATGGAAGTTGTATCCCTCCTCTCAAGCTTCGCGTGGCCGCAAACGGTGCGCGATTCCGATTCATAACGAAGAAGTTACGGCGATTTCAGCGGACGAGAAAAGCTTGGAAACCAAAACAGCAATGCAGTCTGCTGCCCCTGCTTGATCGATCGATCGACGATTTGGTAGATTGATCGACTATGTTAAATTGCCGAAATTTGGCCTTGGTAGATCGATCGACCAAATCATAGATCGATCGATGCTCTGTTTTCTACAGATATTTTTTGCATTTCTTTTCTTTTCTCTTTTCTTTTCTAATTTAATTCCCACTTGGTATATAAGCCAATTTTGTTGTAATAAACAGGGGAGAACGTTTTTAGGTTAGTTTTAGTTAGGGTTGGAGGATTTTTGCTTGGTTCTTCTTCAATCTCTCTTGGATTGACACACAAATTGGTTGTAAGATTGACTATTCATCTTCCCTCTCCTTTAATATAGCTTGTTTTCATTCTTTCCTTGCTTTCTAGATAATTTCCATGCTTTATAATTAGGTTTTCTTGCTTTAATTTATTGCTTTCTTAGTTAATTAGTTTAATTTAATTAATTTCATGCTTAGTCCGTAGATAAATAGGTTCGGGATTGCATTTTCACCATTTTTGGGTTCGGGCCTCGAAATTTAGGGTTCCGTGTAAAATCGCATTTAATTTAAACCGCGCGTATTAAAGTCGGATTATTATGCGTTTAACTTTCTTTGTCATGCAACGTTAGTGTTTATAGCGATTATCCGAATTTAATCCGCGTGTGACCATTTTTCAGTTAAATGTTTTATCTCGCAACTTTGGGTTAAATTCCTTCTTGCGTGATGTTTATGCTTAATTGTAAATGCTCGATTAAATTGCTTTCGAGCCTCAATTCTAATTAGTAGTTGTTTCGATCCGTTTGGTTGGATGCGATCCCGATCCTCGCTTTACTTTATTTAGCGTTAACTTATTATTTTCTTTATTCACGATAACCACCCTTTCACCTTTTCGTTTATTAATTTTACACCCTTTTATTCCTGAAGTAACTAAAACAATTAAAGTCTAAAATGCAATCACTCCCTGTGGAATTACGATACCCGACTTACCGTTGTACTTGCTTGTCAAGTGTAGCTGTAGTTTAGGTTCTATCTTTTGTATGTCGAGCGGGAGCCGAAATCAACGATAGTGTCCCTACACGAACACTCGGTTTTCCTGGCATCAAAATGGGCATCGAAAACAAGGCAAAATGCCCGAGTTCAATAAGTTTGATAGGGTTCAATAAGATGGCCTGTGACTCCGTACCTCTATGACCCTTATGCCCCTCCCCCGCCCAAGTCCCCGCGCCGCCATCCGGATGATATGTAGGCCGTTGTGATCCCGTTTCTGCTGATTTTTTTTGGGTGGTTGTTTATTTTGATTGTTGGGTATATACTTTGGTAGTTGTGTTAGTATGGGGAGGAGAGAGTACAATTCTTATATTTTCTAATTTTGGCTTATTTTGCCCCATGTACACAACTCTTATATATTAATGAAATGACTCAGTTTCGGTTTCATATTTGTTCTTGTATATATCTCTGTTGTATATATTTTTGTTTATGGTACTAACTTGTAACAGGCATGCCGTTGCGCGGTTCTCGAGTTACTCCTTTCGGGGTGACTATTTTCTAACCCCTTTTCCCTTTTTATCCCTACTAACATTGGGGACAATGTTTCATTCAAGTTAGGGGGTATGGTTTACAATTGTGATGCCGGTTATTATGTTAGTATTTATTTATATAAAAAATTAAAAAAATTAAAAAAAAATAAATAAAAAATTAAAAAAATAAAAAAATTAAATTTTTTTTATTTTATTTTTTTTTCTTTTTCTCTCTCATATCTACTATGATTACTTATATGATCGGCGTATCCTGTTGTATAGCTATGAAGCATGCTTTGAGTCATTGATTTATTACCCTTTAGCCCGTTATTGTTTGCATTGTGAATAACATCATAAAATTAAACCGTGAAGCTTTGAGCATATACACAAATAATTATTTATGATTTGGTTTAAAAGTGTTTAAAATTCGTTATTCTAAGGCGCATGCTATACCCTTACAAAAGTGAAAATTGAGACTTATCATCATTTGTGAGCGTATACACCCACTCTATCTCTTTCTTGTCAATGAACTCGTTGACGATCTCATTTTCTTTTCTTTTGATTGCATACTAACTGATTTATCACTTGAGCATGATTTTCAATGGTGTTGAGTCCCGCGAATCACATGAAACTCTAGGAAAGGATTTTAGGCCCTTGTTGTTAAACCCATATGACCTTGACCTTTCCCTTAAATGTTTCCCCTAGTCAACCCCCTTGAGCCTTATTATTCCTTTCGTTTGAACCCCAAATCCCTTGTCCAACTCCACATTGGAGTCCTAAACCCTTATTTACTCCTCCCGTACCTTGATTAGGGATTGTTCCGGGGATTGAATGATGTTGTTTATATGTATTGCAATCAAGCTATGAAAGAGAAAATCAAAGAAAAAAAAAGAGAAAATCAATGAAAAAAAAAGAAAAAATCAAAGAAAAAAAGAGAAAATCAAAGAAAAAAAAGAGAAAATCAAAGAAAAAGAAGAGAAAATCAGAGAAAAGAGAAAAGAAAAGAAAAGAATAAATGTCGAATAAGATGGGTCCTAGTTGTTTCCCATTTCACCTTGTGTATGAATATCAAAGTCTCACTCTCATGCATACATTGCTTGTGGAATTTGATTTTGATTCCTAAGTTTCCCATTTAATCCATTATCCCGTGCGATATTCCCGAATTTCCTTTGATCCTACACACATCCCGTTCTTTTCCAAACCCTAACCTAGCCTAAATTCTATACCCCTAAAAGTCCTATTTGATCCTAGGGTGATGTGATTCCAAGGCCGAACATTAGCGATAATCAGTTTAAATGCTCTTCTCTTGGTTAATATGCGATATCCTTTCATGAGATTGTATTTTTCACTTTTATATTGCGTTCTTCATTGATGACATGTGTGTGGCCTAGTTTCCCTTTACAATTACTCTTCAAGCCCGCATGTCCCGTGTGTGTTACATCCCATTTCTAAGTGTTTCATTTGTTGAGTGTAACAACCGGAGAGAACTTGAGTATGCATGCCTTAGCCTATGTATGGATTTTGAAAGTTTTGCCAAATCTAAATTACCACATGTGTCCGCTTATTTCGCATTCCCATGGTTTCAATTTTTATTTGAAGTTATTTATTTAATGCCGATAATTGCCGTCTTTTGTGTGAGCTTCGTTCACTTTGTTGATAAATTGTGCTTCTTAGATATTTGTTCAGCTACGCATTGGATTTTGCAGTATCATTTTATAAGTTGATTTGATGTTTGTGGGTGTCATCCCTGTAAACCCTCACGAGACCTCACTCGTCCCCTAGGGACACCTAGGGGTTTAACGGCTTATTGCATACGCTAAATGCAATCGTTCGCCTACGAAAGTGGCATTTTTCCTTCATTGTACATATATCTTATATTTTGGTTGCATTGTTGGCCCTTGTTTCTTCATACTTCATTGCTCGGGACTAGCAATGTATAAGTTAGGGGGTGTGATTCGTCACTTTTATTGTATTTTATACCCCGTTAATTTGTACATTCTAGCATTCCCGTGCATGTATTTCCCGGTTCTTATACTCATTTATTGACTAACCCCTGAATTCATCATATATACTTTGTCTGTGTCTATATTGAGCTTTTATAGGTCTCGGGAAT
Source organism: Sambucus nigra (assembly GCA_949130495.1). Taxonomy (NCBI): domain Eukaryota; kingdom Viridiplantae; phylum Streptophyta; class Magnoliopsida; order Dipsacales; family Adoxaceae; genus Sambucus; species Sambucus nigra. Next base: position 314,378,778 of record OX422222.1, read on the forward strand.
GCATTTTGGGAAGTTTGGTTTTGATCCGGAAAGTTCCGTTGACATTTGTACAGTCGGGGGCATTTTGGTAATTTCAGTACTCAGGTTTTGCTCCCGATTTATCCACGGAAGTTGTAGACCTTCTTCTCCTCTTCGCGTGGCCTCCGACGGTGCTTGAATCCGACCTCGAACGAGGAAGTTACGGAAGTTTCGGTGAAGCATGGGACAACGAATGCCTATATAGGCAACTCTTCTTTTTGCAGCAGGCCCGAATCGATTCTCCATTACCACCGAATCGATTCGGTTACATGCAGGGGCATTTCTCTACACTTCCGAATCGATTCGGATTTGGCACCGAATCGATTCGGCCCTGCATTTCCAGCTTTCCTCTTATTACTAGTTTGCCATTTTGGTTGGATTTTTGGGGATTTATCCCTTGTTTTCCCTTTTTGGGAGATATATAACTTTTGTTGGATATTTAGTGAGATACAAAAACACTCTCTTCTCTCTCCTAGGTCAAGTTCATTTATGGTTTTCACCAACTTGTAAGGCTTTGATTACTAGTTGAATTGTTGTGATTAATGCAAGATAAGTTCAATTCCTTCATCTCTACTTGTTCCACTAGCTTTAAATTGCATTGAATTCCATCCTTTGTATTGATTTGTGTTTTAACTAGATATCTAATTTAAGTATGTTGTTAACTAGCATTTGTAGTTTAGTTTTAATCATGAGTAGCTAGACTTGTGATTGGGGATCAAAATCCCACCTTGGATGCTTGAACTTAATATTTAGGGTTTGGTTTATAATTGTTCTAATGGAACTTCATGTGTTGGTATTGGAGTATCATAGCTTCTTAACTTCTCTTGTCATGCAAGAGTTAGTGTTTGAAGCTTTACTACAAACCCAACCCATCTAGCAATAATTAAATAAACCCTAATCCTCCATTGTTGAGTTCGGTCTCTACATGGTTGATTTTCGGACATAATTAGTTATGCTCAATTAGAATTAATTTCAACCAAGCCCTATAATCCCCTTCCTTATGAATCCGAGGTGGGAGAATGATCCTTGATCCCCTTAATTTCTTGAACTCAAGCTTTCCTTAGTTCTTTTCATAGTTCCGTAATTATTAATTAATCATCTGATCATCAATAGTATGTTAGTTTAGAGATCACTCTGAATCACATTTCCAAACCCTTAAATCATCTTTTACACTTTAACCTTTGTGACGTTTAGAGAATCTCTTTACCCCAATTCTGTTCTCTTAGAAGTGTATCAATCCCTGTGGATCACGATTCCGTACTTACCGATTATTACTTGTTGCGATAGATTTGCACTTGAATCGCAAGCCATATTTTGGGCGCACCAAGTTTTTTGTGACGCGACGCAAATATTGCGTATTTCACCCGTTAACTTACGCATTATTAGCCCCCTCGGGTATCTTAATCCCTATATTTATGCTCGTTAACCAGACAATCCTCGGATTTCTATGTTAACATGTTTTGCAGGGGTTAATTGAGCTTTTGTAGGTATTTGGATGCTTAGTATGAAGTTCGGATGCATCCCGCTCAAGTTCCGTACGCTATTGCACGTTCGGGGGCATTTTAGTCTTTTCACATCTTGGGTGCCTGGCCCAACATCTTCATGGAAGTTGTAGCCCTCCTCGCAAGCTTCGCGTGGCTGCAAATGGTGCGCGATTCCGATTCATAACGAAGAAGTTACGGCGATTTCAGCGGACGAGAAAAGCTTGGAAACCAAAACAGCAATGCAGTGTACTGCCCCTGCTTGATCGATCAATCGACGATTTGGTAGATCGATCGACTATGTTAAATTGCCGAAATTTTCCCTTGGTAGATCGATCGACCAAATCATAGATCGATCGATGCACTGTTTTCTGCAGATATTTTTTGCATTTCTTTTCTTTTCTCTTTTCTTTTCTAATTTAATTCCCACTTGGTATATAAGCCAATTTTGTTGTAATAAACAGGGGAGAACATTTTTAGGTTAGTTTTAGTTAGGGTTGGAGGGTTTTTTCTTGGTTCTTCTTCAATCTCTCTTGGATTGACACACAAATTGGTTGTAAGATTGACTATTCATCTTCCCTCTCCTTTAATATAGCTTGTTTTCATTCTTTCCTTGCTTTCTAGATAATTTCCATGCTTTATAATTAGGTTTTCTTGCTTTAATTTATTGCTTTCTTAGTTAATTAGTTTAATTTATTTAATTTCATGCTTAGTCCGTAGATAAATAGTTTCGGGATTGCATTTCCGCCATTTTCGGGTTCGGACCTCGAAATTTAGGGTTCCGTGTAAAATCGCATTTAATTGAAACCGCGCGTATTAAAGTCGGATTATTATGCGTTTAACTTTCTTTGTCATGCAACGTTAGTGTTTATAGCGATTATACGAATTTAATCTGCGTGTGACCATTTTTCAGTTAAATGTTTTATCTCGCAACTTTGGGTTAAATTCCTTCTTGCGTGATGTTTATGCTTAAATGTAAATGCTCGATTAAATTGCTTTCGAGCCTCAACTCTAGTTAGTAGTTGTTTCGATCCGTTTGGTAGAATGCGATCCCGATCCTCGCTTTCCTTTAATTTAGCATTAACTTATTCTTTTCTTTTGTCACCATAACCACCTATCATCTTTTACACTTTTATTCCTGAAGTAATTAAAACAATTAACATCTAAAATTCAATTACTCCCTGTGGATTCTCGATACCTGACTTACCGCTCTACTTGCTTGTCAAGTGTAGCTGTAGCTTAGGTTCTTTTGCATGTCGAGCGGGAGCCGAAATCAACGATAGTGTCCCTACACGAACACTCGGTTTTCCTCGCATAAAAAATGGTGCCGTTGTCGGGGATCGAACCCGAGTCACCCGCGTGACAGGCGGGAATACTTACCACTATACTTATCAAACTAATTAAACTTATCAAACTTTGTGAAATCATCATAGGCCATCTTTGTTATATCACCCATATTAGCCTTGACCTCACCCTTATATGTTTACCCTCGTTAACCCCTTTGAGCCTAAATATAGCCCTTCGTTTCATAACCCAAAATCGCATAACCAACTCCAAATTGGAATTTTAAGCCATACATACACCTTACATACCTTTGTTTGGAATGTTACTTGGGATTGAATGTTGTTGTTGTATTGCGGTTGCAATTTTAGGCATATGAGAGTTTGATAAGCAAAGAAAACTGATGTGAAAAAGAAAAGAAAAAGAGAAAGCCAAAAGCAAAAGAAAACAAAAAAAGAAAATGTGAGAAAAAGGAAGAAAAGAAAAGAAAGAGAAAGTTGTATATGTTGTGTATAGTGTTCAATAAGCTTTGATTACTCTCCCCGATGATATATCTAATGCCGTTTTGGAGCTTGTTTTTCCAATTTTGTTATTGCACGCATTCTCCCATTATCTCGAGTTTTCATCCCGAACACTTTGAATCCGTACATACATTCCTTCGTTTCGCACCCTAGCTATACCTACATCATAACCCTATTAAAGTCCTATGTGATCTTAGGGTGCATTTAATTTAAAAGCCAATAGTTGTGATAATCTGTGAAAATGCATTTCGCCTCTTTTAGTGTGCGGTATCCTTTCACTGAGATTGCAATTTTTATTTCCTATATAGTGTTCTTCTTCTGTGACATGTGTGCGGCCAAGTTTCCATTTACATTTACTCTTTATGCCCGCATGTCCCGTGTGTTACCTCCCTGTTTCGAGTGAATTCACTTGATGAGTGTAATGCCCGTGAGGATTGAATATATGCTTGCTTTAATGTTTATCCGGTTTATTTAAGTTTTTGCCAAATCATATTTTTCATATGCTCTCCCCCCTCCCACATGTTAGAGTTTCAATTCTATGAGGTGCATTCAACCTGTTAATAACAAAGGACTTTTGTGTGAATTCATTCACTTTGCTAATAATGCGTATGAAATCCTTTTCTCAATTGTTGAGTTTATCGCATGTTGGGTTGGGCATATTTTGAGGAAACCATGTGATGTTTGTGGGTATCATCCCTGAAAACCCTCACGAGACGACACTCGTCCACTAGGGTAACCTAGGGATTTAACGGCTTATTGCATACGCTAAATGCAATCGAATTTCCCGCGAAAGTGGCCTTATCTTTTTATTGCTTTTATACCGTACTTTTCTACTCTCTCCTTTATTGGTTTACTTGTTCTTCTTGTTGAATCCTATTTCATTGCTAGGTACTAGCAATGTGTAAGTTAGGGGTGTGATGCGGCGGAAATATTGCGTATTTCACCCATTAACCTACGCGTTATTATCCCCCTCGGGTATCTTATTCCCTATATTTATGCTCGTTAACCAGACAACCTCGGATTTCTATGTTAACATATTGTGCAGGGGTTAATTGAGCTTTTGTAGGTGCTTGGATGCTTAGTGTGAACTTCAGATGCGTTTCGCTCGATTTTCGTACACAACTGCACGTTCAAGGGCATTTTAGTCATTTTACAGATTGGGCACCTGGCCCAACATCTTCATGGATGTTGTATCCCTCCTCTCAAGCTTCGCGTGGCCGCAAACGGTGCGCGATTCCGATTCATAACGAAGAAGTTACGGCGATTTCAGCGGACGAGAAAAGCTTGGAAACCAAAACAGCAATGCAGTCTGCTGCCCCTGCTTGATCGATCGATCGACGATTTGGTAGATCGATCGACTATGTTAAATTGCCAAAATTTGGCCTTGGTAGATCGATCGACCAAATCATAGATCGATCGATGCTCTGTTTTCTGCAGATATTTTTTGCATTTCTTTTCTTTTCTCTTTTCTTTTCTAATTTAATTCCCACTTGGTATATAAGCCAATTTTGTTGTAATAAACAGGGAAGAACGTTTCTAGGTTAGTTTTAGTTAGGGTTGGAGGGTTTTTGCTTGGTTCTTCTTCAATCTCTCTTGGATTGACACACAAATTGGTTGTAAGATTGACTATTCATCTTCCCTCTCCTTTAATATAGCTTGTTTTCATTCTTTCCTTGCTTTCTAGATAATTTCCATGCTTTATAATTAGGTTTTCTTGCTTTAATTTATTGCTTTCTTAGTTAATTAGTTTAATTTAGTTAATTTCATGCTTAGTCCGTAGATAAATAGTTTCGGGATTGCATTTCCTCCATTTTCGGGTTCGGACCTCGAAATTTAGGGTTCCGTGTAAAATCGCATTTAATTGAAACCGCGCGTATTAAAGTCGGATTATTATGCGTTTAACTTTCTTTGTCATGCAACATTAGTGCTTATAGCGATTATCCGACTTTAATCTGCGTGTGACCATTTTTTAGTTAAATGTTTTATCTCGCAACTTTGGGTTAAATTCCTTTTTGCGTGATATTTATGCTTAATTGTAAATGCTCGATTAAATTGCTTTCGATCCTCAACTCTAGTTAGTAGTTGTTTCGATCCGTTTTGTAGAATTCGATCCCGATCCTCGCTTTCCTTTAATCTAGCATTAACTTATTCTTTTCTTTTGTCACCATAACCACCTATAATCTTTTACACTTTTATTCCTGAAGTAATTAAAACAATTAACATCTAAAATTCAATTACTCCCTGTGGATTCTCGATACCCGACTTACCGCTCTACTTGCTTGTCAAGTGTAGCTGTAGCTTAGGTTCTTTTGCATGTCGAGCGGGAGCCGAAATCAACGATAGTGCCCCTACACGAACACTCGGTTTTCCTCGCATCAATAATCAAATACCAACTCACATCTCACTAGTATTTTAATCCGGATTAATTTCCAATTAATTACGCATTTATCCAATTAATCCCATAAATAAATATCACAAAAATACGGGGTATTACATAAGCATTCACACATCTTAGATATCTCAACGTTAATAAAGGTACATTCTACATCCTTATACCATTATTCCAATTTTATGCATTTTAAGTCTTCCGATAATATAAAATGTAGATTGTCGACACATCTCACATCGTAGTTTCTTGTACTTAAAACCTATCTCAAAGGGACTATTAAGTTTCCTATTATTCCCACATATAACATCATTATGCTTAAGGTCCTTACTTCTGCCCCAAACTTCATTTCACCAAATTATTAAAATTTACTCTTTTAACTCTAACCTTATCTCACTCATTGGATTTCATTAGATTTTAGAATAATTCCTCAATTTGAATCCTAATTAAGGTCCAAATTTTATAACCATACCTACTGGTCTTCCTTAAGTCTAAGGATATCCATAAAGTCTCCAATAATAATTTCTAAGGTTTAACACCATTAAAATTTAACTAGGAAAAATTTTACTCTGTCTGGGAAGGTCGATCGATCGACCTTAACCTTCGATCGATCGATGGTGGTCGATCGATCGACTGATGAATGTCGATCGATCGATCACACCAGGTAGGCTACGGACTGCTTCATTTTGTAGTCCTCAAAACGTCCCAAAACTCCATTATAAATCATTAAAATCTAAGATAATGTTATAATATCATCATACAACCATCCTACAACATTGTTAACGTTCTAAAACCAAATAATTCATCAACCAAGGGCTTTGTTTGGATCAAAACTTCATCAAGAATCCAAGTTTTCTATTTCTTTCAAGAACATTAATAAACTTCTTCTTAAATCCGTTTTTAGATCATCAAGGGTTATATTTTGAATTCATAATTCGTCCAGAATGTTTCTACATGCAATACCTAACATAGTTCATAGTTTTAATCTTCAAATTCATGGGTCTATATCAATCTTCCAAGATAAATTCGATAATTTCCCTAAACATGGAAAAGCATAAGATTGAATCAATTGTAATTAAATCACTTGACTCTAATCTTTCTCTGAATTTGATGTTGAATCTTGAAGGTTGAATTGTTCTCTCTCTCTCTGCAGAATTCTCTTTTCTCTCTCTCTCTACAAGTTCTTCTCTAAGGATGATGACAATGGAGGTTTAGAGGTTGCCTGAGGAACTTCTTTCTATTTCTTCCAATAACTCCCGTAGCCCATTAAGTCATTTAGTGTAGTTAGTAGGTTTAGTGGATAGAGAATAAGTCAGATTTTATTTCTAATTTTCGTGGGTTTTAATTCCCAAATTTCTGAAATTACCAAAATGCCCTTTTAAGTTACTAATATGGCCCAATAATGCCCCGGGACCCCAAATTAACCCCCGGCTAGTGTGTTCTGACTATTTCGACCCTTCCGGACACGTTGGCGCACTCAAAATGACCATACGGTTAATGAAAATAAAATTCACTTTTTAATTAAATAACTACTTTCCTGACGCGACTGCCACACGCATCTCAACAAAATTTCCCAAATTGCCGTATATCAATCTTACGACTAATTCAATATTTCCAATATTCATATATTGCCATATATACACATTATAATCAAATACCAACTCACATCTCGTTAGTATTTTATCTGGATTAATTCTCAATTAATTCACATTTAATTTAATTAATCCCATAAATAAATATCGATAAAAAATGCGGGGTATTACACCTTGGCACCTAATAACAGAATTTCGTCCCGAAATTCGAAACTAAAAAGTACCTGGTAAAAATAACTATGGATAACGTTCGCGCATCTCATCCTCGCGCTCCCATGTGGACTCCGAACGTGTATTTCCCTTAGTACGAGTGATACGGAGATTGGATAGCAGAGTATGCCCGCACCATAATTTTTATGTGGGGTGCTGTTAGAATATATATATATATATATATATATATATATATTATACGAGTATTTAATATATATATGAAGTTCTGAAATTTGGAACTGCATACTGTGTTATGGTAAGTAAGTAATGAATAATGACTTCAAATTGGAAATACTTGTTTTGAAAAGTATAATATGACACTGGGAAACGTTATTAATAAATAAAGTTAAAATGAGAGCTTTGTTACTGAATGAAATTTTCCTCTTAAACAATTATGTTTTTTAGTTTTAAATCTTACGAGTAACCTAAGATAAGTTAGATCATTGGGAAGATTAGTGCGATATAAGATAAGATAAACAGTTGGGAAGGTTAATGCGATAGGTGTGCACATTAGAAGAGAGGTGAGAATTTCTCAAGAGAGTGTCGCACTAATATGTTGTTGCATTGGCCTGTAAACATTTAAAATACTTGCTAAACGAATTTTAAATCATTTACACTATCGGGCTCTGACCCGTTTCTATTTCTCTTTCTCTCTTGTATATATATATATGTATATATTACAGGTGCCCAGCCACAGGGGCGTCTTGCATAGGATCCTTTGGAAGGAACGCTCTGCAGCTTAGGTGGGAGTTGCAGGCCTCTTGTTTAGACGACTTCATTTATTTGATTCCACTCCTAGCATGTTCATTTAGTGGGGCATGTGTCACCCTTTCCATTATTCAGTTGTTTATTTGGACTTTGTGATTCAGTTATTTCTAGTATTGTCACTTTGGGATTTATTATAGTCTGGATGTTTTACTTTAAGTTTTAAATGTTGGGATTTAGTTGTTGAATGATTAAATTATTTGGATTATATGTTCCAGGATAATTGTGGTGTGATTCTTTATTATTGAATTGTGGTATAAATTTAAATCTTGGTTTATAAAATAAAATTTGGAAAGTAATATTGACTTGTACCCAAGAAGATAGGAATCCTGGGTACAGGCTATCGAATCGATAGTCACGGTCCAAAGAGACGCAAGGGTATGTGCTGACCTCTTGGACTTGGAAACTATGCTTCACCTCAATATTGTTTGTGTATGTATTAATATAGTTCGAGAGTGATTCCGAACATGTATTTCCCTTAGTACGAGTGACACAGGGATTGGATAGCAGAGTATGCCCGCTCCGTAATTTTTATGTGGGGTGCTATTAGAATATATATATATATATAGATATATATATTATACGAGTATATAATATATATATGAAATTCTGAAATTGGGAACTGCCTACTGTGTTATGGTAAGTAAGTAATGAATAATGACTTCAAATTGGAAATACTTGTTTTGAAAAGTTTAATATGACACTGGGAAACTTTATTAATAAATAAAGTTAAAATGAGAGCTTTGTTACTGAATGAAATTTTCCTCTTAAACAATTATGCTGTTTAGTTTTAAATCTTACGAGTAACCTAAGATAAGTTAAATCATTGGAAAGATTAGTGCGATATAAGATGAGATAAACCGTTGGGAAGGTTAGTGCGATAGGTGTGCACATTAGAAGAGAGGTGAGAATATCTCAAGAGTGTGTCGCACTAATATGTTGTTGCATTGGCCTGTAAACATTTTAAATATTTGCTAAACGAATTTTAAATCATTTACACTATCGGGCTCTGACCCGTTTCTATTTCTCTTTCTCTCTTGTATATATATATGTATATATTACAGGTGCCCAGCCACATGGGCGTCTTACATTGGATCCTTTGGAAGAAACGCGCTGCAGCTTAGGTGGGAGTTGCAGGCCTCTTGTTTAGACGACTTCATTTATTTGATTCCACTCCTAGCATGTTCATTTAGTGGGGCATGTGTCGCCCTTTCCATTATTCAGGTGTTTATTCGGACTTTGTGATTCAGTTATTTCTAGTATTGTCACTTTGGGATTTATTATAGTCTGGATGTTTTACTTTAAGTTTTAAATGTCGGGATTTAGTTGTTGAATGATTAAATTATTTGGATTATATGTTCCAGGATAATTGTGGTGTGATTCTTTATTTTTGAATTGTTGTATACATTTAAATCTTGGTTTATAAAATAAAATTTGGAATGTAATATTGACTTCTACCCAATAAGATAGGAATCCTAGGTACAGGCTATCGAATCGATAGTCACGGTCCTAAGAGACGCGAGAGTATGTGCTGACCTCTTGGACTTGGAAATTATGCTTCACCTCAATATTGTTTGTGTATGTATTAATACAGTTCGAGAGTGATTCCGAACGTGTATTTCCCTTAGTACGAGTGATACGGGGATTGGACAGCAGAGTATGCCCGCACCATTTTTTTATGTGGGGTGCTGTTAGAATATATATATATATATATATATATATATATTATACGAGTATTTAATATATGTATGAAATTTTGAAATTTGGAACTGCCTACTGTGTTATGGTAAGTAAGTAATGAGTAATGACTTCAAATTGGAAATACTTGTTTTGAAAAGTATAATATGACACTGGGAAACTTTATTAATAAATAAAGTTAAAATGAGAGCTTTTTTACTAAATGAAATTTTCCTCTTAAAAATTATGTTGTTCAGTTTTAAATCTTACGAGTAACCTAAGATAAGTTAAATCATTGGGAAGATTAGTGTGATATAAGATAAGATAAACCGTTGGGAAGGTTAGTGCGATAGGTGTGCACATTAGAAGAGAGGTGAGAATTTCTCAAGAGAGTGTCGCACTAATATGTTGTTGCATTGGCCTGTAAACATTTTAAATACTTGCTAAATGAATTTTAAATCATTTACATTATTGGGCTCTGACCCGTTTCTATTTATCTTTCTCTCTTGTATATATATATGTATATATTACAGGTGCCCAGCCACAGGGGCGTCTTGCATAGGATCCTTTGGAAGGAACGCGCTGTAGCTTAGGTGGGATTTGCAGGCCTCTTGTTTAGACGACTTCATTTATTTGATTCCACTCCTAGCATGTTCATTTAGTGGGGCATGTGTCGCCCTTTCCATTATTCAGTTGTTTATTTGGACTTTGTGATTCAGTTATTTCTAGTATTGTCACTTTGTGATTTATTATAGTCAAGATGTTTTACTTTAAGTTTTTAATGTTGGGATTTAGTTGTTTAATGATTAAATTATTTGGATTATATGTTCCAGGATAATTGTGGTGTGATTCTTTATTATTGAATTGTTGTATACATTTAAATCTTGGTTTATAAAATAAAATTTGGAAAGTAATGTCTAAAAATGGTTTGACACTTATCTTAATTAATTAGGGTGTTTAAACTGGAAAAGTTATTTTTACGACAGTGATGCTAAGAATGAACCAAATGTTCACCTTGATTTTAATTTAATAAAGAAGTGATCGCCCGATATTTAATTAGGCGGCGTGTCACAGGTGGTATCAGAGCATCAGGTTCTAGTATCCTTAGAATCTGTACGGCTTATTTCGCTTTCAGCTTAACATTTTTGCTATAGAGTCCTATTTTAGGATTGTTGTATTCCTGCTTTTACGTTTACGTCTTCAGCTATTTGAGATTTGATATTAACTGTAGACTAATAAATTTCTTCACGTTTCAGATGCCTCTGAGACGTGCACCAAAGGATAGGCATTCCCAAGATGAGAAGCCAGCAGCTACGGCACAGGGTACGATGAATGCTAATGAGGTAGTCGCTATTATTGCCCAGGCGGTGAATGCCGCGCTAGCGGTGGTTCAGCAAGCTCCACCCCAGATTCAGGCAGTGGCACCAGTACCTGCACAGCTTCCATCTGCATGGGAGCGGGTTAGGGATGCCTTTCAGAAGGCGCATCCCCCTGAGTTCTCTGGTAGTTCAGATATCATCATCGTCAGCCAATGGAAGAAAGATATCCAGCGGCATCTTCGTATGTATGAGTGCAAAAACGTACAGAAATAGTTGTTGGCTTCCTTTAAGCTGGTGGGGGCCGCTTTGCATTGGTGGGAGTCCACCACCACCTTGGAGGAGAGGGACATAATTCCGATTCAGTCATTTTGGGAGCGGTTTGACCGCAAGTACTTTCCACCCTCCGTGCAGACTGAGATGAGGCGAAAACTACTGAACTTGAAACAGGAGAATTATACCGTTGCTGAGTATGAGGAGGAGTTCACGAGACTTCTCACCATAGTGCCAGATGAGGCACCCACTGAGGGCAAAAAGATAATGCTGTTTGTGGACGGGTTAGCTTGGAGGATCCATCAGCACCTTATAGGGAATCTATCTCTGAGTACTTTCACTGATGTACTCAATGCTTCTTTACTACATTGCCAGGATCACTGCTTCCATCTACAAGGAATCAAGAGAGTAGGAGAGTCCGACCAGCAGGGAAGGACCGGGGTTAGTAGTAGTTCTAGTGGAGCACCGACATCTCAAGGACAGACTCGTCAGTACGAGCAGAGTTACCATCAGGGGGACCCTGCTAAGCGATTTCGTTCAGGTAATTCCAGACAGGGATTTGGGGGTTTTAGGATGGGCCAGCCTAATCAGCAGGGCCAGCAAGGCCAACACCGACAGCAACAGGGTCAGCAGCTGGGCCAACCGGGCCAACAACGTTTCCATCAGGGCCAATAGGGCCAGTGGCGGGGTGGTAACGACCAGCAGGGCCGTGATCAGCACAATCAGAGGGGAGGTAACTTCCGAGGTCGATGTTTGGTATGCGGCAAGCATGGCCATAAGTGCCAGGATTATCCAGAGGGTGATAGGTCCCCACAGCAGTAGGGTGCCCATAATGAGCCACAGAGGCCACTTTTTCCAGTTGCCCTCCCAGCACCAGCCCAGGTACCATTCCTACCAGCCATTCCAGCAGCGCTAGTGCAGCAGGGGCAGTTACAGTATGGACGTGTCTATAACGTCCACCAGGTAGCAGCTCCACAGGCACCACCCGCGATTGAGGGTATGTTTCCTATCCATGGTACTATGGGACGAGTTTTGTTTGATACTGGGGCGATGCATTATTTTATAGCTACGTATTTTGCGAAGGCCTTAGGGTTGTTAACCACAGTAGAGAGCGCTGTGACGTGTGTAGACTCACCACTGGGGAGTGGGTCGCTTATTTTCTTTATATGCCGGGGAGTGGGGGTAGATATTGGTAGGTTGGTATTACCTGCAGACATGTTAGTCTTAGATATGCATGAGCACGATGTTATTATCGGTATGGATTGGCTCGCAGCTTACAGAGCCATGATTGATTATTTCGTTGGGAGTATTGTCTTTGCCATTCCGGGGCAAGAGATGTTTATAGTGGCGATGCCTCGCCCAGAGGGAGGCTCGACCGCTCATTTGTATTACATAGAGGAGGATACCTCTTAGGAGGTTTTGATTCCCTTAGACTCGATCCCAGTTGTTCGTGAGTATTCCAATGTCTTTCAGGAGATACCAGACCTACCCCCCAGTTGAGAGATAGACTTTGTCATAAATTTATTACCGGATACTAGACCGATAGTACGCGCTCCATATCGTATGGCTCTAGCAAAGATGCGAGAGTTACGAGATCAGATAAAGCAACTGTTAGGTCAGGGCTTCATTCACAAGAGTACCTCACCTTGGGGCGCTCCAGTCTTGTTTGTGAAGAAAATAGATGGTTCACTGAGGCTATGTGCGGACTACCGGGAGTTGAACAAGGTCACGATACGGAATAAGTATTCGTTGCCTCGAATCGATGATCTATTCGACCAACTGAGGGGAGCAACTTTCTTTTTGAAGATAGATCTGAGGTCGGGGTACCATCAGCTACGTATTAGGGAGCAGGATGTTTCAAAGACTGCTTTCTTGACGCGATATGGGTCTTACGTGTTCAAAGTGATGCCATTTGGCCTCACAAATGCTCCAGCCGTGTTCATGGACTTAATGAATCAAGTGTTCAGAGAGTTCTTGGATCAATTTTTCATTGTCTTCATAGATGAAATTTTGATATATTCACACTCCGAGGAGGAGCATGCCAAGCACTTGAGATAGGTTCTTCAGACTCTACGAGAGCATCAATTGTATGCTGAGTACGAGAAGTGAGGAATCTGGTTGCGAGAAGTACAGTTCTTGGGGCATGTTATTTATGAACAGGGGATAGAAGTTGACCCGAGTAAAGTGTCAGCGGTGAGGGAGTGGGGACAGCCCACGACACCGATGGAAGTGCGTATCTTCTTGGGGTTAGCTGGATACTACAGGAGATTCATTCGGGGATTCTCCAAAATAGCGGGTCCATTGACGAACCTGACTCGCAAAGGGGTACCATATGTTTGGGATGATGCTTGTCAATTGGCTTTCGACAAGCTGAAAGACAAGGTTACTTCAGCACCAGTCCTTGCTTTACCGAAGCCGGGTGTGGAGTACCTGGTTTACACCGATGCCTCTTTACGGGGACTTAGGGGAGTACTTCAGCAAAAAGAGAAGGATATAGCTTTTGCCTCCCACAAGCTTAAGCCGCATGAGAAGAATTACCCCACCCACGACCTGGAGTTAGCAGCGGTCGTTTTTGCATTGAGGATATGGAGGCACTATTTATTGGGGGAGAAATTCCGCTTGTTCACAGACCACAAGTCACTGTAGTACCTGTTCACTCAGCGAGAGCTGAATATGCGTCAGCACAGATGGTTAGAATTTGTGAAGGACTATCAGTTCGACATACAATACCATCCGGGGAAGGCCAACGTAGTTGCTAATGCGTTGAGCCGTAGACCGGTAGACGAGGTAGCGGACGTCTGGAAAGCAAAGTGGAAGGAGTTAGGCCACTAGGACGCAGTAGCCCGTTCCTTCATATCTGTTATGACAGTGACACCCAAGATTGTTACGAGGGTGATACAGGCACAGACCGCAGACCCGTTTTGCTAGGAGCAGATTGTACGACTCTTAGCTGAGGGTGCTGAGTCCTATTTTGTTAGTTCTGATGGGGGTTTGAGGTTTAATGGGAGATTGGTGGTTCCATAAGGAGCAAAATTACGTCATGCAGTGATGACCCAGTCTCACGAGTCCCGATTTGCGGTACATCCTGGAGGAGATAAGATGAACCAGGATATGAGGCGGCAATACTGGTGGAGTGGAATGAAGAAGGACATTGCTGAGTTCGTGTCCAAGTGTTCTACCTGCCAGCTGGTGAAGGTGGACGATCAGAAACCGTTAGGGTTACTTCAGCCATTGGACATACCCGCGTGGAAGTGGGAGAGTATTTCCATGGATTTTATTACATGGTTGCCTACATCACAACGGGGCCACGACTCTATCTGGGTGATTGTAGAACGTTTGACCAAGGTGGCTCATTTTCTGCTGGTGCGGACATACTATACCACGGGTCAGTATGCTCAGTTGTTCATTGATGAGATTGTCAGATTACATGGGGTGCCCCTGAATATTGTGTCAGATAGAGACAAGATTTTTGTGTCGCGTTTTTGGGAAAGCTTTCAAGAGGCTATGGGACAGACAGAGCATACTAATCAGATGTTGGAGGTTGAGTTCAGCTTATCACCCACAGACAAATGGACAGACAGAGCATACTAATCAGATGTTGGAGGATATGCTACGCATGTGTGTTCTTGATTTTGGAGGAGATTGGGAGCCACACCTTCCACTGGTAGAGTTTGCTTATAATAACTCTTATCAGTTCACGATTGGCATGGCCCCATTTGAGGCTTTGTATGGCAGGCCTTGTCGTTCCCCAACTTGTTGGCTAGAGGTGGGGGATAACAAGTTTCTCGGACCAGAGGTAATTCAGGAAACCTCTGCAAGGATTGAGATGATTAGGAGTCGCATTCGAGTAGCCCAGGACAGACAGAAAAGCTACGCCGACGCAAAACGATTCTTTCGGGAGTTTAATGTGGGGGACCAAGTGTTACTACGTGTATCTCCTATGAAAGGAGTGATGAGGTTCGGGAAGAAAGGGAAATTGGCCCCGAGGTACGTGGGACCATTTCCCATCATCAAGAGGATTGGGCCGGTAGCATAAAGATTGGGAATGCTAGAGCATTTACATCGCATTCACGATGTATTCCACATCTCGTCGTTGAGATGATATCTTTGGGATGATATGGCCCATACTCACATTGCGATAGATGAGATAGACTTACAGCCTGACAGCTCTGACGAGGAGAGATCGGTGGCTATCCTAGACCATAGCGAGAGACGATTGAGGTCGAAGGTAGTTCCACTTGTACGGGTCCAGTGGGAGCATGATAATGTGGAGGAATCCACTTGGGAGCGTGAGGCAGATATGTGCGAGAGATACCCATATTTATTCTTACCAGGTATGCCTTATTTTTTGAATTTCGGGACGAAATTCCATTATTAGAGGGGAAGTATGTAATACCCCGTATTTTTATGCTATATTAATTTGGGGATTTATTAAATTTAATGTGAATTAATTATTTAATATAAATCCAAAAATTAATTATGTTATAATTATTAACGTGATGAGAGTTAGTAATTATGTAAAATTTGTTGAATATTACTAATGAGAAAAGTAATATAATATTGGTTATATTAAATGTCACGAGTGAATAAAATGACAATTTTGGAAAAATTGAGTCGGGACGCTCCCGTGTCGCGTCGGGACTAAATATTGATGAATAAAAGTGAATATATTATAAGTCACTCGTATGGTCATTTTGAGTGCGTCAAAGTGTTCGGAAGGGTCGAGATAGTCAGAAAAGTGTACCCGGGGGTTTAGATTGGGTCTCGAGGCGTTTTTAGGCTTAATTAGTACCCTGGGAGGGCATTTTGGACATTTCGAATTTTTGGGTAATTAAACCCACGAAATTTCAAGGGATATATCAGATGTCTAAGGTTGCCTTCTAGGGTTAAAACAACCAAAGACAAGTGACGTCCATAGGAGAGGGAAGGAGAGAGCCTTCAAAGCAATCCAAGGCCCAAATTCCTTCCGTTTGCACCGCCACCACCACCAACGCGTAGATCGCGCGACGGGGAACGCAACCACACGAAATTCGTCATCAAACCAGAACTTTGAAAATCCCAGGCAAGTGTTTATCTTGCTTATTTTCGTTAATGCATCACTCATGTTAGTCTAGGGATGATTAGGATGAGTTTTATGGAAGAAAAACCCAAATTTGAGATAGGAAATTGAATGTAGTAATGATTAGAATGTTATTCTAGCAACCCCTTAACATGTAGAGGATTAAACCACTAAATTTTGATGTTTTAGAAGAAGAAAATTCTGGAAAAGACTGATTAGAACCATGTTAAAGAGATTTCTAGGGTTCTTGAGATTTACATGAATTTTGGCCTGTTAATCCATGGTTATTAATGGAAATTTGCATGCTTTATGTAAAAGATGTATGGAATGGGTTTATACTATTAGTAGTACAAATTTCTGGGCGATTGGGAATGAAAAGTTTGGATTTGGATGGGGTTATGTGAGAAAACCCATAACTGGTAACTGCAGAATTCTCCATACCTGCTTGATCGATCGATCGAGCCAAGAAGTTCGATCGATCAAAGGTTCGATCGATCGAGCCCCAGCCCTCGATCGGTCGACCCCTTCTGGCAGACTCATAATTCCCCTTTTTAAATTAGTTGAATTGAATTAAATGAGAAATAATCCTTGGACACCCTTATTAAAATATTTTGGGAGATAAAGAAGACTAGTAGGACTTATAAATAATTATGGGACCTTTAATATAAGACGAGAGTTGTATTTTTGGGTTATTTACACATAAGGGACGATGAAACTATGTATTAAAGGGAGAGACGCGTAAGATAGTTACGTTGGAACATAAGTGAATACCTAATGAATTTTACACTTGAGAGGATAGAGTCCATGAGTATTACGTAGTAAGTTAGAAAAATCCCTCGAATTAAAGTTAGAGACGAACCGTTATACGTGATAACTAATAATGGGAAAATCAGGATAAATGTCGTGATTATGGGTTATGGGATGAACCTAAATTGATATGATAAAAGTAGTATATTTATATGACTGTGTGTATGCATATATTATATACATGTGAAAATCATGCCCGCGCTACTTGCTATCCCTGAGGTTACCGTGCTGGTACAGTCTTATTTCGATGGGACCTTTATGGGGATATTGACTTGTACCTAAGAAGATAGGAATCCTAGGTACAGGCTATCAAATCAATAGTCACGGTCCTAAGAGACGCGAGGGTATGTGCTAACCTCTTGGACTTGGAAACTATGCTTCGCCTCAATATTGTTTGTGTATGTATTAATACAGTTCGAGAGTGATTCCAAACGTGTATTTCCCTTAGTACGAGTGATACGGGGATTGGATAACAGAGTTTTCCCGCACCATAATTTTTATGTGGGGTTCTGTTAGAATATATATATATATATTATACGAGTATTTAATATATATATGAAATTTTGAAATTTGGAACTACCTATTGTGTTATGGTAAGTAAGTAATGAATAATGACTTCAAATTGGAAATAACTTTTTTGAAAAGTATAATATGACACTGGGAAACTTTATTAATAAATAAAGTTAAAATGAGAGCCTTGTTACTGAATGAAATTTTACTCTTAAACAATTATGTTGTTCAGTTTTAAATCTTACGAGTAACCTAAGATAAGTTAAATCATTGGGAAGATTAGTGCGATATAAGATAAGATAAGCCGTTGGGAATGTTAGTGTGATAGGTCTGCACATTAGAAGAGAGGTGAGAATTTCTCAAGAGAGTGTCGCACTAATTTGTTGTTGCATTGGCATGTAAACATTTTAAATACTTGCTAAACGAATTTTAAATCATTTACACTATCGGGCTCTGACCCGTTTCTATTTCTCTTTCTCTCTTGTATATATATATGTATATATTACAGGTGCCCAGCCACAGGGGCGTCTTGCATAGGATCCTTTGGAAGGAACGCGTTTCAACTTAGGTGGGAGTTGTAGGCCTCTTGTTTAGATGACTTCATTTATTTGATTCCACTCCCAACATGTTCATTTAATGGGGCATGTGTCGCCCTTTCCATTATTCAGTTGTTTATTTGGACTTTGTGATTCAGTTATTTCTAGTATTGTCACTTTGGGATTTATTACAGTCTGGATGTTTTACTTTAAGTTTTAAATGTTGGGATTTAGTTGTTGAATGATTAAATTATTTGGATTATATGTTCCTGGATAATTGTGGTGTGATTCTTTATTATTGAATTATTGTATACATTTAAATCTTGGTTTATAAAATAAAATTTGGAAAGTAATGTCTAAAAATGGTTTGACACTTAGCTTAATTAATTAGGATGTTTAAACTGGAAAAGTTATTTTTACGACAGTGATGCTAAGAATGAACCAACTGTTCACCTTGATTTTAATTTAATAAAGGAGTAATCGCCCGGTATTTAATTAGGCGGGGTGTCACACTTAGTGTATTTAACCTCTTTTCATATACATACGACTTCGTCTCGTGTCGTTCATACAAGTAAATTGGTTGTGCAATATATGTTTCACACACAATATCTACGATAATATCGATCCTTCGCCGATATTTGAAATCATAACTGGTCCCCCACCTTTAACTCTCAAGTAGGACAATGACAAAGTTTACTATGCCATACCTCTATTGGCACTCTTCCCGAACGTGGACTTATAGGAGTTATTTGGACACAAACTCCACTAGTGGAAGGTACTTCTCTCGTCCTCCCCTAAGATCTCAAGGTTCACTTAAAATTTTCTCTGCCGCATTTTATTAGACTGCTTATCTTGGCCATCCCTCTGTGGGTATTAGGCCGTACTCAATTGCATCTTAGTACCTATAATCTCACCATCTCAGCTACATGAGAAGATCCTTGGGGATACTCTTCCATTCTCTAGTGGAAGGAGTCCCTACTGGTTTCAAATCATCACTATTTTTCTAACAGTTAGCTGACCCACTGCAGACTAACTTTGAAGGTTACTCTACATTAAACCTATCACCACTGTTGTTTGTATTCTGACACATCTTGTATTTCTTGAATAAATTTCAATTTATCTTGAAACGTAAGTCTCTGACAAAACGTCGTGAATAAGCTCCGGCTTACCCGACTACTTGTTATCGAATTCACATGCTAATCACAATCCATTACCTGATTCAATCGCTTAAGGTGCCCATACACCCTATACCTCACGCATCATTATACAAAAGACATAAAAGTTTCTTACCTCAATTCTTGCACACTCATTATGCTGATGTGGTATGGGTAAACTCAACCGCCTCACTAACCATAACTTAATCAATCCTTCAATGGTATCATTGCTCTATCCAGAATGATACTGAGACTAGGCGACTCTATTGGCCTTAAGTCATAAATGAATTATTAACTGTCAATTATATCTTCCTATAGGTACAATAACCAACATAAAAAACTTATGTACTATCGGCCAAACTTCTCTCCAACTCCCGACGTTCGCTAGTTTCATGCGTGGGATGTCTCGCAAAGCGAAATCCAAACAAGGGACCCCCCCGATACACTACTATCTAACCTAACCGGTTGTCGAGGTCCGTAAAGCCTTCGGTACATACTATGTACTTTCCCACAATATACGTATTGTGATATAAAATTTTACTCGTCCACTCTCATGTCCCTAAAAATGTAACATGAAGCATGGCGCCCACACTATCCGAAGTACTTGGCGCTATAGATATATAACGAATGCATTATATTTTGCCGCTCGATAAGAACACAATGCATTATATTCTCGTATAATGCAGGGCAATTTTGTTTATGAAATAGTATGATTCAAATCCTCCCTACATTACATGATATGGAGTACAAAAAACCTCCCTCCATATTAGAGAGTTCGATGATGCGTGTGAGACCTTCACCGATCAAACATGCATTGTGGATGTCATTCACCTTAAATGTTTTCCCTTCTACCTGAAGGATAATGCCAAGATTTGGCTATGGTCTTCGACATCGAACTCGATTGGAACGTTGAGGGATATGTAAGAAATGTTTCTCCAAAAATTCTTCCCCCACACTGAACCAATTCCATTAAAACTCAAATTCAAATTTTTAGACAACTCGAAAATGAGCCTTTTAGTAGGTGTTGGGAGCATTTTAATGAGTTGTTTAATATGTGCCCACACCATGGTTTTGAGAAGTGGAGACTTATCTCCTTTTTCCATCACGGCTAAACTTAAGTTCTAAGAATCTCGTTAACACCATGTACCTTGGGGAGTTTCTAAGGTTAGAGGAAGATGATGTTGAGGCTCAGCTTAAGTGTGTTACCGAGACTAATCAAGCGTGTGACACATATAATCAAAACACCCAAACCCAGGCTCGACAAACGTCCTCAACACCTTCTGCAAATGGACTCTATCATTTGGACAAAGATGCCAAGTTAAAGCTTCCAATCAAACAACTTTCCAAGAGGTTGGAAGAAATAGTTGAATCTAGGCAAAGAGACATATCCGGCTCCACTAAAGCATTAAGAGAGGAGGTGTGTGCAATTTTTGAGGTGGACCATTCAACGAAGGAATGCAGAAGGTGTCTGTAAGTTATGCTTCAAGAGCATAAAGAAGTGGTAGGAGATTTTAATGGTAATTATAATGCCACTCATGGGAATTCTTATAACCCTTCATGGCAGAACCATCTGAGTTTTACTTACGGGCAACCAAATATAGCGATGAATCCAAATTAACTTATTTCCTAACACCCGCCACCATTCCCACCTTTCAAACAAGCTCCACCCATACAAGCACCACCTCACGCACCTTATATTACTCCACAGTGAAAAGTATCGAGGGTACTTTAAATGAATTTATGCAAACTCGGTCAGCAATAAATGTTCAAAATGTCCAAAATTTTGCCGACTTAAAGGCATCGTTGTCTAAGTTGTAATCCTCTTTAAGTGTCCAAGAGAAGGGCAAGTTTCGCGCCCAAGTAAAATGACCTCCCCAAGGTAAAAACTGTGTTAGCTCTAATCTCGAGAAAAAATCAAGAGCAATGTAGCATGATAACCACTCCACGTAGCGGAAGAGGAGTTAACTTGTCACCTCCTCCACACTATGAGCAAAATGACAAGGGTATTTTTTCATGCACAAAAAGGTTGAAATGTTACCTGGAGAAAGAACGGTAATTGTTATATAGTCAAGCCCGAGCTGGTTGTGAAACCTCCTATTGTTTCCCCATACCCTCAACGGTTGGTCTCTCAGACCAAAAAGACCTCCCGTGACGAGGTATTAGACGTTTTTAAGAAAGTAAACATTAATTTACCTTTCCTTGAGACCATAAAGAAAATTATGTCATATGTTAAGGTTCTTAAGGACTTACTCATAGTGAAACATGGGCTAGAGGTAAAGAAAAATGTTTTCTTAGCATAGAACGTCAGTTCAGTACTGTTGAGTGACCTCCCAACAAAATATAATGATTTGGGTGAACTAACCATTTTTTGTGTCATGGGGATAAACCGAATTCATAGAGCACTAATAGATTTAAGGTCGAGCATCCTCCCCTACTCCATCTATAAGTAATTAGATTTGGGTGACCCTAATACAACAAAGATGACTCTCGAACTCACGAATCGTTCCGTGAAGATACCTAGGGGTTGTCAAGGACGTGATCACCCAAGTCGACACTTTCTACTTCTCGATAGATTTTATCATTTGGGATGAAGAGCCATCCGCTTTCTGAAGTAGTCATGTTCCTATAATCCTTAAATGCCCATTCTTAGTTACTTCTAATGCATTTTTTAATACACATAATGGGAAAATGCAACTCACGTTCGATAACATGACTCTTGAAATAAATATCTTAAACATCACCCATCATGACGTTGGTGAGGGAAAATTACGAGAGATGGATCTTATGGAAGAGACAGTAAATTATCATGCTGAGGAGAATCACACGAGAGATCCGTTAGGGGTATTCCTTGTTAAATCAAGTGAAATCAATCATTCTAACATTGAGCAAGAGGTAGAGGAGGCGTGTTTAATCACGCCCATTATAAACGAAAGAGAGAACGTAGATATGAGAGGGAGAGAGAGGTTAGATGAAAGTAAGCTAAAGTTAGGATCTCTAAGCCTAGAGGACTTTAAGAAAGAATTAGGGCCGGTGGATGAGAATCTCAATGTAAGTCCAATCATCATTGGACTCTTTTTGTCACTTAGAGGAGGATGACTAGAAAGATCGGATAGACAAATTCTTTCTTTGTGACCATCCACCCATGTCACTTGAGTTCTCAGATGTGATAGAGGAGAATACTAGTGTTTCATCCAATTTAGAGATGATCCAAGAAACCTCGAGGATAAGGAGAATATAGGTTTAGAATGTGCTTCCAATTTTCATCGAGAAATTATCTCCAAGTTGGAACAAGTATGCTGCGATTAGATTACACACCATGATGATATCATTCACAACATTCATTATGAGCCTTGAGGTGTCATTCCCACTTGTTTCGATTATTGTTTTACGATGTGAGGAAGATGGAGTGAAAGAGAGTATCGAACCCTATACATGGGGTCAGGTGACTTTTTAGAGGAGAGAGCGGTCGTCGCACACCTGAAGCGTATGGGTTGAGAAAGTGTTGTATATTAGCGAGTATAGTCCATTTTAGGTTAGGTTAGAGGCTCGTAGATGTCTTAGGTTAGGAATATTAGGAACACCACATTGGGTTTTCACGCACGAGAGAGTAAACGCGCACCCAAGAGCGATGTCAAGGTATCTCGACGTCCCGAGGTGTTTAGAGAGTGTTTAGATACCTTTGAGAGTAGACCATTGGGGCTATTACAATTAGAATCGAAGAAACAAGATAAATTTATATCCTAAGGAAACAACCTTTTTTGAACCGCAAGGCAAATCGATTCGAAGGCGAATCGGTTCGCCAGCACTATTTGAACCGGTTCGAATAACCTGATGGAAGATTCTCCCCTTTTATGTTTTCACACCAAATTCACACCCTTGACTTCCCGTCCATCTTATGGGTTACTCGTCGTTCATTTTTATGTAGTTCTTGGTCTTTAATGCAATTTCTATTATAAGAACTATGTAATTTCTTTATCTTTTTTTTTTTGTACTTATGTGGTGATTCTAATAAAAAAAGAATTGCATTTTAAATATTGGCTCATTATAGTTTCACACTTATTGTTTTTACTCTTTATATTTTAGTGCTTTTGAATGAGGACAATGAAAAAGTCTAATTTGAGGGGGGTGACAAGTGCGTCTTTTAAAAACTTCACAAATTTTTAAAATGCCCAAACGAAAATTTTGAGAAATGTCGAAAAAAGGCCAAAAATATTTTTGTTCAAAATAAATAAATATTGGAATTTAAAAACTTCAAAAATATGACTAAAATTTTGGTTAAAATCCTAATTTGAAAAAATATCAAGGGCACTAAGCCGAAATTGATCAAAGATGGAAATTGAGCAAAAATTGAAAAGTTAATGAATAAATGTGGACATTTTTAACCCCAGTGAGATTTTAAGCCTATCATCTTTTTTCCGTATTTAAATCAATCCGAGTTAATGGTTAACTCAAAGTTTAATTTAGCATTAAATAAGTCGTTGAATATCTCTATTCCATTGTTTTGATCGGTTATGGGAAACGAGCGAGATGTTGTCTTGAAAACACGTTAAAATATCTCTAAATTAAATTATTCTCGAGACGCATATGGTAAAATAATGAGTAATTCGGATTATGAAGTTAGGTCCTCCTTTTTTTACCCAAAAAACATGAGCCATAAAAAGTTGTGAACAAAAATCCCTTTGCAAACCCAATTGAGCCAAATAATTTTTCCAATTTCGTTTGATAACCTGAAAAACCCAATTATCCCGGAGCTGTGACAATCGAGAAAAGTCATCAATAAAGTCCCAAATGTGCAAAAACAAAGTGAGAAAATCATGAGAAAAATTGTATAAACAGAGAAAATGCCCTATAAAGAGCCAAGTGACATCGTAAGCAAAAAATTATAACTCCGAACTTTCCACCCATCCCACTTTTCACCCGATATACCACCCCCCCCCCCCCCCAAGTACTAACTGAGTCCAAATAACAAAATTAGTTACCACATGGAGAGTTAAAACACAAAAAGATAACAAGAGAGATTAATTCGTGCGAGCAAAAGATGATTTTTTTTGTTTTCCAATGATCGTATTCTAATGATGAAATCTATTCA
The DNA here is from genome assembly GCA_949130495.1 of Sambucus nigra. NCBI lineage: Eukaryota > Viridiplantae > Streptophyta > Magnoliopsida > Dipsacales > Adoxaceae > Sambucus > Sambucus nigra. The sequence goes on from OX422222.1 coordinate 314,403,453, forward strand.
CTCAAATTATTCAGTCTTTCTAATTGTGTGCATAAATTAGGGTTCCATTAGATTTACTCTTATAAATCACATACACCAAGAGGAAATAACCACATCCAGAGTGATTTGTATGCAACTGGAACTGTGAGAAATTGAACCAAAGCGAATTTTTGAAAAGTAACGTAATGATCAATCGGTGGAAGTTAGCACTTTATTTATCGGCTTCACGCAGACACGAAAAAATTGAGACTATTAAATATGAATTTACTGTGACTATTTTTGGGAAGTTTAAATTGTTAAGTTTTTAAGTATTTTGATTTTTCATTGAGTCGAGAAATGAATTTTATGGGTATATTCATTGCAAACCATCACGAGACACCACTCGTCCAACTAGGGTAGTCTAGGGGTTTAACGGATTGTTGCATACACTAAATGCAATCGTCTTGCCCGCGAAAGAGGTATTTTATCCCACTAAAGTTTTTGAAAATTTCTTTAAGTCATACGCTTATTCTTTTACATTTCTCGGTATGCGCAACATTCTAAGTTGGGGGATTTGATTAGGCATAAATATTTCATATTTATCCCTTTAAATTTGATTCTTTATTGATCCCGTTCATTGTAATTAACCCTGATTTATCTCATATTTATTCTACTAACCCTTTTTGTGAGTATTTATTCTTTCATGTAGTTCTCATGAGTTTTACTGGTATTTCGTGCAAGTAAACGTGGGAGAGAAAGAGAAATGATGAAGGAAACAAAGGAAAGGAAGTTGAAGGAATTTTTGTAATTGTTCAAGCGAAATCTAGAGGAGGATCCAACTGAAAAGTTGAAGAGCTTGAATTTACAAGAACACTGGAACTTATTTTAGGGTTGGGGAATTCATGAACCCAACCCGAGTTATTTTGCATGGATATATAATGCAATCCCAAAGTAAATGAATAATTGGAAACATAATATTTTGTTAGTATAACCGACGTAGGACTTTTAACTTCATTTACCCTAGGTAACCGGAGTGTTTAAAAATACGATGCAAGTATTGATAATCTTATTACGTACCTAGATTTTCATCTTGATTATGTATCGCGTGGGTTAATTCCCCCATATATATGATTCTTGAAAGATATTGAAGGTTTCTTTTCAATTAATTATTTAATTTTTTATATATTTCATATTCGGTAAATCTACTAACGGGCGGAAGAGTGTATCCCAATCCTATTTTTCTCATACAATTTACAATCTTATTTCTTTAGTTTTACATGCTTAGTTAGTTTACAATCTTAATTAATTTTCATTAGTTGATAGGAAAGTCCAAAAAACAAATATATTTTCCTTTCTTCTATAGAGTCAAACGTAAGGTTAATCATTGTTCCTATTCCTCGTCACATTTTATGTCACATTATCTGTGTTCGATACCTAACTTGCTCGGATTATTACTTACGCGACCAGCTTATACTTGAGTCGTAATTCAGATGAATTAGAGACACATTCTGAGTCGTGTCAGTTGTCTAGTTTTATTCATATTTATGTTTAGAATTATTGGTGATACATGAATTATAATGTATAAACTATTTTTCAATGTGACAGAATAGATAAAAGATATCCTAATACTACTCAATGTCATCTTATTTTTATCTTATTCAATGTGTTGTGAAATTCTATGCTCTCACTCACTCTACAAACACTCACTCCTAGATTTTTTTATAGTTTTGCACCCTTTTTATGTATACACTTGCATATTTACACAAACTCTACACGTATTCTCAAATGGCCATAATTTGCAAAAAATTTAGACACTCACATATGTACTTTCAAAAACGAGATTAATAAAAGACATTTTATACCCACGAGAGACCAAAAGAGAAAACAGGGTAACAATCACATTCCAACTTCATAAATTAATCCCCGATAATATTTGTCTTTGGCATTAATTAAATTACTTTCCTTATAACTTAATTTAAGAAGTTATTTATATTATTTTTCTTTTTTTTTTGTAAGATAGTCTCGAGACTCTTAGTTAACACGATCATACATTTAATTATTATATATAAATATTGTATTTTCACCCCTTATACTTATGCATTTTAGCCCCCTCGGGTACCTTAATTCCTATATATATGCTCGTTAACCATACAACCTATGTTTTATACATTTACATTCCATATGAGGTATAATTGGGCTTTTTTTGGTATTTCAGTGCTTAGTGTGAAGTTTGACAGCTTTTCAGAAAAGTTCCATTCAATATTGCAGCTTCGTGGAATTTTAGTAATTTCAGCATTCGAATTTTGAACCCAAACTCTTCGTGAAAGTTGAATCCCTTTAATTTCTCTTCGCATGGCCACCGACATTGTATAATTCCGATGCATAATGAGGAAGTTATGGCATTTTGGATGATTCTATCTTCAAAATCGCACTCAAGGTCACATTCAAGGGCATTTTAGTCATTTCATATTTTTTTGGCCTATTATCATCTTGGATGTTGTATTTCTCTGAGTTATCTTTGCGTAGACTCCGACTGTGCCTCATTTCGAGTTATAACGAAGAGGTTAGGGCATTTTCTGTAAAGTTAGATGAAGCTGAGAATTCACCACTGTCAGTTGCAAATTGATTCGGGCAGTGCGAATCGATTCTGCTGAAAGTTCTCAAATTTCATTTTTGAAGTTCGTTTTTGGTGGGGTATATGTATGTAAACATTCTCTTAAGTTGAGACATCAATTTTAGACTAGAGAAGCTTCACTTTTAGGTTAGTTTTTTGGGGTTTCTCTTTGGGAGCTTCTCTCTGTAATACCACGTGATTTTAATGACTTTTAAAATGGATTATATTTTAAATTAATGGATTAATTGGATTTTATTATTAATTAATTCATTTGGGTTTTATCCAAATTGTGGATATTAAAATGGATGATTCTGAATATTAGTTAAATATATTTAGGTAATATATGAATGTGATGATATTGATATTTGCAGTGAGTTGTTAAGTCAGTAATTTAAATTTTTAATTGGACGCGGTATGGGACATGTCGGGACTAATTTGTTAAATTAAAAAGGGAGTTTATTTTCTATCGACCTTATAGTCATTTCGACTGCGTCGTTGCATCCGAAAGGGTTAAAATAGTCAGAAAGTCTATGTGGATGTTGGTTTTGAGTCTCGGGTCATTTGGAAATGAAAAGACAATCCAAAAGGGTATTTGGTCATTTTTACAAGGAGATGAATAGTGATTTCGTATTTTTTCCTGTTACAAGTATTTGGAGATTAATTGTACGTGGGTTTATTCATCTCTTCTACACAAAACTTGAGAGGTCACCTTGTGAGAAAGAGTGAAAGGTTGCTTGGGAAGAGAAAATCTTACTTGGAAAGGAGAAGAACCAAAGACCAAAGGTCACCACCACCAGAGGTTGACCGGAGAAGGGAGAACCACCTGTGATACACCACCCCAAAGGATCAGACCTTCATTAGAGGCAAGTGTGTTATTTGCAATCTAAGTTTGTATATTGTCCATGTTAGAATAGTTATAAAAAGAGATGATTTTTCATGTTTGGAATATGGAGTTGTAATGGATTTCTGGAAATATGAAGATATATAGGAATCCATGAAATAATCATAAATCTGTTGAAGAAATTCTGAAAACCAGTAATGTGTTCTTGAAGATATTATGTTGATAATTTTCTGGAAAAAGAGGATAAAAACATGCTTTTAATTCAATCTTTTGATGATTCTAGGATGTTTAGATCATTAAAAATCATTTTTATATGTTGATATATAATGTAGTAAGGATTATAAGTCATTTGGGTTGTTAATATGAAGGTTTGAATGATAAAAAATGATGAAACCCGTAATAGAAGAAATGCAAAAAACTGGACTGTTATATGTGCGATCGATCGATCGACCCCCTGCCTCCGATCAATCGACCTCCCCCGAATCTTTGAAGTTGTTTCTTTTTAATGTTGATTCTTATCCAAAACCTTTTGTAGATGTTTTGTGATTATTAATTGGATATTATGGGACTTAGAAAAGATAAGTAGGCCCTAGATAAGATTCGAATTAATTTGATTGGGATTTAATTGATTAGAATGACGATAATGATATTGAAAGGTATTTCAGTTGCTAGATTCATTTGTTGGATTATAATTGGTATGCATGAGGATCAAGGATAGGTCCGGTAGTTGTGATTGAATATAACACCTGGGTAGCCTTAAGTTTACAAGAGGTTTTAATTCTAAGTGATAGAAGATGTGTTTATAAGAGATTTGAAACTATCGGTTTTAACCGTAATTAATGTGAGAGTTTAATTCGTAGTAATTCGGGAGATATGATGATATGGACCAGTATGATATTAGTGATTTCTTACTGAATATACTATTGAGGAAAACCTATTTGAACCTTGAGTAATGAGTGAGGCTCGAGGATAATTGAATTAAAGAAGTAAAGTCATAATATTTTAATACGTAGGATTTGAGAGATATAATGCTACGTATGAGAACTATCTTAGGGTAATGTGAGTACATTGTTGATATTATATTATAGGTATGATAATGCCTATTTGATTGATTGATGATTTATGTGTATGACATACCTAGCTTATTTTCTATCGAAGGGAGGTTTGCGCTCGAGGGCAGTCATATCCTGATGAATCCATGGGATCTTTGATTTGTCTCTCAAGAACATAGGTCTATAAAAGACTTATCGGGGAGTTGATAAGTCCGCTGACTTTGGGTATGTAGGTATGTCCATGGCCCACGGATTCGAAAACTATGTTCGCCTCCAATTTGTATGTTGATGTTTATGGTTCAAGAAGTCCTTACTGAACCTTTTCCCCCCTATTCGGCGACCAGCGATATTGGGACGTGATAGCAGAGTAATGCATTACACAGCAGTTGTGAGTCGGGGTGCCGTATTATATATATATATATATAATGAATTAAATGAATGTATATAGTGGTTAAATCTATCTACGGTGATAATTGTAGATAACGGTGAATAGAGAAAGATAATGGAATTAAGTTAATGAATGTTTATTCTTATAGAATTGAAAAGCTTAATTCATATTAATGAAGCGATTCATGTTAATGAGAAACGTATATGAATACTTATATGCCGTATGATATAGTATGGAATCATATTATGGAAACTAGTGAAGAGGAGCCATTAACTAGTAGGTTAATAGGAAACGTTAAGTGTGCACTCTAGTTGAGAGGTGAGAATAGCAAGTGAGAGTCTGGATGTTAACATGTACATAATAAATTCTTTATTTCACTTGTTGAATACTTGTTGTTTTCAAAATCTGAAAACGTCAGAATTTCCTTTTGTATATAAATATTCAAGAATGATGCGAAAGCGTTAGGAGATGGTTCAATAAAATAAACAAATGCCAAATTTTAATTTCTTAAACAAAATTAAAATTACACCAAGTGAAGTAAAAATAATCAATTGATATATTCAATTAAACCGATTTATTAATCCAAGTCCTAGAATTTGCCTAAGTCATATTTATCAATATTAGCAAAGTTAGGCGAAACCAAGTTTTAGCAAATGACTTGAATTAAACAACATTACCCAATATTCAATTTAAGTCCAAATTAAAGTGAGTGTGATAAATTAAACCAAATTTTATCTTGAAATTACTCTAAGCATGCATTCTAAATTATTGTGCAAGATAAAATAAACCAATCACACTACGCCGCGATGTACGAGGAAAAACCCAAGACAGGAAACAACCTCGGACGGCCCTAGCAACAAATCCACTAGATATGGAATTACAAGTACAAGACAGATAGACTTACAACGCACGACTCGATCCCTCTCAAGCCTCGACGCTTCTTCTTGTAGACACCTCTTCCTAGCGGATAACCTTGGAACACCACCGTGGTCTCGGAATCCACCGATAGGACTTTATATGGTCACCGTCACCCGAACATGGAGACTTTCTCCGTGTGGGTAAATCATCATAGCAAACACTTCTTTTTTCTTTGTGGGTGGTAAGCAAAACCCAAAACTTCTCTTCAAATCGGTGTAGAGAAAATCGGTGCCAAACTCCAAGCAATTTGATAAGTATATAAGAACTTGGAATAAACTCAATTGGGTGTAAACACTAGAGTGATGGAAATTTTTCTCTAACAATCTCACTCAAAACATGAACATTTTCCTTAAACAAATTTTTTCTCAAACTCTCTCTAAGAGATGGAAATAGATTGGAAAAGTTAGATTGGAAAATGTCCTTCCCGCACAAGTTAAAGTCTGAAAAAGTTGGTTAAAAACCAAGTGGGGAAGTGGGTGCAAAACTGCCAAAAACTGTTTCCCCCTAGCCTCTCATTCGAACGACATTTCGTTCGAACGAGATCTCGTTCGAACGAGATTTCTAACGACGCTCCAGTATGGACTTCGTTAGAATCTCGTTGGAAACCTCGTTAGAACGAACAATCTCGTTCGAACGACATTTCGAACGATGGACCAGTATACCTTGGTGGGAACTCGTTGGCAAACTCGTTCGAACGAAACCTGGTTCGAACGACATTTCAAACGACTTCCAGAAATTTGTAAAATTCGATTTTGGCCCAGAAACTTTATATAGTTTAATTTCAAGTTCTAATTAATTTTTTTTTTGAAAATAAAAACGCAGTTTATATTAAACCTAACACCCAATAAACTTATTCCAAGCTCCTATATATATATAATTTCATTCATACCTTTGGAGCATGGAACTATGATTGATGACGTAGAAACGAGGCAAGCAAACCGGCACATTTGGTGAAGCTTTATACTCTTTGCCGCTACGACTTCAACAAACACTTCATAGGCTTGAGAATATTACAATTAAATACTATCCTATGAATAAATGTTTTTGTCTGGAATTGAGCCAAAACTATATATGGACTCAAATGGAAATTTGTGTCCTTACAAAATCATTTTCACGTCGGGCTCTGACCCGTTTCGGTGCATATTTTCTTTTCTATTGTACCTTCTATATCAGGTGTCCAGCAATAGGGACACCAACCTTAGCAGATTATGACGATCTATGGAGATATGGAGTATTACTTAGACGCCCATCTTCATTTGATTCACAGTATTTTTATAGTTAGGGCATGTCGCCCAAAGGAATTCAATTATCTCTTCTATATGAGTCAAATACTCTTGTAGTCGTGTCCTTTTAATACATTTACTATTGTTGGCATTACTGTATCGTATTATTAGTTGGGAATGTTTATTCCAATTGCATTTAAATTCTTTTGATTTATTTGTTCGGTTATCAATGTTGTAGAATAATATGTGTTGTGTTATTTGTGAACTAAAAATGGATTTTGTTGTAATTAAAATTTGGAAAGTTTTTAACACCAGCTTAATTCGGTATTGGGTGAGTAGTAAATATTTTCGACAGTGATGCTAAGAATGAGCCAACTGTATATTCTATTTTAATTTGGTATGGGACTGGCCACCCGGTATTTAATTGGGTGGGGTGTTACAGGTGGTATCAGAGGATCAGATTCTAGTGTCCTTTAGGATCTGTATGGCTTATTGTGTTTTTAGCTTAGCATTCTTTGATGTAGATCCCTATGAGTAGGATTATTACTTTTATATTCACGCCTATGATCTTCAGCTATTTTGTTATATCAAATACTGAGAGTGTACTCTCGTTTTAGATACCTCCTCAATGTGCACCTCAGACCGCCCCAGCTCAGGGTACGATGACTGCGGATGAACTTGCTGCAATTGTCGCTCAGGCAGTCAATGCAGCTCTAGCTTGTGTTCAGCAGGCTCCAGCACAGGCACCAGTTGTGCCACCCATGCAAGGGAAAGTGTTTCCTACTGCATGGGAAAGAGCGAGGGATGCTTTTGAAAAGGCACACCCACCTGAGTTTCAAGGAGGATCAGATGTTGTGACTTCTAGCCAATGGAAGAAAGATATCCAAAGGAACTTGAGAATGCTCGAATGCACTGAGGTTCAACGTCAAATACTAGCCACATTGAAGCTAGTAGGGGAAGCTTTGCAGTGGTGGGAATCTATGACCACTATGTAGGAGAGAGACACAATGACTATCCAAGACTCTTGGATACGGTTTGATGGGAAGTACTTTCCTTTCGCCATCCAGACAGAGATGATGCAGAAACTACTTGATTTGAAGCAGGGAGAGAAGACGGTGGCGGAATACGAGGAAGAATTTACTCGATTAACTAATTTGGTACCAGCAGAGGTACCCACTGAGGAGAGGAGAATTCAAATATTCACTGATGGGTTAAACTATAAGATTTGCCAGCATTTATTGGGAAATCTTTCACTATGTAAGTATGTAGATGTTCTTAATGTTGCAATGCTTCACTGCCAAGATAACCACTTTCATGCTCAGGGTGTCAAGCGGGGGTTTGGGTCAAGCCTACAAGGCAAGACTACTGGGGGTAGTTCTAGTGGAACTCATCTAGGACATAGTCATCAGCGTCAAGGTGAGCAGGGTTCCCAGACAGGGGACTATGCTAAGAGTTTACGATCTGAAGATTCTCGATTTGAGGATAGAGGTAATGGGAAAGGACAGCAGGGTCATCAGGGCCAGAGACAGGCCCATCAGGGCCAAGGGAAAGGAGGTAATGGCCAGCAGGGATGGGGCCAACATGGGTAAAATGGTGGAAAGTTTGCGGAAAAATGTTTCGTGTGTGGCAAGTATGGCCATAAACGACAAGATTGTCCTGATAAAGACAAATTCCCTCAGTAACAAAATGATCGACAGGAGCCACAGACACTAGTGTTTCCACCAGCTACTCTTCCATCTCCCGTGCAACAGGGTCAGTATGGGCGTGTATATAACGTCCATCAGGCAGCAATTCAATAACCACCACTCGTGAATGAGGGTATGTTTTCTATCTAAGGAATTATGAGGCGTATACTGATTTTTGTAGCGATTAATATTGTGTGGGAAAAAGGGTTGCTAAGCATAGCCTATAGCACTGTTATTTACATAGGCTCACCGAGGGGTGTGGGACACCTATATTTTCATGACATCACGTGGGTTTGATTTTTATCATGGGGTTATTTACTTTGGGCATGTCCGAGCATGATGTGACTATCGGCATGGATTTACTTGTGGTATATGAGAGCGTATGTACTACTACTAGCCAACATCTTGTCTTTAATAAGAGAGTAGATGAGTAGACTTTTTTAATTGCGATTGATAAAATCTGTGCAGAGGTTATATACTATTGACTAAGGACTTGAGGAGTTTCAATGACTGACTACTTTAGGTATTAGTGTATCCGGGGGGTTCCTTGTTTGGATTTCGCTTGCGAGAAACCCCAGGCATGAAACTAATAATCGTTGGGAGTCGAAATAAGTTAGGTCTTTATGATATGAGTTTATAATCTTTGCGATAGATCCGAGTATTATGCGTGTAACTATATCCATTTTTTTAAATGAAAGTGGTATGATAGGGTGTATGGGCGCCCTGGATGGTTGGATTGTAGTAGTTTTCATAATTGTGAAACTGTAAGTAGTTGTGACTTCAGGATTTATTTGTTTAAATACGTGAGGATCATTTTTCCCAAAGTTTGTTACGAGGACGGTATAGGGAAGATTGGATAAAGTTTAAATTCGATTATGTTGGAACTAGATGGTGAGACTTAGTGTAACATCGATGGAATTTTCGTTAATGTATTGTATGGGCGGTACGACATAAATTACTTGTGATGTGAGATTTATACTCAGATTTGACCTTACTAGTATCATTTATCTTTATGAATTTCGGGATGAAATTTTGTTATAATTGTGGAAGTATGTAATACCCCATGATTTTAATGACTTTTAAAATGGGTTATATTTTAAATTAATGGATTAGTTGGATTTTATTATTAATTAATTAATTATGGCTTTATCCGAATTGTGGATATTAAAATGGTTGATTCTGAATATTACTTAAAGATATTTAGGTCATATATAAATGTGATGCTACTGATATTGCTGCGAGTTGTTAATTCAGTAATTTGAATTTTTAATCGGACGCGGTATGGGACGTGTCGGGACTAATTTGTTAAATTAAAAAGGGAGTTTATTTTCTATCGAACTTATAGTCATTTCGACAGCGTCGTTGCGTCCGTAAGGGTTAAAATTGTCCGAAAAGTCTATTTGGATGTTGGTTTTGAGTCTCGAGTCATTTGGAAATGAATAGACAACCCCAAAGGGCATTTTGGTCATTTTTACAAGGGGATGAATAGTGATTTCAGTTTTTGTCCTATTATAAGTATTTGGAGATTGATTGTACATGGGTTCATTCATCTCTTATACACAAAACTTGATAGGTCACCTAGTGAGAAAGAGTGAAATGTTTCTTGGGAAGAGAAAAACTTACTTGAAAAGGATAAGAACCAAAGACGAAAGGTCCCCACCACCAACCACCACCGGAGGTTGACCGGAGAAGGGAGAACCACCTGTGATACACCACCCCAAAGGATCAGACCTTCATTGGAGGCAAGTGTTTGATATTTGCAATCTAAGTTTGTATATTGTCCATGTTAGAATAGTTATAAAAAGAGATGATTTTTCTTGTTTGGAAGATAAAGATGGAGTTGTAATGGATTTCTGGAAATATGAACATAGATAGGAATGAAACTCATGTTGTAGGTAGTTAGTAATCCACGAAATAATCATAAATCTATTGAAGAAATTCTGAAAACCATTAATGTGTTCTTGAAGATATTGTGCTGATAATTTTCTGGAAAAAGAAGATAAAAACATGCTTTTAATTCAATCTCTTAATGATTCTAGGATGTTTATATCATTAGAAATCATTTATATATGTTGATATATCATGTAGTAAGGATTATAAGTCATTTGGGTTATTAATATGAAGGTTTGAATGATAAAAAATGATGAAACTCGTAATAGAAGAAATGTAGAAAACTGGGCTGTTATCTGGGCGATCGATCGATCGACCTCCTGCCTTCGATCGATCGACCTCCCCAGAATCTTTGAAGTTGTTTCTTTTTACTGTTGATTCTTATCCAAAACCCTTTGTATATCTTTGGTGATTATTAATTGGATATTATGGGACTCAAAAAATATCAGTAGGCCCTAGATAAGATTCAAATTAATTGATTAGAATGACGATAATGATATTGAAAGGTATTTCGGTTGCTAGATTCTTTTATTGGATTATAATTTCTATGTATGAGGATCAAGGATAGGTCCAGTAGTGGTGATTGAATATAACACCTGAGTAGCCTTAAGTTTACAATAGGGTTTAATTCTAAGTGATAGAAGATGTGTTTATAAGACATTTGAAACTATCGATTTTAACCCTAATTAAAGTCAGAATTTATTCGTAGTAATTTGGGAGATATGATTATATGGACCAATAGGATATAAGTGATTTCTTACTGAATATACTATTGAGGAAAACCTATTTGAACCTTGAGTAATGAGTGAGGCTCGGGGATAATTGAATTAAAGAAGTAAATCCATAATATTTTAATATGTAGGATTTGAGAGATATAATGCTACGTATGAGAACTATTTTAGGGTAATATGAGTACCGTGTTGATATTATATTATAGGTATGATAATTCCTATTTGATTGATTGATGATTTATGTGTATGACATACCTATCTTACTTGCTGTAGACAGGAGGTTTGCGCGTGAGGGTAGTCATATCCTGATGAATCCATGGGATCTTTGATTTTTCGCTCAAGAACATAGGTCTATTAAAGACTTATCGGGGAGTTGATAAGTCCGTTGACTGTGGGTACATATGTATGTGCGTGACCCCGGGAAACGAGAACTATATTCGCCTCCAATTTATAAGTTGATGTTTGTGGTTCGAGAAATCCTTACCGAACCTTTTTTCCCCTATTCTGCAACTAGCGATATTGGGACATGATAGCAAAATTAATGCATTGCACCGCAGCTGTGACTCGGGGTGCCGTATTATATATGTGTATATATATATATATATATATATAATGAATGAAATGAATGTATATAGTGGTTAAATATATCTACGGTGATAATTGTAGATAATGGTGAATAGAGAAAGAGATGGAATTAAGTTAATGAATGTTTATTCTTATAGAATTGAAAAGCTTAATTCATATTAAGGAGAAACGATTCATGTTAATGAGAAACGTATATGAATACATATATGACGTATGATATGGGACGGAATCATATTATGGAAACTAGTGAAGAGGAGCCATTAACTAGGAGGTTAATAGGAAACGTTAAGTGTGAACTCTAGTTGAGACGTGAGAATAGCAAGTGAGAGTCTGGATGCTAACATGTACATAATAAATGCTTTATTGCACTTGTTAAATACTTGCTATTTTCAAAATCTTTTTCACATCGGGCTCTGACCCGTTTTCGTGCATATTTTCTTTTCTATTGTACCTCCTATATCCGGTGTCCAACAATAGGGACACCATCCTTAGCGGATTATGACGAGCTATGGAGCTATGGAGTATTGCTTAGATGCCTATCTTCATTTGACTCACAGTATTTTTATACTTAGGTCATGTCGCCCAAAGGAATTCAGTTATCTCTTCTATATGAGTCAAATACTCTTGTAGTTGTGTCTTTTCAATACATTTACTATTTTTGGGATTACTATATTGGATTATTAGTTGGGAATGTTTATTCCAAGTGCATTTAAATTCTTTTGAGTTATCTATTCGGTTATCAATGTTATAGAATAATATGTGTTGTGTTATTTGTAAACTAAAAATGGATTTGTTGTAATTAAAATTTGGAAAGTTTTTAACACCAGCTTAATTGGGTATTGGGTGAGTAGTAAATGTTTTCGACAGTGACGCTAAGAATGAGCCAACTGTATATTCTGTTTTAATTTGATATGGGACTGGCCACCCGGTATTTAATTAGGCGGGTTGTTACACTCTCTCTAAGGGTTTCACATTTTTTGTTTATGTAAGTTACTATTCATCTCCTTCTTCATTTATTTAACTTGTTTTAGCTTATTTCTTGCTCATTCTTTACTTTCCATGCCTAGATAACTTGTTTTAATTAATTTGTTTCTTCTTTTAATTAATTAATTTGTTATTTTATTAGATTAATCGTGTTTTGTGAGTAGTTAAATAGAGTTTGGGTCGGGTTTCCGCCATTAATGGGTTTGAGATCCGAAAACTAGGTTTTGTGTAAAATTGCATTTAATTGAAACCGCGCGTATCAAAGTTGGATTGTTATGCATTTATCTTTCTTTGACATGCAACGTTAGAGTTTATAGCGACAATTCGAATTTAATCCACGTGTGACCATTTTTGATTAAATGTTTGATCCAGTATTTTACGGCTAAAATCCCTTCATGTGTGATGTTTATGAGTAATTGAAAATGCTCGATTAAATTGCTTTTGAGCCTTAACTCTAATTAGTAGTTGTTTTGATCCATGTGGTGGAATGCGATCCCGATCCTTGCTTTAATTTTGTGTAGTGTAACTTATTCTTTTCTTTTGTCACCATTCCCAACCATCACCTTTTCTTATATTTATTTTACACTTTTATTTTGGAAGTTCTAAAGCAATTGAAATCTAATATTCAATATCTCCCTGTGGATTTCTTATGATACTCGACTTACCGCCGTGCTTGCCTTGCAAGTTTAGTAGCAGCTTAGGTTTTTTGCATTGAGTCGCCTAACCGATAACAATGATTTGCGTATTACATGACGCACGGTTCGCCATCACATCATGGTGCCATTGTCGGGGAGTGTGTTTTAGATTGTAATTGTTTTATTATTTCATAGTATTTTTTCTTTCATATTTGTATTCATTACCTTATCCTTTCTTTTTTACTTGTCCTAGATTGTTTCGAGAAATTGAAATTTTGGCGCTTGTCGCTCAATTGAATTAGACTACTTTGAAATGTCTCGCTATTATTCTTTAGATAACCTTAATAGTTATGAGAATTGTTTTCCAAGTTATACTCCCAAAACAATGAGATAATTCCTACAAATTCTTGAAGATGAGCGCATTGAGCGTGAAATTCAAGAGTATGTAAGTATCCCCTCATTGCCTTGTGAGAAGAATTTAGAAAGCGGGGAATCCGTTAGCTATGAACAACCCGCACAAGAAGATAAAATGTCTTATTGTCATTTTGATTATGAGTTAATGATTAAGGAAATCAATGACCAATCCAAAAGTTCTCAAGCTTGACTTTTGGCAAATGATGCCATTCTCGATGAGATCGTTTCTTCACAAAATCGGGTTGAGGTTGAAACTTGCGTTTCACCTCCACCCTTTATTGATGAGGAAATAATTGAGAGTGATCCAAGCTTTAGCACTTTTGAATTCCAACCTCGTATTAATTCTTCCGATTATATTGAGGTTGATGGTCTTTCCTTTCATTTATTCACTGCTATTCCTAAACAATTAAGTTTATCACAAGAATCGATTGAAAGTGTTGAGGACTTTGACCCGATTCTTGAACGGGAATGTTATTTCGAGATTCTTCACCTCATGGGCTATTCACTTGCACTAGACCCACCTCACCTTCCAATTGAAGAACCTTGGGAATGTTATTTTAATTTTCTGAGATTAATGTAGTTTTGTCTCCCTTAAAACCCAAACACCTCATCACCCCACTAAAATTTTTAATTGGAGATGGTTCGTTTCTTATGCGTTACACATGACTTCATTTTTTCAAACGAAATTCCTATTTTTCGGGAGGCATAATTTCTTTGGAGGGTCCATCGTTGATCTTTTAAAGCCAAATTTCATTTTGGGTGGACCCTCAACTATTTCGACTTCTAGTGTATAGTTAGTGTGTCATCTAAATAGTAGGTTGTAAATAGTTAACTTTTTTAATTTTCTTTCTTTGTATTTTTTTCTTTCCTTTTAATTTAGTCTAGTGTAATTTGTTAACTTTTTGTTATTTTTTTTTCTACGCTCGATACCAACTTGTTTTGTAGATTCATTTGGATTTGTGTTTATGGAGATCGCTCCAATTTTGGGTAATATCGTTATTTTCCTCTCTTTGTGTTGTGTTCTTAATGTGCATTGAGGACAATGCAACAATTAAGTTACGGGGCGTAGGATATTCAATCCATTTTTTTTGTAGTCCATTGATTTTCTTACTTGTTAGTTACTAAGTATTCCTTTTTGTTAAAATTTGAAAATTTTTAAAAATATTTTATTTCTTTTTTCTCCTTTGTTGGGCATTTTGCCCTTGTTTCCGATGACAAATTTCAATAAATTCCCAATCCATTAAACATTCAACGATGCATGTTCTCGATTTTAGAAGTTGTTAGACTTTAGTCCTTAAATCACTGATATTATGAATAACTTCATGAATTAAACTTTATCCCATGAGCACATGCGCCCTTCTTGTTCTATTATTTTGGTTTAAGATTTTTATAACTCGGTAATCTTTTCTTGCATTGTATATACTTACACCGAGCAAGCTTTGTACCATTTGTCGTTTGTGAGTGTATACACTATTCTTTCCTCTTTGAAAACATTGAATTCGTCGGTAATCTCTCTATTCTTTCATTGATCATTAATTAATTAAGTTTATATGTTGAAATGTGTTACTTGAGCATTATTTTCAAAATTATTTTAACTCGAGAATTGCGTAAATTTTAGGAAATGATCATAAGCCATCTTTGTTATATCACCCATATTAGCCTTGACCTCACCTTATATATGTCCATAGTCAACCCCTTTGAGCCTAAATATAGCCTTTCATTTCATAACCCAAAAATCCCATAATCAAATCCACATTGGAGTTATAAACAATACATATTACTTTCCATACCTTTGTTTGGAATGATACTTGGGATTTAATGATGTTATTGTCTTGCGGTTGCAATTAAGCATGGAAAGAGTGAGAAAAGTGAAGAAAAGAACGAAGTGAAAAAGAAAAGAAAAAGAAAAAAGAAAAAAGAAAAAGAAAAAGAAAAGAAAAGAAAAGAAAGAGAAAGTTGTATATGTGATGTATATAGTTCGAATAATCTTTGATTACTCTCCAATTCATATTTAATGATTATTTTGGAAATTGTTTTCCAATTTTGAAATTTCCCACTATTTACCATTATTCACAGTTTTCATTCTGAACAACTTTGAATACGTACATATACCTTTCATTTCGTAGCCTAGCCTACCCTACATTATATCCCTATACAAGTCCCATGTGATCTTAGGGTGAATTTAATTTAAAAGTTTAAATAGTTTTGATAATCTTTGAAAATGAATTTCGCCTCTTTTAATGTATGATATCTTTCATTGAGATTACAATTTTTCATTTTATATATAGTGTTCTTCATTTGGGACATGTTCGCGACCATGTTTCCATTTCCATTTACTCTTTATGCTTGCATGTCCCATGTATTACCTCCCTGTTTCGAGTGAATTCATTTGATGAGTGTAATTCCCGCGAGGATTGAATATATGCACACTTTATGTTTATTTGGTTTATTTAAGTTTTTTCCAAATCACACTTTGCATGTGATATCCCCCTCCCACTTTTAATGTTTTAATTCTATAAGGTGAATTCAACCTGTTAATAACAATGAACTTTAGCTTGATTTCGTTCAATATGCTAATAACATGTTTGAAATATTTTTTGTTGTTTTTGGGCTTGTCGCATGTTAGGTTGGGAATATTTTGAGAAAACTATTTGATGTTTGTGGGTGTCATCCCTAAAAACCCTCACGAGACGACACTCGTCCACTAGGGTAACCTAGGGGTTTAACGGCTTATTGCATATGCTAAATGAAATCGTTCGCCCATGAAAGTGGCATTTATCCCTTTGGTACATATCTACTTTTTTGTGGTTTTCTTGTTCTTTTAGCTTTGTATTTCATGGCTAGGGAATAGCAATGTGTAAGTTAGGGGGTGTGATTCAACACAAATATTATATTTTCACCCCTTATACTTATGCATTTTATCCCCCTCGGGTACCTTAATTCCTATATTTATGCTCGTTAACCATACAACCTATGTTTTATATGTTTACATGCCATATGAGGTATAATTGAGCTTTTGTAGGTATTTCAGTGCTTAGTGTGAAGTTTGACAGCTTTTCGAAAAAGTTCCATTGACTATTGCAACTTCGGGGAATTTTAGTAATTTCAGCATTCGGATTTTGATCTGGAACTCTTCATAAAAGTTAAAACCCTTTAATTTCTCTTCGCGTGGCCACCGTCGCTGCATTATTCCGATGCACAATGAGGGAGTTATGTCATCTTGGGATGATTTTATCTTCAAAATCACACTCAAGGTCACATTCAAGGGCATTTTTGGCATTTCATAATTTGGTTCTTTGTCCTAATATCATCTTGGATGTTGTATCCCTCTGAGTTATCTTCACGTAGCGTCCAATCGTGCCTCATTTCGAGTTATAACAAATAGGTTAGGGAATTTTCTGTAAAGTTAGACGAAGCTGAGAATTCACCAGTGTCAGTTGCAAATTGATTCGGACAGTGCGAATCGATTCGGCTGAAAGTCCGCAAATTTCATATTTGAAGTTCGTTTTTGGCATTTTATATGTATGTAAACATTCTATTAAGTTGATACATCAATTTTAGACTAGAGAAACTTCATTTTTAGGTTAGTTTTTAGGGGTTTCTCTTTGGGAGCTTCTCTCTCTAAGAGTTTAACAATTTTTTTAATGTAAGTTACTATTCATCTCCTTCTTCATTTATTTAACTTGTTTTAGCTTATTTCAGACTCATTCTTTACTTTCCATACCTAGATAACTTGTTTTAATTAATTTATTTCTTATTTTAATTAATTAATTAGTTATTTTATTAGATTAATCATGTTTTGTGAGTAGTTAAATAGGGTTTGGGTCGTGTTTCCCCCATTAATGGGTTTGAGATTCGAAAACTAGGTTTTGTGTAATATTGTGCTTAATTGAAACCGCGCGTATCAAAGTTGGATTGCTATGGATTTATCTTTCTTTCTCACGCAACATTAGAGTTTGTAGCAAAAATCCGAATTTAATCCGCGTGTGACCATTTTTTATTTAATGTTTTATCAAGTATTTTTGGGTTAAAATCCCTTCATGCGTGATGTTTATGATTAATTGAAAATGCTTGATTAAATTTCTTTCGAGCCTTAACTCTAATTAGTAGTTGTTTCGATCCGTGTAGTGGATACGATCCTGATCCTTGCTTTACTTTTGTGTAGTCTAACTTATTCTTTTCTTTTGTCACCATTCCCAACCATCAGCTTTTCTTTTATTTATTTTACACTTTTATTTTTGAAGTTCTAAAGAAATTGAAATCTAAAATTCAATCATTCCATGTGAATTTCTTACGATACTCGACTTGCCGTTGTGCTTTCCTCACAAGTGTACTAGTAGCTTAGGTTTTTTGCATTGAGTTTCCAAACCGATAACAACGATTTGTGTATTACACGACGCATGGTTCACGCTTGATCACTTAACTATCCATCATGATTGTCCAAGAGCTTATTATTTCATTATAAGATCTTACCCTTTAAAAATTGGCCATGAGTAAATATGGTGGGCAAGGGATCATGCGTGAGGAAAGACACCCTCGAGTACGTAGAACACTTTATAAGACATGCCTCAAAGGAGGGAGAAATCCCTCTCTCCACTACGATAGATGTGTGATATTTCCATACTTGTAAAAGTATGTAGTCAACCTATAGTATCTTTGTGTTTGGTCGTATTGAAATATTATTTTCTTTGCTTCACCGAGGCAATCAAGTATGTCATTTAATTTTTCGACACCACATAAGAATATTTCTAGATTAGGAGTGGATAAAGATAAATTTAAAATAATTTTTTTTCCATAATATGGCACAATGACAATCTTACATCAATGAAAATCTTGATTTAAGGTTACTCTTCTACTTTATACAATACTAAACCACATAGACATACCATTAAAGTGAACTTTCCTAATACACCTATAAACGTACCTAAGCCTAATCATGAATTATCCCTATTGCAATATATTTACCTCACCTATCAATACATATTATCATTCAAAAGATTCGATGTCCCGTTATCACGATTATCACAACTATCATCCCCACCTCCAGGTCCTTAGCCATCAACTTCCTGAATAGCATCCTTTTTTTATTTCAACCCTCCTTTATGTTATAAGATCCCTGAACCTAATAATTATATTCTCTCCAAAAAATAATATCCATACCCTGATGATTTTATGTGAGAAGATTCAACTTGAACATCCCTCTGTAGTCACCCGAGGTACTTATCAAACATAGAAGAAAAAACCAGACTTAATGCAGACGGATGCCATGATGATATTCTCCATTTATAAAGGGATCTTGTAACACTAAAGCCTTCATTTAGATCTTAAGACAAAAATAAATTCCGAATGGATGGTGGAAATACTATTCCAAGTTTTTATGTCTCAAAAGACGTCATGGGAAAAAAGTTGAGGTTTGTCTCATCCCAACGAACCAAGTATAAACGTAATCATCTAACTATAGAACTAGCATAATATCCATGGAAAACCCAACACACCTCAACATCACCCTTCTATACAACCATTCTATCAAAATTAGTAACATGTTGCTCATGAAAAACATAAGTTGTCAAGAAGAAGTTCCCATTCCTTAAAGATTGAAATGGTAGGGATAAAATCTCTACAACAACAACTTTTGGGACAATTTAGATGTTGTGCTAAAAAATTGCACCAAGGAGTTGTATGGTGAAATCGAAAAATGAAATCATAATTTATTTTAGTCTACCACTCAAAATTAAATTAGTACCTCATACAATTATCATAAATACGAACCGCATACTTTTGAATTCAAATATCTAGTACACAAAAAATAAACAATGATATCTCAATTGTTTATAAATTTTTTTGTAGAAGGTTCTCGGGTTGAGTGGCCGACTAGGTCTCTCTCTCTAAGACGTTATGCAACTCTACTCTCTCTGTGAAGGTAATTATAGTCACGCCATCCCCAAAATAAAACAAGCCTCAAATCTTCTATTTCTCATATAACTATGCACTGCAGTTATATGGTATACTAACACCCATTAGAAATAATTGCTCAATATCAAAAAATTGTATTAGGTGAAACAATTTAATAAGACAAAGTTTTGTAAAGATAAAATTTTTCTGAGTGATATAAGAAGGTTTCTTTCTATGTGTTTTGTGATTTTTCCAGATAAAATGTAAATTGTCCAGATACTTTTTCATATGTATCTCTTGTTATACTCAAGAAAAAAAGTTATGTGTTTTAAAGAGCTTATAGTCTTTCTTTGAAAGGGTGTATGTTTTTTAATTCTTAAAAGTCAGATGAAACCAAAGCCTTAAAACATGGGGGGAAAGTCCAACCTATGCCTACACTTTCCCCATGAAGCTCCATTAACGGGTTTTTTTAAATATACCATTTACTAGAACAATCCCCCACTTAGATTTTTAAAAACACACTCATCGAAAACAATCCTCCACTTGAATATAAAATTAATTCTATCGCGCAATAATTCATTAGATGTGCATTAGCAAATATGTCTTTCAACTTGAACCCTTACGTTGTATATATGATTGAGAATATACTAATGTTATTGTAGTTTTGAACTCTATCTCTGACAACATCCCACAAATAGCCTAACTTGGGTTTAGTTCTTAAGCCATCATGTTATGTCCATGTTCTTCTATCTCAGTGTAGTGAATGTAATAGGGAATTTGCCTAAAATTACCATCGGAAGTGGACAAACTTCAGTGAGTCTATTAAGGATACTCCCATATCTAGGTACCCCACTTAAAATAGAGTTATAGATCTTCATTAAGAGTTATAATTAACTAAAACTTAACTTGCTTCTGGCGTAACAACTCTATCTTTAATCATTAGCATAATTCAAACCATATCACTTGTGACTTGTTATTACCATTTGAACCTATTTATTGGGATCTATAGTCTATAGGTTGGGTCTCATACCTCGTATTTTCATGAAGTATAATTATTATTTATTAAATGATTAATAAATTAATAAATGAGACAAATTATTACTTGCAAGGCTTAGTAATAATAGTTTGGCACAATTTAGATGGTACTTTAAAATGCATACACATGGAATAATTAAGTGAATAAATTATTGGCATTGTGAGATATTACCATGACTTGTGGAAAATATCATCTAGACTTCATTTTGGGATGGTACGGTTGTGCGTTTAAGTGTTTTTACCGCTTCAAATTGGTATAGGGGATAGTTATACCCTTAGGAGAGATTTTGGGATATTCTGGGTAGCATTATGAGCTCTTTTTAGGGCCCAAAATAATCCTTATAGGGAGATACTAGATTAGGAAGATTATGTATAATATAAACATCCCTAATTGGCTTTTTTATCCATTTCTAATTAAACCTTATGTGATACCCCGCCTAATTAAATACCAGGGGATCAGTCCTTTCTTAAATTAAAATTAAGGTGAACGGTTG
Source organism: Sambucus nigra (assembly GCA_949130495.1). Taxonomy (NCBI): domain Eukaryota; kingdom Viridiplantae; phylum Streptophyta; class Magnoliopsida; order Dipsacales; family Adoxaceae; genus Sambucus; species Sambucus nigra. The sequence continues at coordinate 314,424,792 of OX422222.1, forward strand.
GTTCATTCATAGCATCACTATCGCAAAATAAAATTTCCAATTTAAACACCCTAAATAATTAAGCTAAGTGTCAAAACCATTTAAAACCTTATTTCCATTTTATTTAAATTCCATCTTGAAAACCTTTTTAATAATCAACAGTTTAAGTGCCATATAAATAATAAGGATGACAATTATCACACAAGAATTTAAACCATCTAGATAAATCAAACCAAGTTATAAACTATCAATAAAATCCTCCTGACAAGAGTTAACTCCAAAGAGTACCAAATACTGGAATTAAAATAAACATAAATCTCTGATAAATTCAAACGAAATAGGAAATCGAGTGACACTTGCCTTTACTATAAATAACTAAAATAGGAACATAGTCAATAAAGAGGTCGTCTAAAGTAAAGGCTTGCAAGTCCCACATAAGCTGCAACGCGTCCAATACAAAGAACCTATGCATGATGCCCCTGTGGCTGGGCACCTGTAATACGTACACACACACACACACACACACACACACACACACACACACACACACACACACACACACACACACACACATATATATATATATATATATATATATATATATATATATATATATATATATATATATATATATATATACAAGAAAGAGAAAAGACAGGGTTAGATCCCGAGTTTAAAACAGTATAAAAATAGTTTAGCAAGTATTTAAAATACTTACCTGCTAATGTAACAACCATTTTAGTATGCGACACTCTCTTGAGAATTCTCACCTCTCATCTAGTGTGCACGCCTACCGTTCTACTGATCTCATAAGTCTATTTAACTTATTCCCATGAAGTTTATCTCGAGAAATACTAAGGCCATGATATTTAATTTTAGAACATTAAACTCTTCCATTTCCTTACGTTACTTAGGACCACACAGTATCGTTAAAAAGTTCCCAACAATTATTATAAAGTTGGAGCATTTATTCATTACTTAACTAATTATACGCATGGTAGAAAGTTTACATAAATATAAGTATATATATTTGTCACTCCTATAATATATATATATACTATCGGCACCCCATATAAAATCTATGGTGCTGTCATACTCTGCTATCAAGTCCCCGTTTCACTCGTACTAAGGGAAATACTAGTTCGGAATCACTCTCAAACTATATTAACAAAAAAAAAAAAGAAAAATGGAGGCAAAGCGTAGTTACAAGTCACTAAGAGGTCAGCACATACCCTCGCGTTTCTTAGGACCATGTGATTATCATTCTTAGATAGCATGTATCAGGGATACTTTCTTCTAGGGTACGAGTCAATATCCCCCATAAAGGTCCAATCGAGATAAGTCTGTCCCGGCGTGGAAACCCCCTATGATAGAAAGTAGATCGAATATGATTATACATTGATAAAGTATTTAATATATGTACATAGTCACAGGGCCATATATAGATACATATTTTCCAATAAGGTTCGCCCACGACCCATAATTATTATTAACCGTATTTAGTACAATTTTACCTAATTATCTCGCATAAGGGATTCATCTGTTTTATTCCCACTTAGAATTCACTTCTCACTTACTTCTCATCTCTCGAAGTATTCTCTCTTGCTAAGTACAATTTCAGTAGGTATACCATCTTTAACCTTATGGCCTAAGTCTTTCACGAGTCCCTCAATTCGTTAACAAATTGACTCACAATCTCTAATGTGTACCGAAATTCCCCGTTAACCCCCTATTTCAGCCCATATTAAATTTCATTCAACGGAGTCTATTTAGACCCTACTCGTCTTCCTCACGACTCATCATACTCTATAATTAATAATCAAGGGTTCCTACATAATTAAATCGAATTAAAGGAAAAGGGGAAAGATATGAAGTTTCCAGAAGGGGTCGATCGATCGAGGTAATGGGTTCGATTGATCGATGTTCTTGGGTCGATAGATCGATTCAAGCACTTCTTGCCCAGAAACTACAATTTCAACCTACGAGTTTCAACCAATAATTTTCTCCGAAATGCCATTTAAAATTTTCAAACTCCCAAATAAGGTTACTACTGGTTCTATATACATATATGCATGATTTTCTACGTAAAACATGTACAATTTCATCAACGGAATTGAATTAAATGACCAAATTGTATTAACTATCAAGAACCCTAATTTTCATAAAACTTTCATTCTTTTAAATTTCCTTTCCTGATTTCTTGCTTCTAAACTCATACGAATTCGAGGGTTATCCTCTACATATGAATTGGATGTCCAGAATATAATTATTTACACCAAGACATGTGATTAAATCCTCAAAATTTTCAAATTATTTTATGGAACTTGTGTATACAATCCTAATCTAACATGGATGAAACAATAACTAAAAGAAAAGAAAGATAGATACTTGCCTGGAAATTTAAGAGTATGATTTGTGGATGAAAAAGGTACGGGTGTGTTACTCGTCGTGCGATCTACGTTTTGATGGTTGTGGTGGTGTAAACGGATGAGTTCTTGGCCTTTGATTGCTTGGAAAGCTTCCTACCTTCTTCTCTAATGGTCGTTCTTAAGTTTTCTGATTCTTAACCCTAAAAGACTAACTCAAATGGCTGATATACCTTAGGGAAATTCACGGGTTTAATTACCCAAAATTACAAACTGACTATTATACCCTTTCGAGAGGCCAATTAGGCCTAAAAATTCCCCAAGACCCAAACTAAAGCCCCGGGTATACTTTTCTGACTATCTCGACCCTTTCGGACACATTGGAGAACTCGAAATGACCATATGGGCGACTTATAATTTAATTCACTTTATATAATAATAATTTAGTCCTGACGCGATATAGGCGTGTCCTGACTTAATTGTCACAATTGTCGAATTATACACTCGTGACAATATTTAATAAATTCAATTATACATATTACTTTACTCATCTAGTAATATTCAACAAATTCTCAGTAATTACTAACTCTCATCACGCTAGTAAATATTTAAAAATAATTTCTGGATTAATATTAAATTAATATCTCAAATTAAATTTAATAAATCTCCAAATTAAAAGCTATAAAAATACGGAGTATTACATACTTCCCCCCTAATGACGAAATTTCATCCCGAAATTTGGAAAAATAGGGCATACGTAGTAAAAATAAATCTGGATATTTTTCCCGCATATCTACCTCACGCTCCTAAGTGGATTCCTCCACATTATGATGCTCCCACTGGACCCATACAAGTGGAACTACCTTCGATCTCAATTTCCTCTTGCTATGGTCTAGGATCGCCAGTGGTCTCTCCTTGTAAGAACTGTCGGGCTGTAAGTCAATCTCCTTAATCGCGATGTGAGTATGGGTTATATCATCCCAAAAGATATCGTCTCAACAACGAGATGTGGAACACATCGTGAATGCGATGCCAATGCTCTGGCAACCCCAATCTATATGCCACCGGCCCATCCTCTCGATAATGGGAAATGGTCCCACGTACCTTGGAGCCAACTTCCCCTTCCTTCCAAACCTCATTACTCCTCTCATAGGAGATACACATAGTAATACTTGGTCCCCGATCCCAAACTCTTAGAAAAACCACTTTGTATCATCGTAGCTCTTCTGTCTGTCCTATGCTACCCGAATGTGAGTCCTGATGAGCTCAATCCTAGCTAAAATTTCCTGAATCCCCTCAGGTCCGTGAAATTTATTGTCCCCCACCTCTAGCCAAAAAGCAGTAGACTGACAAGCCCTGCCATACAACGCCTCAAATGGGGCCATGCCGATGGTGAACTTATAAGAGTTATTATAAGAAAACTCCACTAGTGGAAGATACGGCTCCCAAACTCCTCCAAAATCAAGGACACACATGCGTAGCATATCCTCCAATATTTGATTGGTACCGTCTATCTGTCCATTTGTATGTGGGTGATAAGTTGAACTCAATCTAAAATTTGTACCCATAGCCTCCTGAAAGCTCTCCCAGAAGCGCGATACAAAAATTTTGTCTCTATCGGACACAATATTCAGGGGCATCCTATGTAGCCTAACGATCTCGGCAATGAATATCTATACATACTAGCTTGTGGTGTAGCCCGTCCATACCGATAAAAAATGAGCTACCTTTGCTAATCGATCCACAATCACCCATATGGAATCGTGACCCCGTTGAAATGCTTTCCCATTTCCACGTGGGTATCTCTAACGGTTGAAGTAACCCTGGAGGTCTCTAGTGGTCCACCTTTACAATATGATAGATAGAACATTTAGACAGGAATTCAGCAATGTGTTTCTTCATCCCAGTCCACCAGTACTGTCACCTCATATCTTGGTACATCTAATCCTCTTCGGGATGTATCGCAAATCTGGATCCGTGTTACTGTGTCATAACTTCATAACGCGAGTCCTCTTTACGGGACTACCAATCTCCCATTAAACCTTAAACCCCTATCAGAAATTACTAAATAGGACACAACGCCCTCAGCTAAGAGCCGTACAATCTTCTCCTGACTAAAATGTATCCGCTGCTTGTGCTTGTATCACCCTCGTAACAATCTCGGGTGTGACTGACATGGCAGATATAATGAAATGGGCTACCACATCCTGGTGACCCAGTTCTTTCCACTTCTCTCTCTACACTCCCGCTACATCACCTATCGGCAGACAGCTCAACGCATCAACAATTACGTTAGCCTTCTCCGGATGATACTATATCTCGAAGTGATACTCCTTCACAAACTCCAGCCACCTGCGTTGTTGTATATTCAACTCTCGCTAAGTGAATAAGTACTGCAGTGACTTATGGTTTGTGAACAAGCAAAACTTCTCCCCTAAGTAATGTCTCCAAATACGCAATGCAAATACGACTGCTGCTAGCTCTAGTTCATGGGTGGGGTAATTCCTTTCATGACGCTTAAGCTTGCGGGAGGCAAAAGCTGTAGTTTGTTCCTCCTGCTGAAGTACTCCCCCGAGTCCCCGTAGAGAGGTGTCAGTGTATACCAGGTACTCCACTCCCGGCTTGGGAAAAGCAAGAATTGGCGCCTAAGTCAACCTATCTTTCAGCTCATCAAAAGCCAATTGACAAGCATCATCCCAAACGTACAGTACTCCCTTGCTAGTGAGATTCGTCAACGGACCCGCTCTCTTTGAAAAACATCGGATGAACCTATTGTAGTACCCGACTAACCCTAAGAAATTACGCACCTCGGTCGGTGTCATGGGCTATCCCCACTCTCTTACTGCTGACACTTTATTCGGGTCAACTGATATCCCCAATTCCGACACAACATGTCCTAAAAACTGTACTTCCCATAGCCAAAATCCGCACTTCTCCTACTTAGCATACAACTGATGCTCTCGTAGAGTCTGAAGAACCTCTCTCAAGTGCTCGGCATGCTCCTCCACAGTGTGAGAATAAATTAGGAAGTCATCTACGAAGAAGATGACAAACTGATCCAAGAACTCTCTGAACACTTGGTTCATCAAATCCATGAATACTACTGGAGAATTTTTCAGCCTAAATGGCATGACCAGGTCATTGATTCGGGGCAACGAATATTTATTCCATATCATGACCTTGTTCAACTCTCGGTAGTCCATGTATAACCTCAGTGAACCATCTCTCTTCTTAACAAACAAAACTGAAGCGCCCCAAGGCAAGGTGCTCCTACGAATGAAGCCATGGCCTAACAGTTGCTCTATCTGATCTCGTAACTCCCTCATATCTGCAGGAGCCATATGATACAGTGCACATTCTATTGGTCGAGTGTCCGGCATTAAGTCTATGATGTAATCTATCTCTTGACTGGGGGTAGGCCCGGTATCTCCTGAAATACATCCCAGAACTCACAAACCACTGAAATCGAATCTAGGGGAATCACAATCTCCTTAGAGGTTTCTTCCTCTATGTAATACAAATGGGTGGAAGATCCTCGCTATGGGCGAGGCATCGCCACCAAAAACATCTCCTGCCCCGGAATGGCAAAGATAATACTCCCACCGAAATAATCTATCATGGCTATGTATGCAACGAGCCAATCCATGCCAATAATGACGTCGTGCTCATGCATATCTAAAACTAGCATGTACGCGGGTAAAATCAAACTACCAATCTTTATACCTACACCCCGGCATATAAAGAAAATCAAAGACCCATTCTCCAGTGGTGAGTCTACGCATGCCATCGTGCTCTCTGTTGTGGCTAATAACCCTAAGTCTCATGTAAAATGGGTAGCTATACAACAGTGTGACGCCCCAGTATCAAATAAAACCCGATCCATAGTGCCATGGATAGGAGACGTACCCTCATTCATGGGTGGTGCCTGAGGTGTTGTTGCCTTTTGGACGTTATAGACACGTCCGTAATGTAATTTCCCCTACTGAAGTGTAGCTACTGGGGCGGATAGTAGAGATGACATCTGAGCTGGAGCTGGGAGGGCGGTGGGAAATAGTGGCCTCTGTGGATCATTACGTTAACCCTGCTACTGTGGGGCCCTATCCCCCTCTGGGAAATCCTGGTGCCTATGGACATTCTTGCCACATCCGAAACATCTTCCCCTGAAGTTACCTCCCCTATGCACCTGCTATCCACGTCCCTGTTGGCCGTTACCAACCCGCCAATGGCCCTGCTAAAAATGTTGTTGGCCCTAATGGCCCTGCTACTGACGGTGTTGGCCCTGCTAGCCCTGCTGACTAGACTGGCCCTATTGACCTTGACTAAATCCCACAAATCCCTATCTGGAATCACCTAATTAGAATATCTTGGAAGGTTCCCTCTGATGGGAACTCTGCTCACTGTGACGCGTCTGTCCCTAGGTTGTTGATGCCCCACTAGTGTTACTTCCCCTGGTCCTGCCTTATTGGCTGGACTCACCTGCTCATTTTCTCCCCTATTGATGGAAGTGGTGATCCTGACAGTATAGCAAAGCATCATTGAGTACATCAGTGTAAGTATCCAGTGATATATTGCCTATAAGGTGCTGACGAATCCTCCAGGCTAATCCATTTGAAAATAACAGTATCTTATTCTCCTCGGTGGGTGCCTCATCTGGTACTATAGTGATAAGTCTAGTGAATTCCTCCTCGTAATTAGCAACGATCGTACGCTCCTTCTTAAGATTCAGTAGCCTCTGCCTCATCTCAGTCTGCACGACGGATGGGAAGTACTTGCGGTTAAATCGTACCCAAAATGACTGAATTGAGATGCTATCCCTCTTCTCCAAGGTGATGGTGGACTCCCACCATTGTAAAGAGGCCCCCACTAGCTTGAAGGAAGCCAGTAACTATCTCTGCACGTCAGTGCACTAATACATGCGCAAATGCCTCTGGAAATCCTTCTTCCATTGGCTGGCGATCAAGATGTCCGAGCTAACCGAGAACTCCGAGGGATGCGCCTTCTGAAAGGAATCCCTGACTCGCTCCCATGCAATAGTAATCTGTTCTGGTACTGGCGCTATAGCCTGAACCTGGGGTGGAGCCTACTTCACCACCGCTATTGCGACATTCATCGCCTGAGAAACGATAGCGGCTACCTCATTTGCGTTCATCATTCCCTGGGCCGGGGCTACTAACTACTCGGGCTGGGCATTCTTGGTTTGGGGTGCTCGTCTTGGAGGCATCTAAACTGAGAAGGAAGTTTATTAGTCAACAGTTATTAGAAAATCTCAAATAGCTGAAGACGTAAGCATAAACACAAGATTATAATAGTCCTAAAAATAGGGCTCTATATCAAAGATGCTAAGCTGGAAACCAAATAGGTCGTACAGATCCTAAAGGACACTATAACCTCATGCTCTGATACCACCTGTGACACCCCGCCTAATTAAATACTGGGTGATCAATCCTTTATTAAATTAAAATCAAGGTGAATGGTTGGTTCATTCTTAGCATCACTGTCGTAAAATAAAATTTCCAACTTAAACACTCTAAATAATTAAGCTAAGTGGCAAAACCATTTAAAACCTTATTTCCATTTTATTTTACATTCCAATATGAAAACCTTTTTAATAATTAATAGTTTAAGTGCCACATAAATAATAAGGATAACAATTATCACACAAGAATTTAAACCATCTACATAAATCAAACCAAGTTATGAACTATCAATAAAATCCGCCTGACAAGAGTTAACTCCAAAGAGTACCAAATACTGGAAATAAAATAAACATAAATCTCTGATAAATCCACACGAAATAGGAAATCGGGCGACACATGCCCTAAATATAAAGAACTAAAATAGGAACAGAGTCAATAAAGAGGTCGTCTAAAGAAAAGGCTTGCAACTCCCACATAAGCTGCAACGTGTCCAATCCAAAGAACCTATGCATGATGCCCCTGTGGCTAGGCACCTATAACACATACATATATATACAAGAAAGAGAAAATACATGAAATGGATCAGATCCCGACTTTAAAACAGTTTAAAAATTGTTTAGAAAGTATTTAAAATACTTACCGGCTAATGTAGCAGCCACGTTAGTATGCGACACTCTTGAGAACTCTCACCTCTCATCTAGTGTGCATGCCTACCGTTCTACTGATCTCATAAGTCTATTTAACTTATTCCCATGAAGTTTATCTCGAGAAATACTAAGGCCATGATATTTAATTTTAGAACATTAATCTCTTCCATTTCCTTACATTACTTGGGATCACGCAATATCGTTACAAAGTTCAAGAACAATTATTATAAAGTTAGAGCGTTTATTCATTACTTAACTACTTATATGCACAATAGAAAGTTTCCATAAATATAAGTATATGTATTTGTCACTACTATAATATATATACTATCGGCACCCCACATAAAATCTATGGTGCTGGCATACTCTGCTATCAAGTCCCCGTATCACTCGTACTAAGGGAAATACTAGTTCGGGATCACTCTCGGAATGTATTAAAAAAAACACACAAAAATGGAGGCGAAGCATAGTTACTAGTCACTAAGAGGTCAGCACATACCCTCATGTCTCTTAGGACCATGTGATTATCATTCTTAGATAGCATGTATCATTGATACTATCTTCTAGGGTACGAGTCAATATCCCCTACAAAGGTCCAATCGAGATAAGACCGTCTCGGTGCAACCCCCCCCCCGCGATAGCAAGTAACTCGGGTATGGATATACACAGATAAAGTATTTTATATATGTACACAATCACACGGACATATATAGATACACATTTTCCAATAAGGTTCGCCTACGACCCATAATTATTATTAACCGTATTTAGTACAATTTTACCCAATTATCTCACATAAGGGATTCATATCTTTTATTCCCACTTAGAATTCACTTCTCACTCACTTCTCATCTCTCGAAGTATTCTCTCTTGCTAAGTACAATTTTAGTAGGTATACCATCTTTAACCTTCTAGCCTAAGTCTTTCACGAGTCCCTGGATTCGTTAACGAATTTACTCACAATCTCTAATGTTTACCAAAATTCCCCATTAACCCACTATTTCATCCCATATTAAATTTCATTCAACGGAGTCTATTTAGACCCTACTGGTCTTCGTCAGGAATCATCATACTCTATAATTAAAAATCAAGGGTTCCTACGTAATTTAAACATATTAAAGAAAAAGGGAAAGATATGTCGTTTCCAGAAGGGGGCGATCGATCGAGGTAATGGGGTCGATCGATCGATCATCGATCGGTCGATGTTCTTGGGTCGATCGATTGATTCAAGCAGTTCTTGCCCAGAAACTGCAATTTTAACCTACGGGTTTCAACCAATAATTTTCTCCAAAATGCCATTTAAAATTCCCAAAATCCCAAATAAGGTTACTACTAGTTCTATATACATATATGCATGATTTTCTATGTAAAACATGTACAATTTCATCAACGTAATTGAATTAAAGGGCCAATTTGTATTAACTATCAATAACCCTAATTTTCATAAAACTTTCATTATTTTAAATTTCCTTTCCAGATTTCTTTCTTCTAAACTCATACCAATTCATGGGTTATCCTCTACATATGATTGGGATGTCCAGAATATAATTATTTCCCCCAAGACATGTGATTAAATCCTCAAATTCCTCAAATTCTTCTATGGAACATGTGTATAACAATCCTAATTTAACATGGATGAAAAAATAACTAAAAGAAAAGCAAGATAGATAATTGCCTGGAAATTTAGGAGTCTGATAGTGGATGAAAAAGGTGCGATTGCATTCCTCATCATGCGATATACGTTTTGGTGGTTGTGGCGGTGTAAACAGAAAAGTTCTTGGCCTTGGATTGCTTGGAAAGCTTCCTACCTTATTCTCTAATGGCTTTTCTTGAGTTTTGGGATTGTTAACCCTAAAAGACTAACTCAAATGGCTGATATAACTTAGGGAAATTCGTTGGTTTAATTACCCAAAAATACAAAATGACTATTATACCTTTTCGGGATGCCAATTAGGCCTAAAAACTTCTTGAGACCCAAACTAAATCCCCGGGTATACTTTCCCCGAACACATTGGCACACTCGAAATAACCATACGGGTGACTTATAATTTAATTCACTTTATATAATAATAATTTAGTTCTGACGCGACACAAGCGCGTCCCGACTAAATTTCCACAATTGTCCAATTATACACTCGTGACAATTTTTAATAAATTCAATTATAAATATTACTTTACTCATCTAGTAATATTCAACAAATTCTCAATAATTACTAACTCTCGTCACGCTAATAAATATTTAAAAATAATTTTCGGATTAATATTAAATTTATATCTCAGATTAAATTTAATAAATCCCCAAATTAAAATCCATAAAAATACGGGGTATTACACCTTGTAGCCAAAAACCTTCTTGGAGAATTTAATATGTTGGGAGAGGAGCAAAGAAGATAATCTCAAGGGAGGATCCTTCATTCATCTTCTAAGCCAATAATTTTCTTGCAATATATTTAATAAGTTATTTCTTAATTTATAAGCATGCTTTCTCATATGATTTTTTTTATTTTTGATTGTATTGAAGACTAATTTATATGTTGATTTATGATTTGGAATAATTAGGAATGATATGGATATATCCTTCGTTGAGTAATTATACCTTGATGATTAAAACATGCAATTTATGAATTCTATGATGTTGATATGAAATATAATTTATGTTCTGGAATTAAATATTGTTAATATAAATTATTCACATGTTACTTTGAGCTTTAAGGATGGAATTGATGATGAACAATCCCTAAGTAAATTTAAACATTAGTTGTATTGCCAAGTTTGGATCTTTATGTTTTAATATTGGATTTGATGTTCATAGACCCATAGGATGGTGTAAAAAATATTTAAAAACATTTTCCTATACATACACTTAGTTAAGGTATCGACTGGGACTATTTTGGAGTTTAGTTTAGGAATTAATGGAGGTTTGGAGGCTTCATCTTCATCTTTAGGCCTTTTTGTATTCTGTCTAAACTCGAATCGATTCGGTCTAAGGCCAATCAATTCGGTTCATGAAATTATATATCTTTTTATTACATACGCGTGCCCCCAAGTTTTGTATCTTCCTAATTTTTTAATTCGTTATAAATTTTTAACTAAAGGGTATGTTGGACCAAAATTTTGATTGGTGATTTTGGGATGGACTTTATTGTATCCATGATTATATCTTGAATGATTATAAACCCGTGTGGATGTATTTCTTTAATTATTATGAATTCATATTAATAAAATGGAGTACAAAGCTTTGAAAATGTTAATAGAGATTAGAGAAGATGAACCATTTTAATTAAAGGCAAATTTGGGCTTACTGTTCGGCTCGAATCAATTGGGCCCTAATAGAGGATTGATTTAATCTAGGGAAAATCAATTCGGCTTCATGAGGGGAATCAATTCGGTCCCCGGAATTAGTTTAGTTCAGACTGAGGGAATTCATGCAATTTTTACAAACTCATCCGAGTATGTGGGAGGTTATCTAAGTGATTTATGATTGGCATAATTGGGAAGTTAGGTTTGTTAGTGTTTAAACAATAACGGAAGGGGTGCAATTTTAATGAAGGTAGAAGAATGGTTAAGACTTTATTAATTTGTACTATCCAACATTGAGGATTGGGTTAAATGAAGTAAACTCGCAATAGAGAGATATCCTATAATCTTATGTATCATTTTTCTTAAAGAGTAATGAGTTAAAGTACTTGGGATATTAGTTTAGGTCTTCAGAGGTTAGAGAGTACAAGTAATTTAGTAATTAAATGAGGAAATACATATGTATGATGTGAAATGGTGTGTAAATATATATATATATATATATATATATATATATATATATATATATATATGTACACATAGTTTATAGATGTAATACACTGAGAGGTGAATTTAATGAGTTTAAGAGTTGACAAACCTAAGAACATAAAGAATAATCTGGTGTTAAGGATTTTAAATTGATTTAGGTATGCTCGAGTGTATGTGTGGCATCTTACTTGTTTACATATGTTTAACTTGATTTTGAGAGACTATAAGCCAATTTAAGATAAGGATCCAATGATGTGGGAATCTAGATTGGTGGTTACGCTTGAGTATATATATATATATATATATATATATATATATATATATATATATATATATATATATATATATATATATATATATATATATATAGGATTAAAAGATGATGTTATGAGATGAATTTTTCTTTCACTTCCTATTTTTCCCTTCAAATTTTGGATTTCCCCCTATTTTTTTACTTACTAAATTTAAACTTCAATTAAAAATTGGGTGTACTTCGGTGAACCCACAATACTTTTTTCTACTTTTCTAGTGCTCACAACCTCTTTCATTTCTCAAAAAAATATCAAGTTTATGTCATTTTCAACTTCTCCCATATTCCTTTATCGGCAACCAAAAACAAACCCTACCTCAAATATCCCCGCAGCTTTTGCCCCCGCCCCAAAACAGACCCTACCTCAACGTAAGTAATTAGTTTTTTTACTGTAAGAAATGGGGATTCTATTAGTTTTGATTCTTTTGGTTTAAAAAATAGGGTTTGTTTGGTTTTTGGTTTTGGATTACAACCCAATAATAGGGTTTTTCTCTTTATTAATCACGGTTGTGTATATTTTTATTTTATTTGAAGTCTCTGATTGTGTGTTTACGGCTTGGTGTTCTGATGTAATTTGTTTTTCTCCATGTTATGTTTCGCAGATTGAACCTCATCAACAGAGCATATCACGTTACAAAAAACATGTATGTTAATCTATATCTCTATCCCCTTTATAGAGTGCTAATTTTCTTATTTTTTAAGTACCCACTGAAGAGGGGGTCAACTTTGGCATTTTTAAGAGACTTATCATTTTGGTGTCTAGATTTATCTGAGGAAAAATTTGTTATTATTATGATGATGACATTTTATGTAGTGGCAATTGGTATTCTATGTGATTATTTACTTTTCTTTTATCTCGTATGTATTGATTTGATTTTGTTGCCTTAAGTATGTATTGTTTAGGTGATTCAACGTTTGTCCAGTTTGACATTATCTTTTGTCTGTAATAATTTGGAATTTATAATATGAAGAGAATGTTGGTTTGGAGTGGATAATGTTGAAGCTATTCCATTTTTTTTTTCATTTCATCTTTTATCTTGGGGATCCTATTGTTCCTTTATTGAATTTCAAAATGGGGGGGGGGGGGGGGTGAGAATCCCTGTAGTATCAACACTTCAATTGTAATACTAGCCTTCCTTACAAAATTCACAAAAATGATATAGAATTCTAATTCGAAACTTGATTTGATTTCTAATTGTCTACAAGTTTATATGTTATGTTTCATTATTCTAATAATAATTGTATTATAATCTTTCCCATTGCTCTATTTTTTGCTTAGTCATCGATTGTCTCAGCGTCGCTTGGATTTTGGAGTAATCTCTATAGGTTAGGGTGGTTCCATGGTTTACGTTATGGGTTCAATGTTGTTGGGTTGTATGTTGTGTAAGCATATTTGGTGGTTGATTCATATGAAATGTGACTAGTTTGTTCAATGTTTGGTATACCCTGTTGGGTTCGGTTGAGATGATTTTGATCTATACCATTGTTCTTTTTAATCTGCCTTTTTAACATGCTATCCTTTACTATTGTGTATTTTTTTCCTTTTCAAGATTGTGCAAGTATTGAATCTTGAAAGGATCATTCAATCACGTCAATCAACATCTTAAGGTAATATATTTTCATCTTCTCAATGTATCATTTTATTCATTGATCGATGCATTAACTTCATCCTTAAAATTTGATTAGCGAGGCTTCAAATATTTGAGGAGTTACAAGAGGAGGTTGTGCCCAGTGTGTGCCATGACATGATTGGGCATGTTGCTGGAGGAGGAAGAACTAAGAAACCTAAGTTGATGGATGGGAACCCATATCACAAGTATTGTGTGAAGTGTAACTGTTGGCCTAAGGTTCGCATTGGTTATACAATATCTAATGGTGTTTATAATTTATTTTAGGAGGGATTGTGGGGTAATTATCTTATTATGTAATATACATTTACAAACATTCATTTTTCTATCTTATGTGTTAGTAGTTCGATTTTCGGTTGTTTATGATTCTAGTGTATGTTCTCAAATGTAGAAGGGTTGATTTTTTACCAATAGTTTTTTATGCTATTATTTTTCCATGTTGCCCCTTGGGTTGTTCTCTGCGCTTGCACAAAATTTTCATCATCCATGAATCACAAATTAAATTTCTACTATATTCAGTATTGATATGGTAGAGTACACAGTTTAATTTTGTTTTTATTAAGTTCTTAGGTTTGGTATGTGCAACTGAATCAACTCAATTCATTACAACATCATGCATGATATATGATTTTAATTTTGTTCGTAGTAAAGATATATGACTTTTTTATTTCTATTCTTTTTTATTTTATTGTAAAATAAAAATGCTCTATTTGGCATATAAATTATTCAGTCAATTGTGTTTGTAATGGATTATGTAGGTTCAGTGCTTAATATAATGTTGGATTGTTGTCTCAACAGTCGATCGAGAAGTGAAAACGGTGATGAAACTAAGAGATTGTACCGTGAAGATTTACACCAAGTTATTTATTTCTCTGTGTATTATAGATGAGAAATGGTATTTTGGAATTTTCCACAGTTTGCTTGTTCACTTTTCTCATTAGTGTTTATGTTCCTTTGATTTGATTGTTCGTGCTACTAACTATTTATTTCCATAATCCTTAATTGTGTATTTTGAGGATTAATTTTGAAAGTGGTATCGTATTGTTTGACATTTGAATTTCTATTATGTGATATCGATGTTCAGCAGTTCCATATTCATTGAATTTAAAAGTTTCCTACAAATTTGGATGTAATTCCTTCTATTTTCTTAGTGAAGTATATTCTACAATTTTAGTTACTTATCTTATTATTTTGTTCTTCTATATTGAAAAGGATGTTAGGTTTCATACGTAGTTTGTTGCAGGCACTTAGAATGATGGTGTACAACTACCCAAAGCTTAAGAACACGAGATGGGAACAAGTTTCCTCTATCACTGATAAGTTATTCCCAAGGTATAGTCACTAGAACAAAATTAAGATTAAGATCACATAGTGTTAACTAATTTAGCGAGGTTTGTTATGTTATTTTTTCATCACTGCTCAATTTTAATAGGTACAAGTGTCCAAATTATAATGAGTTGTCAAGGATACCGGATATCATGAGTTGTCAAGGATGGCAACTATTCAATTGATTTTGATTAATTTGTTCACATGATGACAACAAAAATTAGTGAAAATGACTTTAGAGAAGAGCTGATGAATTAAACTTTCTGTGTATTCATCTGATGAAATTACCTTACATCACTTTTTTATGTTCTATCAAAATCAAATGATATCACTGTTCCATTGGTGAAGGAATAACATAATAAAAAAAATTGTAATATTTAACGGCAACGTTCAGACTTAAAAAATAAATCAACTTTGTTTCTGAATAATTTCATGTTTTTCTTCAAAAATTTGACTGATATCATAGTGGCTCAACTCCTTGGGTTTTGTATTGATTTCATGCTTGTTTTGTGTTCGTAACCGAAGGTACAGATTGAGGAAAAGAAACTTTAATATCTGGATTTCGTACAAGTTGTTGTGATCTACTTTTTTTTTCTTCTCAAATATCTATGATTAAGCTAAGGAAAGGCTCATGAAAGCCTTTAAAGTCATCGGCCAAGATAAAAATGGGAAGATATCTACTACAGACACTAAGCTTATTTCCAAGAATTGGTATTATGCTCCAATATTGATTCTTCTACTTCAGTTATGGTTTTATTTTGAAATTATAAGACATTAGAACTAATGATTCTATTGTTCTCCATTTGTGTTTGTGTTCAGATGATTTGTTTCATTTCACATAAAATGACTCGAACGTGTCGGGGTCATCATTCTTAGGTAACATCTATATGCTGTGAAGAAGATTCATGCTTCTTAGTCAAGGAAAGCGGTGCATCCCTTCGACACTCGTGGTTGATTGATTGAAAGGAATCGATGTAGTTATCATACCTGCTAGTGTTTTGAGGAAGCCTAGTATGCCGCGATGACCTCTTCAACATCAACACAGGCATAGTGAAGAATTTGATAGGGGTTGTTGCTGATAACTGTTCAATATTAGAAAATTGAATGGTGGATTTGATATAATGGTGTTGTTTAATTTTGTTGGATAGATAGATAGAGAGAGAGAGAGAGAGAGAGAGAGAGAGGCTCTCATACATACCAAGTTTACATACCGATTTTTTTGAAATAGTAAAAAAAATATTTTTGCATTGATTGTTTTTATATGGTATTTAAAAATTTGAATAGACCCATATAAAAACAATCAACTCAAAATAACATTTTTTTATATTTTTCAAAAATTGGTCAAACTTTCACAGCTTTTAAAGTATTTTAAAATTTGTGAAAGTTTGACCGATTTTTAAAAATAGAAAAAAAAAGTTATTTTGAGCTGATTTTTTTTATATGGGTCCTCCAAAATGTTTAAATATCATATAAAACAATTAAACTCAAAATCATTTATAAAAATGGGTCCACACTAACAATATGTAAACTTGGTATGTATAAGAGCGTGACTCTCTCTCTCTCTCTCTCTCTCTCTCTCTCTCTCTCTCTCTATATATATATATATATATATATATATATATATATATATTATGTGATTATGTGGATATACTCATATTTTTGGTGAATCTATCAGTTAGGGGTTGCGTTCGACATCAGGACCGGGTAACACGTGCCAGGTGAGATGTTCTAGGACGTAGTGGAGGTCATTATTTTCTATCATACGGTCAGGGGTCAACATTTCATCATAAGATAAGTAGGATGACCTATTCCATTTACTTGGTCTGGGTATGGGCGGTAGGTGGTGGTGTTTTATAGTGATCGCCCCATTTATGTGTTTTTTTATTTAAGTCCCTTAGGTGAGGAACTCTTCCAAACTTACTGATAGTAGCACGAGGTGAACACCAAGGGTAGATTCCTTAGTGTTATATATAACACTAAGGCATCTACCCTCGGTGTTCACCTCATGCTTGTGTGTGTGTGTGTGTGTGTGTGTGTTATGCAAGAGTTAATGTAGTCTAATGATAGACATTGATAATGAACATATGGTATGTTAGTTACTTTATGTGGTTTACCTGTATGTCTTTGTGAGTGACCTTACGGGAGTAGGCAACTAGTATTTATTTTTACATGTGTGGCTAGTTACATATGTCGTTCAGGGTATGTAGTTTTGACTTATCCCATATGGTGATTGTATAATAACTCGTTTAATTACAAGTTATGTAAGGAGGTTGAGCATTATGATTATGAGGCTAACAATACTTAATAAAAATATATTTGTTGACCTTGTGGAGATATCCCATTTAGATTTTTAATATATTTCCATCATAGTTGTTCATTACATGATATTGCTTAATTACCTAGATATAGAGACTTTTAGAATATCTAGGCCTTGATTTGGGAAATGGGTGAAATATTGCACATATGTAAGAGGTGAGATATTCATTACAAATGAGAGCTAATGAGTGGCATATATTGCGAATTGACTACATCATTGTTTTATTGGTATTGAAAGATAATCCAAGAAACTCTAAGATGCTGACCCAAATTTTAAAATGTCCCCCGAATATTTGTAATACCCCGTGATTTTTATGACTTTTAAAATGGGTTATATTTTAACTTAATGGATTAGTTGGATTTTATTATCAATTAATTCATTTGGGTTTTACCCGAATTGTGGATATTAAAATGGATGATTCTGAATATTACTTAAAGATATTTAGGTAATATATGAATGTGATGTCATTGATATGACGGTATGATATAAATTCGGTAATTTGAATTTTTAGTCAGACGCGGTATGAGACGTGTCGGGACTAATTTATTAAATTAAAAAGGAAATTTATTTTCTATCGACCTTATAGTCATTTCGGCTGCGTCGTTGCATACGGAAGGTTCGAAATAGTCAAAAAAGTCTATTTGGATGTTAATTTTGAGTCTCGGGTCATTTGGAAATGAAAAGACAACCCAAAAGGGCATTTTGGTTATTTTTACAAGGGGGATGAATAGTGATTTCGGGTTTTGTCTTATTATAAGTATTTGGAGATTAGTGTATGTAGGTTCATTTCATCTCTTCTACACAAAATTGAAAAGTCATCTTCTTAGAGAGAGTGGAAGGTTGCTTGGAAAGAAAAAGAAGTTTGATTGGGTAGGAGGATAACCAAAGGTCAAAGGTCACCACCACCATCACCACCTGTGTTATTCAACTCCAAAGGATCATATCTTCATTAGAGGCAAGTGTTTGATATTTTCAATTTAAGTTCGTATATTGTCCATGTTAGAATAATTATGAAAAGAGATTATTTTTCATGTTTGGAAGACATAATTGAGTTGTTTTATGGATTTCTAGAAACTGAAATGATATAGGAAGTAAACTCATGTTGTAGGATGATAATAATCCAATAAATATTCATCAATATGTGGAAGAAATTCTAAAAATAATTTAGTGTTCTTGAAGATAATATGTTGATAATTTTCTAGAAAAAGAGGCAAAAACGAGTGGAATGAGAAGAGCCAATTTGGAATGTTTAGATCTTCTTTTTGAGTGCATTTGGATGAGATTTAAGAAAAACTCAAAACACATACCTGACTCATTTTTTTGTGTAGAATCCAAATCTGAAGTTGGATTGATGATTTGAATAATTTTTGGATCTGATTTTTCTGAGTATTTAAAATATGAGAATTCATGATGTTGTTTCTTTTTAATATTGGTTCTTATCCCAAAACTTTTTTTGATCTTCGGTGATTATTAATTGGATATTATGTGACTTAGAGAAGATCAGTAAGCCCTAGTTAAGATTTGAATTGATTTGATTGGGATTTAATTGATTAGAATTATGATAATTAAAGTTAAAGAGATTTCGGTTGCCAGATTCATGTGTTGGATTCTAATCTGTTTGTATGAGGATTAAGGATAGTTCAAGTAGGGGAGATTTAGTATAACACCTGGGTAGCCTTAGGGTTACAATTTAAACATCAAGGACTGAGTTTAAACTCATTATTCATTTCGTAAGGGCTGAGTGTAGTACAAGAGCGTAGTGGTATGGCTCCTGGATAGAGATGGGAGTTTGGAACACATTTGTTTCAAAGAGGGTATGAGGTTATCCCGATCGCATAGTTGAAGTTGACGGACCTCCTCGATCGACAAAGTTAAGTAGTAGTGTATTGGAGGGGTTCCTTGTTTGGATTTCGCTTTGCGAGACGCTCCGCACATGAACCTTAACGACGTCGGGAGTGGAGAGATGTTATAGGATGCGAGGATAATTAAATTATGAAGTAAAGATATGATATTTTAATACATGGAATTTAAAAGTGATATAATGCTACGTATGGGAATTATCTTAGGGTAGTGATATTACCTAATTGATATTATATTATATTATAGGTATGATAATGCCTATTTGATTGATTGATGATTTATGTGTATGACATACCTAGCTTACTTGCTATCGGTGGGAGGTTTGCGCGTGAGGGCGGTAATATCCTGATGAATCCATGGGATCTTTGATTTGTCGCTCAAGAACATAGGTCTATGAAGGACTTATCGTGGAGTTGATAAGTCCGCTGACTATGGGTACGTAGGTATGTGCGTGACCCATGGATACAAGAACTATGTTCGCCTCCAATGTTTGTGTTGTTGTTTATGGTTCGAGGAATCCTTACCGAACCTTTTGTCCACTATTCGGCCACCAGCGATGATGGGACATAATAGCAGAGTAATGCATTGCACCGCAGCTGTGACTCGGGGTGCCGTATTATATATGAATATATATATAATGGATTAAATGAATGATTGGATTTATTGTGGTTAAATCATCTACTGTGTGATAATTGTAGATAACGGTGAATAGAGAAAGATAATGGAATTAAGTTAATGAATGTTTATTCTTAAACAATTGAAAAGCTTAACTCATATTAATGAGAAATGATTCATGTTAATGAGAAACTAATCATATAAATGAGAAATGTAAATGAATAATAATGTGACGTATGGTATGGGACATACGGGGATTATGATATTGGGATGGAATTATAATATGGAGACTAGAAAAGAGGAACCATTAACTAGGAGGTTAATAGGAAACGTTAAGTGTGCACTCTAGTTGAGAGGTGAGAATGGCAAGTGAGAGTTGGGTCTAACATGTACATAATAAATGCTTTATTGCACTTGTTAAATACTTGCTGTTTTAAAAATCATTTTCACAATCGGGCTCTGACCCGTTTCCTTGCATATTTTCTTTTCTATTGTATCTTCTATATCAGGTGTCCAGTAACAGGGACGCCAACCTTAGCGGATTATGACAGGATATGGATTTATGGAGTTTTGCTTAGACGCCTATCATCATTTGATTCACAGTATTCTCTTAGTAGGGCATGTCGCCCAAAGGATTCAGTTATCTTCTTCTATTGGGGTAAAATACTATGGTATTCGTGTCATTTTAATACATTTGATATTGTTGGGATTACTGTAATGGATTAATATTATTTGGAAATGTTTATTCCAATTGCATTCAAATTATTTTGTGTTATCTAATTCGTTATCAGTGTTGTAGAATAAAATGTGTTGTGTTATTCTTAAACTGGAAATGGATTTTGTTGAATTAAAATTTGGAATGTTTTTTTAACACTAGCTTAATTTAGTATTGGGTGAGTTGAAAATGTTTTCGACAGTGATGCTAAGAATGAGCCAACTGTATATTCTGTTTTAATTTGGTATGGGACTGGCCACCCGGTATTTAATTAGGCGGGGTGTTACATATTATTATTGTTTTAACAGGTTAACATGACTGAGTGATCGAACATGCGGTTGTGGGTATCCAACTTATTATTCACAGAGATGGAGTCACTGGATCATTTTAGATGTCCGCATATTCGCAGTTATGTGGAAGGGTTACTTCTATACTCTATTTGTATTTGAATTTGGATTTTGTAGTAAGAGAAAGTTTTAGTTGTACTCTATTCCATTGAATAATTGTAATCAGAGGTTTTTATAGAGTGGATTTAATTTTCACAGTTTAGTATTTATGTTTATCATATGTTATTGAATCTTTTATTGTGTTAGTTTTAAATAAACATGATTTTTAGTTTTTGTTGATGTTGAGAATGATATAAATTGTTTATACATTCCCAGTATTTCATGTACAGTCTGATCAACCGGCGTGAAAAATTACAAGTTGTCACATTGGGTTACCACCACAAGTGATACAACTATGAGCAGGCTTTAATCCCATCTCTTTCTAGGTGTCAATTACCTTCTCTTGCCCTAATCCTTTCATTAAAGGATCATCCAGTTGTATTCTCATTAGTTTGAACAAATTCCACTATCATAACCCAATAGTTATAAATTCTTTAACTATGTTTTTCTTTTGATATATTTGTCATTGCTTGCCATTATAATAACGGTTCTAAAATTTTACGATAGCCATGGTTCTATTATTGTGAGTAAATTGACTGGTATCTTTCCCATATAAGCGGATGTCTTATATTAGGTATCTCAACCTTTTTTATTTTCTCACTAGTCATAGTTAATTGTATACCATAAACTCCATCATTAATTGTACCAATAATTAATATTTCTTGTAGTTTCAAAAGATAACATCATAATATTTTTTATACACAGATCCATTAATTGATTAAGAATCAATTTTGGGTTCATAGTTTTTATCAAAAAACGTAACCTTTATCGACCGAATAAGAATGTACTTTTCAATAATAAACCTTCATAGAAATCCCACAAAATGAACAATTCAAAGGTAACTCTATAGTAGCTCAGTGGAGACTACACAAGATGTTCTCATCCCATCTTTTTTAACATTGTATATAGTGTGCTTAAGTAATTTATACTTGGTTCATATGGAGTATAAGATGGTTCATAATCATTATATATCTAATAAATGAATTTTCTTCTATTTCAAAGTTCTAGATCTATTAATGATCCATATTTATAATATTAACAAGTAATATTCTTGTTTAATTTAAACTTAATATGCCAACACTATGGCTTAGCATAAATTTTGTTTCATTAGAAATAATATATCATAACTAGATATTAGCTAATCATTCGTACATCAACAAATTATAGTTCATTCATAGTTCAGCATGCTTAGTGATAAACATGATTCATAATATTTTTTCATTCTCATTTGATGTTTTAAAATTATCAAAATATAATGTCATTTATTGGTGCCTTCCATATTCATTAATTCTCTAACTTTAAGTTGGTCTAAGTAAGTTAACTTACCTAGGTCACCATCTAAAAAGCGATATTATATACATTTAATTTTAACTCAACATCATGCATAATATCAATAGCAATCAAATTAAATGAAGCTACTCAATTTTTATGAGGATAATTTAACATGCATCATGTATAAATGAATTGTTTTATTATAGATAAATCAGAGCTTATATTCATAAACAATAATGGTATTATTATTTGCTTAAAAGAGACGTATTCTCCTTATTTTCTTAAAGTTATAAGATAAGTCAATTATAAATTAATTTCTAGTTCATTTTAGGAAATTGAATCAAACATTTATGACATGACTTCTCTATTGATTTTTGGAATTCTTTTTAATAACATAAGAAAGATTTTGTTTTTTAATTAACAGCTCTTAAAATTAAAAATTCCCTCGAACATCAAAGTTTTAGATTCTAACAAATTATAGTTGATAGGTAATCTCTTTAGTGCCCCCACTAATCTCTAGGTATAGCATTAAGAAGTTACATATAATGTGCCCCCACTATAACATCAATTTATAAAATTAAAATCTAAACACATAGGGTTTAAGGATTAAATAATAATTAATCGTATTCTTTAAATTAATATATGTGTCATTCTTTTAGGTATAGCTTGTTCAAAAAATGCATGTTTATTAGTTCAAACCATAAGTTCAGATTTTTTTTAGGGTCTAAAAAACACATATAGATTACATAATATATTTCTTAATGAAATGAAATATACATTATCATATATTACTTTTCACAGTGTGTAAGATAATATTTTGTATTTGTAACGTCTTGACCCAGATTTATGGGCTACCCATGATTCAATACGGTTCGATCAAACGTTAGGTGTGAAGTGC
Source organism: Sambucus nigra (assembly GCA_949130495.1). Taxonomy (NCBI): domain Eukaryota; kingdom Viridiplantae; phylum Streptophyta; class Magnoliopsida; order Dipsacales; family Adoxaceae; genus Sambucus; species Sambucus nigra. The sequence goes on from OX422222.1 coordinate 314,448,374, forward strand.
AATGGAACAACCTATATAATGTCACTAGTCCTGTTTTATTTTAGTTAACATTTCACTTGTTATCATGTGATTCCAGTTTCAAGATAAACTACGTGTTGGACCCATGGGAACACTCCGAAGTCCAAGTAGAAAAACCCGCTAACGTAAAATAAATAAAGTACACTTACCTGTAGAACTCCCTCAAAATACGAACCCACGCCCATCCTGCTCTAACAAAGAGAAGGTGTGAGCCTATGCCCAGTGGAATTATACAAAGCAGTATAAAAATAAATGACAGAAAAGATACTTACTAGCTACAACCACATGCATGTGTGTGTGTGTATATATATATATATATATATATATATATATATATATATATATATATATATATATATCCTTGAAAAATACATATTCCAATGTATTAACCGTTTTACTTTCGAAAACTTTACTTTTCCAGATTAATATACCTTAACCTTGTAAAATTATTTCTTTACTCATACTTAGCATTTCTGACTCTATTAAATGCACCCCTTTCAATACATACTTTTGCAATTTATGGGTTTAACTACTAGGTTACTTAATCACCCATTTACTCACTTTCTAATATCCTTTTTCCTTATCTTATGGACATTAATAGATTTACGCATTTACTTGTCCATTTCACATTCACCGGAACGTTTATTATATTCGTTCATGTTGGGTTGTATCAACACGTTTTACCACACAACCCATTTCTTTGACATGTTCTAACTTTCCTATGCCTTTTCTCGGAATCTTCCTATACCCCATACTTCCACGAGCTCCATACCGCCGGATATGTGCACCATATGCTCTGCCTAGTGATTTTGGGCTTCACCTAGGGCTACGGGACCTTCTTGATTTATCCCGGTATCATCCGAGTTACTTTTATGTGCTTTTACATTTTAGAAATGTTCATATTATTATAATTTCCTTTTAACAGGACGAAGCCAGAACTCGGGATTTTACCACCCCATCTTGTGTTACACTCTGAAAATTTACTTTTTCATGTCATTTACACTTTAACCTTGATTTTATTCCAAAAATCATATTTATTTAGGACCACTTTATGTAACACCCTTTTCTAATATTTTTATTTCATAAAATTTTTTCACTTAAGTTAAATTACCATTTTGCCCACTTATTTTCGAAATCATCTTTTACTCCATTTTCATAAGTGTTAATTTCTCAGAAACACTATTAAGTCATCCACACTAACTTCTTATGTTTTTTTAACCCTTTAACACCTTTTTACACTTGGAGTAATATTCTACTTCATTGAAAATACTTTTACACATTTAATTCTTATTTAATTCCATAACTATCAATTTTTTATAACATTACTAAGTTACATGTTGATACCAAATTTAGTCTGCTGACATGGCTCAATTAAGTGGAGACACGTGTCAATCTACATGGCACTAACAAACATTTCTGAACAATACCTTGACTTCGAGGAACTCAATTTCCCCGACCAACTCAGATACTCTGAGCAGTAGGTGCTCACTGAGGAACTTTATTGCACCGAGCAACTCATGGATACCGAGATACTTAGGCAGTCCGAGCAGCTTAGGCGGTCCGAGCTTCACCTCGATCAGAGCATTTATTCTCAAGCAATTAAGAGGATTAAATGCGCAATAAATGCTGATTATTATCATACGAATGTATACGCTTATTGAACAGCTATCTATTACCCATTCACATGTACAGCCTCATGGCTATAAATACATTGTATCATCCTCATTGTAAGGGGACTGGGAACTTCTTGGTAAAAACCTGTTATCGAGAATTCTCAAACACTCAGCAATAACAAAATAGTGGACATAGGCCATTCTTTTAAGGCTGAACCACTTTAAAAATTCTTTTGTCTTATTTATTTTATCTGTGATTAAATAATTACAGATAATCTAATTTTTTACATCAACAGATTGGCGCCGTCTGTGGGAACGACTATAATTTTCATTTTTTACCAAAAATAATTCATCACCAATGGCTGACAATCCTGAATCCAGTAATCGAAATGCTGGAAACCCCCCAAATCCATCCGCTCCTCCAAATATCCAAGATCTAGCTGGAATCATGGCTAGTTTGGCTCAAGGCCAGACAACCATGCAAGAAACAATGCGACAACTTATGCAAACTATCCAGGGTGGAGCATCAACCTATTCAGGACAACAAAGTGTTCAAAGAAATACTCATTTACCTTCTTCACGCATTAGACAAACCGATTTATATCGCACTGAGAAATCTGAAGATTTTTCTTATCAACCGGGTCGAACTTCGTCAGAACGAGCCATAGATACTGAGCAACACGTCACTCTCTCTCCAGAAAGGACCAGTGTACTGGAAAGATTAATTAGGGTCTCTTCTTTTGATCTATTGGGCCCTATGAAGAATAAAAGTCCTCCTAAGGCTGTGTCGAGAAACTTTCGACGACCATTTGATCTAACAGAGGGCTCTACCCAATTATAACCAGTTGCTCGACAATATAGATCCCTGGAAGTGACTTCAACACGATCAATTGCTCGAACCAATAGGCCCGAAGAGGGAAATGATGCATGGAAAGGCTCTATTCAGTGGTTGGAGGATAGATTAGGGGAAATGGCTAAGGCCAAGAATCCTCTACAAAGAACTTTTGTCCAAGGGACACCTTTTGTCCAAGCAATTGTGGATTTTCCCACACCATCAAAGTTCAAAGCACCTATTGTAACTCCTAAATATGATGGAAAAACCAACCCCGTCCTTTATATAGAGCAATATCAAGCTGTTGCTGACATCTATGCTGTGCCAGATGAGATGAGATGCAGGGCATTCTCGGGAACTCTTACAGGATCTGCTCAAATATTGTATAATAATCTTCCTCGGGGTAAGATTTCCACTTTCTTTCAACTTGCCGAGCTCTTCATTGGAAACTTCTGTTTTGGAGCAAAACCTGTTAAACGAGTAGCACACTTGTTAAGTGTTAGACAAAAGGCAGGTGAGAGCACCTGGGATTATATAACTCGTTTCAATAACGAGAAACTCGAAGTTATTGATTATGAGGAAAAAATAGCGATTACTGCTCTGATGAGTGGGTTGTTGCCCAACAAGTTGTACTACACTTTGGCTAAAGATCCACCCAGAGCCATGTCAGAACTGATGGAAAAAGTGGACAAGATCATGAACGCCGAGGAGGTAATGGCTGCAAAGAAGAATATGGATACCAAAGAGACCAAGGTGGAGGTTGATAAGGCCAAAAAGAAAGAGCATAAGAACAATGGTGGTGACAAGCACTCAAAGACAAAGCCATCATGGGAGGTATTAAAGAAATTTGAAAATTATACTCCTTTGAAGGTAGATATCAACCATGTTCTAGAAGAAATCAAGAACAACGAGGAGTTAAACTGGCCAGAGAAAATAAAGTCAGATTTTGACAAGAGGAATAAGGCCAAATACTGCGAGTTCCACAAGGATCATGGCCACACGACCAAAAATTGCATAGCTCTTCAGAACGAGATCGAAGCACTCATTAGACGAGGAAAACTGGAAAACTACGTTGATCGTAGAAATGAAAGAAGAAACAGCGACCGAGCAAGAGAGAGGTCTAGATCTCCTCGTCGAGCAGAGGAGAACAGGAAAAGAGACCATGAAGATGATCCAGAAGACGACCCCGATCTTCCCAAAAGACCAAGGCAGCCAGAACGTGAGGTATTTTCAATACGTTTTGGATCATTTGATTATAATGTTATTACAGGTGAAGATACTGGAGGTGGAGACGTTACTGCAGAAAGAAAAGTTTACCTCAATGAGGCTCAAGCCTATTCATATATTCAACAAATAAATTTAGCTGAAGATGATCGCCCGAGGAAGGTCAACAAAGAAAAATTGGTCATCGGTTTCTCAAAGAACGACCTCGTAGGTGTGCTGTATCCTCATGATGACCCATTGGTGATAAAAATGACAATGAAGGAAGTGATGATTTCAAGAGTACTGGTTGATAATGGTCGCTCGACTGATATTATGTTCTACTCGTGCTTCAATAACTTAAATCTAAAGTTGTCTCAATTGGAGCCTTATCATAGGCCCCTCCTCGGTTTTGCGGCCGAGAAAGTTTTTCCACTTGGGACGATCAAGTTGGATATGTTCATTGGTACATGGCCTTCTTGTAGAACAGAAAGAGTACCCTCCTTCGTGATGGATAAGAATGCCCAGTCAGCCTATAATATCATTATGGGAAGAGTAGGATTGAAGAAGTTCGAAGCAGTATCATCTACGGTACATCAATACCTAAAATTTCCAACCAATTTTGGAGTAGGAGTTGTGAAGGGTGATCAAAAAGTAGCTCGAGAATGCTACTATTCATCTGCCGAGCAGGAGGAACTGGAGGAATCTAGGAAACAGACTACTACCTATCAGGTGGATGAGGGTGCAGAAATTGAAACATTGGATCCTAGAGATGAGTCGCAACTCGTGAAGGGTCAGGTGGTGGAAGCTACTGAAAACATCATTCTGGACGACGAGCACCCTGAACGAACAACTCAGATAGGTTCGTCGTTAGATGCCTCACTAAAACAGGAATTGATAAGTTTCTTAAAAAGCAGAAAACAAACTTTTGCTTGGAGTTATAAGGATATGCCCGGAATATACCCAAATTTCTTATGTCACGAGCTCAATATGAATAATGAGATCAATCCAGTGAAGCAAAGAAGAAGAGTGTTCAGCCCCGAGAAGAACCAAGCTATACAGGAGGAGGTCGAGAAGCTCCAGAAAGCTGGCTTTATTGAAGATGTTAAATATCCAGACTGGCTAGCAAATGTAGTGATGGTAAAAAAGAAGAACAACAAATGGAGGATGTGTGTAGACTTCACCGACCTCAACAAGGCATGTCTAAAGGATCATTTTCCCTTGCCCCGAATTGATCAATTAGTGGATGCTACCTCGGGACACGAGATGCTGAGCTTCATGGATGCTTATTCTGGATATAACCAGATTAAAATGAAACCTGAAGATAAAGAGAGTACCTCTTTCATTACCCCTAGGGGAACTTATTGTTATAATGTTATGCCTTTTGGTTTGAAAAATGTAAGCGCAACATATCAGCAGCTGATGAATAAGGTGACTGCAGAGCAGATCAGTTGCAATATGGAAGTTTATATTGATGATATGCTGACAAAGAGCAAGAGATCTGCTGACCATCTAGTTGACTTAGGCAAGACCTTTGATCAATTAGATAAATATCAAATGAAGTTGAACCCGACTAAGTGCATATTTGGAGTACGAGAAGACATGTTTCTCGGGTATATTGTCAATCAACGAGGCATTGAAGCAATCCCTGAAAAAATCAAAGCTCTATTGGGACTACGATCTCCAACGACGAAGAAAGAAGTGCAAAGTCTTACAGGGCGAGTAGCAGCACTTAACAGATTTGTATCACGAGCAACTTATAGATGCCTCCCATTCTTCAAAACGCTCTGAAAGTCTTTTGAATGGAATGAAGAATGCGAGAAAGCTTTTCAAGAATTGAAGAAATATTTGGGAGCACCTCCACTATTGTCCAGACCAGTGATGGGGGAAAGGTTCTACTTGTATCTAGCAGTTTCAGAAAATGCAGTTAACTCGGCGTTAATAAGAGTAGAGGATGGAGTATAAAAACCAATTTATTACACCAGTAAGGTCTTCTGAGGAGCAGAGATCAGATATCCAAAACTGGAAAAGTTGGCACTGGCGCTGATCGAAGCGAGTAGAAGAATGAAGCCATACTTCCAGTCTCATACCATAGTTGTATATACCGATATGCCGTTGAGGCAAGCTCTTCATAAACCAAAAAAAATTAGGGAGATTGATGTATTGGGTAATAGAACTCGGTGAATATGATATAATTTATGAGCCTAGATCATCACTAAAAGGGCAAGCAGTAGCGGATTTTATAGCAGAGTTCACTTATCCTGGTACCCCCGAGGAGCAAAAGCTGAACACCGACCAACCTGTGGACGTTACAGGATCATCAAATTTAAACCCCGATCAACTTAAGTTGGTCGGAGAGCCAGAGGAGAAGGTAGACGAGCAGTGAGGTGTGGTAGAAATGGAGATAAAGGAGCAACAAATATTCCATCGAGGAACTTTGTCCAATAAGAAGTTTGAGGACGAAATACCTGTATGGAATCTATATGTAGATGGCTCATCATGCACCTCAGGTAGTGGAGCTGGGATTATATTGAAAAGTCCAGACGAGGTCAATATAGAATATGCTCTGCACTTTCAATTTCAAGATTCTAATAATGAGGACGAATATGAAGCGATGATTGTAGGTTTTAGTCTGGCGAAAACCATGAAGGCAGAGCAGGTAATCGTATGCAGTGACTCACAGTTGATTGTAAACCAAATGCTTTGTGTATATACAACAAAAGTAGAGTTGATGATTAAGTACCATGCAAAGGCAATGGAATTGGTATCGAAATTTATTACTGTTCAACTGGTCAGAATACCAAGAATGGAGAATGCAAGAGCAGACGCTTTAGCTCGATTAGCATCAGCTACTCATACTGAGCTACGAAGAATAATCCCAATTGAAATTCTAGCTGGTCGAAGCATAGATGAAGATCTGACGATGAATTTTATTGCCCTTGATTTAGGGCCATCTTGGATGGATCCCATCAGGGCATATATTGAGGAGGGAGAATTATCGATTGACAAACTCGCAGCCAAGAAATTAATGTTTAAAGTTGCTCGTTATGTATTGACTAATGGTATTCTATACAGATGAGGAATTATAACAGGTTTGCAAAGATGTGTGCATCCCTCCAAGGCAAAAGACTTGATTGAAGAGGTCCATGAAGGGTCCTGTGGAGCCCATGCAGCAGGTCGGATGCTTTTACAAAGAGTGATGATGCAAGGATACTACTGGCCAACTATGAGGGATGATTGTATAGCCTATGCCAATAAATTTGACAAGTGTCAATGCTTCTCCACTATCCGAAGAACTCCCCAAGCATTGTTGACACCCATTACTTCCCCTCGGCTATTTGCCATGTGGGGGATTGACTTGGTCGGGCCACTTCTAATGACCAAAGGAAGATTTAAATATCTCGTCATCGTAGTGGATTACTTTACTAAGTGGGTTGAAGCCTAGCCTCTTGTCGACATGGCGTATGAAAAGGTGTACCAATTTATTTGGAAAAATATCATTTGTAGATATGGTCTTCCCCATGCATTCATCACCGACCATGGAACACAATTTGACAACGAGGAGTTCGCTACCTATTGTCATCAGTCAAATATCTTGAAAATCCACTCGTCACCAGGCCATCCCCAAAGAAATGGACTAACTGAAGTTACAAACAAAACGCTACTAAATGCCTTGAAGAAAAGACTAAATCACGCGAAAGCAAACTGGATCAACGAGCTATATTCAGTACTATGGACTTATCGTACTACTCCCCGAGTAGCAACTGGAGAATATCCATATATGCTGGCATTTGGAAGTGAAGTTTTTATACCTGCCGAGTTGGGTCTCCCAACACACAGAGTACTGAATTTCAATTCCCCTGTCATCAATTTAATGAGAAGGTTAGATTTGGACATGCTTGAGGAAGTTAGAGAAGAAGCAGCCATCAGAAATGCTGCTTACCAGCAACGAATAGCTTTTTTCTACAACAAGAGGGTGAAGAAGTGCGACATGAAAGAAGGAGACTATGTGCTAAAGAAAGTGATTCAAAAGCACAACAAACTGGAAGCGAACTGGCAGGGACCTTACCGAGTTACAAAAGTTGTTCGACCAGGAACCTACAGAATAGAAACTTTAGAAAGGGAGGAATTTAAGAATGCATGGAATGCAGAGCACCTGCGCAAATATTATCAGTAATGTAAACCCTCATGTAATGCAGTTTCATCAGTATGAATAAAATGTGAATATTCTATCCAATTCTCTCCTTTTGTTTTTTTTGCCGAATACTAGTGCTACACACTACTCAGCAAAATCCACCAACTCCGGTTGATCGAGAATAAAAAATATTTCCCAGTAACGCCAACTCCGGTTGGTTGGGAAGAAAATCCAACAACTCCGGTTGGTCGGGAAGAAAAAATATTTCCCAGAAATACCAACTCCGGTTGGTTGGGAAGAAGATCCACCAACTCCGGTTGGTCGGGAAGAAAAATATTTCCCTGAAATACCAACTCTGATTGGTTGGGAAGAAAATCCACCAACTCCGATTGGTCGGGAAGAAAATATTTCCTAGAAATACCGATTCCGGTTGGTCGGGATAAAAAATATTTCCCAGAAATACAAACTCCGGTTGGTTGGGAAGAAGATCCACCAACTCCGGTTGGTCGGGAAGGAAAATATTTCCCAGAAATACTAACTCCGATTGGTTGGGAAGAAAATCCACCTACTCCGGTTGGTCGGGAAGAAAAATATTTCCCAGAAATACCAACTCCGGTTGGTTGGGAAGAAAATCCACCAACTCCGGTTGGTCGGGAAGAACATATTTCCCAGAAATACCAACTCTGGTTGGTTGGGAAGAAGATTCACCCACTATAGTTGGTCGGGAATAAATTTTTTTTACCAACTAAGGTTGGTCGAGGATTAAAAACACCAATTCTCTTTGGTCGGAAATAGTTGGTTAAACAAATAATGGCTTAGAATTAGAAAGTGATCAAGTAAAATTTAAATGCTTGAAACATTTCAAATTACCACCAAGTTAGTCGAGAAACAAAATATCATCAACTGTGGTTGGTCGACAAATGATTATCATCAATTTAACAATAAGTTTCACCAACTTTGGTTGATCGACAAATAACACAATGTTGTTATCTTTTTAACAGATATAAATGCATATTCATTTGTAAATAAGTAAAGTATTTTACAAAATACTTACAAGACAATGGCAATCAAGATTTCAAAGAAAAAAAGAAATTTTTCATTAAATCTAAAACAAAATACATTGGGAATAAAATACATAAAAATTATACATCGGGAATCCTATTCTATGGGTTTCTTACCCTCTGCCTTTGAAACAGGTTCTTCACCAGCAGGAGGATCGTCTAAGGCATATGAGGAGTTTATGAAGTTCAAATCTTTAAGCATCCTGATGTTCATAACTGATGGCCGATCAAGAAGGTGCTCTGGGCGAGATATCTCAAAGTTGGAGTGAAGACTGTAGTCGCCAAGATACTTGGAAATTAGGCATTGTGGAATGGCCCGAGCAGGAATCCAGATCATATCAAGCTTGAAAGGAGGCACTGGTAGGTCGAGCAACCCAGGATTGTGGTAATCCCACAAGTAATGACCTTGTTCCAACTTCAGCACGCCCAAAGCATTTAACCATCCTTGCTTATAACCCACATTATTTGCATTCTAGATCCGATCATCTAGATGGTAGAGGGATTCATTATAACCAGCCATCGAGAACTCCCTAGGCTGTTTGTGGAACTGGTAGGTTAATCTTTCTAACTGCTCGTGGAGATTCTTCACCAAATTCGTTTTATTCTCCAAAGCAAACTTTCGAGCAGAGAGCTGCTCGTCCAGATTCATGATTTTCTTAAACATCTCGGCCAATGCCTGGTTCTTTGCCATCATTTGGAAGGCTTGTTTCTCCAGAGCCGATTGAGTTCTTTGTTCCTCTATAGTAATTCGAGCAGCTCTTTCTCGTCCCGGAGAAGCTCTTGCTCATCCCCGAGCAGAGGTAGAAGGCCCAATCCTCTTCAAGGTTTCTAATTCATCTCTGAGATTGGCATTTTTGACCTCCAAGAAAAAGAATCCCTCGTCGTTTACAGGGACCAAAGCGTTTGAGGTAGAGGAAGCAGATCTCAGCTGGGATACTTCTCCTTGCAAATTATTATTTTCCTGCTCCAGTAACTTGGCTATCTTCCTGTGCTCCTCGACCTCGATTTTCAAAGTTCTCTCCCTCACTTCATAAGCAGCAAACAATTTTTCGTATCCCTTATCAGCATTTAGTTGCTGATATTTCTTCTCATATCCTTGGTGCAAGAGGGCTGAAGATTCCTTGTATTGTTGTTGAAGCTCTTCGAGAGTGCCCTAGAGGTCTTCAATCATGTCATAATATGCTACATTATTAGCCACTGCTCGGTCGAGCAGACACTATAAGTACTAGTAGGCTTCAATTGCTTGCTCTGAAGCATTTGGACCGAGGATATCAACAATCTGAGCATCAGTCATATCTGTATGACCAACTTTGAAGTACTCATTGCATTGTCTCAATAATTTTGTATCATGAGCGATAATAATTCCATCCTGGTCATAAACTAGTGAAAAGAAGAGATAGCAAGAATCAATAAGGAGAAAGAAGAAGAGAATCAACAGTATGAATAGTCAAAACTTCTAATTTTATTATATCGTAAAAGAGAAGTACATAGTTCAAAGATACAATTGGCAAAAATAAATAGAGAGAAAAATCCGAACAACTCTACACCTTCTCCTTATCTCCCAAAACTTTCTCGGGAAGCAAGGACGAGGAGGTGGGTTGCTCGGATGGCACAGATGGTTGCTCGGTGGATGATGGAAGCTGCTCGGTTGAAATAATGGATGGTTAAAGTTGCTCACAGGAGGACTGGACAACTGGGGGATGAGAAATTTGATCTCCCATCACCATGGAGGATTCCTCATAGGCATCTTCGTCCTCTTATTCTTCTTCAGGAGATGGAGGGGGGCCAGGGATGTGTCGCTGAAACAGGTCAGAATTTTCGTCAACATTCATCTCTTTCAGATCAGCGACCCAGCCATCCCTAAAGTACTTAAGGCTACCATATTCCACTTGTGACATCATGGTAGCCAGACCCTTATTCCATCTTTTATCCCAGCCAGCGCTGAAGGACTTCTTAATAGCCATTTTCCTTTTCACTTTCTCTGAGGAAATCTTCTGAGTTATGAGTTCCTCGGCAGCCTTCAATTTCTTTTCTGCCTCATCCCTCTAGTGATCCACCTCACGAAGTTTGCCCAATTCTTCCTCAGCAGACTTGAGTCTACCTTCAAGCTCCCCAGCTTTTTGGAGCTTCCCTTCGAGCTCTTTATTTTTACTTTTAAGTTTTTTATTTTCTTCTCTAATCCCTTGGAGACCTCAACAACCTGATCCCTTTCCTTCTCGGTGGAATTAAGATTCTTCTCCCAAACATCTTTATCATCAGCATACTTCTGACGAGAATCCTTCAGAGACTGCGTCAGACCCACCAAAGTTTCCTCTACACCTGACGAGGAACTTGAAGCTTTAATAGCTTCATCCTTCTTCAAAATTGTATTTAAACAGGTCACCAACTGGGAAAAGAAAATAATAGCAAGTGAGGGAAAAGATATAACAGTGGAAAAATGAAAGTTTAGGACAATAATACTTACAGAAGTAATATGACGAGCAGCCAATGTGGTAACCATATCCTAAGAAAGATTTTCTTCAGTGCCTTGGATCTCAGGGATAATCCAAGATTTCACCGAGCTCATGGCAGAACTCGGAGCAATGAAAATGGGAACACCACTTCGAGTAGTTGGAGGCTGAGAGATGGATTCAACCAAATTAATAAAGGAGCTCTTCTTCAACATTCTCAGAGGAGCATCAATGGTCTCGACCAAGGATGTAGTCTTAGTCGGCGATATGACTATAACCTCGCTTGGAGCAACGACCTTGCTCGGAGATACTGGGGGCTTCTCGGCAACCTTCACCGTAGCAGCCGGAGGAGGTGCATCGATTTTTCTTGTCCCTTCTCCTGGGACATCATGCTTGCTTTTCTTTGCCTCTCCAGCAATAGAGGCAGATTTCTCGAAGAGGGCATGATCTCTTCTTTTCTTCATTCTTTCACTCAGAGGAATATGTGATTCTGGTGAAGAACTTGCATAAGCTGGTACTGGTTCTACGTCACTTATCATCGGACGAGTAGTAAAAGACGAGGTGTAACTCTTATACTAAATAAAATATGAAGCTGATCTGATATGCTCGTCGACAACAGTCTGATGCAAACCCAGATAAGTTGCAGATGGTTTAAGTTAACTTCTGTCTCTTTTGGAGACCTTTTTTTGCTGTCAACTGCAAAAAAATGAAAATTAAAATATCAGTGACACATTTTATCAAACACAAAGGAAGCATAATTTAAAAAATAAAATAAAATAAAATAAAAACAACATATCCCATTGCCATAGGGAGGGCATCTAGGACCCTGGTACACTTCATTTCCAGTTAATGGAGGGTGTTGCCAATTTTTCATAACAACCCCGTACTCGAAGTAGTCCCTATTGGCATCTGGGAGATTGACCACTAAAGCCCTATTTAAAAACCTAGTTTTTAAATAAAAAGTATTGTCACCAACAACCCATCTATAACAAAACATAATTTCTGGAATTCCTATACGGGTTCCATGCATCTGATTTAATCTATGAACTCCATTAACTATTCTCCATGTGTTGGGGGCTATTTTTGCAGGGACCACGTCAAAATATTGACAGAATTCCAGACACAAAGGGTTTGGTGGAAAAGAAAAGCCACATTCAGGTACAAAGAGACTGGGGAACCAATGTCCCTCAGCTAAACGAAAATAGTCAGAAGGTTCAAAAAGTTCCTCCAAAACAACCCATGAAGGAATAGAGAAATCGGAACGAAACTTATCACGCGACTCAAAAAGGTAAACCATGATGAATAAAGGAAATAAAAAAGAAGGAAGAAGATCTTACATAAAAAGGATGGATCTGTTGACAACGAACGATGAAAAGGATGAACGCACAAGAGAGAGAGAAAATGGAAAACTCAAAGATACAGATTTGAAAAAGTAAAAGACGAAATGATTTTCTGCAACGCTTAAATACCTTACCTTGGGAAAAGGTAAAAATAATAATTACAAAGGGAGACGTTTACGCTACCGGCGGCTAAAATGACAAAAAGGGCGCGGAGATCAAAGCAGTTAGAAAAATTTGAAAAGTCTGATTCTATGAATTCGAAAAGAAAAATAAATGCAAAGAAGACGCTCCTAAAATTCAGGATGACCATTTAATCCCGCCATATTTTGAGAAGAATATTCCACACTCCTCAGTCTCGAACTGTGAAACATTGGGGGCTTCTGTTGATACCAAATTTAGTCTGCTGGCATGGCTCAATTAAGTGGAGACACGTGTCAATCTACATGGCACTAATAAACATTTCTGAACAATACCTTGACTTCGAGGAACTCAATTTCCCCAACCAACTCAGATACTCCGAGTAGTAGGTGCTCACCGAGGAACTTTATTGCACCGAGCAACTCATGGATACCGAGATACTTAGGCGGTCCGAGCTGCACCTCGATCAGAGCATTTATTTTCAGGCAATTAAGATGATTAAATGCGCATTAAATGCTGATTATTATCATACGGATGTATACGCTTATTGAACAGCTATGTATTACCCATTCACATGTACAGCCTCATGGCTATAAATACATTGTATCATCCTCATTGTAAGGGTACTGGGAACTTTTTGGTAAAAACCTGTTATCGGGAATTCCCAAACACTCAGCAATAACAAAATAGTGGACGTAGGCCATTCTTTTAAGGCTGAACCACTTTAAAAATTCTTTTGTCTTATTTATTTTATCTGTGATTAAATAATTAGAGATAATCTAATTTTTTACATCAACATTACACATTAACTTTTTCATGTTTACCTATTAACACTTAATGAACACTTTTATCAACATTTTCCTAAAACACACATTACCTTTCTTTCTTCATTTAATAAATCTATTTACATTTAAGACTTCTTTCATAAGAAAATACCATTTCTTTTATCAACACATTTAGTCTTATAATCTCATGTTCACCATATCCTCTAGTCCTGATTTCGCACGATTTGAGGATTAATATTGTAACTTTTCTGATTTCATATTTAAACCCAACAAAACTTTATTTAAACTTCTGCATATATTTATTATCAAAATTTTACAAGTTTATATCCATGAGAAAGTAGAGTTTAAATCTGAAAATCCTATTAAATGGGTTAAACATGCGTTTCATCCTAGAAATTTATACCAATTTCAACAAACATGCATTTTAAGTCATAAGGGCATTTTTAATTTCTTTAAACTTAATAAATGTCCATTATTCATAAATTTCAATTCTTTTGAAAGAAGCTTACAATTATTTTTTTCATAAATATGTTAGCACTATTACAATCATTTCAAATATTTTATTTCGTAAAATATTTAGCACCAAACTTCTTGAAAATCCCAAGATTTAACATCCTTTCAAATGTTGTATTCCATAAAATATTCAACATTTAGTTTCTTGAAATAATCATTTTTAGAAAATGCCAACTTTAATCTTTCAAACCTTGGAATATTTATCCATTCTTCCTTTTCAAAAAAATCACATTTTCCTACATTTTTATTCCATAAAGTATTTTTTATTTCTTTCACTAGAAATCACATCATCATTCTCATAATAATACTACTCTTAACATTCAATAATATCAAGACTATAATATACACCAAATAGAGTCTTGAATATAAAGATTAGATTATCCCACCTCAAATGAAGCTCAAATCAGTGGAAGTAATGGATAATCAAGGAAGATGACACACCTCCTAAGGTGGCCTTAAGAGGTGTTGTCTAGCTCCACCAAATCTTCCTCCAAGAAAACCTCATAAAAACCCTCTTCAAGACCTCCAACAAACATATTCATCTTCTTCAAAACCCCAAATAAGACTTTCCATATATTTCGTGGCCCTTATCTCAATATTAGGAGACTGAGTATTTAGTGTGAGTGTAGTGTTTATAACTTAAAAACGGTGGAAAACATTCTAGGAGGAGATAAAGAAGTGTCGAAAATATTATAGAGATAGAGGAGATGGTAATTGTAGTGTGGGTTTTCCACTCCACGCCTCTATCTCTTATACAAGAAATAAGGCCCCCAAAACACACTAAATAAGCCATCTGATTTACCTCAATCGTCAGGCTCCAAGAGCTGACACGTCAATTTGATCCATGTCTCATAAGTTGACTGCATAAATGGAAGATCTGTTATGCCAGGCAGTTATTCGAATGATCGTTGCCTTTGTTCGAATGATAAAAGCTCCTCATTCGAATGACCCTCAGAGTGACATACACTGGTCATTTAAACGACATCTCCTTGTCGTTTGAACGACCCCATTTTCTTTTTTCTTTATATTTCTCCAATTTTCCCCACGATCCTCCTACAATTATAATTAATCCCTCCTCATATATAATCCATATATAATTTGATTAATTTATGGGTGTGATTTTACAAACATCCCTCCTTGGGGAATTTTGTCCCCGAAATTCGTGATCGATTATTCCTCAAACACATGGGGTCAACCAAATTTCATTCAAAGTCCTAGAAATCCTCAAAGGAAATTCATCAAAGTCCTAAGCACTTAAAGTCACCAAATGTTCAACATGCAACACTCTTTAATGCTCACCTTGTCATCAATTATGTCACTACATAATCTACTCTGAGTCTTCTTCCGCCCTATGATCAAGTCCAAAAAAATACTAGCACTACATATGCTAGTATCTAAGGCATATCAGTTCTAGCGATCAACGCTCACCCAAACAAATCATGATAAAACAAACTGTCATATATATCACAAACATTCAATTTCTAACTTAGGACCATCCATCGAGTGTTCCACAAACTTTCATGGTATCCTAACTACACAACTCGTATGAGCCTGCCGAAAACAATATTATTCTAGTCTCCCACTCCATAGAGGAATAATCCCATCAAGTCATTATCGCACGCCCAGTCTACACCTTCCGTAACGTCACTCTGATGAACCTAGTACTAACCTAGGCCTCTCATCCTTGAGTAATCACTACAGCCTCACTCTAATCCACTCACCATGGCAAAGCAACCTTATGTGCTATATGTTTCCTCGATTTTTGATACTATACTGTATCCTCAAACCATCGTTCCTCTCTTTGTAACCTGAGCCACTGATTTCTGAGATGGTTAGTCAAAACTCCCCTACTTCTAATAAGAATCGCTACTACGGACAAACTGTCCGTACACCAAAATGGTCAAATTGTCACCCTTCAATTGGCTAACCTTGTCACAGTCAATGATCGTGACAAAAAAATACACATTTTTTATCACGGTCATTGACCGTGATAAGATCGTGGCAATACCTTGTCATGGTCATTGACCGTGACAATCATATAAAGTTGTCACGGTCAATGACCGTGACATGTCCGTGATAATTCTGTCAGTAAAAAAACCCTTCCTCTTCTTCTTTTTCCCCCCAATTCTCATTCACTCCATTTCTCTCTCTTTCTAGCGATTGCACACTCTCTCTCTCTCTACAACTTTGGTACATTTTCTCTCTCTATTTATCCTCCATTTATGTATATGTGCATGTGTGTATATATGTGTGTGTAAATGTGCATGTGTGTGTGATGTTTATATATACATGTGAGTGTGGGGGAGGGGGGAGGGGGCAGGGCTGGGGGGAGGGGAGAGGTGTATGTGCGTGTGTGTGTGTTTGTGTGTGTATATATGAGTGTGTGTGTATGTGTGTGTGAGTGTGTGCATGCATGTGGTGGGTTGCAACAGTGGGAGGAGGGGGCAGGGCTGGGGTGGGGGGGTATGGGAAAAAGCATAGCCACCTGTGTGTAAAAATTTATGAAATCACAACAACACCCTAGAGGGGCGCACCTAGTTATCGAGCTGCATTTACCAACCCGATCCACTATGCTCTCCTGGGCTCAACCACGTCGTATCAGGACATGGCACCAATATGATTCACCGCATAGATGTGAATACCGATTCCCAATTACCAAAATCAAAAGAAACACACTTGAGTCAGAGGGACAAGTAACCGTCCTGAATAATTTCACCCATAGGCATCCGATTCTAACTTATGGAAGTGAACCTACTACGTATACTTAATGTCATGCATTCTCAAAACTCTCATCGAGAACCACTTCTGGTCGTATACCCTGACCTGAGTCACTAGACGTGATGAATCAAATCCCAACCATTCATTATCATAATACAAGCGCAATTTATGAATCGATAATCCTTTAGGAAGTCAATACCCAGCTTCCATCCTTAGGAGAAAGGCTCTACCTTTCACATCCTTGGCGTAAATGAATCATCCTGATTGGCGAATACCTCACGCCTTGTTTACATCAACCTTATCAATGACTAGGGACGACGTTACCAACCTTTTACACCTAGGGCATTGTCTACTTTGTCATATCATGACCGAAGTCCTAAATTTCCATAGACATTACTTAGTCTAAGCGAGTCACCCACCTAATCTTGTTCTTGACCACATGAGATTGTCACCAAACTTACCTTCGGTTTCTACCCACACAGAATTTATGTGACGATCACCCACACCATATTTGTCATTCTAAGGGTAGTATGTACCACACTAGGTCACCTATCCTAACCCATACTAACTTGGTGTAATACCCCGCACTTTTATGGATATTTAAATTACATAAGTGAGGGTAGTTAGGAAATTTGAGGAATTTCTGTGAATAAAATTTTTTGGAGTTTATGAGTGTTAGATGATTTTCGATGCGGGTTACATTTACTTTTGGTATTAAGTATCGATGTGTGTTACATTTACTTTTGAGATTAAGTAAATAAGTCGGATTATATTAATTACATGTCTCAGTTGGGTAAAGCGACAAAGGAAAATATTTTAATTCGAAAACCCGTATTGAGATGTGTTGGGTTTAATTAGTGAATTGCGGTTAAGTGACTCGGATGGAGATTTCGAGTGCGAGATTGGTTATGGAATGTCCAAGATAGTCAGAATAAAGTATCCGAGAGTAGTTTTTAGGTTCCGGAGATTTTTGGATTAGTAAGGGCTCGCAATTGAGAAAACGAGTCATTTTTGGGTTTAAGAGGGACAAACCCCTTTTTCTTCTCTTATAAAGTATGAGAGAGTGGGAGAAAGGAAATAAAAGAGAGAAGAAAGGAAGAGAGAAAAGGAGATTCCGGCCAAACTCCACGGGATTCGACTCGAGGTCGTCGGATTTTATCCACGATGCAAGTGTTTACTTGATTTATTCTTTTTAAGCATAAATCTCATATCATAATTGGTAATAACAAACTATATGATTTTGGGTTTGGTTTTCGTGAATCAAGTGGATTTTTCGGAAGTCAAATGAGTAAACCTCGAATAATATCCAATTCGAGAAACATAGAAATTTATTTAAACTAATTGTTGGATATGGGTTCTAGGATGTTTAGAACCCTTTTTATATGTGATTATATCATTGGATGATGAGAGGAGGAAGAATAAAATCTTGAAGGTATTTCAATGGCCGAAATAGAGTCTCGGAGAAGAAGATGTTCTATTCGATCGATCGATCAACGACCAGGGATCGATCGATCGACCCTAAAGGAATTTTGACAATTTCGGTTGGTTTAGTTTAAATGGGATAAATTCCTAGATTAATGGTTTTTAGCTTATTTATATGAGGAAATAAATATCTAAGTAGGGGAAATTATTCCTATCCTTTTCAAGGAATTAATTGGGACTAAGAAGGGTAGAAAGGGTGTGTCGCTTAATATATAATTTTGAGGAAAATAAATTGTGGAGTTAATAATTTGGGGTTCCTAAATGTAGTGCGAGGACCTCTAATTTATTATTTCAGCTAAGTGTAAACCTTGGGTTCGTGGAAAAGTAGAATCCATGACTTACTAATTTAAGGGTGTTTGGGACGAATAACACCCGGGATAGTATTTCGGCGGGGGATTATTTATAGATATATAACGATGCATGTAGAAAATGTAATTATGTGCCAATTATGATTGAGGAAATCCTACGAGGCGACTAGGATGGAATTTAGGATATCGGCTAAATATGATTGAGCAGTTATCCGATACGTCTATTGACGACTATTATTATAGATGATGCGATACCTATGGGACTTAAATAAGTTGAGGGATTACTTATTTAATTATTACAAATTGGTATATTTTGAGAGTATATATAAATCTTTAAACGTGATTAAGGTGCAAGTCATATTTTAAGTGTGCGAATACTTATATACTACTACGAATGGGAACATTCGGGGTTATTGGCTATCGCTATATGAGATTGGTAATTATAGCCATATATATATTTGGGAAGTGATGTAGATTATATATACGATGTGATTCCAGTATATATAATATGATACGAATATATATATATATATATATATATATATATATATATATCTGTGTGTGATTGGTATATTTGTATCTTAGAGGCTGGTTGCATGGGATTTCCCGGGTGTAGGGTTGGAACAGCCAGATTATATATTTTCTCTAGTGCGATCCAGGGAGATTATGCGATGTGGGTGAATCCCCTTTCTTGAGGAGCGGGGAGAGTATATCCCCAGGTCATATCGTCCCGCATATGGGTGCGATATTGTTATCCCACTTTTAGGAGGAAATATGACCGCCTCCACTGTTGTGTATTTTTACCATGACCATGAGAGAGTCTGGCTTGGTACCGTGGTATAGTGAGTAAACCCGAATTCGAATAGGCACTATGAGACTGCATACTCGAGTTATACCTCGGTGGGATGGTTATTATACTTGTTGTATATAGTATATTACTTGTATATGAAGACGAGATATCGTATAGCTTTAACTGGGGTAAAGAACGACATCAATAACTCGAGTATATATATATATATATATATATATATATATACGTTATGTGCTGAGGGCCTAATGGATCTCGACGATCAACATTGTAGGTAGTAGTGTATGGGGGGTTTCTTATTTGGATTTCGCTTCGCGAGACACCCCGCGCACGAACGTAGCGGAGTGTTGGGAATGAGGAGAATTTTAGCCCTTACTACTCGGGTTTATGAGGATTTTCAGAGATTGGATGTAACGGAGTAGTTAGGTAGGGTAACTTAACTAGGTTGTTTAAAAGGTATGCAATAGGTGTACACTATTATAAGAGGGGTGAGGGGTATCTCACAGGAATGCGATACCAATTTAAATATGAGATAAATCATATTTTAAACATATGGCATTTATTCACTTGCTAAATATTTTCAAACTCGGGCTCTGACATGTTTCTCTATTTTCTCCTCTCTCTCTCTCTCTGTATATATATATATATATAGGTGTCCAGACACAAAGACGCCTGGATCATGATTCTTTCGAGTCAGACACCCGTTGGTAGGATACGTGCATCGGGTATTACCTATAAACACCAAGGCCCTCACCACGAAAGTCGCATGAGATACTATTCCTCAACATTTTATCATAACCAAGGTACATACAACCTAGGTCCTCAACCAAAGGGGTAATACGTTTTCACCAAAAAATCAATACTTATTAATGCTATTCAGCCATCTAGTCTACATACATGAGATTCACAAACTTTACCACTAGGTCGTAGCAAATACTAGTCATTGTTGCCACTACAAGACTACGCACATCACCAAAGTCATTGCATGATGCCTCTCACACAAACTATTACGGTGTTGCCACTATTAGCCTACACAACTTTATGTGTTCACCTAAATGATATCAATTGCGATATCATCCCAAGGATCAAATTTTCCTAATTACATCACCGGCGTTAACTAACCATAAGAGTCCTACCTAAGGGCTATACAATCCCCTTTAATCACCAATTATTAGTGCTTAATTGGGACACGTGAACCATCGACCTATACTTTTGACTATATGCAACTCATGCTACTTGCCTATAGGGAGTCATTTCATTCTATCGACATCTCAAATGATTCTACGCCATTAAGATTCAGTATAAGCACCTCACATTAACAACTACGGTGTCACCGCTATAGGCTACCATGGACAATCATAAATTAGTACAATTATAATTAGAAACGCATAACCGATTAATAACGATCAACTTGATCATGTGCCATTTTTCACTAACTCACATGTGGTGCTAACCTCTTTGATTTTACCATCGAGGACACGAACCACATCGTCGTCAAACTAGCATGACCGACCCTACCTAACACTGATGTCAAAAGATCTAATACTGACCTCACCATAACACCCTCGAAAGGAACCTTTAACCTAAATCTTTGATACCATTTGTAACACCCCAACTCGAAATTATGGGCTACGCGTGAGTAAACCCGGTCTGATCGAGCATTAGGTGTGAAGTACAATGGAACAACTGACATAATGTGACTAGTCCAGTTTTATTTTAGTTAACATTTTACTTGTTAGCATGCGATTCCATTTTAAACATAAACTACGCGTGGAACCCATGGGGAGCACCTCGAAGTCTAAGAAAACATAGGTCTAACGTAAAACAAATAAAGTACACTTACCTATACAACACCCTCAAAATATGAACCCGCACCCAACCTACCATAACAAAGCGAGGATGTGAGCGTATGCCCAGTGGGAATATACAAAGCAGTATAGAAACAAATGGCGGAAGAGATACTTACACGCTACAAACACATACATGCAAATATATATATACACACACATATATATACACATATACCCTTCAAAAATACATATTCCAATGCATTAACCGTTTTACTTCCGAAAACTTTACTTGTCCAGATTAATATACCTTAATCATGTAAAATTCTTCCTTCACTCATACTTAGCATTTCTCACTTCACTAAATGCACCCGGTTCAAAATTTGAAACCATTACTTTGATTTATCTGAACCCATTCCTTTACTAGAATTACCCTTTATCATTTTAAATCAATACACTTTAGTATTTTTGTTGAAACTCACCATTTTACCACACGCAAGCAACGTGTTACAAATTACTTCTTTATCACTTGAATTTTTTTTCAATACATACTTGTGAAATTTATGGTTTTAACCACTAGGTTACTTAATCACACATTTACCCACTTTCTTTACCCGTTTTCCTCTTATGGACATTAATAGATTTACGCATTTACTTGTCCATTTCACATTCACCGGAACATTTATTATATTCATTCAAGTTAGGTTGTATTAACACATTTTACCATAAAACCCATTTCTTTGAAATGTTCTAACTTTGCTTTACCTTTTCTCGAAATCTTCCTATACCGCATACTGCCACGGGCTCCACACCGTCGGCTATGCGCACCATATACTCTGGCCAGTGATTTATGGCTTTTCACCCAGGGCTCCGGGACCTTATTGTTTTATCCTGGTGTCATCCTATTTCCTTTTATATGTTTTAACATTTTATAAATGTCCACATTATTCTACTTTCAATTTTACCGGACCGAAGCCAGAATCCAGGACTATACCGCCCGATCTTGTGTTACACCTTATTAATTTACTATTTCATGTCCTTAACAATTTAACCTTGATTTTATTCCAAAAATAATATTTATTTTAAGACCATTTTGTGTAACACCCTTTTCTAATATTTTTATTTCATAAAAATTTTCCACTTAAGTTAAATTACCATTTTGCCCATTTGTTTCCAAAATCATCTTTTACTCCATTTTCACAAGTGTTAATTTCTCAGAAACACTATTAAGTCATCCACACTAAATTCTTAAGTTTTTTTAACCCTTTAACACCTTTTTACACCTGGATTAATATTCTACTTAATTGGAAATACTTTTACACTTTTAATTCTTATTTAATTCCATAAGTGTCAAATTTTTACAACATTACGAGGTTACACACTAACTTTTCCATGTTTACCCATTAACACTTAATGAACACTTTTATCAACATTTTTTCAAAAAACACATTACTTTGCTTTCTTTATTTCAGAAATCCATTTACATTTAAGACTAGTTTCATAAGAAAATATCATTTCTTTTATCAACACATGTAGTCTTATAATCTCATGTTCATCATATCCTTTAGTCCTAATATCGTACATTTTGAAGACTAGAATTCTAACTTTTCTTATTTCATGGTTAAACACAACAAAACTTTCTTTAAACTTGTTCTTATGTTTATTATCAAAATACTACAAGTTTATATGCATGAGAAAGTAGAGTTTAATTCGAAACATCCCGTTAAATGGGTTAAACATGCGTTTCATAGTAGGAATTTATTCCATTTTCAACATACATGCATTTTAAGTCATAAGGACATTTTTAATTTCTTTAAACTTAACAAATTTCCATTTTTCATAAATCTCCAAATTTTTCCAAGAGGTTTAGAATTATTTACTTCATAAATATTTTAGCAAGATTTCCATCATTTCAAATATTTTATTCCATAAAAATATTAACACCAAACTTCTTGAAAATCCCAATATTTAACATCCTTTAAAATGTTGTATTCCATAAAATATTCAACATCAAGTTTCTAGCAATAATCATTTTCAGAAAATGCCAACTTTAATCTTTCAAACCATGGAATATTTAGCTATTCTTCCTTTTCAACAAAATCAAATTTCCGTACATATTTATTCCATAAAAATATTTTTTATTTCTTTCACTAGAAATCCCATCATCATTCTCATAATAATCCTACTCTTAACATTCAATAATATCAAGACTACAATACACACCAAATAGAGTCTTGAATATAAAGAGTAGATTATCCCACCTCAAATGAAGCTCAAACTAGTGGAAGGAATGGATAATCAAGGAATATGAAAACCCCCACCTCCTAAGTTGACTTTAAGAGGGGTTGTCTAGCTCCACTAAATCCGCCTCCAAGGGAACCTCTTTAAGACC
Source organism: Sambucus nigra (assembly GCA_949130495.1). NCBI lineage: Eukaryota > Viridiplantae > Streptophyta > Magnoliopsida > Dipsacales > Adoxaceae > Sambucus > Sambucus nigra. Next base: position 314,471,954 of record OX422222.1, read on the forward strand.
TCTAACAAAAATATTCATCCTCTTAAAAAAAACAAAAAATTCGTTCCATATATTTCGTGGCCCTTATCTCAATAATGTGAGACTGAGTATTTAGTGTGAGTTTAGTGTTTATAATCTAAAAATGGTGGAAAACATTCTAGGAGGAGAGAAAAAAGTCTCGAGAGTATTAAAGGTATAAAGGAGATTGTAATGGAAGTGGGGGTTCTCCACCGCATGCCTATATCTCTTATACACGAAACAAGGTCCTTCAAAACACACTAAATAAGTGATTCGATTTACCTAAATCATTAGGCTCCAAGAGTGTAATACCTCGTACTTTTATGGATATTTAAATTACATAAGTGAGTGTAATTTGATAATTGTAGGAATTAATGTAAATAGTATTTTTGGAATTTATGAGTATTAGATAATTACCGACGTGTGTTACATCTACTTTTGGGACTAAGTAAATGAGTCGAAATATTTTTATAAGCGATAGGAAATATTTCACGTTGGAGAAAATGCGTGTTGAGAAGTATTTGGTCCGATTAATGAATTTTAGTTAAGTGACTCGGATGGAGATTTCAAGTGCATGATTGGTTTCAAAATGGATGAATTAGTCAGAATAGAGTACATGGGGGTAGCGTTTGGGTTTCGGGGACTTTTGGACTAGTACAGACTCACAATTGAGTAAACGAGTCATTTTTGGGTTTAATAAGGAGGTACACTAATTTTCTCTCTTATAAGTCACGAGAGAGAGAGAGAGAGAGAGAGAGAGAGAGAGAGAGAGAGAGAGAGAGAGAGATAAAAGAGATAAAAGAGTAAATAAAGAAAAGAATAAGGAAAAGGGAGAAGAGAAAGGGGAATTTTGGCCAAACTCCACGGGATTCGACTCGAGGTCATCGAATTTTATCCACAAGGCAAGTGATTACTTATTTTATTCAATTGTGTGTGTGTACCTCATATTATAGTTGGTGAACTATATGATTTTTGGGTCGAAACCCTTGAAATAAATTTGGGAAATTTGATTTTGAGTTTACAAATTGATATATAGTTAACTCCTAATGAATTCTAGTGTTAAACCCATGTTAGTGGTGCGTGTATATGGGTAGAAATGGTATGGGATGAGAAATGAGAGTTTAAAGGGTTTTATGGTTTAAATCCAAGAGAAATTGTTCTATCCCATAAAATAATTGATGTGGTAGTTATAAATCAGTGTTAAGATGATTATAGTGTTGTTGGTTGAGATTAGAAACCACAAAATGGTTGTTAGGATGATATTTGGGGATTTTGGAGAAGATGAAATCGCCCAAACAGTGAGCTCTGAACAGGGAGAATCGATTCGGATTTAAACCTAATCGATTCGTATAAGGAGGCTTGTAAGGCTGTCTCAGGCCGAATCGATTCGGATTGACACCGAATCATCGTGCCCTTGAAGACATGATTGCAGACCCTTTTTCAAATCGATTCGAATTTAAACCGAATCGATTCACTGGACCGAATCGATTCACCTTAGCTGGATTTAATAGTTTTCCTCCTTTGAGTTTAGGGGGAGTTAAATTGCAAATTGGATATTACTGTAAGGGATTCTAGATGTGATATTATGACTCCTAAATAATAAAATGGAGGGTGATTAAACCTTGGGTTGACATAGAGAACCTTGGATTAGTTGATTGTTCAATCCGGGGTATGGACTTGATGAATTTTTAGGACGAGTAACATTCGAGAGAAGTCTTCGGCAAATGTGTATATATATTTATGTGTAGAGAATAAATATGGGTCGATTACGATTGAGTGAATCCTAGGATGCTATTTTTGGATACGAGCTAGAGAGGACTAAGCTACTATCCGGTAAGTCTATATTGATGATTATTATTATAGGTGATGCGATACCTACGTAAGTAAAATAAGTTATAAGTACACTTATTTAATAATTACGAATTGTTATATTCGGGTTTATATAGAATCCTTAAGAGTGATTAAGGTGGGAGTTAAATCTTACGCAAGAGAATACTTATAGCTTTAGTATTTTAAGTGTGTGAATACTTATATACTGTTACGAATGGGAACATTCGGGATTTTGGCTATCGCTATGAGAGTTTGGCAATTATCGCCAGGGTATACTAAGAAATGATATATATATTATATATACGGGTGTTTTTACGGTAGATATAATGATTTGGTTATAAATATATAGGTATGTGAATGATATATTTATGTATAAATATATCTCTAGTGCTATCCAGGGAAGTTGCACGTTGTGGGTGAATCCCCTGGCTTGAGGTGCATGGAGAGTAGAGTACCGAGGTCATATCGTCCCGCATATGGGTGCGATGATAATTTCACTTTCAAGATGGAATATGACCGCCTCCACCATTTAGTATTTTTACCATGATCTTGAGTGAGTCAGACTAGGTACCTAGGTTAAGTTGTGCATACCCGGATGATGATAGCACTCTGAGACTGCATCCTTTAGTTATAGCTCTGTGGGATGGTTACTGTACTTATGGTTGTGATATAGGTATAAGTATAATTGTTGTGTATTGTATATTGCACGTATATGAAGATGTGAAATCATATAATTTAGACTTATGTAAATTGTAAGATGAATAAGATTTCATCCTCATTTCGGGAGAATTTTATCCAAATTTAAACTGTGATTCGTATATTATAAGTGAGAAATATATATACGGCATTTTATGTACTGAAGTGAAAAATAGTATTTTAAACTTGTGAAAGTTTTGGAAAATGAACGGTATATATATATATATATATATATATATATATATATATATATATATATCACATTGATGATTATATCAATTAAAGATTATGTGATAGCTTATGATATAATTTATATTATTATCACTCTGGGTAAGTGATACTTATGAGAGGATGGGTGAAAGAGGTTAGCTAGGCAGGGTAGCTTAACTAGGTTGTTTAAAATGTATACGATAGGTGTGAACTATTAGAGGAGGGGTGAGGTATATCTCATGGTTGTTCAATACTATTTTAAATACGAGAGATTCATATTTTAAAAATATAGCATTTGATGCACTTTCTAAACATTTTCAAAACTCGGGCTCCAACCCTTTTCTCTATTTTTTCCTCTATCTTGCTATATATGTATATATTTTAGGTCCAAACATAGTGATGCCTAGATGGTGATTCTTTCGAGTCAGACATTGCTGCAACAGCTATGGATGTAAGCAGGATTATTTTAGTCGCATTTATCCTTATGATCTAGACAGGAGGTATTATAGTTACATTCGAGATAATGGCCCAACTGTATTCATTTATTCTTTTACCGCGTTTTAGTTTCGGCACTTCGATTTGGTTGTATTATATGTTTTACCGAGAGTTCGGTTATCTTATTTCATTTTAGTTCTGGGTATATAAACTGTTGTGATGGTTTCCTTATGGTTGTTTTGATTAAAAAAATTAGTTAAATAAAATCTTGACGCCAGCCTAATAAGTTATTAGCAATTAAATTTGTTTTTGACAGTGATGCTAAGAATGAACATATTATATTTCTGTTTTAATATGGTATATGATTGATCAGCCGGTATTTTATTATGAGGGGTGTCACATATGGTATAAGAACATCAGGTTCTAGTGTCCTTAAGAATCTGTTGTGACACCCCACCTAATTAAATACCGGGTGATGAGTCCTTTACTAATTAAATCTAGAAAATCCAGTTGGTTTATATAATGAATCACTATCGAAAATCATCAATTTTATTTAATTAAAACTAACCACCTAATATTTAAAATGGGTAATGCCTAAATTTTATCTTGTTATTAACCATCATCAAGTAAGAAAATAATTAAGTAATACTATTCATCCCAGAAGCATAAGGAAAGAACTAGCTGAATTAAAATAAAGAACTGGAGTAAAAACTTCCAGTCAAAATCCAATACAATAATCCAAAGCCATGAAATAAAAGTCTACTAATAGAATAAAACATCTCAATCTCTAAAATATAGAATAGGAAGGGACGACATGTCCAACAGAAGTAAATAAGTGATAGATAAAGAAAAATAGACTATGAAGCGTCCGCTAGCAATGTTCTGTAGGTTCCACAACAGCTACAACTCAACAATTGAATGGAATCTCCTAAGCTTGGTGTCCCTGTGGCTGAGCACCTAAAATAAAGGAACAAGAAAAGGGTTTTGTAGAAAAACGGATCAGATCCCGAGTAGAAAATAGATTAAATATAGCAAGTGATTAAATTGGTTAATTAGCACAAATATTATTCATTTTAACTTAGCGTACTCACATGAGATGCTCACCTCTCATCTAATGTGCACGCTTAACGAGCCTAACTACCCATAATAGTTATGATACTCAGCCTGACTATACGTAGTATAACCACTATGCCGGATAAAATATGTAAATAACTCAAAGACAATATATTGATATTATTTAGGAATAGGTTTAAAGATGCTTTAACTCATTCTCATAACATTTTTAATTCCCAACTGGTGACCCAATAAGTACATACTATAATTAAGTGGCCAACATGAAATGCATAATAGGAACTCCGTATACATATATAAAATCTCTCTCTCTCTCTCTCTCTCTCTATATATATATATATATATATATATATATATATATATATATATATATATATATATATATATATCAATACTGCACCCATGGTTAAGACACCCATGGTGCTAGGCATACTAGGCTATCTAGTCCCATTGCAATGCTCACGCATGAAGGACAACAAGTTCAGTCTCTCAAGAACTAATAAAACATATACACATATTGGAGTCAAACATAGTCCCAAGCCAATGGGCTACGCACTTACCTACGCACCTATACGACCATCATCACTATCGTTCTCACAGATAGCCCATACCTAGGTTCCATGCTCTAGTGATTTGACTAAAAATCCCCTGTAGGCACACAAGAGATGGTCGTCCACAACGTGCTAACCTCCGTTCGATAGCCAGAACTACAAAAAAAAATTAGTTTTTACAACAAATTTTTTAGCAAGGAAAAAAATTTCGTTGCTAAAAGTGCACTATTAGTAAGGAAAATTAAAAATTTTCTCTAAAATAATATCATGTCAAAGACATTTTGCAAGGAATTATTTCTTTGCCAAAAGTCACTTTTAGAAAGGAATTATTAAAACCCTTGCTAAAATAAGGGTAAAAAATTTTCCCACCACTACATGGTTTTCTAAAATACCTATTGCAAGGAAAACAATAATTCATTGCAAAAAGAATATAATTTCTGTACTAGAACGACATCATTTAAGTAAAAAAAGAGTTCATTTTACAAAGACACCCAATCCAAAACTAACCCCATTTCTCTCCTTGATTTCACTCACCACTCTTCTAACCTGTTCAAGCTGTCATGCTCTTTCCTCTCCGCAAATCTGAAATGCCGCCGTGCTCTTTCCAATCCATTCACGGCCATAGACCTTTCAGGTCATCGGTCGGTTAGTTTCATGGAATTTTTTTTATTGATATGCACATTGCTTATTTTGTATAATGGGTATTTATAATGGGTATATAGGGTTCGAATTAGGTGGTAGTGGTCAAATAGTCCAATTACAACTCGATTAGTGTTAATTATGATTTGATTAGAGTAGTTTATCGTTCAATTAGATGTGATTATGTTACCTTGGAATTCATTTGGGGTCATTTTGGGTTCGATTGATTAAAATTAATTCAAATATCAGTGATTGATTTGTTAGGTACCATTTATAATGGGCCGGTTAGGGTTCAAATGGGTTTTTATGGGTCAATTAATATTTTAATGTGATTTGTCTAGGCTTTGAAGGTATATAGAAGTTGAAACTAATTTTATGGTTAATGAACCTGGACTCAGTCTATGAGTTATGAAGGTTAATTAGTTTGAATTGTTTTTTCTTTTCATTTTAATATCTTTTATTTTTTAAGTTGTCTTAGTAGGTGGAGTATGTCTTTTCTGAGTTTAAAATGTGATTTGCCTACGAGGAAATTTAGTGGTGAGGTGCGTGTTTGATTAAGTTTGTGTGTGAAGTTGTGTGAGTGTTATTTTGAGTAAATATTTTTTAGTGGTTGTTAGGAGAGGGTTTTAGTCCTCTCAAACCCTTAAAATACCATTGATGCCAATTTGGTCATTCGGTAACTAAAAAAAATAGGTCATACAATGTGGGTATAAAGTACTAATTCTTTAGAGGATAAGGTAACTCGTGAACCAAATATAATTATCGGGCTTGGTTTACTAAATTTTTTTACAGGAGGAGATAGGGTCTGGGTTTAGGTCTGGTGATAAGAATCACCCGAACAATTATGGGGTTTGTGAACTGAGTGATGGATTAGGACGAATACCAATACAATTCCAGTGACAACTATAATTATAACTATAAAGGTATTGGTTATTTTACCCACATACCTCATTGTCATTTTATAACTCTCTCTCACACACAATTTGGATGTTGGAGGTAGGTGGTAGTTTATTTCAAGAAATAGGGAGCACAAGTATTAGTGGGATTGGAACCTTCTTTGGCTGGGGAATGGCATCTATTTACATGGGTGGACGTCTTCCCCAAATTCGCTTAAATGTAAGAATTGGTTTCATAGGAAAATTATGAATCAGTTTATTTTAACATAATTTCTCTAAGATCTAATAAAAAACGAACAATAAGATTTAAATGTTTTGTAACATGGGAAGAATTGCACATATTTTTTAATTAGTAGGATGTCTTACTCTTCTAGCATGTATAGAAACAAGAAAATGGAAAATAGAAAAACAATCAGAGAGTCTATATAATATATCAAAGAAATTTACTTTGTAAATATATAGCTAGAATTGTAGTTATCTCGTTGAATGGCCAATATGGAATGATCTTATTAACTAGTATGAGAAGCCTTGCGTAACTTCATTTGTTTCAACGACAGTAAACGGGAGTAGTGTCCTCCTTTATATGCTAAATGATTTATATGTACATATGCATGATTGGATCTAACTATGTTGATTTTTGGTTAATTTCTGCATATTAGGAAGGGGAAATGTTGAGGTAAACCCATTTTCCTTTAAAATATTTATAGAAATGATAACTATTGTGAGTTCATTGCATTTATTTTTGGGAGGATTGCTTCTTTTCAACATCAACATTTTGATATACTATATATGTATTAGTACGAATCACTACTTAAGGACTATTTACGGACCTATATTTTAACATAGTAAAAAAATAATTTAACACTACAAAAGAGAAGTTGGGATGTAAATCCTCTTTGAAAACACTTCTATTGTTGTTCATTCTAATGGGAACATCTTGGATAATAGGGGATGGTATTCTGACCCCAGCAATATTAGGTATAATATTTTGTTTTTTTACCCTAAAAATTATTAGGTACAAACAATATATATCCATTCTTAATATCATAAACACTTCTTACAAAGAAGTGTTAGCTTAACTAAATTGCAAAACCATAAGAAGTTTGGTCATACAAAACCCAACAATTATCCAACCGCTCCAATATGTTTGTATGAAAAGACAAGTTTAATAAAATTTCTTTCAATTATGGAAGCCCTGTAGTACGTTTAAGGCTTTAATATAACATGGAAATAATATTTGGAATTTCTAGATAGACGTGCATATATGTAATACCCCTTATCTATGAGTAATTATTTTTATATTAATTTGCCTAGTGGGTTAATTGTATAAAATAAAGGAAGTTGGAGTATATATTGCTGTAAGTGAATGTAAATAGCATCGTATTATGTTTTGTTGCGTCGTTGTGCCTTAGGTGATGGTTATGACTTATATTCCAAGGGGATTATTATTGATGAATTAATATGATGCTTGAGTATGAAATAATTTATGATATCCTAGATGTCAATTTAGAGGGCGCGATTAGTATGGAAATGGTTGATATAGTCAAAATAAGTACCAAGTTGTATTTTTGGGTTCGAGTATTTTTGACCTGGTTATGACTTAATTATGTTGTCACGAGTCATTTTAATTATGTAGTAGCATTTAATGTTAGACTTAATGTATTTGGGGAATTTTTGGGTATTCAGTCTTGAAATATATCTTTGTCTCTCATATTGTACCTAAACCTAAAGAGAGCTAAAGAGAGAGAGAACTTGGGAGAAAAGGAGAGAAAGAGGAGATTTGTTAATTTGAGTTTGGAAATCTGTGCTACGAGTAAAGAATCCGAGACTACAAAATTTAGGCAAGTTTTTAACTTGCATATGTATGATTTAGACCATTTGTGGTTTTGGAGATTTAAACCATTTGTGGTTTTGATGACTTTTGGTGTTTAAACCCTTAGATTTTGATGTATATATGATTTGAGTTTATTACATTAGCTTATTGTTATGTAAGAATCATTGGATGAAGTTATTAAAAGATGAGGTTGAGAGAAGTGGAAGAAAATAGGTTTAGAAATTTAGGTTTTGTATAAGAAAAATGGGGGTTGGCCATGGGATCTGGTGTGACCAGTCGATCGCGGTCTAGAGCCCAATCGACCGGTCCTAAAGAGAAAAGCCTACTGCTTCTCTCGAAAGGAAAAATTTTATAGCGTGTTTGACCGCAGTCCAAAGATCGGTCGATGGGGCCTTAAGGGAAAGGATTAATGCTTTTCTTACAAGGACAATTTCAAAGAGAGCGATCGATTGGGGGTTAGTGGCCGGTCTACCGATACCTATTTTTAACCCTGAAAAATTTAGATCTTTTTCTACTTCTTTATTTTAAGGTTTAAGGCTTAGGAACCTTCTTGTATGAAGTAAAATAGAGTATTAGGGTCTTATATTAGGTAAATCAAACCTTAGTTAGAAAAGTAGTGTTCGAACTTTGGTCGGGGATTAATTAATTAATTATTAGATGGAGAGGTAAGTGTCCTTTTCATTTAGTAACCTAGTCTAGGACTAGGGGAAAGTAAGGTGACATGGTTTTGGATTTTTAGAAATTATTATGAGGTAAATTACACTTGGTGTCTTATAGGTTTGTCGTTAACTCTCGGAAACTAGTTTGGGGACTATTAAACATTGTGTTTTATGTCACTAAACACATATGGTTCCGGATATAATGTAATGCATATTTTAAATTGCCATATCTTGAATTATGACTTGCATATACATATCTCTCTAAATTCTATCAAAAGGGAAGTTACGCAAATGGGGTGAAGTCCCTTGGCTAGTGAATGTAGGGTGAATATAGTCCTTGTCCATAGGACCGGTGGTTATATTATGTTGTTGTTTTATTCGAAGTGAGGTAATTTGGGTATGGTTATGACTCACTATCGAAGGTATATGACCGATTCTCACGCGACGCGATTTAGGGAGACCATGTGGTCTTGGTTATAGGCCCTGGAAGATAATAGCTATTTAAGGGCGCATCTAGTGTGGTGACTCCCGGAAGGATGGTCCTAAACTCGTTATGTTTTGATTGTAACTATTCTAACAATTGTGGTTGAAAAACTGAATAGGTTTTGTGTGTGATAATTGATTAAAATAATTTGCAAGATTCCAATAAACCCTTATTTAATTAGAGTCCATATAAACCAAAGTAAATCAACCCCTAAACATACATCTATGTGTGTGCACGTGTCAAACCATAAATAGATGAAGCATGTGACACAAAGTTAAGGAAAAAATCCCCGCAGGTCAAAACCTTTTATTTCATTATAATAAGTAAATCGCAACTTACACGGATTATAATGAAATACAGTGACACACGAATACCCGCAGGCGTCGGTCGATGTCGTCAGCAGTGAATCCACACGCAACGAACCCACATCAACCTCAGTCCAATCAGCAAAGGAAAAACTGTAGCACTCCACAAAGGCACGCAGCCATAAAACTTTATAGAGACTCTCACAGGAATAACATGCAGCCCTCGGTTGCAAAGATCTCCCTACAAAGATAAACAAAAAAAAAAACAAAGTAGTGTTCTTGGGTTTCAAAAAGGATTCACAAAGATATGTCTATGATATGTGAATCAAAACATGAGTTTGGGAACTCAAAAAAATGAAGACTTGAGGTGATAGGATTCTCAAATTCGTCTATGCAAGTCTTGCAAAACAACTCCCCCGAAGTTGGTTTATATAGGGAAACCACAAAACAGTTTTACAAATCTGAAACTCTGCTAGCGTATAGGTACACTGAACTGGTTTGGGTGTACCACGAACTGGTTTGACCCTCGAACCGGTTTGGCCCTCGGTTCGCAGAAAATCGTTGGATCTGGGGCTTAAACACTAAGCATTCTTCTAAGTCTTTTTCTTGGAATTCTCCCCATTTTTAAAAGGCTATAACTTCTTCACCGTAGCTCGGATTGAGGTGCCGTTTCTTCTAGTATCTTCATTACGGAAATATATTCAACTTTATAGATGACCGGACCTCCGGACGAGGGCTGTAAAATTACCAAATTGCCCTTGAACTTCCATATTATGCCTTCTTTCACTGTTTTGACTTCTCTTGCGTACCACTAGCATATAGTCCCTTAAATCATGGAACGTGAAGTCATTAAGGACGATGTGGGACAAATGATTGAGATGTTGAATGCTTGAATCCTGGAATTCGGATTGAGGTCGTCGTGTGAGATCGTGAAGAGACGTGCCAAATGTAGCGGCGTACGACATACATAAATGTAAAATGTTGGACATGAGAAAAATGTCCTTACAAATCTCCCCCTATGTCTATGCCAGTACATACATAAAAATCCGAATTATCAAATAACAAAATTGCATATACAAATCTACCCTCCCATGAACCCAAAACTGGAAAGATACAAATGAATAAGTCTTCATCGTTTGTTCTTAAAATCTTTAGGAATCTCAAAGATTTTCTCATCAGGGCCTGTAACGTATGATCATCAATGTAGTACCTACACACATGAGAAAAAGAAAATACCAAGTGACGTATCGAGTTTGAAATGAGATAAACATGGATACCAATTTATAATGAAAGCATAAGTCAAATCTCAAAAACTCCCTCAAAATTCAAACTCCCCCGTGAAATGATAATTCTTTCTTCCCCTTTTTTTGATGTCCCCAGATAGATAGATGAGAAGAATAAATCAACCAAGCAAAGTCGGGGTGTCACGGTATTCAAAACAAGGCATCAATCAGATGGAAAATGTGCTCTTGCAAAAAGATACTCAAAAAATCTTCACAAACTATTTTTGATTTTTCAAATTTTTTCATACAAAAATAAGATACCAATTTGAAAAATATGATACAAAAATCACACCATGGAATTAAACTCAAACAACAAAGTCATGGAAACGGAATGTTTGGGTGTGAACACATTCGATAGGTAAATTAACTCAATTAATCATATGTGCACAATGCATACATGTACTCCTAACGAATGAACATCAAAGGTATCCTTAGGTGTAAAAAAATTTTAAATTTAGATGACACCGTCTTATGCAAATCAACAAATCAAAGTCAAATGATTTTCACACCAATAACGTCCAAAACTATTTAGCGCTTTTCAAGATTTTCAAGGACATGCAAACCCGTTACAAAATCTCCAACCAAACGCCCTCATAGATATTTTCTTTTAGAGGTAACCTAAATTCTCAAACATTAGAGAATTGGTGCAAAAACCTAATTGTCCCCTAATTGCAATGAATTTCTTTTTATTGCCTATAAATTTTTTCGGGCTCTTTTAAACCTCTTTGGACCCTGGATAATAAAATTCCTCCATTTTTAGGTCCAATTTAATGGTGGCTTAGTATTCGCAAAGGCAAAATGGACCTTTCACAACCCTTCCCCATTCAAACAAAGCACACAAACTCATAAAACGGTTCTTATATGCACAATTTCCTTATCAAAATTTATCGTGCTTGGTTCTTTTTAAGGACAGGATTGAAGTGAAAACACCCAACCAACATGTGATAAGACAAGCACAATAATCAAGCAAATCCGTGCATGTGTGCAATAAAGGAAATATGAGTCAAACATGTAGGAAGTAACACTTAATTACATCTTAATGACTCTGAACATTATAAAGCGCATGGATGAATTGACCTATTATCTCAAAACACTATCAAATAGTCACACGAATAATAGAATGATGTTGTGACTCGACCATCCTAAGTGTCCATCCATAAACGGTGCAAACAAAATACAAAAATATTTTTGGATTTTTCAAACAATTTATCAAACTAAAATCCTTTTGTATTTTACAAAAATTTTCAAAACCAAAAATCTATACAAAAAGTACATGTCACAACGCTAGCAAACATAAATATCATGAAACAAAAACTAGCGTATGACAAATATGCAAACACAATCATCTATATGATATGGAAAGAGAAGAATCATGTGCAAGAAAACGAGAATCAACTTGTCTAAAATCTGTGACACCCCGCCTAATTAAATACCGGACGATCAATCCTTTATTAAATTAAAATCAAGGTGAACAGTTGGTTCATTCTTAGCATCACTGTCGCAAATGAAAATTTTCAAATTTAAACACCCTGATTAATTAAGCTAAGTATCAAAACCATTTAAAACCTTATTTTCATTTTATTAAATCCAATTATAAAACTTTTAACCATTTACATTTTAAGAATCACTCATTTAGTATAAGAATAAAATTGAACATTCAAGAGTTTAACCATCAATAATAAATCCCAATATTAAAACACAAAAAGGGAAACATCCTGACAGTAATAAATCCCAAAGTAAAGATACTTAATTTAAAAGAATTAGAGTCTCTGACAAAACCAACTAAATAATGTAAAAGGTAACACATGCCCCACTGGATAAAACTGAACTAGAAGTAGAGTCAACAACGAGGTCATCTAAGCAATGGCCTCCAACTCCCACAAAAGCTACAGCGCGTTCCATCCAAAGAATCCTAAGCATGACGCCCCTGTGGCTGGGCACCTATAATATATATATATATATATATATATATACACACACACACACACACACACACACAAGAGAGAAGAGACAACAGCAAACGGGTCAGAGCCCGAATGTAAAACAGTTTTAAAAATAGTTTAGCAAGTATTTAAAATGCTTACCGGCTAATGCAACAATCATATTAGTATGCGACACTCTCTTAAAAATTCTCACCTCTCATCTAATGTGCACGTCTACCGTACTAATGAATCACATATATCTCTGCTAACTTATTCTCCATTAGTCTTAACACGTGAAATTAAGGTTATGGTATTTACTTTAGAAAAATCTGTCTCCTCAAGATTTCTTACATAATTTAGAATAATTTCGTATCGTTATAATGTTTCCGAATACTTATAGTGAAGCTGAAGAATTTATACATTACTTAACTACTATTTCACTCAGTAGAAAGTTCTCATATAGATACACATATATATATATTAGTTACACCTATAATATATACATACAAACGGCACCCCACCTAAAATCTATGGTGCAAAGTTTCCATAAATAAGTATATATATACCAATCACTCATATAATGCATATATACTAACGGCACGCCACATAAAAACTATGGTGCGGGTATATTCTGCTATCAAGTCCCTATATCACACATATATAGGAAAATGGTAGTTCGGAATCACTCTCGAACTGCATTAACACAAACACATACATATGGAGGCCAAGCATAGTTCCCAATCCTAAGAGGTTAGCACATACCCACACGTCTCTTAGTCCTGTCTGACAATCAATCAAATAGCCTGTACCAGGGAATTCTATGTTCTAGGGTACAAGTCAATATCCCGCATAAAGTTCACATCGAGATAAGACTGTCCCGGTGCGAAAACCCCCCGTGATAGCAAGTAGCCCGAGTACGATTTTTACACATAAATAATATATGCACAATCAAACCGTCATATATATATATATATATATATATATATATATATATATATATATATATATATATATATATATATATGTATTCACATCCACATTAATAAATTAGGTACTCTCAAGACCCATAATTATCATTATCCGTTATTACACATTTTACTCAATTATCTCGTATAACGGACTCGTTCATTTTATACTCATAATTAAGTTATTCTAAACTCACTTCTCGTCACTCGAAGTATTCTCTTTATCTAAGTAAAATTTCGGTAGGCCCTCACTTGCCTTATAATCCAACTTCTTAGACATTTTGATTATTAAATCAACGCACATATGATTTTCTAGGTATGAATATCTCCCCGTTTACTCTTTATTTCCGTTCACAATAAAGTCCCACTTAACGGGTTTTATCTTGACCCTACTGGTCCTTTTTATGTTCCATTATGTTCTAGCAACCCTAATCAAGATTTACTATGCATAAAATCGGATTAAACTAACATGAGCAAAAATGCACTTTTCCAGGACGGGTCGATCGATCGATGCTCTGGGCTCGATCGATCGATCAAGGAGTTATGGCGAAACTGCAGAAAACCCAGCTACGGAAACCTTACCCCAAACTCATCCAAATCATCATGTATCAGTCCCAAACTTCCAATAACTTATACTACAAGAGTTGTATACTCATATAAATAAGATCCTACGTAAAACGTGCGAGTTTTAATCAACTATAACGAATTAAAAGGGTACAATTTACATAAATCTCAAGAGCCCTAATATTTTTCTTTAACTTAGTTTCTTCATTTATTTTCCAGATTTTCTATCACTGACACCATGATAATTCGTGTTTAACCTCTACATGTGCAATGGATTTCAAGAATATAATCTTTACCTCTACAACATGTGATTTTTATCTCGAATTAAGAGTTTCTTTCAAGAACAGTAATCCCTAGGCTAATATAAAAGGATGCATTAACTTGATTAAAGCAAGATAGATACTTGCCTGGAAATTTAGTCTCTGATTTGTGGAAGAAAAAGGTGTGGTTGTGATCCCCTTCGCGTGATCTACGATTTGGCGGTGACGGCGGTGCAACCGGAGGAGTTCTTGGCCTAGAACCCTTAGAAAGCTTATCCTCTTCCTCTCCAATGGCCATCATTAGTTTTTGGTTTAGCTAACCCTAGAAGACAACACTTACCAACTGATATAACAGTATCAAATTCGTGGGTTTAATTACCCATAATTACAAATGTCCAAAACGCCCTCCCGTGGTACTAAATAGGCCTAAAAATGCCCCAAGACCCAAACTAAACCCCCGGGTACACTTTTCTGACTATCTCGACCTTTTCGGACAGTTTGGCGCACTCAAAACGACCATACAATCAACTTATAATTTATTCACTTTTATTAATCAACATTTATTCCCGACACGACATGGCGCATCCCGACTTAAATTTCCAAAATTGTCATTTTATTCACACGTGAGAATTTTTATAAAATAAATCTCATATATTACTATACTCATCCAGTAACATTCAACAAATTTCCAATAATTACTCACTCTCGTCATGCTAGTAAATATTTAAAACAACATTCCGAATTAAAATTAAATTAATTTATCTCAAGTAAATTTAATAAATCCTTAAATTTAAAAGATATAAAAATACGGGGTATTACATAATTCCCCCCTAATAACGGAATTTCGTCCCGAAATTCAGAATATAAGGCTTACCTGGTAGAATAATTCTAGATATCCTTTCAGTACGCAAACTATCTACATAGTAAGGCGTTTAATCACTACGGCCCCCACCTCACAGCAAGCTTGATTAACATTCTCATTGGAGACACTTCACATGGTGCTCCCAACCGACAACATTCGCATATGTCACGCCTATACATTATAAATTACCATTATCTTACTATCATTGGGAGGCCGCACCTCAATACGTGACAACTACTCGGATTTATTGGTATACAAAACTCCCATTCTGAGAAAAACCATACGAACATTTTACCACTCTTGTTCGCCTAAAACAGTCGTGGAATTCCACCATAGTTATCGGATTGTTCTCGACCGATCCAAAATTCTGATTATCCACTCACCGCTAAACATACGGAAGGAGAATAGTCGATGTTCTTCCATACCAAAACCTTAATAAATACCTCGCACGCGACAAACAGGTACGATTTCTTCTACGGAGCATTCCTGAAATCACCGTACCAAGATTCCAAAATTTCCTTCACGTGGCTCCACTAATATTTAATCACAGTGCGCTTATTCCCTGTCTAAGGGTGATACATCCTACTCGAAATGAAACCTTATCTCCGTTGGTTCCTGAAATCCCATATCAAAGCTGGGATTCACAAATCTCATCCCGATTCAGAAATTAATAGTGTGTCGTACCATGTACTGGCGCGATCCTTCCTTTCAAAGGAAATCTGGGGCATACTAGTTAATATTGTAAACCACCCCAAAATATTATCAATCACCTCATTCTAGGGTGACTTAATTCACATGTTCGGATGAACCCTTTGTGACACCCCGCCTAATAAAATACCGGGTGATCAGTCCTATACCAAATTAAAACAGGAATCCCAGTTGGATCATCCTTAGCATCACTGTCGAAAACTTTTTAAAACTTACTAACCACCTAGTATTAAAAAAAAACTGGTGCCAATTTTAACTTTTTAATAAAACCAAAACAGTACATGCGGAATATATAAACCATTCACACAACTGAATGAAAAAGAACTGAATCATAAATACACAACATGCCGAATAAATCACCGGCCACCAAAGAAATAATTCAAATAAATATTCAACATCTGAAAACTGTACCGAGAAGTCTGGGCGACAAGCCCTAAATAAAAATGAAACTGATACAAGATTCCTACTCTAGGAATGAATGAATGATGCGTCTAATCCAAACTCCTGCTAGCATCCACATATGCCGCAGCTCCGTGTCCCTGGAATAGAATATCAATCCTGGCGTCCCTGTGGCTGGACACCTAAAAGGTTTTGAAAATAGTTTTATAGCAAGGGTTAGAACCCAAAACATTTTGAAAATATTTAGCAAGTGAATTAACTGCAGTAATTTAAAATGCATGAATGCGCTTCATATTTAAGTTAGTGTCGCACTCCCTTGGGGACATTCTCACCCCTCCACTATTGTGCACACCTATCGGTTACCTTAACCCCTCCTAGTTGTGCTACCCCGTCCAACTAGTCTTGGTATATCCTTCCCTTTCCATACTACTCTAACCCGAGTATAATGATTCTTGAATTTTAAGTTATTTCACCATTAACTTAATTAATTCCTCTTAAATAATCACATATAACCGTGTCACAAGTTATATAAAGTACATACGTCAAACACTGTATTATTTCCACCAATAATTAACTTAATTAATTTCTCATTAATTAACGACATATAACTGTAACCCGAGTTATATAAGGTAAATACATCACGCACTGTATTATCACCTACATATAATATTTACTACTATATTATACGTACCTTTACTAACATCCACACATATATCATACGCGTATCCATCCTTCCGAGTATACCCTCATTGGATGATTCCCTCTAAAATGCTATCTCACTAGGTGTGCTCGCAAAACCTATTTTCCCCAAGTTAGAATCGCTCACCAACTTGGACTAAAATATAATGAAGTGGAGGTGGTCATATTCCTTCCCTGAAAGTGAGATAAATCTCTCACCCATATATACCGGACGCTATGACCTGGGGATATACTCGCCCTACTCCTCAAGCTAGGGGATTCACCCACATCGCGCAACCTCCCTTGATAGCATTTGAGTATTTAAATTGAATAAATATCTAGTCACTGATATTTACTATCACACACAATATATACACATATATATATACTATCACTACCCGTATATATATATATTATGAACCCCTGGTTTTTACCGTGTACTCAAACTCCTGCACACAGCCTGTAATTTAATGTCACACACAATACATACAAGTATATATATATACTACCACTACACCGTATATATATATATTAATAACCCCGGCTTTACCGTGTACTCAAAATCCCATACACTGCCTGTAAGTTTCTGAGTCTATGGCCCGACTCAAATGTAATTAATTTTCTCACTTAATAACTTATCCTCTGCCCGAGTCTATGGTCCGACTCTAATATAATTAATTCACACCTTAATTAATATAATACTTTTCCCGAGTCTATGGTCCAACTCTCCTTAAATTAATTAACACACATTTTAATTTAATACTTCCCCGAGTCTATCGCCCGACTCTAATCAAATTAGCTAACAAATTAATTAATCAACCCAAATTCCGAGTCTGTGGTTCGACTCCAATATAATTAATTATCACATTAATTAATATGTACCCTTCACGAGTCTACAATCCGATCCTGATTAAACTAATTATCCCACCCCTTAATTTAATCATACCCGAGTCTACAAACCGACTTTAATTAAACTAATTAACACCTTTATTAATTTAATTCTACCCGAGTCTACAATCCGACTCTTTTTAAATTAATTATCACTCTTATTAATTAAATAACTTGGTGTCACTCAACCGTTGTCCCCGGACTCACTTACTTGGCCCGCAACTTAATATTTCCCGAGTCTATATCCCGACTCAAAATTATTTAGTTTATCTCCAAAGTTAATTCACTACCTTGGGTCGCTTTACCAATATACCCGGATTTACTCACTTGATCCGTACATCACTATTTTGGAATAAAGTCTCTCAATTTTATCGATTAAATGTCCCACATAAATTCATCCTAGTCCCAATTACTCTTTCCCATAATTACTAGGAATATTTGTTTCATAATTATTTATCACTAATAAATATATGGAAACTTAATTTATAAATTAATTTCCCCTTATAACTCACCCAGGCCGAACTGGGCAAAATTTCCCACCATCGATCGATCGATGCCCCCGATCGATCGATCGACCCCTTCGTTACAGGTCTGCCTCCCCCTTGTTTTCCACCATTAACGAACCTCAAGGTTTCTAAACCAGAATTTAAACCTCTAATTACATCATTCCAACATCTACACATGGTTAATCCACATCCTATCCAAACATAGAGACCATTAAGATAATCAACTTCTCTAATTATCTCATAATTTTCGAAATGGGTCTTACACCATAAAATGTAGTTATCTGTTTTAAATCCCAAATTCCAGATTCAATTTCCACTCTTTTATGTTCTGAAATTTTCGTCCAAATCATATATACATATTCAGATATCAATCACCTATCTAAATCTTACTTTGAATCTCATTCAAGTGTCCCATAAACAAAAACCCCATTTTGTACCCATTTACACCCAAAACGGATTTTAGTATACACATCACTAAAATATGAATTGGATATCACAATTTAGAAGTAAAAACAGTTAACCACTTGCCTGGAATTGTTCGTAGGGTCTGAGTCGTCGTCGACATCCCTTAATTTGGCTCCAATAACCTCCAATTTGCCTTTTGATTGTTTTCCCCCAATCTGCCTCTCAAACCCTAGGTTAGAATAATGTTGGCGGCTCCTTTTCCTAATCTCCCCATTAGGTTAAAAACCCTCAATCCCGTTTTTCACCTAATGGGCTTAATTAAAGTGGCCCAACTCACTCCGTGTGGGCCCGGCTATGCCCAAAAATACCCCGAGACCCAATTACTATCCCCGGGTACTCTTTTCTGACTATCTCGACCCATCCGGACTCAATCGCGCAATCAGAATTGACATCCGAATTAATTTATAAAAATCCTTATCTCACACCCCATTTAGTCTATACCGACTCCCGGCTGTGATAAATGCGTACCCCGTCATTAATACCCGAAACGACGTAATTAAATTATTACTATTCACTTAGTAAATAAATTTCCCTAAACATTAACCATTTATTCCTCGATTAATATTTAAATATATATATATAGTCATAATTAATTCAATTAAAATTACAACACACCAGTAATTTAAAATCCCGAATTAATTAAATATTAAATGCACAAAAGTACGGGGTGTTACACCCTTGATCTTGTTTTGACGATGTTAACCCATCAAAGAACTTTACCAACTTTACCGACCTCTTCCAATTATAGGAATTGTCGATCAACACAAAATTCTCTAGTTGATCCTCCTCTTCCAACCAAACCCTACCTATGGGCAGTGCATGTAGAGACTACTCACTACGTCCCGCTAAACATCGATTTTACATTAAGTGACACGTAATACTCCCCTTCATTCTTTAGTGTAGGCCGAAAGTTCCGACCAGTGCTCCTTTCTCCACGATGCGCACTTGTGGATCTTTTATACCCTACTAACATCATCACTCTCTGTTTACGCAAGTTTCTCTCACACTTGACTAATAACAACTCTGCTTCGAGTGTTCTTCATAATAATTGAATTATATTCTATTCAAGGAGTACCCCTTCTTAAATCTCATCCCACATTTTTGCAATCAAATTAGGGTGTGCTATTCTAATTGCACACTTATGCATGGATTTTTTTTCCCTCATGTGAGGTTTAACCCACTCTATGACTTCCACTTTGTTATACTAGTCCCACAAACATATATTTCGCACATCTATTACCACGTCCCTTCAACTTGGACGATTTTAACATCAGCTAACCAAGATGCCCGCATTTTGTAACACCCCGACCGCCCTGGGAGAGCGAACGAAGCGTGACTCATCTGTAGAACTAACTAAATCCAACAAAATATAAGGAATAGGGCATTCACATTCCATGACAACAAAATAGGGACAACAAATCTCAAACTACTTCAGATAAGTACAACAATTTTCCCAAATAGGTACAACAACCAAAATAAATCACTAACGCTCTATTCGTCAAAATAAATACAAGTTATCTCTTTTGTATAATAAAAATTCTTTCCAGATAAACCATGCTAAAAATCATTCCAACTATTTATTTACCTTGTGTTCTAAACGCGGTTACAACACTTGGATACTCTCAATCACCCTAGAAATCAAAATTTTTAAATCCTCCTTATCATCGTTCCACCCCTCAACTCGTGGGGATAACTTCCAATGCTTTCTTACCACATAACCGGCTCCACTGGCCTTAAATCATTATTCAACTTCTAACTTATAGATATAATTACCCTTAGTACGACCGAGGTACCGAAATCACGGACTAATGACCAAATGTCTCCCTAATTCCAACCTTACGCTAAGTTTCATGCGTGGGATGTCTCGCAAAGCGAAATCCAAATAAGGAAACCCCTGATACACTACTACCTAGCATTGTCGGTTATCGAAATCCGTTAGGTCCTCTGTCCATAGCATGTACCCCTTTATTCCATCTCTTGACATAAAAGTTACATTTCCTCCCGTAATTACGCTTAACAAAGAGCATTTCACCAAAAGTACTATCGTTCAGTATTGGTTGGTGGTAATTGCATTCTATAAACCTCAAATACATACAATCGAAATTCTTTAAATCCCTTTCCCTAATAATAGGGGTATAACTCTCAACTCCCACATCTATAGGAGATAGATATAACAATGCACTCTTCCTATCACCAAGTCCTGAGTGCTCAACATAATACTGAATTAAATCTTTTTGCTCAACAGTAAACCCGATACATACTGAATCATAATGACAAAGTCCATACATACATAGGTATCGAATATCTCGAGCCCACTATCCCCTTCAAAGTCTCTAGGATAGATAATATAAGTGTGAGTCCGACCTTCTTGCAGGTGAAGCCTCGCCAGAACAAAAACACGCTACACTAATGCAACCACTCCGATAGCCTTACAATAATTGCCCACTATCGTATTAACCATTTCTATAATGTTGTAACAAAGATAATATCATACTCGTATATCGCATCACTACAACGAGTAACCTCAATAAAGTACATAACACTGTTAATATACTCATTCATCCTCCACGGATACCACTAAAGAAAAATCCCGCTACACTAGGGAAAAATATTCACAACATAATAAAGTTTATAATTATATGCATTAAACTCGTCTCTCATGCTAATCTAGCAATGAACAAAATATAGTGACTCGTTCGTGCCACATAAACACGCCTTATCCTCTGAGGATACAACTTATACTTCCACCTTGGCAATCATCTCGACTGCACAAATGGTTTCCGGATGTAATACGTCTTCCCAAACCAAAACAAAACTACATTAAACGTTGTCTTTTACTAGGCACCGTATTCTTGTTCCCTTTACTCACTTCGGAACGTATTATCTCATGCAATCTCACTCCCCACAAAATACCTCAACACACAATCCCCTTATCACCTGTCCTATTAACCAGGTTAGGATTTTCCTTCTCTCGGACTTTAGTAGACTCGATTCCTGTTGGCCACCTCGGTTATTCCCTTAGCCTTTTAGGCCCTAAAGAACCTGTCACTGTCTATAATAGTCCTTACTGAATTTACCATCACTTGGTAAGAATTCAACTATCTGAACCATTTAAATGGGTCCCCCTGATGTGTATCCACACCCCTTTGTGGTGCTACACCACCACCATTGTATTCAGTCTTAATCTCGGCTAAATTCTTCGATTCTTTTATCTTCCCCCACAAAGGAGCATTACCATCTCTATTGAAAAAATACGACATTGCCAACCCCTGAATCGGTCGTCCATCAGAATTTCCTCTTTGAGTGTTATCAATTATTATTACGAGTCTATCTCCCACTTGGATTCGTTTCCTCCACTTGTATCTACATCTACCGATACAAAATTCGCTAATGATTAAGATTCATATTCACATATGGGCCTCTTTCACGTCCTCTTGTGATGAGTTCAGGACATAATTCACTTCTAATCCTAAACATCTGATGAAAGAACATACGGTCAACACTGTACCTAAGGTTCTCCTATAGACATAGCATTCCACTTCTAAAATTGGTGGTTGACTCCCATCATTATAACTTTGTTTCGACAGTCAAGAAAATTTTCTCTAAATTTTCACTTTCGGTTAGCCACACTCCGTCCTATATCTAAACCTTTTGGTTACTTACCTCCTTTGGTAATCACACACAATTCTCGCATTTCTAGAATTTTCACTGACAGTTCTCTACACGTTTTGTAACACGTTGGGTGAGTTTACTCTCGCACCTCATTCGACTATAGCAGCATTTGGAACTGAGCCCTGCCTCCTGATGTCCACTTAACGGTCCTCTTCTGACATCAGTCATCGCTCAGCACACTCACACATCCGAACGAAATTAGAATTAACTAATGTATATACGTTTTAGCAGGAGAACGAAATATCATCAAGAAATCGACAATCCTAAACATAGGGCTCTATATCAAATAAAGCAACGCTGAAAGCATAATAAGACGCATAGATCCTAAAGGACACTAGAACCTGATGCTCTGATACCACCTGTGACACCCCACCTAATTAAATACCGAGCGATCACTCCTTTATTAAATTAAAATCAAGGTGAACAGTTGGTTCATTCTTAGCATCACTGTCGCAAATGAAAATTTTCAAA
Source organism: Sambucus nigra (assembly GCA_949130495.1). NCBI lineage: Eukaryota > Viridiplantae > Streptophyta > Magnoliopsida > Dipsacales > Adoxaceae > Sambucus > Sambucus nigra. The sequence goes on from OX422222.1 coordinate 314,495,204, forward strand.
TTTAAACACCCTGATTAATTAAGCTAAGTGTCAAAACCAATTAAAACCTTATTTACATTTTATTAAATCCAATTATAAAACCTTTAACCATTTACATTTTAAGAATCACTTATTTAGTATAAGAATAAAAATGAACATTCAAGAGTTTAACCATCAATAATAAATCCCAACATTAAAACACTAAAACGGAAACATCCTGATAGTAATAAATCCCAAAGTAAAGATACTGAAAGTAAAAGAATTACAGTCTCTGACAAAACCAACTAAATAATGGAAAAGGCGACACATGCCCCACTGGATAAAAATGAACTAGAAGTAGAGTCAACAATGAGGTCGTCTAAGCAATGGCCTGCAACTCCCACAAAAGCTACAACGCATTCCATCCAAAGAATCCTAAGCATGATGCCCCTGTGGCTGGGCACCTGTAATACATATATATATATATATATATACAAGAAAGAAGAGATAACAGCAAACGGGTCAGAGCCCGAATCCAAAACAGTTTTAAAAATAGTTTAGCAATTATTTAAAATGCTTACCGGCTAATGCAACAATCATATTAGTATGCGATACTCTCTTGAGAATTCTCACCTCTCATCTAATGTGCACATCTACCGTACTAATGAATCTCATATATCTCTGCTAACTTATTCTCCATTAGTCTTAACACGTGAAATTAAGGTTATGGTATTTACTTTAGAAAAATCTGTCTCCTCAAGATTTCTTACGTAATTTATAATAATTTCGTATCGTTATAATGATTCCGAATACTTATAGTGAAGCTGAAGAATTTATACATTACTTAACTACTATTTCACTCAGTAGAAAGTTCTCATATAGATACACGTATATATATATATATATATATATATATATATATATATTAGTTACACCTATAATATATATATATATAAACGGTACCCCACATAAAATCTATTGTGCAAAGTTTCCATAAATAAGTATATATATACCAATCACTCATATAATGCATATAAACTAACGGCACCCCACATAAAAACTATGGTGCTAGCATACTCCGCTATCAAGTCCCTATATCACACATATTTAGGGAAATGCTAGTTCGGAATCACTCTCGAACTGCATTAACACAAACACATACATATAGAGGCCAAGCATAGTTCCCGGACCTAAGAGGTAAGCACATACCCACACGTCTCTTAGGCCCGTATGACTATCAATCAGATAGCCTGTACCAGGGAATTCTATGTTCTAGGGTATAAGTCAATAGCCCCCATAAAGGTCACATCGAGATAAGACTGTCCCGGCGCGGAAACCCCCCGTGATAGCAAGTAGCCCGGGCATGATTTTTACACAGATATAATATATGCACAATCACACCGTCATATATATATATATATATATATATATATATATATATATATATATATATATATATATATATGTATTCACATCCACATTAATAAATTAGGCACTCTCACGACCCATAATTATCATTATCCGTTATTACACATTTTACTCAATTATCTCGTATAACGGACTAGTTCATTTTATACTCGTAATTAAGTTATTCTAAACTCACTTCTCGTCACTCGAAGTATACTCTTTATCTAAGTACAATTTCAGTAGGCCCTTACTTGCCTTCTAATCCAACTTCTTAGACATTTCGATTATTAAATCAACGCACGTATGATTTTCTAGGTATGAATATCTCCCCGTTTACTCTTTATTTCCCTTCACAATAAAGTCCCACTTAACGGGGTTTATCTTGACCCAACTGGTCTTTTTTATGTTCTAGCAACCCTAATAAAGATTTACTACACATAAAATCGGATTAAACTAACACGAGCAAAACTGCACTTTTCCAGGAGGGGTCGATCGATCGATGCTCTGGGCTCAATCGATCGATCAAGCAGTTATGGCGAAACTGCAGAAAACCCAGCTACGGAAACCTTACCCCAAACTCATCCAAATCACCATGTATCAGTCTCAAACTCCCAACAACTTATACTACAAGTGTTGTATACTCATATAAACAATATTGTACGTAAAACATGCGAGTTTTAATCAACTATAACGAATTAAAAGGGTACAATTTACATAAATCTCAAGAGCCCTAATATTTTTCTTTAACTTAGTTTCTTCCATTTATTTTCCAGATTTTCTATCACTAACACCATGAAAATTCGTGGTTTAACCTCTACATGTGCAATGGATTTCCAGAATATAATCTTTACCTCTACAACATGTGATTTTTGTCTCCAATTAAGAGTTTCTTTCAAGAACACTAATCCTAATCAACCCTAGACTAATATAAAAGGATGCATTAACTTGATTAAAGAAAGATAGATTCTTTCCTGGAAATTTAGTCTCTGATTTGTGGAAGAAAAAGGTGTGGTTGTGATCCCCTTCGCGTGATCTACTATTTGGCGGTGACGGCGGTGCAACCGGAGGAGTTCTTGGCCTAGAACCCTTGGAAAGATTCTCCTCTTCCTCTCCAATGGCCGTCATTAGTTTTTGGTTAAGATAACCCTAGAATACAACACTTACCAACTGATATAAACCTATAAAATTCGTGGGTTTAATTACCCATAGTTACGAAATGTCCAAAACGCCCTCCCGGGGTACTAAATAGGCCTAAAAAATGCCCCGAGGCCCAAACTAAACCCCCGGGTAAACTTTTCTGACTATCTCGACCCTTCCAAATATTTTGGCGCACTCAAAATGACCATACAAGCAACTTATAATTTATTCACTTTTATTAATCAACATTTAGTCCCGACACGACACGGCGCGTCCCGACTTAAATTTTCAAAATTGTCATTTGATTCACACGTGATAATTTTTATAAAATAAATCTCATATATTAATATACTCATCCAGTAACATTCATCAAATTTCCAATAATTACTAACTCTCGTCACGCTAGTAAATATTTAAAACAACATTCCGGATTAAAATTAAATTAGTTTATCTCAATTAAATTTAATAAATCCTTAAATTTAAAAGCCATAAAAATACGGGGTATTACAAAATCTAGAGTATCCAAAAGTGATTTCCTAACCCAAACAGATGTGTCATGACCCGTGGGGATTTTGGGAACCAAAAAAACACTAGACTTCGACTTCCTAGGACATTTTTTAAGATCAAAACAAAATCTCCTAAGGTGACCTGTCCTACCACAATGTGAACATGTATAAACGGGAGGAATGTTACCTAAAGTGTGATCTTCTCTAAGATCCTTGGATTTAGTTAACCCTTTAAAACAAATAATGGTTTTGTCTTTAGTATTAGAATCATGAGAACAAGATGAGCCATTACCATCACTATCAAACCTACTTGAGTATGTCAAATCATTTTTTAACTTCAAAATTTTTGACTCAAACAAAGAATTAGACTCTTCCAATCTGATGGATTTCCTTTTTAAATTATCAATTAAACTTAACAGTTTATCGCGCTCCCCTTCAATTAAAGAAAACTTATCCCTAAAAGTCTTTTCACGTGTCGTAAAATCATCGATTAACTTTTTATCCTCGACGGCACAAACGGGAACCCTAGAATTTTTTAAGTCCTTCAATTCCTTCTCTAAAACTAGGACTTTCTCATCACTCTTGTTTTTGGCAATTTTCAAAGAATCAAAATCAATACACAAATTACCAAAGTGCTCACGACAAATATCACTTTGAGTTTGAAACGTTTGCAAATATTTAATCTTACTCTTAAAAAGAGAATTTTCTTTTTCCAAAACTTTAATTCTTCTGCAAAGTTTCAAATTCAAACTTTTTAATTTTTCAGCACGGTCGTGATTTTTTTCAAAAACAGGCTACTCATTAAATGGGCTTTCCATTGGAAAAATTGCGATTTTTCACAAAAGTGATTTTTCAAAAGAAATGAATATCACACAATTTTGCGAAAATAGGAATACGCGATAAATTAGTGCAACCCGCTCTGATACCAATTTGACGACGTGAGAGGTCAAATTGTATCAGTAAAAAAAACTTTAAAAATTAGAATCACTCGATAATTTAGAGTAACCCGCTCTGATACCAATTTGATGACGTGAGAGGTCAAATTGTATCAAAAAAAAAATAAATCCTTGAAAAAATCAGGATCACGCGATAAGTTAGCATAACCCGCTCTGATAGCAATTTGAAAAACCGAATAGGTTCGGTGTGTGATAATTGATTAAAATAATTTGCAAGATTCCAATAAACCTTTATTTAATTAGAGTCTATATAAACCAAAGTAAATCAACCCCTAAACATGCATATATGTGTGTGCGCGTGTCAAACCATAAATAGATGAAGCATGTGACACAAAGTTAAGGAAAAAATCCCCGCATGGCAAAACCTTTTATTTCATTATAATAAGTAAATCGCAACTTACACAGATTACAATGAAATACAGTGACACACGAATACCCGCAGGTGTCGGTCGGTGTCGTTAGCAACGAATCCACACGTAGAGAACCCACATCAACCTCCGTCCAATCATCAAAGGAAAAACTTCAGCACTCCTCAATGGCACGTAGCCATAAAACTTTGTAGAAACTCTCTCAGCAATAACACGCAACCCTCGGTTGCAAAGATCTCCCCACAAAGATGAACAAAAAAAACAAAGTTGTGTTCTTGGGTTTCAAAAAGGATTCACAAAGATATGGCTATGATATGTGAATCAAAACATGAGTTTGGAAACTCAAAAAAATGAAGACATGAGGTGATAGGACTCTCAAATTCGTCTATGCAAGTCTTGCAATACAACTCCCCGGAAGTTGGTTTATATAGGGAAACCACAAAAGTGTTTTACAAATCTGAAACTCTGCCAGGGTACAGGTACACCGAATCGGTTCGAGTGTACCGTGAACAGGTTCGACCCCCGAACCGGTTCGGGTGTACCGCGAACTGGTTCCACCCCCGAACCGGTTTGGCCCTAGATTCGCAAAAAATCGCTAGATCTGGGTCTTAAACGCTAAGCATTTTTCTAAGTCTTTTTCATGGAATTCTCTCCATTTTCAAAAGGCTATAACTTCTTCATCGTAGCTCTGATTGAGGTGTCATTTCTTCTAGTATCTTTGTTGCGGTAAGCTCTTCAAATGATCGGACCTCCGGATGGTGGCTGTAAAATTACCAAATTTCCCTTGAACTTCCATATCATGCCTTCTTTCACTGTTTTGACTTCTCTTGCGTACCACTAGCATATAGTCCCTTAAATCATGGAATGAAAAGTCATTGAGGCCGATGTGGGACACATGATGGAGATGTTGAATGCTTGAATCCCTGAATTCAGATTGAGGCCGTCGTGTGAGATCGTGAAGAGACGTGCCAAATGTAGCGGCGTACGACATACACAAATGTAACATGTTGGACATGAGAAAAATGTCCTTACAGTGCTATTTCATAAATGGCTAATGCATTTACAAATCAACTGTATGGACTCAGTTTACTAATGAGGAATTGACTTCTGAAGTCATATTTTGCAAAATTTCATTTTAAGCTTATTAAAATGGAATTAAGTTATTTTTCTTGCATTGATGAATAGTTAACATTATCAATGGTATTACACTAGGATGTGCACTTAGATGAGAGGTGAGGATTATTCTTATTGTGAAGAGAGAATTAAACTTTTTTATGATGTTAGCATTCATAACAATTATGCATTTTATTCACACGTATATCATATCAAACCCGGCCCTGACCCATTTATATTTCTCTATTTTGTATGGATCTTATTTATGCTCAGGTGCTCCGTCGCAAGGACGCCCGTGTTAATCTCTCCTTCTCAGTCTCTTGGAGCTACAACATTTTTGTGGATGTTGTAGGATTTTTGCTATAGACGCATCCATATTTTGTATACTCTAGTTATGATCAGTTTGTACATTGGGGCGCGTTGCCCAAGTTTTGTACTTGAATATATTGTGATATTTAACTGTAATACTTTGTGTAACCAGTTTGTATGAGTATGTTAACCGAAAGCTTATTCGGTTATTATTTTGAGGAATGGTTGTAATCTGTTATATGTCCTTACATGTTTATCAACCATCTTTTAAAATTGGATTGTCGGAATGATTTTGATTAAACTTACAAACTAATTTGACATCCGTTTTCTAAAATAATTGGTGGTTATCTCGTACTATTATTTTAACAACAGTGATGCTAAGAATGGACCATCTATGATTCCTGTATTTATTGGAGTATCAAGTTGGCCACCTTCTATTTTAATAAGCGGGGTGTCATAATAAATTACTCCATATTTGTGATATATACATTTATTTCATGTTTCTTTCTATTGATACTTCAATTGATGCTAATATTATATTGGTTTTTTTTATAAAATGGTATAGGTTCTTAAAAAATGAGATTATGTTCTAATACGGTCCATAGGTGCACAATGCAACACGTCAAGATTTTGTTGGGCCATAATTATAGGTTCATTCTAAAAATTAATTCAACATGAAGGCATAATCACATTCGTGTTTTTCTGATTATTGAAATATATTAGTCCTATTCAAATATGGCAATCTACGTGTTCAAGGATTAAATTAGTTCCCTGTAGACATTGAATTATGTTTATCTTCTACTTCCAGAATGGCTTGCAAACATAATCAAGTCTTATTCTTATCCAGATTAAGTTACAAGTGGGATGAAGCCATTTCGTTGTGAGTGCGTTGCAATCATGTCTATTGTGAGTGGGTTGCAGTGGGCATAGGTGGAATAAGAACTTGTTGTTTATAGCATCAAAGACCGATAAAGGACCTCAGGACACCGAACCGCTCAGCACCAATGGTGATCACTTGCCTGTCAGGCACCTCATATCTCTTCTTTACAGCTAATTTCTAGCTCATTTTCATAGTCGAGGGAAATGTAAGACACCTTCTCTTTCATATCCCTCATAATTTTTGGAAATTTAGCACGTGTCTCGTGTATTAATCTTCAAAAAGATTTTATATACAGATTACTCTCACATTCGTGTATGTGTGTTATAGCACACATTAATCTTGCAAATTCATATACACATTAATCTTCAGTAACCTTATCTTTCAATAACCTTTGGTAATAATTAACAAAAACACCTAGAATTAACCCAACTTCCTTGTTCATCTCTGATTTTGTGGATCCACGTTTATCTCCTGGAATTATTTGTTACAACATGAAAATATTTAGCATTCTTGTCCCTATATTTCACCACTTAATTATATCTTTCAAGTTTACTATTAAAGTTCTGTGTACTTCTTTTGTTTGACTCTTTTTCTGATTCTTCATGATGTCCTCATTTTTCTTCTTGATTCTCTCAAGTTTACTATTAAAATTGTTAAAGAAAATTTATAGTTCTTTAAACAATGGCACATTACCTTCTATAAAATTTTCAGAGTCTGACAATGATGATCCATCATGTAAAGAAATATGGATCTTTTTCGGAAGCTTTGTAGCTCTAGGGGATAAAATAATTTGATCAATTACCTTAATGTCTTCTTTCTCAGTGTTAACTGTATTAATATTATCTTTGTCCATTAATATGTTTTCAGTCTGAATAGCAGGCTTCTTGATAATTGTGTCTAAAGAGGTTTTTTAAACCCTCTTTAAACAATTAATCCCTCAACCTCATTCTTTCTCCCATGTTTCCGTTCATCGTTCACTTTCTTCAAATTATCCTTAATAGGACTCTGAGAGTAAAAGATGCACTTATCCTCATTATGACCATGTTTGAAGCATTTACCACAATATTTAGGGACTTGTTCATAGTTAATATCTTTCGAAAATCCATTGTCACCACATCCTATTTAAAGTCGTTTGGCTATGGATTTTAATGAATACATGCCCATGCAAACCTTAGACACACTTGGACCATTCAAGAAGCTTTGCATGCTTTATGAAGACTTTGTTGAGTGCTCTCGTATATTTGATTTTTTGTTCTATTCCCCTCAAAAGTTGTGATTTTATATTCTTAACTCATTAAAACTTGTGCAGTCAAAATTTGAGTTAGACATCACAAGTCCGATGGTTGTGAGCTATTTTCATACATTAATGTTCGCACGTTATAATGGATTCCATAACACATTAAATAAACATTTTGCTAAATATTTGAATATTGAGGAGGCAAAGAAGAACAAACCTAGTGATGTGGAAAAGGACAAAGATTGGATATTTCTTTGCTCGTTTTTTAGTACAGAGGAACATAAGGTAATTATTTTCTATGTATATTTTGTGTTAAAATTGTATGTTTTCTTAAGTTTCACTAAATTAACTTGAAGCATATCACTTTTTTGTAGTAAAAATTTGATGCTTGCTCTACTAGTCACTCAAATGACAAGTATGTTCATCGCGATGGGACAAAGTCTTTTGTCCAATACTTGTATGAAGACAGGGTAATTTTTTTAGCACTTAAAATGTAACACCCCATATTTTAGAGGATATATAAATTAATTAAATTAGTGAGTTGGATTTATTTAATTTGGAGAAATTCATTTAATTTGGTGATTTAAATTTAATTTATTTAAATTGGAGAAATTATTGAATTTGGAGATGTAAAATTTATTATTTAAATTTGGGGATTTAGAAATTCAAATTAATTCGGGTTAATGAAAATTTTCACATGTGTCACATTTTGATAGGAAAATCTCTGGGACAGTAGTTTCCCCTAGCACAGTCAAGGATGACAATGGTGAAAATCTTACACTCACCCAGCGTAGTCGGCAAGGGGTGGGGAAAGTCGAAAGGACTCTTTCGAGGAGCCATCGATAAGAATCCAGAAAAAAGAGGAAGTGTGATAAACCAATGGAAGGAGAAATCCAACGACAACTATGTAGGGTAGATTACAACGATACTCAGTAGTAAATTTTGGACAATAAAATTTTAAGCTCATAGGAGCAACCTAAAGTGACAAGAGCCATTCACTATATATAAGAAGAACATGGGATTAAATGAAAAATTTGAGTAAAATTTAATCGTTAGATTTTCGATCTGTTGTTCGGACAGGGGTGCGAATGAAGTTTCAAAACTTATCACAAGTGAGCAAGATAGAAACTGATCGCGAGAGAGAAGTTAACTTGGTTAGTGAACTTCGTACCCGACGAAGGGGATACGAAGTATATGAAGGGTACATAAGTTATTAATGGGCTCGTGAGTAGAATACAGAAGCGTGAGTGTAAAATCCGAATAAGATGACTAGTGTTGACATCATCAAGGTTGTGCGTTACAAGTTTATATCAACGCTTCCATAGGAAGTGAACCTTGAGAATTGAAAATTGAGCTGAAAAGAAAGACTGAATTTAACGGTGTTAGTGAAGCACCACATGAGGGTATACTCAGTAGGGACCCAGTTAAATGTTTCGATTAAATTGAATTTCTACCAAGTAATGGTGGATTCAGTCGGGGCCATTGAGGAGGACAACAAGTCCAAGAGGGCCAGCGAAGCCAAATGGACAACGGGGGTAGCAATCGGGGACCCGATGATCAGGCAAGGAAGATAACATGGAGAGGTGTCCTATGTGTAAAGAGTAGGAACACTTGTGTATACCGTGTTTATCGCGAATCGGGGATAGAAATTGGATGCCCAGTAGGGGTAACAGTTATAAGAAATTTTGGTTCGGTTAGGACGAGGGTGTTAAGTCCTAGAACCATTTGAACCGCCACTCGAGGTGATTCAGATATGTTCTGTGTGACAGTAGTTTGTTAATACTAAATTCACATGTGAAACGGGTTTAGTAGAGATGTTGTGAATATTAAAATAGTATACATAGCTTTGTTGTCGCGTAATAGGACTCTCGTTAGTTCCATCTGCAGAGGAGCACGTGAGGACACTAGGAGGGTGTCGTATATTATGTGATAGATTTTTTTTTCTCCTTTTGAGGGATATGAAAGGGAGCATATTTTTATCTTGCATAGTGACTGTATACCGAGGGTTGGAGCAATAGTAGACTGTATGGGAAGTCTATGGTGCTCGATGTGCCAGGGTAAGACATTCTACTTCATGAATCATCACCTGAAGGAGGGTCGAGTCAATATATATATATATATATATTGTATTATACCATAAACTTCGATGAGTATAGTTGTCTCGTTATGTTTAAATCCTAGTGAGTGGGGATTTTTACCGGTGTAATTCAAGGTATATCAGGCAACCGTTGAGCTTAAAGATTTAGATCATTATTGTTTATGTGCTGAGAATTAAGTGATAGCTAGAACACCATATTGTGTGATGCCTTGAGAGACGTGGGCATAGGCAAATTAAATAATGTGTCGAGAGACAGGATTCGTGATATCTAAGTTATGTGCTTTAGACCTACGAATTTTGTTGAAATTGCTAAAGAATAGTGCATTGAGAAATTTTTTTGAACTTAGTTGCATGATGTTACACGTAGGGACCTTAATTTATGTCCGCGGTGACGAGACGTAGTTGTATGCTAATGCATCGGTTTTAAAATTTTAGTTACTAAACGTGTAGGGAAAACACCTTAAGTTGAGAGCTATTAAAAATATAGGGCCAGTGGATGAATATATATATATTATAGTGTGCATATACGTGTATATATTTGATACTGCTTTTCATAATAGACATATGAGAATATGTTGGCATTGTTATATGTAATCCCGATGAGTAGGGACACTTACTGATGTGATTCAGGGTATACTAACTTATTATTGAGCGGAGAGATATAGCTCGTGATTTATTCGTGCTAAGAAACTGGTGATAGTAAAAGAACCGTATTATATATTGTCTTGTGTAACATGAGAGTGAACGAATATACTTTTATGTTAAGAGACGGGGATTTGGGGGGTATGTGCTATGGACTGAGGGCCTAACGATCTCAACGACCAACAATGTTAGGTAGTAGTGTATCGAGAGGGTTCCTTGTTTGGATTTCGCTTTGCGAGACATCCCACGCATGAAACTTAGTGCAACGTTGGAAGTGGGGAGTTGTTTGGCCATAGGACATAGGTTTGGTATCGTGGTTATTATACATATATATTTATAACTATGAGTTGATAATTATACTAAGACTTAAGGCCGATAGAGCCGTATAGTGTTGATGTGAGAAAACTTTGTGGAACACTTTCACCACGAGTAGATCGGTTTGATAACCTAAATGATAATTAAGTTGCAATTGGTAGGGTAGTTTAGTATAACCTCACCGTATGATCAGCTCAAATATGAAAAGCTTAATTATAGCAAGTTTATTACGTTAAGTTGAATTGGGCAGTTATGTGCAGCATATAGGGTGTATCGGCACCCTAGATAGTTAAATTTTTATATATTATCCGCGGTCGATAGATGTAGAAATACATGTGCCAAAAGAGTAAACGAATAAGGGAGTTATCGCAGGGGGGTGCTGGAGTATTCCCCAGTAAAGGAAGTATTATAGCCGTTAGTGGTTAGGCTCATAGTAGTGTCAGAAGTTGGAAGCTTCAAAGTATTGTGTACGCAGCAATGTGAGATGATACATTATATGATGGAACATTTTAATATAAGATGACTAAAGCAAATTGGCCACAAGATTGAACGGTAGTGTAGGGACCGTTGGACTAAGGGGTAGTGCTAGGAGAAGTGTAATGAGAACATCATAACGATTTAGATTGTGTGGGAAAGGATGAGGATGAAGGTGTACGAGATTATATCTGAAGCTTTGAGTACTAGTCTTATCCGAATTTCGAGGACGAAATTCCATTGTAAGGGGAGAAGTATGTAACACCCCATATTTTAGAGGATATATAAATTAATTAAATTAGTGAGTTGGATTTATTTAATTTGGTGAAATTCATTTAATTTGGTGATTTAAATTTAATTTATTTAAATTGGAGAAATTATTGAATTTGGAGATGTAGAATTTATTATTTAAATTTGGGGATTTAGAAATTCAAATTAATTCGGGTTATTGAAAATTTTCACATGTGTCGCATTTTGAGGTTGAAATTGGAAAATTTCATAAAGTATCTCGAATGACAATTCTGAGTGCACGGTTGAGTCCGGAAGGGTCGAGATAGTCGGAAAAGAGTACCCGGGGGTAGTATATGGGTTTCGGGGCATTTTTAGACATGACCGAGCCCATACGGGGGCATTTAAGTCATTTTTAATTGGCCAATAGGCTTAATTAAGGGATTGAGGAATTTTAACCTAGGTTTAGGTGTGTTGGGCAGCCATGAGTCATTCCAAAACACAAAGGGTTGAGAGAGGAGAGAAAGGAGAAAGAAGAAGAAGGAAAGAAGGATGACAAGAGCAATCCGGGCAAGAATTTCGACATGGGATCGTCGGATTTAATCCCCCAAGGCAAGTGTCTTCTTGCTTTAATTTGAGTTGTAGTTAATGATGTAAATAGTTGTAATTATGTCAATTAATTCTGGAAATTTGGAAGTAGGAATTTGAATTGAAATTTGTGGGTTTATGGTGAAGAAGATGAAGAATAACCATTGATAGGGGATTTTTAACTTTATGAGAAATTGGGTTAATAGTGAGATTATAACTTAATTTGAGAAATGAATAACATGATTAGATCTTGGTTTTTGAATCTCCATTAGTGGTATTGTTGGAAGAAATTGTTAATGATGAAGTTTGGGTGGATTTAGGAAGAATCTTGGGAGGTTTTTTGGGTAAAATATCTGAGTATAATCGAAGGTTTTGGAGCTTTAATGGAGATTCTGTCCGCAATGCCCTGTAGAAAATCGTGTTTTCTACATATTATTGTCTCACGCGCTTCCTCCAAAACTGCTCCAAAATGCCTCAAAACATCAATTTCTTAATCTGGGCAGAATGTGGGAAAATTTTTTAGAAAGGTTTTTTTTAAAAATCTTCTTTGAGGTGAATCTTTATAATGCCCTAACTTTTGGCATACGGACTCGGATTAGTGTGCCGTTCACGGACACACATAGATAGCGAAGAGTATTACGCTGTCCTGGGATATTTTTGATTAGACACAAAAATTGAAAGGTCTAAAATACCCTTGAAGACGGAACGAGTTATTTGAGTTTTAGCACAACTTTAAATGAGCATAACTTTGTCATACGAATTCGGATTTACGTGCCGTTTGTGGCCACGCATATCAAATGGAGAGTAGTACGCAGTACTAGGAATTTCATTACTGAGGCATATATTATGAAATGTCTAAAATACCCTTGGAGTTTTAATTAGTGATGAAACTTTCCCGAATTGAAACTAAAAATTGTTGAGAACTTTGTGAGACTAATATATATATATATATAAATATATTGTATTATACCATAGACTTCGATGAGTATAGTTGTCTCGTTATGTTTAAATCCTAGTGAGTGGGGACTTTTACCGGTGTATTCAAGGTATATCAGCCAACCGTTAAGCTTAAAGATTTAGATCATTATTGTTTACGTGTTGAGAATTAAGTGATAGCTAGAACATCGTATTGTGTGATGCCTTGAGAGACGTGGGCATAGGCAAATTAAATAATGTGTCGAGAGACAGGATTCATGATATCTAAGTTATGTGCTTTGGACCTACGAATTTTGTTGAAAATGCTAGAGAATAGTGCATTGAGAAATTTTTGTAAACTTAGTTGCAGGATGTTACACGTAGGGACCTTAATTTATGTCCGCGGTGACGAGACGTAGTTGGATGCTAATGCATCGGTTTTAAAATTTTAGTTACTGAACGTGTAGGGAAAACACCTTAAGTTGAGAGCTATTAAAAATATAGGGCCAGTGGATAAATATATATATTATTGTGTGCATATACGTGTATATATTTGATACTGTGTTTCATAATAGACATATGAGAATATGTTGGCATTGTTATATGTAATCCCAATGAGTAGGGACATTTACTGATGTGATTCAGGGTATACTAACTTATTATTGAGCGAAGAGATCTAGCTCGTGATTTATCCGCGCTAACCTGCCACTAAAAGAAAATATGGGGAAGTACACAATACGACAGGAAATATGCTCAATAAATATATTAACGATGAATAAAACGTAACAATACGAGTACGAATATTCAAATCAAAATGCAAATCTCAAAGCATTTATCAATATAATTTCTCAACAACAGTTCAATGGGTCACCAGGCCTCACCACATCGGTATATGATTTATCAATCCATAGCCCGGGAAACAGGAGTTTTGGCGGGTGCCCAACCTCCGTGCCATATTACAATCTCATGACAACGTGCTTGTCAACAATATAATGATACCACATGAATCAAAATAATTTCAACAATTATTTTCCAGATTTCAATGAATTTATCAATTCAAATATGAGTTCAATTAAACAAGATTTCAAAGAGAATGACACTCGCGAGATTTAAGGAGCATATTGTGTAAAACCCCATACCTTAAACCATGATGAGAAACCAACGATCACATCTCCAAGATCAAATCAAAAGATCTACAAAATCTCCTCCAAGAACCTCCAACAAAATAGCCCCAAGAACACCTCTAATCTAAGGTTGGAACTCACAAAACTCAAGGGCCAATGTATATAAAAAGAAGAGGAATATAAAATATATTTGCTGCCAAAATTTGTGCCAAAATGATGTTAAAAGGGTTTCCCACGACTTCCTTTTATAATGCAAAGAAATGAAGAGTTGGAATCCAAAAGACTCCTTTAAATAAGGCAAAGAAATGAAGAGTTGGAAGTCAAAACAACTCCAAGAGTTAAAAACATTTTAAAATCATTTTAAAATCCGTTTTAACTCCATTTTCGAAACCGTTTGAAATTCTCGCCTTTAAAAATAATAACCAACATATTTGAGCAATAAAAATAATTTTATCAAAAACTTTATTTTCCTCCATTTTCCAAAAATTAATAAAAATAGCCCAAAATTACACAGGTTATTACACTTCCCCACTAACAATGGAATTTCGCCCTCAAAATTCTTCGAATGCCTAACTCTAAAAAATCAGGCCACTACACTATCTCCAAAAATAAATCACATCTCCCAAAAATAAATTCCTCGCCTCTAATCTCGAAACCTAACACGAATATCACCAATTTTTCTATCTCCAAAAATTGCTAACCGCGTAATGAACCCACAATTCAAGCCCCGAGGGTTGCCATATACCTAAGCTCTGATACCATTTGTAACACCCTGCCCGCCCGGGGAGAGCGAACGGAGCGCTAATGCGATAAAATAAATCCAAATCCACAAGTGACAAGGTGTAGAGCATCTAAATAAACCCAGTATTTTGGTATTGGATCGTATTTAATACGAGCGAACTAGTAATAATTGGAATATATGTATATATATATATGAATGTGTGAATTATATATATAAATATGGGAATACATAATCCAATAGAAAAATGATAATAGGTTACGGGAATACCTAAAACAATGATAGGTTGTGTGAATACGTAAAACAATGAAAGGTTGTGTGAATACCTAATATTTTAATAGGGTGCGTGAATGCATATTTGATTGTTTTATTATGTGTATGACATACCTAGCTGCTTGCTATCGCGGGGGGTTGTGTAGAGACGGTCTTATCCTGAGTGACCTTCGGGGGGATATTTGACTTGTATCTCAGAACATAGGACTGTGAAAGACTTATTTGTGAGTTGATAAGTCCGCTGACTATGGGAGCGTAGGTATGTGCGTGATCCATAGGTATGTGAACTATGTTCGCCGCCAATATGTGTGATTTGTTTATATGGTTCGTGGGACATTTCCGAACCGATAGTCCTTATTTGAGTACGAGACGTACCGGGACATGATAGCAGAGTATGCAATGCACTATAGGTGTATCCTTAGGGTGCTGTGTTAGTATATATATATAATGGTGGTGGATATATATGTATACTTGTGATATAATTACAATGTGATAATTGTAGGCTATTAAGATTGTGTTAATACATATATATAATAGTGAGGGATATATATGTATGCTTATGGTATATCTACAATGAGATAATTACAGACTATTAAGATAGTGAAATCTTATATAAACGTAAATAGTAAATACTTGACTTTAGTGTGATAACACTTATTTAAAAATGATAATTGTTGAGATCAAATATGATATACTACTACGAGGGGTAACTAGAAGAATAAGCCTGTTTCCTAGTTAAAAGTGTGTCAGATGGCTAGGCGGAATAAATGAATGCGATAGGTGTGCACTATAGAAGAGAGGTGAGATTGTCCTCAAGAGAGTGGGACCGTAAAAGCAATTATGAACATTATATACTACGCATTTCATTTATTGTAATAAAATGCTTTCTAAATATTTTTATAAATCGGGTTCTGACCCGTTTCTTGTACTTCTTCTCTCTTGTCTATGTATATGTATATTAATAGGTGTCCAGCCACAGGGATGCCATAGTTGACTTATCTATTCCAGGGTTACGCAGCTGCAACATTGTGGATGGTTGCATGATTTGATTTAGACGTATCATTTCTTTATTCCTAGAGTAGGATTCTTATCTCAGTTGTAGATTCATTCAGGTTATGTTTCCCATTTTTACTTTTAGACTCAGTATTTAGTTTATGTAATCATTTATTGAATTATTATTATTGGGATTTTGAGCTGATTGTTTATTCGGCATGTCATTTAGTCATTTAGTACTGTTTTAGACTCATGGTTTGGATGTATGGTTTATTTGTTATTCAGCATGCATATTTAATTGTTTAATAAAAAGATAAAATTTGGCATCAGTCTTTTTGAATACTAGGTGGTTAGTAAAGTTTTAAAAAGTTTTCGACAGTGATGCTAAGAATGAACCCCTGAGATTCCTGTTTTAAATTTGATATAGGACTGATCACCCGGTATTTATTTGGGCGGGGTGTCACATAAAATTTGTTAAATTTTAATTTATGTGGATATATGTACTTATGTATATTATTTTTGTATGTTAATAGACAGGTAATGCATATGAGACGCCGAAAGGACAAATTGAAGTATTTTATGATACTCATTGGACGAAGGACAATGGGTGGATTAGTGAAGAAGCAGAGTCTGACTATGAAAGTATATAAAAGAAAATAATTTTACATGCTTAAATATAAAGTGTTATTCCCAAGTCGTGCAGGCTGGATTGATTTTTGTTAAAATGGGTGGACGGGAGTTTTTAGATTATTAATTTGTGTTGTAACACGTTGGATTTCATGAATAAATAAAGGAAATTCTAGCTATTTTTTTTTAAATAAAGTGAAATCGGTGGAAGGGATGCATTGGTGATTTACTTGTATCTATAGTTGTTTAATTAGTGATTTGTGTGTCTCAACATGTTGGATTTCTTAAATAAACAAAGGATTCTCTGTCGATTTTGTTTTTAAAGTTTAAAACATAGTGAAACTGATAGTGTAACATATTATTTTCTTTTTCTTTGTAGAAATAGATGATTGAATTACAAAAAACCCCTGAAGACTCTGATGAAGCATCAACCTGTCAAAAAGTCCTTGAAAAGAGGCCGGGATACGTGAAGGGTCTTGGTACCCGACCTTTGAAATCACTATGAAAGCAAAATTTTGATTTGTAGAACAAAAAATTACAAACAGAGATCATAGATTTGAAAATCCTAGTCCAAGGTCTTGTGTGAGAGATGGCTACAATGAAGGCCACATTATTTCCAAATAAAGAAGCTGCTCCCGAGGAAGATGTTCCTGAAGGATATTTTGTCCCTACTAATTAAGTTTCTTGATTTCAAGTGTTGATTTTATTATTTTGTTTGTGATGAGAAAACTAGTATAATCTCATCTCTTAGTTATGAAGTATTATTTACTTTTGAGCTTCATTATGACATGAACAGTAGTACATTTATGTTTTGAATATAATGTAACATCTTTTTTTTTTTAATTATGTATGTTTACTTAATTTTCTTTTTATTTGTTTCATTATTTAATATAATTCTGCAACGAAAATGAGTGTTACTAAAGACTATTAGGAACGGAGAAATCACATTTGGCAAGGAATTTTAATTCCCACAAAATATCTTTTGCGATGATTTATTTGTATCATTTGCAACGAAATTTTCATTGTAAATTATTTTTAGTCGAATACGAGAACTTTTTTGCAAGTAAAAAGAGTGTTACAAAAGACTTTTACCAATGTATAATTAATATTTGGCAAGGAATTGTCATTCTCTCAAAATATTTTCTGCGAAGATTTATTAATAGTTTTTGCAACGAAATATTCCTTGCAAAAGCTTTTTAATCAAGATACGAGAACTTTTTTGTAATGAAATTTCTTATTTTCTCCAATGAAAAATTTCATTGCAAAATATTTTAAGTGACAATGACAAAATTTCCTTGCAAAACATATATAGCAAGATGGCTAATGCGAGGAATGCTGCAAGGAAAAAAAATGTTGCAAAAGGTGTTTTTCAATGAAAACATATTTTTTGCAATGATTTTTTTCCCTTACTAAAAGACATAATTCTTGTATTGAGTAGCTAGGTATGTCATACACATAATATGTCAAGTAATAAGCATGCACACAACTTATATAACTTAATAGGCATTCACGCAACCCAATCCATATAG
This sequence comes from Sambucus nigra, assembly GCA_949130495.1. Lineage (NCBI taxonomy): Eukaryota > Viridiplantae > Streptophyta > Magnoliopsida > Dipsacales > Adoxaceae > Sambucus > Sambucus nigra. The sequence continues at coordinate 314,513,620 of OX422222.1, forward strand.
TACGTAGGTAATATTATCATTTCTACTCTCCACGATATCCATTTATGTATAACCTCTCTAGGACTCACATTCTCTCATAGGTTTCCATAAAAGTTCAATACCTCGAGAATCATTACACCCTTAATTCCCTAAAACTTTGGAATTTAAGTCACCCATTACTCACATGGGTTAATACACTCGCTTGAATAAACCTAGGATGGGTTTTAACTAAATTGGAACCAAAAATAAAGTTCTGGAATCTCGTTCGTAGTTCCAGTATTCTCGTTCGAACGATGTTCTCACTTCGAACGAACTTCATCATCTCTTTAGGAGGGTCGTTGGATTTTTTGTTAGAAATCTCATTCGAACGAGCTCGTTGGAACGACCTGGGCAGGTCTTCGAACGAAAATCCCAACAGGCCTAGTTCTTCCCCAAATCCGATTTTCTAAATTTTCTAACTTCCAATCTCTGCCCAAAACTCAACCAACTTCGAATTAAATGTTTCTTAACTATTTCAAATCACCCTAAGATACTTTTTAATACAAATTAAAGGTCAAATCTTTATATACTCAAATGGAATTCAACAATTTCTTCAATTCCTAATAAATCTCTTAAATATGAACCCAGAATTTTAAACCTTAAAAATCCTCAATAAATTTCGTGATTTCAACATATAGTTACCAAATTTAACAGTTCTATGAAGGGAAGTTCCTCTACATGCAACCCTATCTCCAATTCATAAGATTTCTTTACAAATCCTTCTAATTAAACCTAAGTTTTTCATTGTAACAAGTTTATATCATCTAATCTAAATTAACAGGAACAATATAATGCTAAAAGAGAAGCAAGATAAACACTTGCGTTAATGTGGATTTCTGATTCTCGGACTGAAATTGATATGTGGTTGATCCTCTCATTACGATCTACACTTTGGCGTAACTTTTGGTGGAAATCCTTGAGTTCTTGCCTTTGTTCTCCATTGGAGTCTTCTTCATCCTTGGTACTCCATCTCCTTCTCTCTCTTTCTCACATAGGTTGCAACTAACAGACCACTAACTCTCTATGTTCCAATTTTAATCTTATTTTCGTCCATTTAATTACTCAAAAATCCCAAAAGACTAAAATACCCCTCTGGGTGACATTTTGGGCTAAAATGCCCTAGACTCCAATTAAAACACCCGGGTAGTGTTTTTTTATTATTTCGGCCCTTCCAGACACGCTGGCGCACTCAAAATAGTCATTGGAGTTATATAAAAATAATTTACCTTTTTAACACCCAAATATATAATAGTGACACGACTCATATGCGCGTCCCAAATAATAATATCTTAAATGTCGTGTATCTCGTCCCCGGCCATATTAATATCTATGAAACCATCTATTAAGTTACTCACAACATAATATCAAACATAATTATTATTCAACATTGTTTCAAAATAATTATTTATCGATAACTACTAACTCTCGTCACGCTACTAATTATTACCCTTAAAATCGGATTAGTTATAAACTAAATTTTCTCCCTTTAAATTAATTAATCCAAATTTCCATAATTTCATAATAAAATAAATATGAGTAAAAATACGGGGAATTACATACTTCCCTCCTAATAACAAAATTTCATCCCAAAATTCGAAAAATAAGGCATATCTGGTAAAATAATTATGGATACTTGATATGTACACAAAACCAACTTTCGAGTAAGGCGCTTAATCACTATATCCCCGGCCTCACAACAAGCTTGTTTAACATCCTCAACACTTTTTCAGTTATAGGGTCACATCTCAATAACGACACTTTAACTTGCTCCTATCCGACGACATTCGAATCATATGAGCCCATACATCATTGGGCCCCCATTATGTCAATGTTATTGGTAGGTCGTACCTCACTATGTGTCAACTACTCATATTTATCTAAACACAAAACTCCCATCCTGAGAGAAGCCATATGGGCATCTGGCTTTTCTTGTCAGTTCTTCAAATCTCAATTCCAAGCAAAAATTATGATTATTCGCTCGCCTCTAAACAACTCGAAGGAGAACAGTTATGTTTCTTTGCAAAAGATCCCAATAATTACTTTGTCCACCATAAACATGTGCGAGTGCTTACATACAACTCTACCATTAGGTAATAACTTCTCCCGAGTACCGTAATATACTTTACTAATCAACTTTAATTACTGCGGATATGAAATGACCACAATGAGTCTGAAATTTCTTTCATATAGCTCCACTAGTCGTTAATCACCTTTCGCCTACTCACCGGCTATAGGTGATACAACCTTCTCCCAAACGAAATATTATCTTCACTGATTCTTGAAATCCCATATTGAAGGTGGGGTTTAAGAATCTCATCCTAGTTCAGAACAATGCCAGGCAGGACCACATACCAGCGTGATTCTTCTTTTCAAAGGTAGACTAGGGCACACTATCTAATATTATTAATCACCCTAAAGGAATATCAATAGCTCTCTTCTTGGTCAACTTGTTCCACACATTCGAAGGAACTCTTGACCTTACCCTTAAGTTAGCAACCCATCAAAGAAATTTTACCGACTTGACTGCCCTCTTCCATTATCGGAATCGTTGGATTGTTACAAAGTTTTCTTGCTGAACCTCTTGCTCCAACCGAATCCTATCTAGTAGTGCTGCGCAAGGAGAATACTCACTATGTACCACTCGACATCGACTTCCACTTGTAATTTTTCACATTAAGTGATACTTAATAATGTCCTTCTTTCCTCGGCGTATATCAAAAGTCCCACCCCGTGCACCTTTTCTCCACAATGTGCATTTGTGGACTTTTTATACCTTACTAACATCATAATTCTACTTACGCGCAAGTCTCTCTCAACATTTGTCTATGTGAAACTCCGCTCTGAGTGTTTTCCATAATAGGTAAATTTTACCCTTCTCAAGGAATACCCCTTTTTAAATGGCTTCCCATAGCCTTCCAACCAAATTTGGGTGTGTTATTCTGATTGCACGTATATTTATGGATTATCGTCCTTCTCCCATGATGCTTAATCCACTTTACTATTCCTACTTGGTTATATTAGTCACTCAGGCATGTATTTCACACATCTATTCCCACGTTCCTTTAACCAAGACGATTCTGACCTCTATTAACCAGGCTGCCCACACAGCCTATAAACCGTGTATACCGGCATAGATAGCATATACTCTTCACACATAACGCCAAATTGTTTATTGCCCCCTATGCTCACAACGTGGTTATAACACTTGGGTACTCTCAATCACCCTGGAAATTTGGATTTCTAAATCCTCCTTAACATCGTTCCACCCTTTAACTCGTGGTGATGAGACAAAAATTTCAATACATCCTCACCTCACAATCGGCTCCACTGGCCTTATATCATAAATAATTATTTACAGTTATAACTACATACTTCTATAGCGGCCGAGGTACCCAACATATAGACGAATGACCAAACATATCCCTACTTCTAACCTTATACTAAGTTTCATGCGTGGGATGTCTCGCAAAGTGAAATAGAAACAAGGAACTCCCCCATACACTACTACCTAGCATTACCGGTTATCGAAATCCGTTAGGCCCTCAGTCCATAACATATACCCCTATCTTCCCATATCTTGACATAAAATTCATGTCACTTTCCGCAATTTCATTTAAGTAAATAACTTTTTACCAATTACACTATCGCTTCGCATTGGTGGTAATCACGTTCCATAACCCTCGTACACATACAATCGTTACTCTTGAGATTATTTCCCCAAACATATGAATATAAATCTTAACTCCCACGTCTCTAAAGGATCGATATAATAATGCGCTCTTCCTATCACCATGTCCTGAGCACTAAACATGATAATGAATTAATTCTTTCCACACAACACTAAGCCAAATACACCGAGTCATAACAACAAAGTCCCTACACATCCCGGGATTAAACATTTTGATACCACTATACTCTTCAAAGTCTCTATAATATATATGATATACATGTGAGCCCTACCATCTTGTAGGTGAGGCCTCACCAGAATAAAATATCCCACGCTACGATAGCAACCCATATAGACTTGCGATATCCGCCCACTATTGGTCTAATATCATACTCGTATAATACATCACTAAAACGAGTTACCAAAATAAGCTATATATCACTATAAATACATACATTCATCCTTCGTGGATAACACTAAAGATAACTCTGCTCTACCGGGAAAACATTCACATAATGGAAACATTAACTATATACGCAATAATCTCGTCTCACGTGCGAATCTAGAAAAAATCAAAATATAGGGACTCGTTCATGTCACATATAACACGCCTTATCCTCCTAAGGTAAAACTCATACTTCTACCTTGCCAATCGCCTTGGCTGCTCAAATGGTTTTCGGACATAACACGCCTATCTGAACCAAAATAAAATACTTTAGTCATTGCCCTTCACTAGGCACCATACTCTTGTCCCTTTACTCGCTTCGAGAAAAAATTAATGCATGTGGTTTGACCTTCCACAAAATACCTCTATTCATGGTCCACTTATCACCGGTCATACTGGCCATATTAGGGTTGTACTTCTCTCGGACTTTGGTAGGCTCGATTACTAATGGCTACCCTCATTATTCCCTTAGCTTTTTTGTCCCTAAGGAATGTGCTACTGGATTCAATATCCCTTACTGAATTCACCATCGCTTGGTAAGAACTTAGCTATCATAATCGTGTAAATGGGTCCCCTAATGGTTTCCTTTTGTGGCGTATCACTAACTTCATTTCATCCAGTCTTACTTCCCAACTAAATCTTTCAATTCGTGTAACTCCCTTCACAAAGAAGCGTTAACATTTCAATGGACAATGCGTGACATTGTCACCATATGGATCGACTGTCCAGCAGGATTCCCTTTAAGTGTTGTCAACTTTTCTTAGGAGTCAATTTACCACTTGAAATCCTCTTCTCCATTTGTATCTACTTCATCTAGCATAAGATTCGTTAAGTAATTTATGACACCCCGCCTAATTAAATACCGGGCGATCACTCATTTATTAAATTAAATCAAGGTAAACAGTTGGTTCATTCTTAGCATCACTTTCGAAAAATAACTTTTCCAATTTAAACACCCTAATTAATTAAGCTAAGTGTCAAAACCATTTTTAGACATTACTTTCCAAATTTTATTTTATAAACCAAGATTTAGATCTTTACAATAATTCAATATTAAAGAATCACACCACAATTATTCTGGAATATATAATCCAAATAAATTTAAACATTCAACAACTAAATCCCAACATTAAAAACTTAAAGTAAAACATCCAGACAGTAATGAATCCCAAAGTGACAATACTAGAAATAACTGAATCACAATGTCCAAATAAACAACTGAATAATGGAAAGGGCGACACATGCCCCACTAAATGAATATGCTAGGAGTGGAGTCAAATAAATGAAGTCGTCTAAGCAAGAGGCCTGCAACTCCCACCTAAGATGCAGCGCGTTCCTTCCAAAGGATCCTATGCGAGACTCCCCTGTGGCTAGGCACCTGTAATATATACATATATATACAAGAGAGAAAGGAAAAATAGAAATGGGTCAGAGCCCGATAGTGTGAATGATTTAAAATTTGTTTAGCAAGTATTTAAAATGTTTACAGGCCAATGCAACAACATATTACTGCGGCACTCTCTTGAGAAATTCTCACCTCTCTTCTAATGTGCACGCTTATTGCACTAACCTTCCCAACGGATTATCTTACCTTATATCGCACTAAACTTCCCGATGGTTTTACTTATCTTAGGTTACTCGTAAGATTTAAAACTGAACAATATAATTGTTTAAGAGGAAAATTTCATCCAGTAACAAAGCTCTCATCTTAACTTTATTTATTAATAAAGTTTTCCAGTGTCATATTATACTTTTTCAAAACAAGTATTTTCAAATTCGAGTCATTATACATGTCTTACTTATCATAACACAGTAGGCAGTTCCAAATTTCAGAATTTTATATATATATTAAATACTCATATAATATATATATTCTAACAGAACCCCACATAAAAATTATGGTTCGTGCATACTCTGCTATCCAATCCCCGTATCTCTCGTACTAAGCGAAATACAAGTTCGCAATCACTCTCGAACTGTATTAACACATACACAAGCAATATTGAGGTGAAGCATAGATTTCAAGTCTCTAAGAGGATAACACATGCCCCCAAGTCTCTTAGGACCGTCTGAACTATCGATTCGATAGCCTGTACCAAGGATTTCTATCTTCTAGGGTACGAGTCAATATCCCCCATAAAGGTCCCATCGAGATAAGACTGTCCCAGCGCGGTAACCTTAGGGATAGCAAGTAGCGTGGGCACGATTTTCACACATAGATAGTATATGCATAACCACAATCATATAAATATATTAATATTACCATATCAATTTAGGTACATCTCAAATCCCATAATTATGACATTTGTCCTCATATCTCATTATTTAGTTCTCACGTATAACTGTTCATTTCTTACTTTGATTTGAGGGATCATTTCAACTTATTACGTAGCACTCATAGACTTTATCCTCCCAAGTGTAGAATTCAGTAGGTACTCATCTAATTTCCAACGTAACCATCTTATGCATCTCTCCCCTTAATACATAATTTCATTGTCCCTTATATGTAATTATCCCAAAAATACAACTCTCGTCTTACATTAAAGGCCCCATAGTTATTTATAAGTCCTACTAGTCTTCTTTATCTCCCAAAACATTTTAATAAGGGTGTCCAAGGATTATTTCTCATTAAATTGAATTCAAATAATTTAAAAAGGGGAAATATGAGTCTGCCAGAAGGGGTCGATCGATCGAGGGCTGGGGCTCGATCGATCGAACCTTCGATCAATCGAAGCTCTTGGCTCGATCGATCGATCAAGCAGGTATGGCGAATTCTGCAGTTAACCAGTTACGGGTTCTATCACATAACCTCATTAAAATCCAAACTTTTCATTCCCAATCGCCCATAAATTTGTACTAATAATAGTATAAATCCATTTCATACATCTTTTACGTCAAGCATGTGAATTTTCGTCAATAACCATGGATTTATAGGCCAAAAAATCATTTTAATCTCAAGAACCCTAGAAATTCTTTAACCTTGTTCTAATAAATCTTTTTCCAGAAATTCCTACTCCTAATTCATCATAAATTCGTGGTAAATCCTCTACATGTGAAGGAGTTTCCAGATTATCATTCAGATCATTACTACATGCGATTTCCTATCTCCAACATGAATTTTTCTTCTACCAAACTCATCCTAATCACCCTAGACTAACATGAACGACGCATTAACGAAAATAAGTAAGATAAATACTTGCCTGGGATTTTTAAAGTTCTGGTTTGATGACGAATTTGGTGTGGTTGCGTTCCCCGTCGCGCGATCTACGCGTTGGTGGTGGTGGCGGTGCAAACGGATGGATTTTGGGCCTTGGATTGCTTTGAAAGCTCTCTCCTTCCCTCTCCTATGGACGTCACTTGTCTTTGGTTGTTTTAAACCTAGAAGGCAACCTTAGACATCTGATATAACCCTTGAAATTTCGTGGGTTTAATTACCCAAAAATGTAAAATGTCCAAAATGCCCTCCCGGGGTGCTAAATAGGCCTAAAAATGCCCCGAGACCCAAACTAAACCCCTGGGTATACTTTTCTGACTATCCTGACCCTTACCGAAACTTTGGCTCACTCAAAATGACAATACGAGCAACTTATAGTATATTCACTTTTATTAATCAATATTTAGTCCCGACGCGACACGGGTGCGTCCCGACTCAAATTTCCAAAATTGTCATTCTATTCACTCGTGACATTTTATATAACCAATATTATATATTACTTTTCTCATTAGTAATATTCAAAAAAATTCCCATAATTACTAACTCTCATCACGTTAATAATTATAACATAATTAATTTCCGAATTTATATTAAATAATTAATTCACATTAAATTTAATAAATCCCCAAATTAATATTTCATAAAAATACGGGGTATTGCATAATTAAATTCAGTTTCACACATGGACCTCTGTCCGGACTTCCTGTGATGATTTCAGAATAATATTCACATCTTAACCTGAACATCTGATAAAGGAACTTGCGGTCAAACCGTAAACCTTACTTAAGATACTTCCATTGACACAACATTCCACTTCTAAATGTGGTGTTTGACTCTCACCATTATAACTTTCCTCTGACGAGTCAATAAAATCTTTCCCCAAATTGTCACTCCTTATTATTCACATATCGCGGTAAGTCCAAGCCTTTGAATATTTTACCTTTGTTGGTTAACACACAATTTTCACATTTCTAGATCTTCCACTGATGGTTCTCCTCAGTGTTTCGTCTGACTCTCTCCCAGTCCTACCACATTGGGTGAGTCTAATTTGGCACCTCTTTCGACAATAGCAACACTTGGAAATCATATGTTGTGCCATAGCCATCTTTATAGTCCTGGCCTCTCGTGCCATATTAGGTGTGACCTCGACTACAGTCATCATCCATGAATATACTTTACAACCTCAACTAAGCCCTGCCTCCTGTTCTCCGCCCAACGGCCCTCGCCTATCAGACTTCATTATTCGAACACGCCTGAACACAAATACGATTCACTAATATATATACGTGGAAGCAAGAGAACACAATCTCACCATAGAATTCAACAATCCTAAACATAGGACTATATATCAAATGAAGCAACACTGGAAGCGTAATAAGCCGCACAGATCCTAAGGACACTAGAACTTGGCTCGGATATAACCTGAGATACCCCGCCTAATTAAATATCGGGTGATCAGTCCTTTATTAATTAAATCCAGAATATTAAGTTAGTTCAGATAATGCATCACTGTCGAAAATCATCTATTTTATTTAAATAAAACAAACCACGTAATATTTAAAAAGGGTGATGACAAAATTTTATCTTGTTATTAACCATCATCAAGTAAGGAAATAATTAACTAATACTATTCATCCTAAAAGCATAAGGAAAGGAGTAGCTGAATTAAAATAAAGAACTGGAGTAAGCACTTCCAGTCAAAATCCAATACAATAATCCAAAGATATGAAATAAAAGTCTACAAATAGAATAAAACATCTCAATCTCTGAAATATATAATAGAAAGGGACGAAATGTCCAACTGAAGTAAATAACTGATAGATAAAGAAAAATAGACTATGAAAAGTCTACTAGCAATGTCATGAAGCTTCCACATTAGCTACAGCTCGACAACTGGATGGAATCTCCTAAACTTGGTGTCCCTGTAGCTGAGCACCTAAAATAAAGGAACAATAAAAGAGTTTTGCAGAAAAACGGGTCAGAGCTCGAGTAGAAAACAAATTAAATATATCAAGTGCTTAAATTGGTTAATTACAACAAATATCATTCATGTTAACTTAGTGTACTCACTTGAGATGCTCACATCTCATCTAATGTACACCCCGAACGAGCCTAACTACCCATACTAGTCATGATACTCTGCCTGACTATACATAGTATAACCACTATGCCGGATAAAATATCTAAATAACCCGAAAATAATATATTGATATTATTTAGGAATAGGTTTAAAGATGCTTTAACTCATTCTCATAACATTTTTAATTCTCAAGTGGTGACCCAATAAATATATACTATAATAAAGTGGCCAACATGAAACGCAGAATAGGAAATCTGTATACATATATAAAATCTCAATACGCATACATGTATATATATATATATATATATATATATATATATATATATATATATATATATATATATATATATGTATATATGTATATATATATATATGTATATATATATATATATACATATATACATATATATATACATACATATATACATATATACATATATATATATATATATATATATATATATATATCAATACTGCACCCATGGTTAAGAAACCCCTACTGCTAGGCATACTCGGCTATCTAGTCCCATTACAACGCTCACGCATGAAGGACAACAAGTTCAATATCTCTAGAACCAATAAAACATGTACACATATTGGAGGCTAACATAGTCCCAAGCCGATGGTATACGCACATACCTACGCAACCATACGACTGTCATCACTATCGTTCTCACAGATAGCCCATACCTCGGTTCCATGCTCTAGTGATCCGACTCAAAATCCCCCGAAGGCACATTGGATATGGTCATCCACAACGCGCTAACCTCCGTTCGATAGCCAGTAGCTAGGTATGTCATACACATAATATTCCAAGTAATAAGCATGCACACAACTTATATAACTTAATAGGTGTTAACGCAACCAAATACCCATAGTTCGTAGGTAATATTATCGTTTCTACTCTTCATGATATCCATTTATATGTAACCTCTCTAGGAGTCACATTCTCTCTTAGTTTTCCATAAAAGTTCAATACCTCGAGAATCATTACAACCTTAATTCCCTAAAACTTTGGAATTTAAGTCACCCATTACTCACGTAGGTTAATACACTCGCTTTAATAAACCTTGGATGGGTTTTAACTAAATTGGAACCAAAAATAAAGTTCTGGAATCTCGTTCGTAGTTCCAGTATTCTCGTTCGAACGAGTTCGTTCGAACAACGTTCTCACTTCGAACGAACTTCATCATCTCTTTAGAAGGGTCGTTGGATTTTTTGTTAGAAATCTCATTCGAACGAGCTCATTGGAACGACCTGGGTAGGTCTTCGAACGAAAAATCTGAACACGCCCAGTTCTTCCCCAAATTCAATTTTCTAAAGTTTCTAACTTCCAATCTCGACCCAAAACTCAACCAACTTCGAATTACATGTTTCTAAACTATTTCAAATCACCCTAAGATACTTTTTAATACAAATTAAGGGTCAAATCTTTATATACTCAAATGGTATTCAATAATTTCTTCAATTCCTAATAAATCTCTTAAACCTTAAAAATTCTCAATAAATTTCGTGATTTCAACATATAGTTACCAAATTTAATAGTTTTATGAAGGTAAGTTCCTCTATATGCAACCCTATCTCCAATTCATAAGATTTATTTACAACTCCTTCTAATTAAACCTAAGTTTTTCATTCCAACAAGTTTAAATCATCTAATCTAAATCAATAGGAACAATACAATGCTAAACGAGGAGCAAGTTAAACACTTGCCTTAAAGAGGATTTTTGATTCTCGGACTGAAATTGGTATGTGGTTGATCATCTCGTTGCGATCTACATTTTGGAACTACTTTGGGTGGAAATACTCGAGTTCTTTCCCTTGTTCTCTAATGGAGTCTTCATCATCCTTGGTACTCCCTCTCTTTCTCTCTCTTTCTCACGTAGGTTGCAACTGACAGACCACTAACCCTCTATGTTCCTATTTTAATCCTATATTCGTCCATTTAATTACTCAAAAACCCCAAAAGGTTAATACACCCCTCCGGGGTGACATTTTGGGCTAAAATTCTCGGATTCCAATTAAAACATCTGAATAGTATTTTCTAACTATTTCGACCCTTCCGGACACACTGGCACACTCAAAATAGTCATTCGAGTTATATAAAAATAATTTACCTTTTTAACCCCCCAAATATATAATAGTGACGCGACTCGTAAGTGCGTCCCAAATAATTATATCTTAACTGCCTTGTATCTTGTCCCCGACCATATTATTATATCTGAAACCATCTATTACGTTACTCACTACATAATATCCAACATAATTATTATTCAACATGGTTTCAACATAATCATTTTTTGATAACCACTAACTCTCGTCGCGCTAGTAATTATTATCCTTAAAATCAGATTAGTTATAAATTAAATTTTCTCCCTTTAAATTAATTAATCCCAATTTCCATAATTTCATAATAAAATAAATATGCGTTAAAATATAGGGTATTACACCTATGCAGACGTACTTTGCTTTCAGCGTTGCTTTCTATTTGATATAGAGTCTTATTATTAGCATTGTTGATTCCTATTGTGAGTTTCGTTCTCCTGCTATTATGTAAGATTATAGTAAATCTTTTGCATGCTCATGTGAGATTCGTGTGTTGATCGATGAAGGGTGACTAGGGAAGGCCGTTATGAGGGAAGCATGAGGCGGGGCTTAGTTGGAGCTATAAGTTGAATTAGGGGACGAGGACCGCAGTGGAGGTCACTCCCTTTGTGGCATTGGCATGTATTACTGCAACCACTACTAGAGTGTAATAGTTATAATTATCCGCGTACCTCTATAGTAGAGAGTGGTGCTAAATTTGACTTACCTAGTGAAGTTATTTTGGGAACAAGTTTGAAGGGTCTTTGTTAAGGACCATTCATTGAAATTCCCTAATGAATGAATTAGAATGCTCAGAAGCTTTGGTTTAGAGCAGGGTATAGAAATTCCCTAATGTGAAAATTTGAGGAAAAAAGTTCACTCGTTGGAGCAATTTTGAAATGGTGGGAACGGGGGTCACCATATTTGGGGGAGCGAAATCTTTTGCTCATAGAGTAATCTTACGAGTGGCTTTAACCGTGGGTTACTTTACTTTATCAAAAATGAAGAGAATACAGTTTCTGAATTTCTCACATGAGGATTGGTCAGGGGCCGACAATGGACAAAGAGTTATATGGTTAAGTGAACTTGGTACCTGATGAGGTATGTGCAATGAAGAGGGAGTCCTTCAGTGGAATGACAGGCTCACTAGTAATTTTTACTAACACTTATGGAGAATTCATGTTCGTGAAACCCCGCAGGTGCACATCCACCCGGGGATTCATTAAAACAGGGTTGTTAAGGCCAGTGGTGTGTATCCTTTTGGCTTGAGGAGTAGAAGGGGCTATGAGGGTTATTGTCAGAAATGAGGATATAAAAGTCTGATGTACTAATAACCTTATCATGGTCAGGGTGGCCGAAGATGGGGGATAGTGTGATTTGGGACATAAAACCACACACTTTGACCTTGCTCAATATGAGTTAAAGGACAAGAGTAGGGTGCCTAGATGGGGAATTGATTAAAGTAGTTTTTGGTTCGGTTAAGACAAGTTTACTATGTCGGGAACCATTTATAGCATCCAGGCTGATTGGAAAAGTTATTATTTTGAGTTTCACCTCGGATGAAGGAGGTATATTTTGTGTGACCAGATTAGGTCACAGTATTTTGTTAGCCGTAGATTCGTGTGTGTGATTTGAGTTAAGTGGTAGTATCAATAATAATATAGAGTGTATATCTATATATTTTCATTGGGTAGCAGGGTTCTATTGTTCTCTACATTCTCTATGGAAGGGGGTGTTGTTATGAGCCTATAACTTGTTTGCACTACTCATATTTCATGTGTTATACGAGTATGGTATAATTCTGAGTATATTCGATTCTTAGATGGTCAGAGATATAGTAGGCTAGTGAGTTCAAGGTTATCGTATCCACAGTTCCAGGGTGGAACGAGTTGTTTTTAAAATATCTCACTTAGATACGGGTTGAGCTCGCCTTTAGTATATGGTAAGATGGAACTTCGATGAGTAGATGTTTCATTATCATGATTATATTGCGTGGTGGCCTTATAGTTCTGATTTAAGGTACGGGAGATTTATGGTTAAGCTATGAGTTTATGCTCGTTGTTGTTCACCCAAAGGACTTAGTGTTAGTACAAGCTCTTTGTGGCATATCTCATTGAGAGAAGTAGGAGTTCTGACCATATTTTGTTGGTAGACAGGATGGGAATATCCCAGTTGCATATTTTAAGCTAACAGACTTCCGCGATTGACAAAGTTAAGTAGTAGTGTATCAGGGGGGTTCTTGGTTTGGTTTTCTCTTGCGAGACACTTCACGCATGAACCTTAATGACGTTGGGAGTGAAGGGATGTTATTGGATGCAAGGATGTTGGGTTGATGATAAATTATCTAGTGTGGAGAAAGCACTATAAACTGAGAGACATGTGATGATTAGGGGCTTATAGATATGGAAGTGTCGTGGAAATGCACTAAAATGTTTCTCTCGCCTCGAGTAAATGGGTGAGGTGAGGTTAAGGAAATTGATTTGAGGCTAACAGCCATGCCATGATTTGGAGGCAAATACTGAGGTAATATGTTTTGTGTGTGATGTTTGTAACACTTGTGTAGAGTATAGGCACCCCTATTAGTTAGACTTTCCATTTCGTCAAAATGGAAAGACATAGAGGTAGAAGCACGTTAGTGTGGTTGTGAGGTAGGATTTTGAACATCCCGATTGTGTACCTTAGGTCATTATATCTTGATGACCAACGATGCGAGGTAGTAGTGTAATGATAGGGTCTCTTTTTTGGTTTTTACTTTGCGAGACGTCCCACACATGACACTGAGTGAATGTCTGAAGTTGAGAAAGGTCTTGGACGCTAGGGATATAGTTAGCATAGTAGTCATTTTACGTGTGTAGGAAAACACACTGATCCTAGAGTATTATGATGAAAAGACAATGGGGCCAGTAGAACTGAAATAGGGAAATTGTAGTGGATTAACCACGAGAAGATTGGTGGGTTTACCTTGAGAAGAATTAAATTTCCATGTATAGGAAGAATTGAATCGCGAGTGATTCGAGTTGAGAGTACCCAGGTGTTAGCACCAGGCCGAGGAAGTGAGGCCCATTTTTAGAGAATGTGTTACGTGTGTGACGTTTGAAATGGTTGTGTAGATATGCACGGGTTATAGGCTACGTGGGCACCTTGGTAAGTTGACTTTTATATAGTGTTCGAGATGGAAGGGGCGTAGTATATAAAGCTGAAGAATATGCTTTGGGGTAGTTATAAATGGAATTGGAGTTTGTTGGATGGAACATCATATGAGGTATGCAACAATTCAATTATATAGGTGCAATAAGAGTTGGCACACCTAAGATAAGCGATAAGATTGACGGGAGTAGTTAAGCACTAATGTAGTTTCCTTTTTGAGGTAAATTGGATGTCATGATGTAGACGAATGGATGATGAGAGTGGCGGCTTTCTGATGGTATCGGTACATTAGAGCTATGATTATAGGCTTGTTATCTTTAAAATGTAGTTATAGAAGCACTAGATGTGACTTGTCGTTGTTAGAGTTAACCTTACGATGGAGGTCGTGTTTTATCATGTAGAGATGTAGTCAAGCTTGTGATTAAAGTAGTGAGTTAGATTATAAGCCTTGATATAGATGGGTACCGTGAACGAGTATATGGTAGAGTACCATTGTGTTAGTACCATTCGACTTCTGGGTATAGCTCGTATCCGAACTTCAGGGACAAAATTGTGACACCCCGCATAATTAAATACCGGGCGATCACTCCTTTATTAAATTAAAATCAAGGTGAACAGTTGGTTCATTTTTAGCATCACTGTCGTAAAAATAAACTTTTCCAAATTAACACCCTAATTAATTAAGCTAAGTGTCAAAACCATTTTTAACCTTTCCAACCAAATTGTATTTTTAAAGAAAAACTTATTTATTTAATTATTAACCACATTTTCAATAAGTAAGAATCATACAACAATTATCCTGGAACATAATCCAATTACTTTAAACATTCAACATCCAAAATCCCAACATTTAAAACTAAATGTAAAACATACATGCTGAATAAATCCCAAAGTAACAGTACTAGAAATAACTGAAATACAAATGTCCCAACAGAACAGATAAATAGTGGAAAGGGCGACACATGCCCCAATAACTGAGAATCATAGGAGTGGAATCAAGTAAATGAAATCGTCTAAGCAAGTGGCATGCAACTCCCACCTAAGCTGCAGCACGTTCCTTCCAAGGGATCCTAAGCAAGACGCCCCTGTGGCTGGGCACCTATAGTACATACATATATATACAAGAGAGAGAGAGAGAGAGAGAGAGAGAAAAACGGGTCAGAGCCCGATAGTGTATATGATTTAAAAATTGTTTAGCAAGTATTTAAATTGATACAGGCCAATGCAACAACATATTAGTTCGACACTCTCTTGAGAAATTCTCACCTCTCTTCTAATGTGCACGCCTATCGCACTAACCTTCCCAGTGGTCTATCTCATCATATATCACGCTATCCTTTCCCAATGGTTTAACTTATCTTAGGTTATTCGCAGGATTCAAAATTTAACGATTCAATTGTTTGAAAAGAATATCTCAATTAGTAACCAAAGTTCTCATTTTAACTTTATAAATCAATAAAGTTTTCCAGTGTCATATTATACTTTCTCAAAACAAGTATTTACAATTTGAGTCATCAACAATGTCCTACATATCAAATCACAGTAGGCAGTTCCAGATTTCAAAATTTCATATATATATTAACTACTCGTAGAATATATATATATATATATATATATATCATAACAGCACCCCAAATAAAAACTATGGTGCGGGCATACTCTACTATCCAAACCCCGTATCACTCATATTAAGGGGAATACAAATTTGGAATCACTCTCGAATTGTATTAACGCATACACAAACAATATTGAGGCGAAGCATAGATTCCAAGTCTCTAAGAGGATGGCACATATCCGCGTCTCTTAGGACCGTCTGAACTATCGATTCAATAGCCTGTATCAAGGATATCTAGCTTCTAGGGTACAAGTCAATATCTCCCATAAAGGTCCCATCGAGATAAGACTGTCCCAGCGCGGTAACCTCAGGGATAGCAAGTAGCGTGGGCATGTTTTCACACATAGATAGCATATGCATACACAATCATATAACTATACTAATATTACCAGGTCAATATTGGATATATTCCCAAATCCTATAGTTACGACTTTTATCCATATTATCATATTTTAGTAAACACTTATAACGGTTCGTTTCTAACCTAGATTCGGTATTATTCCAACGTACCACACAACTCTCATGACTTTATTCTCCAAATTATAAAAATTTAGTAGGTATACACATTTGTCCCAAAGTAACTCTCTTACGTGTCTCTCTCTTTAAATCATAAATTCACCGGCCCTTATGTAATTATCCCAAAATACAATCTTTGCCCGACATCAAGGGTTCCAAACTTTATTCACATGTCCTACTGGTCTTCCCTATCCCCCAAAACATTTTATTAAGGATGCCCAAGAATTATTTCACAATAAATTGAACTTAACTAATTTAGAAAGGGAAATTGGAGTCTTCCAGGAGGGGTCGATCGATCGAGGTTTGGGGCTCGATCGATCGAAGCTCTGGGCTCGATCGATCGATCAAGCAGATATGACGAATTCTGCAGTTTTGCAGTTACGGGTTTTCTCACAAAACTTCATCCAAATCCATATTTTTCAATCCCAAACGTCTCAAAAATTATAGTACCAACATTATATCATCCTACTAGGTATTTCCAACGTGAATCATGAGGAATTCTATCATTATACATGGATTAACCAACCAAAAATTATTATAATTATCAAGAACCCTAGAATTCTCTTAAACATGGTTCTAACAAGTATTTCCAGAAATTTCATTCTTGTACACATCATAATTTCATGGGTAATTCCTCTACATGGAAAGGGTTTCCAGAATTATCAATTTATTCATCACTACATGCAATTTCCTAACTCATATCTTAGGTTTCTTCCATAAAAACTCATTATAATTACTCCTACACTAATATGAAAGATGCACCAACGAAATAAGCAAGTTAAACCCTTGCCTGAGATTTTTGGTGTTCTGATTTGCAGATCTTTTTGGTGTGGTTGCGTAGTCCGTTGCGCGATCTATGCGTTGGTGGTGGTGGCGGTGCAAACGGATGGATTTTGGGCCTTGAATTTGCCTTGAGAGCTCTCTCCTTCCTCTCCTATGGCCGTTCTTGTGTTTGAATTTTCTAACCCTAGCTGACTAACCTAAATGGCTGCTATAGATTACTGATTTTCGTGGGTTTAATTTCCCAAAAATGTGAAATGTCCAAAACGCCCTCCCGGGGTACTAATTAGGCCTAAAAATGCCCCGAGACCCAAACTAAATCCCCAGGTACACTTTTCTGACTATCTCGACCCTTCCGGACGCGTTAGTGCACTCCAAATGACCATACGAATGACTTATAAAATATTCACTTTTATTTATCAATATTTAGTCCTGACGCGACACGGGCGCGTCCCGACTCAAATTTCCAAAATTGTCATTTTATTCACTCGTGACACTCAATAGAACCAATATTACATATTACTTTGCTCATTAGTAATATTCAACAAATTTCCCATAATTACTAACTCTTTTCACGTTAATAATTATAACATAATTAATTTCCGGATTTTTATTAAATAATTAACTCACATTAAATTTAATAAATCCCCAAATTAATATAGCATAAAAATACGGGGTATTACAAAAATTCCTATATAAGGGGGGAATATGTAATAACCCGTACTTTTATGAATATTTAAATTACATAAGTGAGTGTAATTTGATAATTGGAGGAATAACTATGAATAACAATTTTGGAATTTATAAGTATTAGATAATTACCAATGTGTGTTACATCTACTTTTGAGACTAAGTAAATGTGTCGGAATATTTGTATGTCCTGTCACAGTTGGGTAAAGCGACGAGAAATATTTCACGCTGGAGAAAATGCGTGTTGAGAAGTGTTGGGTCCAATTAGTGAATTTTAGTTAAGTGACTTAGATGGAGATTAAGAGTGCACGGCTGGTTTCAGAATGGCCAAATTATTCTGAATATAGTACTCGGGGGTAGCATTTGGGTTTCGGGGACTTTTAGACTAGTAGGGACTCGCAATTGAGTAAATGAGTCATTTTTGGGTTTAATAAGGAAGTACACTCCTTTTCTCTATTATAAGGAACGAGAGAGAGAAAGAGAAAGAAAGAAAAGAGAGAAAAGAAGAAAGAAAGAAATAAAGGAAGAAGGAAAAGGGAGAAAAGAAAGGGGATTTCCACCAAACTCTACAGGATTCGACTCGAGGTCGTTGGATTTTATCCACGAGGAAAGTGATTACTTGCTTTATTTAATTGAGTGTGTGTATCTCATGTTATAGTTGGTAAACTATATGATTTTGGGTCGAAACCCTTGAAATAAATTTGGGAAATTTGATTTTGAGTTTAGAAATTGATGTATTGTTAACTCTTGATGAATTCTAGTGTTAATACCATGTTACTGGCCTGTGTATATGGGTATAAATGGGATGAAATGAGAAATGGGAGTTTCAAGGGTTTTAGGGTTTAAATCCAAGATAAATTGTTTTATTCTATAAAATAATTGATGTGTTGTTATAAATCAATATTACAATGATTATAGTGTTGTTGGATGAGATTAGAAACCAAAAAATGGAGGTTGGGATGATATTTGGGATTTTGGAGAAGAAGAAATCTCCAAAACAGTGAGCTCCGAAACGGGTCAATCTATTCGGATTTAGACCGAATCAATTTTCATAAGGAGACCTGTAAGGCTTTCTCAGGATGAATCGATTCGGATTGAGACTGAATTAGTTCACCCTTGAAGACCTGATTGCACACCCTTTTCCGAACAAATTTGAATTTAGACTGAATCGATTCGCATTAGGGGCGAATCGATTCGCCTTAGCTGGATTTGATAGTTTTCATCCTTTAAGTTTAGAGGGAGTTAAATTGCAAATTGGAGATTACTGTAGGGGATTCTAGATGTGATGTTATGACTCCTAAATAATAGAATGGAGGGTGAGTAAACCTTGGGATAAAAGAGAGAACCTTGGATTAGTTGAGTGTGCAATCCGGGGTATGGACTTGATGAATGTTTAGGACGAGTAACATTCGAGAGAAGTCTTCGACAAATATGTATATATATTTATGTGTAGAGAATAAATATGGGTCGATTATAATTGAGTGAATCCTAGGATGTGAGTGGAATGGAATTTTGGATACGGTCTAGAGAGGACTAAGCTACGATCCGGTAAGTTTATATTGACGATTATTATTATAGGTGATACGATACCTATGGAAGTAAAATAAGTCGCTTGTACACTTATTTAATTATTACGAATCGGTATATTAGGGTTTATATAGAATCCTTAACAGTGATTAAGGTGGGAGTTACATCATAAGTGAGACAATACATATAGATTTAGTATTTGAAGTGTGTGAATACTTATATACTGTTACGAATGGGAATATTCGGGATTTTGGCTATCGCTAAGAGAGTTTGGCAATTATAGCCATGGTATATTGAGAAATGATATATATTATATATACGCGTGTTGTTATGGTGTATATGTATATGATTTGGTTATATATATATCGGTCTGCGAATGATAAATTTATGTATACATATATCTCTAGTGCTATCCAGGGAGTTTGCGCGATGTGGGTGAATCCCCTGGCTTGACGAGCATGGAAAGTATAGTCCCCAAGTCATATCATCCCGCATATGGGTGCGATGATGATTCCACTTTCAGGATGGAATATGACTGCCTCCACCATTTAGTATTTTTACCATGATCTTGAGTGAGTCAGACTTGGTGCCTGGGTTATGTTTTGCATAGCCGGATGATGATAGCATTCTGAGACTGCATCCTTTAGTTATAGCTCGGTGGGATGGTTATTATACTTATGGTTGTGATATAGGTATAAATATACTTGTTACGTATAGTATATTGCACGTATATGAATATGTGAAATCATATAATTTAGACTTGTGTAAAGTCTAAGATGAATAGGATTTTATTCTCATTTCGGGAGACTTTTATTCGGATTTAAACTGTGATTCGTATATTATATGTGAGAATTATATATACGACATTTTATATACTAAAGTGAAAAATGATATTTTAAACTGGTGAAAGTTTCGAAAAATGAATGGTGTATATATATATATATATAACATTGATGATTATATCAATTAAAGCTTATGTGATAGCTTCCGGTATAATTTATATTAATATCGCGTCAGGTAAGTGATAGTTAGTTATGAGAGTTTAGAGGATGGGTGAAAGAGGTTAGTTAGGTAGGGTAGCTTAACTAGGTTGTTTAAAATGTATATGATAGGTATGCACTATTAGAGGAGGGGTGAGGTCTATCTCATGGGAGTGCGATACCAGTTTAAATACGAGAGATTCATATTTTACAAATATAGCATTTGATGCACTTGCTAAACATTTTCAAAACTCGGGCTCTGACCCGTTTCTCTATTTTTCCCTCTCTCTTGCTATATATGTATATATTTTAGGTGTCCAAACATAGGGATACCTAGATGGTGATTCTTTCGAGTCACGCATTACTGCAGCCATTGTGGATGCAAGTAGGATAATTTTAGACGCCTCTATCCTTATGACCTAGATAGGAGGTATTATAGTAACAGTCGGGATGATGGCCCAACTCTATTAATTTATTCTTTTACCTCATTTTAGTTTATGGAACTTAGATTTGGTTGTATTATATGTTGTACCAAGAGTTTGGTTATCTTATTTCATTTCAGTTCTGGATATATAAACTGTTGTGATTATTTCCTTATGGTTGGTTTTATTAAAAAGATTAGTTAAATAAAATTTTGATGCAAGCCTAATAAGTTATTAGTAATTAAATTTGTTTTCGACAGTGATGCTAAGAATGAACCATATGAGATTCCTATTTTAATCTGGTATAGGTTTATCACCCGGTATTTTATTAGACAAGGTGTCACAAATAGCTGACTCGTCAATTTGATCCACGACTCATAAGTTGATAGCATAATTGGCAGATCTATTTCTCCAGGTAGTCATTCGAATGTCAGTTGCCTTCGTTCAAAAGATAAAAGCTCCTAGTTCGAATGACCCTCAGAGTGACATCCACTGGTCGTTTGAGTGACACCTCCTTGTCGTTTGAACGACCCCATTTTCGTTTTCCTTTATATTTCTCCAATTTTGCCCACAATTCTCCTAGAATTATAATCAATCCCTCCTCGTATATAATCCATTTATAATTTAATTAATTTATCGGGGCAGGATATTACAGTATTATAGTTTAAATATCTAATCTAAATCATTCAACTATAATACCCTTACCAAAGTAAATATTATTTTTGCCCCTAACGTAATTATAATAAAAATCCTCCAATTATTTTATATGAATTCTATTTACTCAATATGAAGTCCGACATATGAAATATCTACTCATCATGATTATGCCATATGCATGAGGTGAAAATTATTACATGTAATTTTCATATGTTGCACAGATAATTGTAGAAGATACATAGTTCCTTATACGATTCCTAAAAAATCCTTCTTTTATTTATGACCCAAAAATATTCTTAGAACATCATAATCTTTCAACTCAAAACTACTAAAATATACATAATATTTAAAATATGTATGCAATCACTGCAAAAAATAATACATCTAATAACGATTTATTTGTCTAGAAAGATTATTTCTTTGTGAAATGATCCCCTTTAGGAATAAAATTCAATTATTGGCCATTAAGAAAAAATTGGCCACGAACTCACAAACTTCATTGCCAAAAATTCTCAATGAAAATTGGTCGCCATCTCTTCGCGCCCTAGATAAAAAGCTCGAATATTCTGACAACGAACAAAATTAAAGTCAACCGCAAAATATTTTGTGGGTAATTATTTTTCTATCTTGTTACAAAATATTTTTTTAACCAAAAGTTAGATTTTTATTCCCCATAATTGAATTTTTGTGGTTAAAACATAAATAAAATTCCTAAACCTAAGAAAGCACCACACCCTCCCATTTCCCTCTATCTCGGTTTTATCTCCTCTCTTCTACCTCCCTCTACCAATATCCTATTCCTCCCCTGTCGGTCTCCTCTTCATCCCCCGCCAGTCTCCTCCTTCTCCCCTGCCAATCTCCTTTACATCCCTCGTTGCTCTCCCTTTCATCCTTTTTCGACCTCTTCAACTTCTTAAGGTAATCTATCCTTCTCTCTCTCTCTCTCTCTCTCTCTCTACACACACACACACACACACACACATATATATATATATATATATATATACACACACAACCAACGAGATGGTAGCAGTGGAGTTGGAAAACTCATCGAGTTTTCACTCTATTTACAAGTACAAATTGAGGGGATAAGTGCTTACATTTCCTTTTTCGATAGAAGGAAGACCAACCCAACCTGAATCGAGAGTCTTTCGCTATGTCCTCATTCCTTTGTTCCATTATATTATCGATCTTGTTTAATCCGAAAATGGTGCAAGCGGTATCGTGTGTATATATATATATATATATATATATATATACACACACACACTAGCGGACATGGAGAAAAAATTCCAAAGTCTTAAATCGTGTAAAATTTAAATCCCAAAGATTTTTACAATACAAAAATGTAAACAATTTAGAAAAATTGGCTAGATTTCCATTTGTTTATAGGACTATCCACCCTACTTAAGAAATAAAAAAATACTCCAACAATAATACTACCAGTCTGCTCGGGACCTCATATAAACATCATCGATTTAAATAATTTTTGGCAATAATACAAATACGCAAGTTACTCTAAACAACACATCTATGAATGAATACCTATTAATAAGATCATGAATAAAAATAATACACAACCAATATATTATTATTAATTAAAATGTAAAATCTACATTACAAATTTCTTAGAATACATTAGGGATCAATTTTGCAAAATTAAAGTTGGAATAAGTGACTCAATTAGTCTTAAACAAAATCTTCACATCAAGATGCTCAAAAACTCTTTCAAAACTCAATAGATGACATATATGTGGATCCATATCCTACAACCAATTTATATTGGAGCAATTTTGTTTAAACAACTATCACCAAGGATTCAATCTCATTTATCATAAAGTTCCTGAAAATAAGGGAAAATAAACTATGTGAAATGAAAAGTTACAAAATAGATATAAAAGGGCATGGGTGAACAATGTTAAAGGCCAAATTTTTAAAAAGAAAAAATTTTAAAGAACAATATTGAAAATTGTACTTAACAAACGTCAACCATATTAAACAAACTTAATGCCATTCTTTATACCTGAAGCCAAGGATAAGACGTGCTCTCGTCGTGTAAAGGTTGTGATGAGTTCAAAAGTAATACTTAGCCCCTACAAACTTATGAATGACTTTTTTGGAGGTCCATTGGTGACCCCCCTATACAATTTCAAATACACAAATATACAATTAAAA
Organism: Sambucus nigra; assembly: GCA_949130495.1. Taxonomy (NCBI): domain Eukaryota; kingdom Viridiplantae; phylum Streptophyta; class Magnoliopsida; order Dipsacales; family Adoxaceae; genus Sambucus; species Sambucus nigra. Next base: position 314,537,641 of record OX422222.1, read on the forward strand.
AGGTATGAATACAATGGGAAACAATATCTCCAAACTATACATTTGTAATGTTACACATTATACTTGCAAGGTTATACAATATAGTAAAAGGTTATAAGCAGGGAGATCCCAAGAAATATCTTCAAAAAATATCCTTTGGGGGATGAAAACAAAGATTATATACACACTGACCATAACACCAAATGACTTATGTATACTAGCATGTAGTATTCACATTCTTCTCCACTTATGACCAAGAAAATGAAATTCAAAATACTAAAGAATCGCAGATTGATTAAGTAAATACAAATATAAAAATAACCCAAAATGAACACACTTCAAAAGGGATCCGATCATATATTGTGCATAAACTAAACACATAAATATTCCTCCAAAATCAGTCCCAATCATGTAAGTAGCCCCAAATCACAGTCAAAAGTGTATAATAAATATAAATAAATAATAACAGAGTCATATACTGATGAAATAATCTACTGAAAAAGGCATATATCAAAAGCAATATCTATTTTGAAAATAGAGAACCTTCACCATCTGGACAAACTTATACATCATAAAGTCAAATAGTTTTATTCCAAAATTTATAAACCAAATATGATTTTTAGATGTTGTTAACACCTTAGTTTTGAAAACCCTTTGACACCATTAAGTGGATCTTTATATACAAAAACCCACAATCTCTAGTTACACACGTGCAAATATGGTTTTAAGTGGCTCTTTAAAAATCCAAATCAACTAAAAAACTAACTAAACCAAAATTGGTCATATAAGTGCAAAACTTAGATCAATCAAACTAAACATGTATGAAATATCATATAGTGGATCTTAATTGTTTGTTGTGGTCCTGGAAAATAAAGAGGTACAAATGAGAAATAGGAAATGTTACTGCAATATTTAATTTAAAGTGATATATTTGACTATATAGTACTTGGTCAATAATGAAAACTTTAAACATATTGTTGGGTCAATATTACCAAAGTTAAGGTATATATACATACTTTGCTTTGTTTCAGAACAAAATAAAGCGAGAAATTTGGGAGTGCCATTGGTACTGCAAAAAAAATTATAACCCAAATAAAGTAAATGTTATAACGAATGAATAAATAAAAATGAGAATAAATGAATATGACGTGAAAGTGAAGAAATCGATACAACACCACTGTGAGATACCTGAAGAAATCTGAACCTGAAGTTGAAGAAATCAAAACAGTAATATAATAATTTGTTATAAGCCTAAAGGCGCCTCTAATTATTATTTATAAATAGAAACTCAAACATCAACACCACGTTGATTCGTATCGAATATTGCATATTTCCGCCCGTTATCTTTATGCATTCTAGCACTTTTACGGTCCTAAATGCCTATAATTATGCTCATTAACCAGACAACCTTGGATTTGGATATATAAATGCTTTGCAGGGGTTATTTGTGCTTTTGTAGGTATTAGAATGCTAAAACTGAGGTTCGGTTGCATTTCGGAGAAGTTCCTTCATCGAATGCTACTTCAAGGGCAATTTGGTCTTTTCAAACTCACTATTTTTTATGGAATGAAGTTACCAACATGTATATCATCAAATTATCTTTCCGTGGCCACTGATCGTGCGTCATTATGACTCCGTATGTGGAAGTTATGCCCATTTCCGGAAGGTTTCGGTATTTTCTTCTACTTCAAGGGCATTTTGGTAATTTCATACTGCATAATTTGGAGGGTTTCAAAACATAATCATGTAGAGAATTGAATTAGCTTCGCTTCGGTTCCGACCACGCCTCATTTCGATTCCGTATGAGGGAGTTATGGCCGTTTCCGTGCAACGCGTCAAAATTGGTTCGGAGTGGAAAAGGGGGAGGCAAATTCCAAAAGTGCGGTCGACCGGTCCCAAAATAGAGGTCGACCGGTCCCATCAGATATGGACGAAAATTGGCTTATTTTGGGTTTTTTGGGTTGGTTTTGTTGGGGGTTTATTTTGGGGTATTAAATGAATGTTTGGGGCTTTTCTTTGAGATATCTTGTTTTAGTTAGATAAGGTTAGAAGACATTTTTGGGGGTTTTGTTGGGAGCTCACCCTCTCCTCCATTTTCACTTGGGTTTTCACCCATTTTATGTAAGAACTCTACTATTCATTCTCTTCTTTGTTGTTTTCTTTCTTTGTTAGCTAGTTTCCATACTTTGTAGTTTGTTTAATTATTGTTATTTATTGTTTTCATTAGTTAATTAGTTGCTTTAATTAATTAGTTAGTTTAATTAATGTCATTAATTATGTGTAGTGGCTAATTTAGTCTAGGTTGTGTCGGATTGAACTCATTCCGGGTTGACATGTTGCTTTGCTTTGGTGATGGTGTTTACGGGTCTATTTCGAGTGCGTTGTCCTAGTTATTACGCCTAGGAGATTTGACGGGGCATATCATGTATGTCCCGTGCTTACGACCTTTCGCGCGTAATTTCTGGGGTATTTGTTGACACCAAAATCCTATGTGGCTTTTATGCAAATTTAGGGGTGTGACAACCCTTGATTTACTTAACTGTCGAAACGAGACGCAACCTTAATAACTCGTCGACCCATGTAACCATTTTATACTAATTAACTCGGGTGAGGGATATTCGACGCAAACTATAGTTTTTATTCACTTTGTTAACATAGTTTAATTTCCCTCGCCTAGATTAATCTTTCCCTTTCATGCATCTTTTCTTTTAGTTTGTAATTCACCTTTTCCACTTTTATTTCGGAATATTAAACCTTATAAATTCTAACAACTCGTCTCTGTGGATTCTCGATACCCGACTTACCGCTCTACTTGCCCCGCAAGTGTAGTTGTAACTTAGGTTTTTGTATTGAGGAGGTGAAACGAAAACAACGATTAGCGTCTTCACACGCTCTACTTTTCACCCTCAATCAAAATGGCGTCGTTGCCGGGGATGAGTTTGTTTTAGACTTTATTTGATTTAGTATTTCATAATATTTTCTTTCTATTTGTATTATTTGCTAACTTTTTGCAGGACTTCCACATTTGAGCACTTAGAAACGCTCGAATTTCCCGCGCGCACCTATTTTGTGGAATTCGTCACTTGAGCCATTTTTGGGGTAAGCATGTCTTATTCCAATTCTTTCGGTAATGCTTGTTATAATTCTCAAAATTCTAGGCCTATGACTTTCGGTGAATACTTAGCATCCCAAAGTAAAACAAATTCAAATATTACTTTGGGCGAGTATAACGAAAGTCAAAACTTAGGTTATTGGAATTTTGATGATGATGATAATGATTTTGGGCCTTTACCTCCTTATAATAGGAATTTTGAAACGAATTGCTATAATTTTCAAAATTCCTATAAGAATGAGTTTTCGATTAAGTCCGATGGTAATTTTCAAAGTTCCCATTATAATGCATCCGCACCTCGACCTATGACATTCGGTGAGGGCTTGCGTATGTATGAGAATGAGAAAATTGAAAATCGCTATCGGGAAGAAAATCGTTCATGGGAACATGAGTTGGATTTATTATTTGAGTCCGACGACGATTTTGCTTCCGAGACTTTCGAGGTCGACGAATGTTTTGAACCAAATGAGGTACTTGTGCCAACTTTGGAACAAGCCATTCTAGACTTTGCCCATTGCGTAATAGATATTGAAAGTGAGTATGAAAATGACGTAATATCTATTTGCAATGAAATGATTTCTTCTTTGGCCCCCAAAGAAGAACATTTCATTGAAAATGATATTATTTCCTTTGAAATTCCAACTTCATGCGATGATGATTCAGCTCATGAGTTTCAATTTCTTTCATCCCCTTTTTCATTCTCTATTACCCCACCGGAACAAGTACCCGATGATTCGGTTTCAAACTTTAATGTTTTAAACCCTATCGCCGATGAGGAGTACTTGCTCGAGTCGCCCTCCACGATCGCATCTTTGCCTTTGTGTGCGCCGCCTCCCATTCCAACTTCAAAATCCTTGGGAGGATATTCGGCTTTTCTCGGTCCCCACTTGTTTTTGTCACCCGTGCAATCCAAACCCCCCATCGTCCCACCAAAACTTTTAATTGATGATGGTTCATTTCTTTCGCCTTACACATGCCTTCCGTTGTTAAAACGGAATTCATATTTTTCGGAAGGCATGCTTGTATGTGAGGGTACACCGGTTATCCTCCAAAGTCAAATCATTTTCACGGTGGACCCTCAGCTATTTAGACTTCTAGTGTACAGTTGGTGTGAAGTCTAAATAGTAGGTTGTATATAGTTAGCTTTTTATTCTTTCTTTTTATTTTTTCTTTCCTTTTTAATTTAGTCTAATGTAATTAGTTAACTTTTTATTATTTGTTTTTGCTATGCTCGGTACTAACTTGTTTTGTAGATTCTTTGGACTTGTTCTTATGGGGATCGCTCCAATTTTGGGTAATATCGCTCTTTTCCTCTCTTTAACTTGGTTCTTAATTTACATTGAGGACAATGTCAATTTTTAAGTTAGGGGGTGTGGGATATTCTATCCATTTCTTATTTTAGTCCATGTTTTTGCTCACATGTTAGCTACTTAGTATGATTTTCTTAGAAAAATTCAAAAATTTCAAAAAGATTTTCTTTCTTTTTTCTCCTTTTTGGGCATTTTGCCTTTGTTTCCGATGATAAATTTCAATAACTGCCCCGATCCAATTGACAACCCAATGATGCATGTTCTCGATTTTAGAAGTTATTAGAATTTAGTCTCGATTATTGATATTGTGAATAACTTCATGAATTAAACTTTAATCCCATGAGCACATGCACTTTTATGGTTATATTGATTTGGTTTAAGATTTTTATAACTCGGTAATCTTTTGTTGCATTGTATATACTTACATTGAGTAAGCTTTGTACCTTTCATCGTTTGTGAGTGTATACACTATTCTTTTCTCATTGAAAACGTTGAATTCGTCGGTAATCTCACTATTCTTTCATTTGACCATTCATTAATTGAGTTCATACTTGAAATGTGTTACTTGAGCATGATTTTCATATATTGTTTTGATTCGAGAATTGCGTAAACTTTGTGAAATGATCATAGGCCCTCTTTGTTATATCACCCATATTAGCCTTGACCTCACCCTTATATGTTTACCCTCGTTAACCCCTTTGAGCCTAAATATTAGCCTTTCGTTTCATAACCCCATTCCCATAACCAACTCTAAATTGGAGTTTTAGCCCATACATACACTTTCCATACCTTTGTTTGGTTTGGTACTTGGGATTGAATGATGTTGTTATGATGTCGGTTGCAATTTAGGCATATGAGAGTGTGATAAGTAAAGAAAAGAAAGTAGTGAAAAAAGTGAAGAAAAAGAGAAAGCAAAAAGCAAAAGAAAAGAAAAGAAAAATGAGAAAAATAAGAAAAGAAAAGAAAGAGAAAGTTGTAAATATTGTGTATATAGTTCAATAAGCTTTGATTACTCTCCCTGATGATATATCTAATGCCGTTTTGGAACTTGTTTTCCAATTTTGATATTGCCCGCATTTTCTCATTATCCCGAGTTTTTATCCCGAACACTTTGAATCCGTATATACATTCCTTTCGTTTCGTACTCTAGCCTATCCTACATTATAACCCTATACAAGTCCTATGTGATCTTAAGTAGATGTAATTCAAAGGTTTAAATAGTTTTGATAATATGTGAAAATACATTTCGCCTCCTTTAATGAGCGGTATCATTCATTGAGATTACAGTTTTTAATTTCATATATTGCGTTCTTCGTTTGTGACATGTGTGCGGCCTAGTTTCCATTTACATTTACTCTTTTGCCCGCATGTTCCGTGTGTTACCTCCCTGTTTCGAGTGAATTCGCTTGATGAGTGTAATGCCCGTGAGGATTGAATATATGCTTGCTTTAATGATTATCCAGTTTATATAAGTTTTTCGCCAAATCACACTTTGCATGTGCTCGCTCCCCTCCCACATTTTAAGGTTTCAATTCTATGAGGTGCATTCTATAATGTTAATAATTTGGACTTTTGTGTGAATTCATTCACTTTGCTAATAATGCGTATGAAATCCTTTTCTCCATTGTTGGGCTTGTCGCACGTTGGTTTGGGCATATTTTGAGGAAACCATATGATGTTTGTGGGTATCATCCCTGAAAACCCTCACGAGACGACACTCGTCCACTAGGGTAACCTAGGGGTTTAACGGCTTATTGCATATGCTAAATGCAATCGTGTTCCCTACGAAAGTGGCAATTATATTTCGATGCATATATACGTTTTGTATTTCCTTCTGTGGACTAGTTTTGCTTGTTTCATCACTAGGGACTAGTAATGTTTAAGTTAGGGGGTGTGATTCGTATCGAATATTGCATATTTCCGCCCGTTATCTTTATGCATTCTAGCACTTTTACTGTCCTAAATGCCTATAATTATGCTCATTAACCAGACAACCTTGGATTTGGATATATACATGCTTTGCAGGGGTTATTTGTGCTTTTGTAGGTATTGGAACGCTAAAAGTGAGGTTCGGTTGCATTTCGAAGAAGTTCCGTCATCGAATGCTACTTCAAGGGCAATTTTATCTTTTCAAACTCACTATTTTTTATGGAATTAAGTTACCAACATGTAGATCATCAAATTATCTTTCCGTGGCCACTGATCGTGCGTCATTCTGACTCCGTATGTGGAAGTTATGCCCATTTCCGGAAGGTTTTGGTATTTTCTTCTACTTCAAGGGCATTTTGGTAATTTCATACTGCATAATTTGGAGGGTTTCAAAACAGAATCATGTAGAGAATTGAATTAGCTTCGCGTCGGTTCCGACCACGCCTCATTTTGATTCCGTATGAGGGAGTTATGGTCGTTTCCGTGCAACGCGTCAAAATTGGTTCGGAGTGGAAAAGGGGGAGGCAAATTCCAAAAGTGCGGTCGACCGGTCCCAAAATAGAGGTCGACCGGTCCCATCAGATATGGACGAAAATTGGCTTATTTTGGGTTTTTTGGGTTGGTTTTGTTGGGGGTTTATTTTGGGGTATTAAATGAATGTTTGGGGCTTTTCTTTGAGATATCTTGTTTTAGTTAGATAAGGTTAGAAGACATTTTTGGGGGTTTTGTTGGGAGCTCACCCTCTCCTCCATTTTCACTTGGGTTTTCACCCATTTTATGTAAGAACTCTACTATTCATTCTCTTCTTTGTTGTTTTCTTTCTTTGTTAGCTAGTTTCCATACTTTGTAGTTTGTTTAATTATTGTTATTTATTGTTTTCATTAGTTAATTAGTTGCTTTCATTAATTAGTTAGTTTAATTAATGTCATTAATTATGTGTAGTGGCTAATTTAGTCTAGGTTGTGTCGGATTGAACTCATTCTGGGTTGACATGTTGCTTTGCTTTGGTGATGGTGTTTACGGGTCTATTTCGGGTGCGTTGTCCTAGTTATTACGCCTAGGAGATTTGACGGGGCATATCATGTATGTCCCGTGCTTACGACCTTTCGCGCGTAATTTCTGGGGTATTTGTTGACACCAAAATCGTATGTGGTTTTTATGCAAATTTAGGGGTGTGACAACCCTTGATTTACTTAACTGTCGAAACGAGACGCAACCTTAATAACTCGTCGACCCATGTAACCATTTTATACTAATTAACTCGGGTGAGGGATATTCGACGCAAACTATAGTTTTTATTCACTTTGTTAACATAGTTTAATTTCCCTCGCCTAGATTAATCTTTCCCTTTCATGCATCTTTTCTTTTAGTTTGTAATTCACCTTTTCCACTTTTATTTCGGAATATTAAACCTTATAAATTCTAACAACTCGTCTCTGTGGATTCTCGATACCCGACTTACCGCTCTACTTGCCCCGCAAGTGTAGTTGTAACTTAGGTTTTTGTATTGAGGAGGTGAAACGAAAACAACGATTAGCGTCTTCACACGCGCTACTTTTCCCCCTCAATCACACGTCAACACACAAGTAGAATTTATAAGCTTAGCGATATGTTCAGTAGCACTGACAAACATGAAATTTGAGTTCAAACAATTAAATGTACTGTCCAAATTTATTGTAACTGTTCTGCATATCCAGACAAAGTCCAATGTAAAAAATTGTGACTGTTCAAAATTATGAGGAATTATACTTATTTATGCGCATGTGGACAAAATAATAACGAAATTAACTAATAAAATTAGTAAAACACCAAAAAATAACAACCACCGCCCCACAAAACATTAAAATTTAATCATAAAATAGTTCCTATTTATTATAATCTACTTAGCATGAATAAGAACATCACTGGTAGGCTTTAATCCCGATGAAGGGACATGGGGATGTTGTATAGCAGGACCAACTGCAATAAGAATATACCATCACCCACTACATCTGTATGTATCTCATTTTTTTACACAAGAAAAGGGGGGAAAATCTTGAAAACTCAAAGAATATAGTTCTAACAATATATTTTTGGTATTTACCTATAATGGAAGTACATGGATCCTAATCATAATCTCATCACATCTATGCCGAAACAATAGGATACACCTCCCTCAATGGAGTGGCCATTTCAGTAAACTACAACATTTGCAATTGAACATGATATTAACCTTTAACTAACACCCATATTATCTTCACATCGTGGATTGGCATATCAGTGTTATCTGTTTGAACTCTACCAAGTCACTAGATGATTTCCATTCTCTGGATACTCTCCCAAATATTGTGTGTTTTCCATCTAGTGATTGTTTTTTGGGCTAGTATAATAAAGAACTGGCTCCCATTTGTATTTGGAATAACATTTTCCATGGACATAGTACCTGCTCCAGTGTGCTTTAACTTTACCAAGTGTGTTGTAACTATATATAACACACTTGGTAACCTGTACACAAACAAATATAGGGGAAAAAGACCTAATTTAGTAGGAATCAACCATCTAATAATAGTCTAGGCAACCTCTACAGAAACAAATAGTCAATAGGTTGTAATATAACATTAACTTTAAAAAAAGCATTGTTAAACCAACCAAACCAATTTTCTTCAACCATTTCAAAACTAAACTTCATCGATATCGTGTATCTCTATTTCACTTTCCCGTCTAAACTATCATCTTTTAATCAATAAACCTATTCAACAACCACCCAATAATATTTACCAACTCCACTGATCAATTATTTTCATCAAATTTTGGAAGAAATTGGAGCATTAATACGATCAAACAATCTAATTCAAATAAGTACCTGAATGGAAGCAATCTCCCTCCTTTGTTGCTTTTCTCTTGCTTGAGGCTCTATAAATTAGGCCATACTAATTTCAGGGTGGCTGAAATATGCTGCTAGGATGATCAGATGATTTAGCACATGGTCCTTCCCAGAAACTTTCGCCACAACATAGATTCCTTGTGCACTTGTTGCATGAGGGAGCATCAATCTAACATTGAGAATAGGAAATATGTTTTTATTTTATCTTTCACATGTGTAGAGGAAAAATGTAGCATAGTTAAACTCTCTTTTTTCACAATTCCAGTGTATAAAAAAACACTAAATAAACTCAGTAATTCCATTGACAAACTTTTAACTTTCTCTTACCATTCGTCACTTTGCTGATAAGAAAATTATAAAACATAATTTATTTGAATAATGGAGCTCCATTTTCTGGTTTGTTGTTAGTACCACTATTTACTTGAAATGTGCATTGAAGTAACTTAATATGATTTCCAAATTCATCTGGTCCACCACCAACAGAATAAACAACTTTATTTTAAGAGAGTTCAATAAAAAGAAGCTCAGAATGACTTCCACATCAGCTTGAGTCCTCAACAAATGGGTATGCATCTGGGTATTCGACCAAACCAACTGAATATGCATCACTTCATGTAGTTTTGCGACATTTGGAAACTGATCCACCAAATATATGAACTAGAACAAAGAAGAATATAGAAAATAATAACACAAAATAATATAAAAAAGTGAATGAGTAAACTGATAGGTAGAACACATGCCACTCCTAAGCATATTAAACTCCTTCATTGTCGCGAATACTATTAAGAGAACAAAAACCAAGAATTTCTAATTAACAAAAGTCAGTGATTTATAATGAATAAACTAATTTCAACAACCATATATAGAAATCATAATATCCATAAATAATTCAATCAAAACTCAATAGTAATTTAAAAAACTGAAATATGATGAGAGTTTGCATAAGAAGTTTGTTTGAAGCCTTCTTTTGACATTCCAGAAGCTGAGCGAGGAGAGATGTACAAAACTTGAAGCTTACACTCCTATAATGTTTTCCCACATTCCTTATTAAAAGTATCTTGTGGAAGGTCATCAACATAAGTATGAGGAGGCACTATGGTGCTCTGTAGAAGAAATTTATCTTTGCATTACATATCGGGAGGGTACTCTCGTTGAGCTTGAAGGTTAACTCTTATTACACATGGGCCCAAGGATGTATAACACTAGTATTTGGTCGCACAACATACTTCGCAAACAACGTTTTGACCTTCACAAAACTTCTGCATATCAAAGAAAATAAAATAAAATTCAAATATAAACCAACATAGATCCATATGAAGACCTAGCATTCACCAGAAAATAAATAAAATAGTCAAATTTCACAATAAATTGAATCATGTTATAAAGTTTATCTATTGTGTCTTCTCATTCAAAAAGAAGTTTGTCAAATTGGACATCGTTGTCATTAGTTACTCATATGTGACATCATACATTAGAAATTAGACATCAATACAGGTTCAAAAAACATCTTTTTAACAATGTTAATAAACCGGAGTACCATAAACAAAAAAGCTTCCTACAAACACAAACAAAATTAGTTATAAAACCTCAAATTATATTCATGATTTTAACTCATCCATCTAAGACAATAAATTTGAAAAATGAAATAAAATGCTTACATTGAAATTATGACAAACACTTTAACCTCAGTTGTGGATATTGTAAAACTTTCAACCTATCTGAGAGGTAATAAATTCGTGAGGTGTTCTCACCCATGTTTCTCTTATAATATCCCTCTGTGATCGTTCCAACCTGTGAATTCATAAAAGAAATTTACATTTTTTACAACATAGAATTCTTACATTATGCACATATTAAAACTCATGGAAGTTGCGAAAAACTAATCTTACACAGGTCTCGAGTCAACTCTATTCATACCAGCAATAGAAAGTGTTGCTTAAATTACCAAACAAAAGAAACAAAATCATTAAATGAAAAATAGATTTTAACATAACAGCACATACCAGCAACCAAGAAATATAATTTTTAGCAACAACAAACACTTGATAGTTATTAACTCCTACAAAAGCACAATTAAAAGTGTGAGCCAATAAAAAAACCTAAAGAATCATACCAAAATAACATATTATAACCCCAAAGAATCGTACCAAAATAACTTAGTCAATGCGATTTTTTGGATTTGTAGCCAGTAAAAAGATACTTTGGCACGTTTATTTTTAAATTACACTTTGTTTTGTTGGGGAATGAAATTTTCATTTTTTTGCAATTACATACTTTTTGCATTCATTTTTGTGTTATTGATGAGATTGCAAGCTAAATAATTGATGATGTTTATGTGAGGTCCAACATATACTCTTATTATTGTTATTGTAGTATTTTTTTAAACAGGGTGAACAATTATTATTATTGTACTATATATATTTGTGATTTGTCATGACAGGATCGATAGTCCTATAATATGTTGTGAGCTATTTTTATTTCTAAAGAGGGTGGATGGTCCTATAAATAAAGGAAATTGTGTCCAAATTTTATAAATTATTTTCACGTGTTGTAAAAAACCCTCAACTTACATTGTTTATAAATCCAATACTTTGTATAATTTCCATCCTGCCTTCAGGCACGAGCATTCCTCTAGTGTGTAAATAAAAGGCAATAATAAGCAGTAATTATTTACTATATAAATTTATCATGATTAACATAAATTTTAGAACGAAAATAATAACATAAAATTTCAGCAAACACCCAACAAGTTTCATCAAATTTCTCAATAAAAAAGTAACAAATATTAATTCCAACAAACATTTTAATTAACACCCAATAAATGAGTTTATTCATCTGTAAAAAGATACTTTCAAACTAAGCTACATTTCAGCAAAGACAAACATGATTAACATAGATTTCAGCAGGTAAACATAAATTTCAACAACTATCTCAATAAATTTGAGCAAAAATAGTATAAACTAATTAGTAGAGACCAAAGTTATGTTAGTGAAGACAAAAGTTATAGAATGTAAGAGACGAAAGTTATCTTAGTGAAAATACACATCCAAAAATAACAAAAACCCAAATATGTCTTGCCAACGTACCAAATCTGCTCAGTTCCTGGTCTATAATGGTGGAGATGAGTTCTCCGATTGGGTCTCGTACCAGATCATCAAGGGTCTTTGTGTTGGGTCTCGTACCAGATCATCAAGAGTATTTGTGTTGAGTTCTCCAGTTGGGTCTCGTGCGAGAATAAAGGTGGGATTCGATTAGGACTTCGTGTTGAAAGAGTGAGGGGTGTGAGGAAACAAAATCATTTAGCAGGTAAAAACCCTTAACAAAAGTGGATGAAGATGAAGAGATGTCATTTTGCATGATGGTACTGTAACCCTCATCGTATTCTAAAGATGGAAATCTTTGTGGGTGGTGAGAGTTTAGGTTAGTGGGAGTTTGTCTTGGATAAGAGGGGGTGAATTGAAGTGGTTTTGGGAAGACGTGTAATGATTTATACGGGTTATTAAATTTTTACAATTATCCCATTTTAATATATGAAGTACGAATATACCATGTTAGTCTCAAATTTCAGCATTCATTGTGGACCCTTAGATTGTCATGGATGTTTAAAGTTGATTTCATCCTCACCTCTAATTGTCTTATCATCTTATTAAATAGTGTTTACACTTCTACTATATATATATATATATATATATATATACTAGGGTATGCCCGTGCCTGAAGGCACGATGATATTCGTAAAAGCTAATATAATCACAACAAAATAATGATCATCCCGTTTTAATATCAATACAAATAAGTAAAATTTAAATTGAATCTACAAATAAAAAATGCCAACACTTACATTTTCTGCAATACAAAAAAACACAATAAAAAAATCTCAATTTAATCAAAATAAATCATGTATGCCGAAAACACTTTTAAACCAAGAGTTTATCGAAGGAAAAGAATCTGGAAACATTTATATTCCAAAGAGTAAGTAAAGAATTAAAATCTGAACTAAAATGATTGGCATTCAAATCAACTGCTAATGTGTTGAACTAATACCAAACATCCATAAAAAAATGGTACAATCCAAGTGGCATGGTGCATTGGAAGTGCTTGAGGTTTATGGAGATGGCATCTCTAAAGCAATAATATGTAAAATCAACACAAAACATATTCATAGTGCTCCTTATACACAAACAAAACTACCTAACTGCCATCCACCTAAATTAAATAGGACAAAAACTTAACTCTGAGCCTATTACAGAACACCTTACCACTTTAAATGACATGATGGAGATGTAACAACCCAATATCTTAAAAACCGAGCACTAAAAGATAGAACTGTTGGTGAATAGAACTGCTGTCATGGTCAATTTCCATTTCGTCTTCGAATGACTCTAGTGGTTTAAGAAAAAACATAATGTTAAAGAATGAATTTCATTTACTCTAATTCTATTCATGCAGAACACATTCTCATATGTGAAAACTTACTAATTTTACATAAAATAATTTTCATAATCAAATATGTTCACTATGATCAGAGTGAGAGGTCTAAGCATAAGATAAACAAATCTAATCACATGATAAACAACCCATTGGCACAGAACAAATCTAAGATATCACCTAAGAAATAGAAAAAAAATTTGGCATATAACCAAGTATGTCACATTAAAGTTACAACTATTAAAATAGTTAACTTACCTAACCTTTGGATATATATTAATTAATAAGTTAGGGGCTCTAAAATGAAATTTAATCAGTAATCAAAATAAAGAATCTGAAGAAAATGAATTTGAAACCATTAGACAAAATAAACAAATTATAAGACAAAAAATCGTTTAGTCGAGAACATTTTATGATGCAAAAACACTTGAATTGATGCAAAAACTGTTTGAATAGTTATACATACAATGTTCAGCTTCTATATTCTATATTCTACAATACTAAATACTCAAGTATTCAATCAATATCAGGTTCAAAGAAAAACAGTTGCCAAAATTGAAACTAAACCCAAGGAAAATAAGACACGGACGAATAATCGCAACCTAACACATGTAAACAAAAAATACTTAAAACAGGTTCAATGAGCAACACATATATAGAAGTAAAGAAATGAGTTATTGGTTCTGGTTCATATGCACACATAATGCTCATGTGTAGCCAAGCTTTTTGTTTCTAGCTAAATTTTGTAGTTCATATGCATACATACAACAAAATGCACAATATGCCTACGATATGCATATCGATATGTGGTTTTGTTAAATTTTGTTACGGTTAAATTTTGTTATGGTTAAATCTTATTTCAATACGGCTCTTTACAGTTAATTTTTTTTTCTGCAACTGATATCGATATGTGGTTCATATGCATACATACAACAAAATGCACAATTTGCCTACCATTGGATCAAATACAATTGAGGAAGCCATTGTGCGCTGAGGTTACCTTCTCAATATGCTTAATAAGATTATCAATTAGCTCTAAGTTTGAACATATAACTCATTTACCTTACGATATTGTGCTTCGAGTTTACCTATATTCTCAAGAAGCATGATCTGCTCAGCAACAGTCCCTACAATGACATGTTTGGATAAAGTTTTAGTAAAGAAAGTTCTCCGACCTATACAACATAGAAAACGCAGCCATAAAAAACATGTTCCCATTGACAAATATATGAAATGAAGAAAAAACATGTCATCCTCAGCATACATAAAGGAAGGGAGATAGAGCACTGGGCTTATTGCTTGTCAAAATATTTGGACCTAGAGATCTTACACATGGCATGATTTTGGATAGGCTAAAGTGCACAAAGAAACACTGAACTTTCATATTTTCATAAGAAGCCCCTGGAATTTTTTCCAAAGTGAGAACACCTCTAGACTACGAACTTGTTAAAAATCCATCGTTGTAGCCGAATTGTCTTTCGGTCACAATTGTGGTTGTGCCCCAAACTTGTACTGCAGCGAGTTTGGTTTTTGTGGGGACCATGATCAATACTGTGGTCGAGGGTGTCAAAGTGTGCCTTTTACCGGAAAAATAAGAAAAAAATAAACTTTAGAATTTATATCTTAGTAGGCACTATTTAATAATACAATGAGATAAAAATAAACTTTAGAACTTATATGTTAGCTTTGGTTTCTGATTTTACCGGGACAATGGATAGCTTTCATTTCGGATTTTACCTTTCGTTAACAAACATATACCTGTAGTCAATATGTCCGTTAATATAAACAGAGTTTGTTCATACATTCAGAGTTCGAACCGGGACAATGTATGTTACAGTGCTCTAAATATAAACACTGTAACATAAATATTGACATATTGACTCTGTTAGAAACTCAGAATGTATGTTTACATTGAATTTATATTTATAAACAGAGTTAACATACATTCCATGTTTATAAACATTGAATGTTTCGTTACTGAATATATGTTTATTAACTCTGTTTATAAACATAAACACTGAATATATGTTACAGAGTTTGTTAACGAAATATAAAGAAAGGAGCCCTGCAATGTACGCAGCAATGTACGCTGCAGGATATCTAGTATAGGACCTGGACCTCAGTTGGACATTCACCCTAGAAGCGTAAACCTTATATCCAGGATAGGACCCAAAACCATATCAAGAAACCTCAATAAATTATTGGCATCCGTGATGAGAGTGGCTCCACGGGGGTAACAATGGCCAAAACACGTAGTAGTATGTGGATAAGAAACCTCATAACAGTAAACACTGAATGTTCAGCAACGAAACAGAGTTAATGTTTACATTCAGTGTTTTTCTCTGAGCTAATGTTTTTCAAATGCTCAGAGTTAATGTTTACATTCAGTTACAATATGTCCGTTAATGTTCAGAGTTAATGTTTACATTCAGTACAGAGATGTTCAGAGTTAATGTTCAGAGTTAATGCCCGTATATGTAATCAGTAAACACTGAATGTCCATTACTGAATGTATGTTTATTAACTCTATTCAAAGTTAATGGACAGTGTAAACCTTTTTCTCTGAGCATTTGAGTCGAATTGTACATGCACAGAGAATTAGATACAGGCTGCAAATGTTTTAGACGTATCGTACCTCAACAGAGAATCAGATAGAGCCTTCATTCGAGTCGTATTGTACCTCAACAAAGAATCATATACGACCTGAAAATGTTTTATACGTATACGGCCTGAAATGTGGATAAGAAACTAATTCTTGGGCGAGAAAATGTTTTAGATGTATTGGTGCACAGGGACATAATTCATTAATTGCTCTCGATACGCCATTAACAAACAGAGCAAGAGGTAGATGCTTCATTAAACTTGAAGGTTGAGTAAAATCTTCATGACTATCTTCACCAAAACTTGTGGCGGGAATAGGTTAAGGACTTCCTCTTCAAAAAAGTGGTTGTAGCATAAACGAAAGTATGACGACCCTCTACAGGATTGTAATCAGATATGAAGGCCTCATAGAAGTTGTTGTTTGCAAGTCATCTTGTCGTCACTTTCCTTCTGACTAATAGATCAGATGCTCCTGTAGTAGATTCATTTATCGACATTAATGAAGAAACTATATGAGCAGAGAAATACCTATAATATCTAAGAAATACCTGCTATATCTATGAAGAAACTAAAATAATACGGATGACTAAAATGAAAATACCTGCAAAGAAAGAAAAGAAAAAAATGCAGATCCTGGATGAAAAAAAATAAATGCAACTATAAATGACTATTACTGTTTTATCTAAGAAGGTATATCTAACATTGATTCTAAGTGCAGACTACTATTTACCTATCATTTTTTGGTAGCTCCGGATATCTAAGTTACTTTCAGTGAAAATCGAAATCTACTCGTGTTTGGATAACATAATGTCATCAATAAATGTCTCGTTATCCTCGTAATACACTTCTGCAGCTGATATATCATGGAACATCCCTCTATTCTCTTCACTAAGGACACTACTTATTCATTGTTATGTTACACTGTGCAAGCCCAACACATTAGAAGCACTCTTTATCAATTTAGTGTTAGATATACCTGCTTATGAAAGAACTCTTTACTAATTTAGTAGACTGTAACTCGAAGCACTCTATACCATGAAAATGTAAACATTTTGAAAGGGTACCAACATAAATTGCATATATTTTGAAATGGTACCAGCATAAATTATCATTTGGCATACCTCACGTTTACAATGTGATAATTTTGTGCCTATAACACCCCTCACAATTTTGAAAACAACGCACTAAAACTTAAAATCATAAGCACAAAAGAGCAATGAAGATTAAAAATTGATTGCTATAACTGAGTAGCAACAAAAATAGTTTGGGCTTAGATGGTGCATCTTTAGAGGAATGAGTGGTGCAACTTTAGAGGAATGTTGTACTAAAAAACAAACGAAAAATAAATAATATATACCGTCAATGTAACGTCGTCATTTGTAACCACCTGCCATGATTTCCCCATACATCGCAGTCTCCATTGGATCTCTATCCGGATTATCATTAGCACCCTGAGGCTGTCTCCATTGGTTATGGTTTTGTCATATCGACCTGCAAAACCTGTACAAAAAATCCTATTCTTAGGTACAAATATCACAATTTTCCTTTAACTAACATTTGCCAACTCGAGAAAGCAAAGGATTTCAAAGAGTCCTATAAGAAAACACGGCATTTCCCTCAAAATAGTGGAAAATGTTTTCTAATTTTCTTCCAGTTATTTTCCAGCGAAAAATTAAACGATGTTGATCAGGTGGAATTCCTTCCTTGTTTTGGATTTTTTCCTTCACGTTGTCGATCGTGTCAGAACTCTCCACCTCGAGCGTGATGGTCTTGCTGGTCAAGGATTTGACGAAGATCTGCATCTCAAAATAGTGGCAAATGTAGGCTGTATTTGATTTCAAGTTATGATAACCATATGGGAATCCAAGTTATGATAACCATATGGCTTCCCTACTGAAATTAAAATTATCACCTATCACTTAATAAAGACAGTAGTGATGTAAATAATTATTCATGTTCGTTGTAATTAATCACATGTGATTCTAATTTATTGTTCTTGTTCATAAGGTTGGGTGTGATGGCAGCACCTAAGAGTTTAAGACCTAATAAAAAGTGAAAATACAGTGAAATGTTGGGAAAACACAAAGTACGCGAGAAAGAATAAAGATTACCATTAATAGCTGTGCAAAATTTACATTGTGTTAGCATAAAGATAAAAAACAAAAGTAATACATAAATCTAATTATGATGAGATGGATCTCACGGTTTATAGGGGCATCAATCATCCCCTCATCATGTCCTTCCTGCCAGATCCGCCGAAGACCCTTGCGAAAGTGCCACCTCATTTTGTTTTATCTTTCAGACAGACCTTGGTTCACTCCACCTAGCTTCCTTCAACTTTGCGCGAAGTGAGTCTGCCTCTTTTTGGACATTAGTACTCTCAGATTCCTAATAAGGGGAAACATTTAGCACAAAGTCCCGTCCAGACTGCAGCTCTAAATTTTGTTGCTCTACCTCGGCGTTTATTGACCCTTAGTATTTGAATGCTTTTTCCAAAGCAAACTAAGTCCGCTTGAAAGCATAATCATCCAACAAAGATCTAACATCAGCAACACTTTCTATAGTTAAAAAAGATTAGATAATTCAAAATTCAAAAATACATTATAGAGAGAAATAATATGTGTATGCATTAAACATAAAAATAAAGAATACTCAAACATTGCACTCAATATGCATTAAACATTAGTTGTATCTTCAATTCTAATTGAGAAATTTTTTAGGCAAATGAATACATTGTCATTTTGTGTGCCAATTGTAGCCGACCAACAATAAAAACTTAACTATTTTTGCTTTTTTTTGGTATAAACTATATGTGCTTTTTTAGATATTAATTAAACCCCTATAGAAATAAAATTAACAAACCCATATTTAGACTCAAAATCAGCAAATTTGCATAGACCAAGGAATTACAATGTATTTAAAATAAGTGACACGTGAAATTCAATCAAAAGTGTTACAAATTGTAGTCGTGTCTTGGGTAAAAATTAAATTTGTTGTTATATCATTTTTAATTTAACAAAACTTAAATATAAAATTTAAATCTAAGCTACAATACTTAAGAAATTAAAAAACTCACCATGATACACGTATAAACCCATATCTCGAAAAGAAGAAAAACTACCCTAAAAAATAAACACAAATATAAAATTACAGATCAAATAATTCATATTACAGGATCTATCACACCAAAGGAAAAAATTAATAAAAAATAAAGATTAACATGGGAAGAAGTACTAACATTAAAGAACGCCCAAATATAAATCATAGCTACCCGAACACATAAAAGAAAGATCACAATATAAATCATAACTACCTGAACCCCCAAATATAAATCATAGCTACCAGTGAGTTCTATATTTCAATATCTAAAAAACATAAAAGAAAGATGACAATAGAACAAAATTAAAATCCCCAAATATAAATCATAGCTACCTGAACACATGTAGCGCATAGATCATAGCTGAGTTATTTGTTCATAATACACGCATAGAGAGAAAAATATACCAACATCACATTTGGGGTGTGTGTGTAGAAAGAGAGAGAGAGAGAGGAATACCTCTGGAAAATACATTCAATCCTCTTCACCAGAAACCCTACATAAACACCCAAATCGAATAACCAAAACGGTTTGCAACAAATCAGTGAACCATTAGTAAATACATCTCCAACAATTAGTAAATCCATCTCCAACATTTAACAAATTACAAAACAGCAAACAAAATATGAACACCAAAAGGGCAACAGGGGATGAAGCATGGCAGCATGGAGAGGGGGAGCAGTTGGGGGAGCGACGCGCCAAGAGGGGAGATCGAGGAGAGGGGGACGACAGCGGGAGGAGGGAGTTATTTTGTGAGGTAGGGTTTTTGTGAGAATGAGAGGAACGGGAAAGAATGAGAGGAAGGTTTTGAGTTTCTCTTTCATTTTGGACATATTTACCCTTATTTTTTAATTTTGATAAAGAGTGGGAGTGTAAAAAAAAGAGGGGAATCCAAAATTCAAGGGGCAAAATGGGAAATGCAGGAATAAATTATAAAGATGACATCATCTTTTCATCTTATGACATACATAAGTTTCCTACTTTATTATATATATACACCTCTTGCACTAACTTTGTATTAAACAAGATCGACCATATAATGGAAGAAAGGAATGGAGACATAGCGAGAGACTCTCGATTCAGGTTGGGCTGGTCTTCCTTCTATCGAAAATGTCTTCTTGCACCAACTTTGGATTAAACAAGATCATCCATATAATGGAAGAAAGGAATGGGGACATAGCGAGAGACTCTCGATTCAGGTTGGGTTGGTCTTCCTTCTATCGAAAAATGAAAGGTAAGCACTTATCCCCTCAATTTGTACTGATAAATAGAGTGAAAACTCATTGAGTTTTCCAACTCCGCTGCTACCAGCTCGTTGGCTGTTTTGAATATATATATAAAGTACCCCATTGTTTAATTTGATTTTCTCATATATATGTAAAATTGACTGAATTTGAAGATTATGCATATGTTGTGTTGATTGTATATGTAACAATGAGTTTTCATTTTGAAGTTGAACTGGTGGATTATTTCTCTTGTTATGTTAATCCAAAAGTTAATTTTTTCTGTTGTATAAAATAAATTTTTATGCTAATTGAGTAGTTTAACTCTCTTTTGGGGAGATAAATGATTCTAAACTTTTAATGTTTAAGGAAAATTATTGAACCAATTATAATTATTTTTTATAACTATTGTTGACATTTATATCTTCTAATTCTCTAGATTTTTTTCTAATTCTTAAGATTGGCAAAGTCTCGAGTTATTTTATCGTTTTATTTTGTAAAAATTGAGAGGAGACGAGTGTTAAATCATTAGAACTAGCTCCCTAAGGGCATCAATAACTACTCATGCAAACTAGAGCAAATGGAAATTTTCGCAATATTGTATAGAGTGTAAAGAGAATTTTTTTAAGAAGCCTCGCTTTTCCAAATTTTCCAAAACATTTTATTGTTCCAAATATTTAGGGATACAAGTGAAAGTGTATCCGTGAGTTTAATTTGTTGTGTTACTAGTTCCTGTAACTTCAAAAAAGTCCAATAATTATATGTGTATATGATCCATATGGTAGCTTTTACTCATTCTTGATATGATATTATTGCATTTTAAATCTGTTGTATCATTTTCAGAGATATTTTTATTACATTCTATACGCATTTATTTTCTCCAGTACCTTTTTCATGTTTGATTTTGAATCACTTTGGCTCCGATCTTGGTTCGTTTGTTGGTACCACAATTAATGTTTTCCTCGCATTAAAATTAAAAAAGAACATAAACCAAATAGGGAAAATTAATAAAAAAAACAAAATTACGATAAATATTGGTCTTTGATAATACATTGATTACACAATTTATATCGAAATTGTTCCTTATCGGGTTCAATGTATAAGAATGTGTAGTATCCATCGTGAAGTTGTGCCCAATCAAGTTCAACGCACAGGAAGATGAGTATCGATCATTGTTTTAACATGTTTTACATCCGAAATTTTCTCTATATATTAAACAGACCGACGCACCACAAAAGGTAAGAGGTTGCAAAAGAATATCAAAGCAACGGGATAGAATATATGTATAGAAATTTAAAAGGTGCCCAATATGTGTGTTTCAAAACAAAATGATTTTTCCACAAAAATTAAACAACTTTTAATATGCACCAAACCATGTTGTGAAAACTCAATTCTTACTTTAAACCAATTTTGATCTTGATTAATCCTAAACATGCATCTAGTGATTAAAGCAAGTAAAATAAAGTAAAAGAATACTCACAACGCCGGATGTACGAGGAAAAAAACTAAAACAGGAAAAAAACCTTGGACGGCCCAAGCACAACAATCACTATGAATGTGGATTTACAACGAACATACAAAGACTCACTCAACGACTCGATCCCCACGGGTCTTGACGCTCTTCTGACCTTCAACCACTCCTCTCATAGTGCCCACGCAGAAAGTCCTTCTTTCACGATACATGTCCACAACACACGCGTCCATGTATGTCTCGATGTCCATCGATTGGCTTTGATTCACCTACGATGTCGAACAAGAAGTCCTTCTCTTTTATTCACCTCAAAAACCATATGTTCAATGATAGAACAAACTTTTTGGTGCAGCAAGATCACGTAAACATAAACTAATGATAACTCAGATCTTTGCAAACTTCTAAGGATGTGTTTAGGCTTTGAAACCTTAGAAAAACATGTGCAAACACGTATTGGAATGTATTCTATTTTTTCCAGATGCACACCTACAAAACTCTAATAGAAACACGCTTTAAATAACAATTTAGCGCCACCTCGAAAATCGTGTCGCTCGAACGATAAGGCCACATCATTCGCGCGACATGTCAATCTCGCTCTAACGAGATGACATGTCATATGAACGACATGGCTAAAGTTATTTCAAGTATATCAGAATAAAACGTAGTGTAAACACTTAAAACACTTTTAAAATCATTTTAAAACATTTTTCTTTATAAAAATACATCCTTATCTTTTATAAAAACAATTATGAGCACCATTAATTATACGCATTCATACCTGAGTGATCTCGGAATGCAATTAACTTTGAAGATGAGTAAACTTGCACCAATTAAACATCAGCATGATTAATTCTTTAAAGATTTTCCACAATGTCTTCAATTTCTTCAATACGTCATAGACCAAATGGGATCGTGACAAAATAAATATCTCCCTATGACATATTACAAACACAGTTTTGTTCACAGAATTAAGTCAAAACAATACATTGATTCATTGGAAATTTATGTCCTTACAAATCTCCCCCTTTGACTATTCTGGAACAAAACTAAACTAGTGAAATGCCTAAGTCGGTCCGTCAAGCCGTATGATGCCTAAATCCCATCCCATAAACCCAAAATAAAAAATTAGGGACTAGAATATGTAGCACCGGCATGCATGAACTATCTGAATGTGATGTAGACTTGAAATCTCGAATCGCTGAAGCATACCTACACACATGAAATAGACAAACAAATACCCAGTGAAGTATGGAGGAACAAATTAAACCAATATATATATCCAAATGATACCAAATAATAATAGATACCAATATGAATAAGCTCTAAACAATCATTTGTTAAACAATTTGAGCAACAAACTGATACCAATGTGTAATACTAATGTGAGATACCAATTTGTAAACATATGTAAACCAAAACATGCTCAAATCTCCCCTACATCAGATACATCTCTCCCCCTTTTTGACACGAATAGACAATCCGATGAAAAGACAAACCAATGAAAGTATCTAGCATGAGAATAAAAACTAAGTTGAATCAATGTGAAATATCTAGATAATCATGAAACAACCAGCTAAATATGATCATGTAAGACAAATCAGTAGCTAGTAAACCAATGAATCATACAAAAAAAATTAGCAATCTAATCAGGTGTGATAAACGGACTTATGTGCAGAAATCCAATTCTAAACAAAAAAAAACCTGCATATAAACCATTCAGTCCAGAAAAGCTTCCAGCAGTACCAAAAATATACCAATTTTAAACCAGTTGACTGCAAACCAATCAGAACCAAGAGATCAGCCTGTCATTCAAACGAGCCAGGGATGTCGCTCAAATGAAATGAGGACGTCACTTGAACGAAGGACTGATGTCATTCGCGCAAGATGGATATGTCACTTGAGAGACTTCTCGCGAACTGCCAAAATTTCCCAGATTTCCAGAAATATTATATAATATTGTCCAGCGAAAAAATTTCTATAAAAAAATTCCAAGAAGGGCCTGATAGAAACAAAACAGTGTTAAACAGTAGGCTTTTAACACAAAACGCAAAAACTCATAAAAACTAAAAATGTGAGTTTCATGCAAATATAGTACCGATGTGCTCAAACATGGATATGGAATGAATGGGCGGGAAACTAAAACAAATGAGTCACAATTCCTACACATCAAAAAGATCAAGAATCTCTAATTGATAGAGATAAACCATCAAACTTTATCATAGCCATATAAAAATGTGAGCTTAATGAACTAAACATACTACATGAACACAAATCTAGAATTTTGATGATTCTACAAACAATAGCGTCAAATTGTAATGTTTCAACATTAGGATTTGTTGTGCAAATCCGTTTA
Organism: Sambucus nigra; assembly: GCA_949130495.1. Lineage (NCBI taxonomy): Eukaryota > Viridiplantae > Streptophyta > Magnoliopsida > Dipsacales > Adoxaceae > Sambucus > Sambucus nigra. Next base: position 314,562,007 of record OX422222.1, read on the forward strand.
AATTTTTAATCCATCCAAACTCCCTCAATAATATTATATTTTCTTTGAAATGAACTTAAACTAATTTGGCCCTTTTCTTAGCATATTTCATTTTGTTTTGGGCTCTTTTAAATGGTGGCTTTCACGACGAGTTAATTTTGAACTCTCGCAGCCCTTTCCCTTGAATCACTCAACATTTTTATCAATTTAAATCCTCACAGTAAATGATTCTTACATGCACACTTATCCTTAAGTCTACTTAGGCATAGATGACAAAATTGAGATAAGAACGCCTCACTAGATTCAAATATGCAAGAGAAGTCAAACATCCATATAAACTCATGCATGTGTGCAATGTTGGCATATATACAAAGTCGAATCAAAATTCATATCAACTTCGAAATAACCCCATATAAACAATGATTAAGATCATTCTAAGCATCGATAATAATGACCAAATGTCCTAGCCAGATGGATAATGAAACGATGGGGGGTCCAAGCACACCAATATGCCACATCAAAAATGTAAACACAAAAACAAAACCAAAAATCTTTTTGGATTTTCATATTTTGACTCAAATAAAAGCAAAATCTTTTTGGGTTTTTAAAAGTTTTCTCAAAAACAAAATCTTTTTGAATTTTAAAAAATTTTCTAAAAAATAAAATCTTTTTGTATATTTTTTAAATAGGACTCAATCAAATGAAAACTATAATAAAAAATGATACACATGTCATAATACTAGAAATGAATAAATCATAAAGCAAACTAGCATATGCCAAACATGGCGACACTATCATCCTTTAGATTTAGCATGAGATGAATCAAGTGCACCCAAATGAGAATCATGAAGTTTAATTCCTAAAGAAACTAAATTCTATTTCAAGTGAAGTGATGGTGGGAATGATTACCTATATGTGGACCTTTTATAACCTTCCTAGTGTTTCTCACACATGCGGGGGGGGGGGGGGGGGGGGAGGGGGAGGGAATTGGAACAACTCTCTCATCAAAACCTATACCTCCCCTATCTCCCTTAATTTGGACGGTGCCTAGGATCTTATCTAACTTCTCCCACCTAGACTCCAAATCAAACTTGACTCTAGACGATTCTCTCAATCACTCCTCCAACTCGTGAATCCTAGACTCGAGCAAACGTCTACACTCCTGAAACTCCGAAATCTCCTTTTTCAAGGACTCCATCAAACCACAAAGATTATCTCTCTCTTTCTCCACAAACTCTAGTTTCTCCCTAAACTTCTTCTCTCGTTCCCTAAGATCCTCAATCAAACGATCATTATTTTCGAGGGCACGCTCATTCAACTTAGCTTGCAATTTAGAGTTAGCCTTTTTCACCTTCACTGTTTCGGCATACAACTCATTAAACGCATTTTGCAACTCTTTCACATCTACCTCCTCCTCGTCACTCTCTTTACCCTCACTAACATGGGATTCACTCAAAACCTCCTCGGAAGTGTCATGCACATGAGAATCACCGTCGCTCACATGAAACACCATGAACGCAATAAAGTTACGGTCAATGGGGGAACTCTCTCCCTCTTCCGGATCACTATCACTTAACCTATCACTATAGACAATGGATTTCTTGCCCTCTTTCTTAAGTCTAGTGGGACACTCCTTAACTTTGTGAATGTACCCCTCACACCCAAAACACTTATCCTACTCATCTCTCTTAGGCTTCTCAAACTTATCCTTAGAGGAGGTATCTAATTTTTTGTTCTTGAATTTTTCAAATTTCTTGGCATCTTTCGATTGCTTTTGAAACTTAATAAATTTTTTAAATTTCTTTGCCAACTAATCAACATCCTCAAAATCGGAATCGGAATCAGAATTTGAAACTTCAATTTCCTCCTTCCGGATTTTCAAACAAATACCCTTTTCTTTCTTAGGAACTTGCTTGGAGGTAAACATGTCGATTTCATAGGTTTGTAAGTCACCTACAATCTCTTCTAGTTTTGTCGATTCTAACCTACCCAAGGAGTTTAAAATGGTCACTTTCGCATCAAACCTACTAGGCAACGACCTAAGGATTTTCTTAATGACACGATTATCGAGAATTTTCTCACCTAGGTTAAACGAAGAGTTGACAATATTGGACAACCTAGCATAAAACTCATCAAAAGTCTCACTCTCTAACATCCTAATGGTCTAAAATTGTGTAGTGAGATTTTAAAGTTTTGACGCCCTAACCGTGTTAGTGCCCTCGTGAGTGAGTGCTAAAATATTCCAAGCCTCTTTTGATGTTTCACAAGTCATAATTCTAATATATTCTTTCGGTCTGACATGTGAAGAAATAACGTGCAAACCTTAGAATTTTATTATGAAAGTCTATGTTCAGTTTCGGTCCATGACTCGACAGAATTTAAACTAGTGACCTCACCTACAATAGTGACAGGGGGTGTCCAACCTTTCTCAACTGCTAACCACACACGCTCATCAATTGATTTTAATGCACTTCTCATTCTCATCTTCCAATAAGTGTAATTAGTGCCATAAAAAATAGGAGTTCGAGAAAGTTCGTTAAATCCAAAATACATCTTTAAAAAACACGGGATCACAAAACAAAAAAAAATATGTTTTCTAGATCTGATACCAATTTTAAATGTGCCCAATATGTCTATTTCAAAATGAAACAATTTTTCACCAAAAATTATTTGACTTTTAATATTCACCAAACCAAGTTGTGAAAACCCAATTATTACTTTAAACCAATTTTATCTTGATTAATCATAAACATGCATCTAGTGATTAAAGCAAGTAAAATAAAGTAAAAGAATACTCACAACGCCGGATGTACGAGGAAAAAAACTAAAACAGGAAAAAAACCTCGGACGGCCCAAGCACAACAATCACTATGAATGTGGATTTACAACGAACATACAAAGACTCACTCAACGACTCGATCCCCACGGGTCTTGACGCTCTTCTGATCTTCAACCACTCCTCTCATAGTGCCCACGCAGAAAGTCCTTCTTTCATGATACATGTCCACAACACACGCGTCCATGTATGTCTCGATGTCCATCGATTGGCTTTGATTCACCTACGATGTCGAACAAGAAGTCCTTCTCTTTTCTTCACCTCAAAACACTTATGTTCGATGATAGAACAAACTTCTTGGTGCAGCAAGATCACGTAAACATAAACTAATGATGACTCGTATCTTTGCAAAATTCTAAGGATGTGTTTAGGCTTTGAAATCTTAGAAAAACATGTGCAAACACGTACTGGAATGTATTGTATTTTTTCCAGATGCACACCTACGAAACTCTGATAGAAACACGGTTTAAATAACAATTTAGCGCCGCCTCGAAAATCATGTCGCTCGAACGATAAGGCCACATCGTTCGCGCGACATGTCAATCTTGCTCAAATGAGATGACATGTCATTTGAATGACAGGGATAAAGTTTGACTTTGTTGACTTTAAGTTCAAAGCATCTCTTGCAAAGGAGATCCAAATTAGTCAAACTCTATTTCGAGTATATGAGAATAAAACGTAGTTTAAACACTTAAAACACTTTTAAAAACATTTTAAAACCTTTTTATTTATAAAATACATCATTATCTTTTATAAAAATAATTCCGAGAGCCATTAATTATACGCATTCATACCTGAGTGATCTCGGAATGCAATTAACTTTGAAGATGAGTAAACTTACACCAATTAAACATCGACATGATTAATTCTTTGAAGCTTTGCCGCAACGTCTTCAATTTCTTCAATACGTCATAGACCAATTGGGATCGTGACAAAATAAAAATCTCCCTATGACATATTACAAACACAGTTTTATTCACGAAATTTAGTAAAAAAATACATGGACTCAATTGAAAATTTATGTTCTTACAAAATTTCCAAATAGAAATAGAGACCTCTTGGAAAGAAGCAGTCTGCCACACTTTCCAATGAGCTTGGGATTATATTTTAAAATCTAATCCCAATACCAACGAAATGGAAAGAACTTACTGAGAGTGATAAGAGACAAGCGTTTGAAATACTTAGCATAAGTAAACAAATTATTTAGTCTTGTGCATTCTATTAATTTTTATATCTATTTTTAACGTGACCATTACTAATGAATTTTCAGGAGAGATTTGAAATTGACTTTGATGAGTAGGTGATCGAGCATGAAAAGTAGCATCGCGTCAGAATGCTAATCGTTGTTTTCGTTTCGCCTACTCAATACAAAAACCTAAACTACGACTGCACTTGCGAGGCAAGTATAGCGGTAAGTCGGGTATCGTAAGAAATCAACAGGGAGTGATTGAATTTTAGATTATAATTGATTCATTATTTCAAGAATAAAAATGGAAAAGGTGATAGTGTGGTTTTAAAGAAAAGGAAAAAAAAGAAGAAGTTAACACTATACTACAATTAATTAAAACGAGAGTTGGGATCGCATCCCCGCCATGGGCCAAACTACTAATAATTAGAATTTCGGTTCAAAAATATTTAACCGAGCATTTTTAATTAAGCATAAACATCACACAATAAGGAATTTAACCCAAAGTTGTGAGATTAAACATTTAATAAAAAATGGTCACACCAGGATTAAATTCGGATTATCGCTATAAACACTAACGTTGCGTGACAAAGAAAGTTAAACGCATAATAATCTGACTTTAATACGCGAGGTTTCAATTAAATGAAAATTTACACAAAATCTAACTTTCGGAGATCAATGCCCATTAATGGCGAAAACCCAATCGCAACCCATTATCTACTGACAATACATGGATTAAACTACTTTAAACAACAACTAAACTAATTAAAGCAATAAATAACAACAATAAACTAATTTGAAAGCAAGGAAACTAGTTATCAAAGCAAGAAATAAAGAAATACAACTATATTAATGGTAGGGTTGATGAATAGTGCACTTACAATCCACAAATGAGGCAAACCCAAATGAGAGAGAAAATGAGGTCCCAAAACCCTAACCCTAACCTAAAAATGAAAGATATCCTCTCCCAAATGAGAGAAATTAGTTATATACAAAATATCCTATGGCAAACATGTAATAAAAGGGAAGAAAAATAAAAATCTGGAGGGCCAAATCGATTCGGAAATGGGCCGAATCGATTCGAAAACAGGGGAAATTCGAACTGTCATTCTGGTGCATTCCGAATCGATTCGGATTTTGGCCGAATCGATTCGCACCCTACAGGTCTGAAATCTGCAGCTTTGTCCTGTTTTACGAAACATGCTCCCATTTCTTCGTTATAGCTCGGAATGAGGCATGGTCAGAGGCTTCGCGAAGATAACTCAGAGGAATACAACATACAAGAAGACATTAGGCTAAAAAACGAAAATATGAAATGACTAAAATTCCCTTGAATGTGACCTTGAGTGTACGTTTTAAGTCAAAATCATCCTAAAAATGCCACAACTCCATGAATACAACTCGGAATCATGCACCGCCGGTGGCCACGCGAAGAGAAATAAAAGGGATTCAACTTCTGTGAAGATCTCGAGATTCAAACCCAAATGATGAAATTACTAAAATGCCCCCGAAGCTACAATAGTCGACGAAACATTTTCGAAAAGCGTCCGAACTTCATATTAGGCATCCAAATACCTACAAAAGCTCAATTAACCCCTGCAAAACATGTTAACATAGAAATCCAAGGTTGTCTAGTTAACGAGCATAAGTATAAGGATTAAGATACCCAAGGGGGCTAATAAGGCGTAGGTTAACTGGTGAAATACGCAATATTTGCGTCGTATCACACCCACTAACTTACACATTGCTAGTCCCTAGCAATGAAATAGGAAACAACAAGAACTACAAGAAAATCACAAACAGTATACAAGTACAAAAAATGGGATAATAAAGGATAAGGCCACTTTCGTGGGCGAACGATTGCATTTAGCATATGCAATAAGCCGTTAAACCCCGAGGTTACCCTAGTGGACGAGTGTCGTCTCGTGGGGGTTTTCAGAGATGATACCCACAAACATCACATGGTTTCCTCAAAATATGCCCAACCCAACATGCGGCAAACTCAACAACAACGAAAAAGATTTCAATCATGTTATTAGCATATTGAAAGAATTCAAGCTAAAGTCCGTTGTTATTAACAAGTTGAATGCACCTCATAGAATTGAAACTTTAAAAGTGGGAGGGGGGAGAGCACATGCATAGTGTGATTTGGCGAAAAACTTATATAAACCGGATACTAATCAAAGAAAGCATACATTCAATCCTCACGGGCATTACACGCAATAAATGAAATCACTCGGAATGGGAGGTAATACATGGGACATGGGGGCATAAAGAGTAAATGTAAATGGAAACTAGGTCGTGCACATGTCGCAAATGAAGAACGCTACATAGGAAATGAAAAACTTGTAATCTCAATGAAAGATACCACTCATCAAAAGAGGCGAAATGCATTTTCACAGATTATCAAAACTATTATGACTTTTAAATTAAATGCACCCTAAGATCACATAGGACTTTATAGGGTTGTAATGTAGGCTAGACTAGGGTACGAAATTAATGGAATGTATGTACGGATTCAAAGTGTTCGGAATGAAAACTCAGGATAATGGGAAAATGCGGGCAATAGAAAAATTGGAAAACAAGTTCCAAAAAAGCATTAGATATATCATTGGGGAGAGTCATCAAAGCTTATTGAACTATATACACAACATATACAAATTTCTCTTTCTTTTCTTTTCTTCTTTTTCTCATGTTTCTTTTGTTTTCTTTTGCTTTTTGCTTTCTCTTTTTCTTCCCTTTTTTCACATCATTTTTCTTTGCTTATCAAACTCTCATATGCCTAAATTGCAACCGACATCACAACAACACCATTCAATCCCAAGAAACATTCCAAACAAAGGTATGGAAAGTGTATATATGGGCTAAAATTCCAATACGGAGTTGGTTACGGGAATGGGGTTATGAAACGAAAGGCTATATTTAGGCTCAAAGGGCTTAGCAAGGGTAAGTATATACGGGTGAGGTCAAGGTCAATATGGGTGATATAATAAAGAGGGCCTATGATCATTTCACAAAGTTTACGCAATTCTCGAATCAAAACAATATATGAAAATCATGCTCAAGTAACACATTTCAAATATGAACTCAATTAATGAACGGTCAAGTGAAAGAATAGTGAGATTACCAACGAATTCAACGTTTTCAATGAGAAAAGAATATTGTATAACACTCACAAATGAAGAAAGGTACAAAGATTACTCGGTGTAAGTATATACAATACAACAAAAGATTTCCGAGTTATAAAAATCTTAAACCAAATCAATATGACAAGGGAAGTGCATATGCTCATGGGATAAAGTTTAATTCATGAAGTTATTCACAATATCAATGATTTGAGGACTAAAGTCTAATAACTTCTAAAATCGAGAACATGCATCATTGAGTTGTCAATCGGATCGGGCAATTATTAAAATTTATCTTCGTAAACAAGGAAAAATGCCCAACAAAGGAGAAAAAAGAAAGAAAATATTTTTTAAAATTTTCAATTTTTTTTCACAAAAAGGCATACTTAGTTACTAAATGTGAGAAAATCCATGGACAAAACAAAGAAATGGATAAAATATCCTTCACCCCCTAGATGTTGCATTGTCCTCAATGCGCATTAAGAACACAACACAAAGAGAGAAAAAGAACGATATTACCCAAAATTTGAGCGATGACCATAAGCATAAGTCCAATAAAATCTACAAAACAAGTTAGTATAGAGCATAGCAAAAACAAATAACAAAAAGTTAACTAATTACACTAGACTAAATTAAAAGGAAAGAAAAATAGGAAAGAAAGAAAACTAAAAAGCTAACTATTTACAACCTACTATTTAGACTACACACTAACTATACACTAGAAGTCTAAATAGTTGAGGGTCCACCGAAACAATATTTTGACTTTGAAAGATCAATAGTGGACCCTCTAAAGAGAACATGCCTACCTAAAGATATAAATTCCGTTTGAACAACGTAAGGCATGTGGGTGGTGAAAAAAGTGAACCATCGCCAATTTGAAATTTTTGGCAGACGATGGGGGATTTATATACTATGGGGGACTAGACTACATTAGTCTCAGAAAAATTAAAATCACATCCCCAAGATTCTTTAATTGGAAGGGGACGTGGGGCTAGTGCAAGGGAATAGCCCATGAGATGAAGCATCTCAAAATAACAAACTCGTTCAAGAATCGGGTCAAAGTCCTCAAGACTTTCAACCGATTCTTGTGATAAATTTAATTGTTCGAGAATAGTAGGGAGTAAAGGAAAAGAAGGACCATCAACCTCAAGATAATCGAAAGAATTAATAAGACGTTGAAAATCGAAAGTGTTAAAGCTTGGATCACTCTTATTTATTTCTTCAACAAAAAGGGGTGGAGATGAAACGCATGGCATCATTTTCTACAAACCAAGCTTGAGAACTTTCAGATGGTCATTCATTTCCTTAATCATTAACTCATAATCAAATGAAAAAGAAGACATTACATCTTCTTGTGCGGGTTGCTCATAGCTAATGGATTCCCCGCATTCCAAATTACCCTCACAAGGCCATGAGGGATTACATACACACGCTTGAATTTCACGCTTAATGCGCTCATCTTCAAGAATTTGTAAGCATTCTCTCATTGTTTTGGGAGTAGAACTTGGAAAAAAATTCTTATAACAATTAAGGTTATCTAAAGCGTAATAGCGAGACATTTCAAAATAAGCTATTCAACAAAAGCGACAAGCACCGAGATTTCAATATCTCAAAATAATCTAGCACAAGTCAAAAAGAAAGGGAAAAATAAAGAATACAAATATGAATGAAAGAAATACTGCGAAACAATAAAATAATTACAATCTAAAACACACTCCCCCACAACGGCTCCATTTTGATCGAGCGCGAAAATGGGTATTTCACCCATTAACCTACGCCTTATTAGCCCCCTTGGGTATCTTAATCCCTATACTTATGCTCGTTAACTAGACAACTTTGGATTTCTATGTTAACATATTTTGCAGGGGTTAATTGAGATTTTGTAGGTAGTTGGATGCCTAGTATGAAGTTCGGACGCTTTTAGGAAATGTTTCGTCGACTATTGCAGCTTCGGGGGCATTTCAGTAATTTAAGCATTCGGGTTTGAATCATGAGCTCTTCATAGAAGATAAATCCCTTTTATTTCTCTTCCCATGTCCGCCAACGGTGCATGATTCTGAGTTGTATCGATGGAGTTATGGTATTTTTAGGATGATTTTGACTTAAAAAGTACACTCAAGGTCACATTCAAGGGAATTTTAGTCATTCATATTTTGTTTTTTTAGCCTAATGTCTTCTTGGATGTTGTATTCCTATATGTTATGTTCGCTTAGCCTCCGACCGTGCCTCATTCCAAGCTATAACGAAGAAATGGCGGAATTTTCCGTAAAACAGGACAAAGCTGCAGACTTCAGACATGTAGGGTGCGAATCGATTCAGTCAAAATACGAATCGATTCGGAATGCACCAGAATGACAGCTCGAATTTCCCCTGTTTTCAAATCGATTCGGTCCATTTCCGAATCGATTCGGCCCTCCAGATTTTTGTTTTTCTTCCCTTTTATTACATGTTTACCATAGGATATTTTGTATATAACTAATTTCTCTCATTTGGGAGAGGATATCTTTCATTTTTAGGTTAGGGTTAGGGTTTTAAGATCTCATTTTCTCTCTCATTTGGTTTTGCCTCATTTGTGGATTGTAAGTGCACTATTCATCACCCCTACCATTAATATAGTTGTATTTCTTGATTTCTTGCTTTGATAACTAGTTTCCTTGCTTTCAAATTACTTTATTGTTGTTATTTATTGCTTTAATTAGTTTAGTTGTTGTTTAAAGTAGTTTAATCCATGTATTGTTAGTAGATAACGGATTGGAATTGCGTTTTCTCCATTAATGGGCGTTGAGCTCCGAAAGTTAGGTTTTGTGTAAAATTCCATTTAATTGAAACCTCGCGTATTAAAGTCAGATTATTATGCGTTTAACTTTCTTTGTCACGCAACGTTAGTGTTTATAGCGATAGTCCGAATTTAATCCGTGTGTGACCATTTTTTATTAAATGTTTAATCTCGCAACTTTGGGTTAAATTCCTTATTGTGTGATGTTTATTCTTAATTAAAAATTCTCGGTTAAATATTTTTGAATCGAAATTCTAATTATTAGTAGTTTGGCCCATGGCGGGGATGCGATCCTAACTCTCGTTTTAATTAATTATAGTATAGTGTTAACTTCTTATTTTTTTTCCTTTTCTTTAAAACAACACTATCACATTTTCCATTTTTATTCTTAAAAGAATGAATCAATTATAATCTAAAATTCAATCACTCCCTCAGGATTTCTTACGATACCCGACTTACCGCTATACTTGCATCGCAAGTGTAGTCCTAGTTTAGGTTTTTGTATTGAGTAGGCAAAACGAAACAACGATTAGCGTTCTGACGCGACGCTACTTTTCGCGCTCGATCAAAATGGCATCGTTGGCTGCCACGCGAAGAGAAATAAAAGGGCTTCAACTTCCGTGAAGAGCTCAGGATTGAAATCCGAATGCTGAAATTACTAAAATGCCCCCGAAGCTGCAATACATGGATTAAACTACTTTAAACAACAACTAAACTAATTAAAGCAATAAATAACAACAATAAACTAATTTGAAAGCAAGGAAACTAGTTATCAAAGCAAGAAGTCAAGAAATACAACTATATTAATGGTAGGGGTGATGAATAGTGCACTTACAATCCACAAATGAGGCAAACCCAAATGAGAGAGAAAATGAGGTCTCAAAACCCCAACCCTAACCTAAAAATGAAAGATATCCTCTCCCAAATGAGAGAAATTAGTTATATACAAAATATCCTATGGCAAACTTGTAATAAAAGGGAAGAAAAATAAAAATCTGGAGGGCCGAATCGATTCAAAATTGGGCCGAATCGATTCGGAAACAGGGAAAATTCGAACTGTCATTCTGGTGCATTCCGAATCGATTCCGATTTTGGCCGAATCGATTCGCACCCTACAAGTCTGAAATCTACAGCTTTGTCCTATTTTACAGAAAATGCCGCCATTTATTCGTTATAGCTCGGAATGAGGCACGGTCGGAGGCTACGCAAAGATAACTGAGAGGAATACAACATTCAAGAAGACATTAGGCTCAAAAACTAAAATATGAAATGACTAAAATTCCCTTGAATGTGACCTTGAGTGTACTTTTTAAGTCAAAACCATCGTAAAAATGCCATAACTCCATTGATACAACTCAGAATCATGCACCGTCGGCGGCCACGTGAAGATAAATAAAAGGTATTCAACTTCCATCAAGAGCTCGGGATTCAAACCCAAATGCTGAAATTACTAAAATTCCCCCGAAGCTTCAATAGTCGACGAAACATTTCCGGAACGCGTCCGAACTTCATACTAGGCATCCAAATACCTACAAAAGCTCAATTAACCCCTACAAAACATGTTAACATAGAAATCCAAGGTTGTCTGGTTAACGAGCATTAGTATAGGGATTAAGATACCCAAGGGGGCTAATAAGGTGTAGGTTAACGGGTGACATACGCAATATTTGTGTCGTATCAGTAGGCAAAGAAAAGTTTTGAAGATTTGATTAAAAGGAGGTGTAGGTCTTGCCTAAGTAATCTTCGTTAATATTATTTTCAATTTGGATTAGCGGAGGACGCATGCGCAATTGTCCCTTTGGGTACCCCCATGTCAAATTAGAATAAGTTGTGCGATTTATATGCTGATCCAAAATACGAGGTTTAAAATCATTTCAATGATTCTCAACTATGTTATACGCAAACTATTTTATTCACTATGGATATATAATGGTTTTAAAATATATTTTGTAGTAGAGATGTGAAATAAACAAAAATAATAAAGCAAAGCAAACTACAAAGCATAACAAGGGGTCTAAGTCAATCGTAGTTATTCATCATGAATTGGTAATATATAATGATTTTAGATTTTAATTTTCTCTTATAAATATGTTTAATAATTTTTAATTTCTAATTACATAGAGATGTGAGGATGATGGTGCTAAGCTTAATAGGATCGAGTTCTTTAAAGTGGCCCACGGGAAAGATGAGAAATTGATGTTTCTTGAATCCAAAACACTATATATCAGTAAATTGTGAAAAATACTTTACCTGGTGCATGGTCATGTGGGCTAATGATTTGAAATGGTGTATTTTGAATCTTTTAAACTTGAACTTGAGTCAGATGAAACTAATTATTATGCTGAAATATTAGTGTAAAACTCATATGCGTTGACTTAGAGGTCAGGATTGAAGATGTTGGATTATTGTTGTGGTGTTAGTTATATTTTGATGAATTGAACAAGTTTGTGTTCATGTAAACACAAAAGAGACTCTGCCGATTTTTTTAAAACTCAAAATATTTTCAAAATGATTAACTAGTAATTTTGTTTATTATCTTCAGGATGAGATAAAATGCCTCGAATCATAGTATGCATTTGAGGGAGCTACATTGTTGAGCCAAGGTGAGATATCCAATCAAGTTCTCAGCACAAGACCGACGTATGGTCCCAAACTAACTAATTCCAAAATAGCTTTGCAAATAAAAAATTACACAATTGCAGGAGGCTCTTAAGGAATCCTCTGGAGTTCAATTTGACAGAGCGCTTATAAGCTAATGAGATAGAGTACGCAGCTCAGCATGAGGAGGGATCATCTCAATAAGCAACCATAGAGGCCATTTTAGTTAGGCAAATTAAATCTGATAAGCTCATTCAAACCTTACTCCCTTCGAGAGGAGTTAATTCCACATCTTTTTGTTAAGGTTGTTTTATTGGCGAAGCTTTGATGTCACGCTCTTTTGTTGATAACATTTTTTCCACACTTCTTTGTAGGATTATAAATGCACGTATTTAATGAATTTGACTTAATTTTTGAATTGTATTCCAAATGTTGATAATGTTGATGTTTATTATTATATGAATGGATCTATCAAATTTGTGAATGCATAACTTATAGAAAATTTGAGATGATGTAATTCATTTGATAGCTATTAGTTATAAAAAAAAAAGTGTGACAACTGACATTACTAATTTTGTTGTTAGTTAAATGGTAATAACAATAGCCAAAACAGTAAATAATAAAAATAGTACTATCATCATTAACCACGACTATTATTTGTTGTGAATTATAATCAAACTTTCTACTGCAATTTTTTAGGGAAAAACTCGACCTATTGGCCTCAAAATATAGCATTTGCCAACGAAAATAGTGAACACATAGAAATAATATATTTCATTGTTGAAGAATAATCTTAGACCACGATTTTGATTTCATTGCCAATAGGAATATAATTGGCCACAGAACATAATTTCGTTGTCAAACACATTTAGCTATGGATTATTTGTTATGATTGTGCAACGAAGACAATTTCGTGGCAAAAAAAATTTAGCCACTCATATACTTATTTTGGCCACGATTTTTTTTACCGGAAATCAGACGATTTGTTGTAGTAAATATTAATGTTGTTGAATTTTGCACGCCAAATGTTTAGGTTCAAAATATTTCATTCAAAAACTCCATGTTTGATTTTTCTCCGCGACCAAACAGCTCATTGAAACTTTTTGAAATTTTTCAAAATTGATCCTTTACGGGTCTAGTTTTGTACAAAATTGGAATCACTCCAAAATATTGAGTATAAGCTAAGATAAACTCGTTTACTACAAGTTTCACAAAAAAATCAGCATTGCTCACCATATAAATAAAAATCAATATAAAAGATATACAACTCAGTCTTCGAAACTTTCAATACTCAATATTCATTATCATATTATATGCATACCAAAATTCACGAAATTTTATTGTATATATCATCAAAAAATAGAGATGATATTCCAACAAAATTCATTCCATGAAATGTTGATTTTTTCTTTCCATCATTGATCACTTTAATGTGATTAGAAACTACCAACTACACTTTCATGTAAATATTTAAAAAAATATTTGAACAATTTTCTTTGTAGTAAACATAGTGCAAGGAACAAATGTTAATTATTTATCCTTCGAAACCTTATATCAAATTTTCATGTGATTCCAAATATCATATTTTAATTTGATTACATATAACAAGTTTTTATTTATTTTCAAATATAAAATTTTAATATGATTCCAACTAACAAATTTTCATTTGTTTTCATATGATAAATTTATTTTTAAATAGTAAATTTTTATATGATCAAAATTTTCATTTGATTTCTTAACCGCAAATAGCTCTACATGAATTGTCTAAAAAGGTATACAATTCAATTTTCAACAACAACATCTCATGCGAAATAACATTTCACATTCATAACTAAAAAATAGGATTCACCTATTTAAGAGTTCTTCATGAAAGGTTTCATTATTGTTTGAATTTTAATTTCATATGAAATTATTGATCGATTCCGGATTGACATAAGTACTGAACTTTATTTTTCTACTTCTCAAAATAGAATATTTAGGAAGTCTAGGCACTAAACTGTAATTTTAAGCGGTACAAGGTCAAAATTATAATCTCTAGAAGCAAAAACTTTGTAGGCCTTTTTTCATTTTTAGGCATCCAAAAAATAATCATATAAGTCAATAAGATTTATTTTTCGATTGCCATGGTAGATATATAAAGGTCTTAAAATTGTTAGTAGAAGTTATATATTGTAATTAAAAATCACATTAGAGAGTTTTATGGAGAAATCGAAAGAGAAAATTGTGACACTCCGCCTAATTAAATACCGGGCGATCAATCTTTTATTAAATTAAAATCAAGGTGAATAGTTGGTTCATTCTTAGCATCACTGTCGCAAAATAAAATTTTCCAATTTAAACACACTAAGTAATTAAGCTAAGTGTTAAAACAAATTGAAAACCTTTATTTTCATCTTTATTAAATTCCAAATTGAAAACCTTTTAAATAACCAACAGTTTAAGAATCACATAAGTGCTACGGCTAGCAATCACACAAAAGAATTAATCCATCTAGATTAACCAAGCCAAATTTAAACTACAAATGAAATCATCCTGACAAGAGTTAATACCTATAGAGTACTGAATACTAAAAATAAATGAACATACATCTCTGACAAATCTACACTGAATGGAAAATGGGAGACACATGCCCTAACTATGAAGAACTATAACAAGAACCGAATCAATGAAGAGGTCGTCTAAAACAAAGGCATGCAACTCCCACATAAGCTACAACGCGTCCAATCCAAAGAACCTATGCATGACGGCCTTGTTGCTAGGCACCTGTAATATATACATATATATACAAGAAAGAAGAGATAACAGCAAACGGGTCAGAGCCCGGTTGTAAAATAGTAAAAATAGTTTAGCAAGTATTTAAAATGCTTACCTGATAATGTAACAACCATGCTAGTATGGGACACTCTCTTGAGATTTCTCACCTCTCATCTAATGTGCACATCTACCGTACTACTAAACCTCAAAAGTCTATCTCACTTGTTCTCCATGAAGTTTTATCTCGAAAATTAACAGGGTGATAATATTTAGTTTAGAAAATTGATCTCTTCAAGATTTTCGACACTATTTAGAATAAATCGGTATCGTTATGAAGTTCCCGAACCCATTAAGAAAATTGCAACATTTATTCATTACTTAACTACTTATACGCACAGTAGAAAGTTCTCATATAAATATACATATAAATATACATATATATATATATATATATATATATATATATATATATATATATATATATATATATATATTAGTCTCCTATGTAATATATATACTAACGGCACCCCACATAAAGACTATGGTGATGGCATACTCTTCTATCAAGTCCCTGTATCAAACATATTTAGGGAAATGCTAGTTCGGAATCACTCTCGAACTGCATTAACATAAAACACATACAAATGGAGTCGAAGCATAGTTCCAAGTCACTAAGAGGTCAACACATACCCTCACGTCTCTTAGGACCATCTGACTATCAATCAGATAACCTGTACCAAGGAATCATATGTTTTAGGGTACGAGTCAATATCCCCCATAAAGGTCCAATCGAGATAAGATCGTCCCGGCGCAGAAACCCCCGTGATAACAAGTAGCCTGAGTATGATTTTTATACAGATATAATATATGCACAATCACACAGTCATATATATATATATATATATATATATATATATATATATATATACACACACATCCACATTGCTAAATTAGGTGTGCTCACGTAACATAATTATAATTATCCGTTATTACACATTTTACTCGATTATTTCGTATAACAGACTCGTTATTTGTATTCTCATTTATTATTCACTTCATACTCACTTCTCCTCTCTCGAAGTATTCTAAGTATAATTTCAATAGGCATTCACTCACTTACGTTCCGGTCTAACTCCCTTACGATTCCCGATCTTTTTATTAAATATACGCATGATTTCTTATACACATGAATCATTCCTCGTTAACCTAAAATCTCATCCTACACTAAAATGTTACTCAGCGGGGTCTACCTAGACCCTACTTGTCATCTCTATACCCCATTATACTCCAACAACAACAATCAAGGGTTCCCATACATCTTAATCGGATTAAACTAACGAATGAGAAATATGCAGTTTTCCAGGAGGGGTCGATCGATCGAAAAAAAGGGGTCGATCGATCGATCAAGCAGTTCTTGCCCAGAAACTACAAATTAAACCTACGGGTTTCATCTTCCAATTTCTCCAAAAATGTTATTAACAACTCTATAATTCTCAAATAACAGTACTACAAGTTCTATATACATATATACAAGATTTCCCACGTGAAACATGTATAAATTTCATCAACGATATAGGATTAATGGGGTAAAATTGACATAATCTTTAAGAACCCTAATTTTGAAAGAAATATGCATTCCTCTAATTATTTTCCAGATTTCTTGTTTCTAAACTCATAATAATTTGCTGGTAATCCTCTACATATGATGGATATATCCAGAATATATTGAATCTCTCTAAACATGCAATTTAAAGTCTCTAAATTAACAATTTCTTTCATAAAACATGATCTTGGTAATCCTAAACTAGCATAGGTGAGGCATTAACCAAAAACAAAGAAAGATAGATACTTGCCTGAAATTCAAGGTTCTGATTTCGTGGATGAAATGGTATGGTTGCGTTCCTCGTCGCGCGATCTACATTTTGGTGGTGGTGGCGGTGCAAACGGGTGAGTCCTTGGCCTTGAGTTGCTTGGAAAGCTCTCTCACTCCTTCTCTAATGGTCGTTCTTTGATTTTTTGTTTGCTAACCCTAAGAGACAACTCCAAATGGCTGATATAACCAATTAAATTCGTGGGTTTAATTACCCAAAAATACAAGATGTCTATAATACCCTCCCGAAATGTCAATTAGGCCTAAAAACACTCTGAGACCCAAACTAAACTCCCGGGTACACTTTTCTGACTATCTCAACCCTACCGGACACATTGGCGCACTCGAAATGACCATACAGGCAACTTATAATGTATTCATTTTTAATAATAATAAATATTTAGTCCTGACACGACACAGGCACGTCCCAACTTATTTTCATAATTGCTATTTTAATCACTCGTGACAATTTTAATAAAATCAATTCTACATATTACTTTACTCACCAAGTAATATTTAACAATTAACAAATTTTCAATAATTACTAACTCTTGTCAAGCTAGTAAATATTTAAAATAACTTTCAGGATTAAAATTAATTTAATTTATCTCGATTAAATTTAATAAATCCCTAAATTTAAAAAGCCATAAAAATACGGGGTATTCCAAAAATCATAATTCATTATAGTCTACTGCTCATAATTAAAATGTTATCTCATGCGATTATCACAAATATGAACCGCATGCTTTGGAATTCAAATATATACTGCACAATAAAAATAAATAATATTACCTCAATTGTTTATAAAATTTGGCGTATGGGATTCTTGGGTTGAGTCGCGGACTAGGTCGTTCTCTGTAAAATATTTCCCAGTTCTACCCTCTTTGCATAGCTAGTATACAGTCACGTCGTCCCCATGATAAAATAAACTTAGAATTCCTTATGTCTCATATAATTATGCACTATAGTTATATGACATGTTAACATCAATTAGAAATTATTGCTCAATATCAATAAATTATATTTGGGGAATCAGTTTCATAAGAGAAAATTTTACTAAGGGAGATAAGAAGGTTGGTTCTATGTTTTCAATGATTTTTCTGGATAAGATGTATATTGTCCAAATGCATAAAAGTTCGGTGTTTTAAGAGATGGGACTCAAAAGCCGAATGAAACCAAAGTCTTAAAACATGGGGGACAAAGTCCCACCCATGCCTTCACTTCCTACACTGGCCACATGTATTGTAATACGAGTATACATCTTAAAATAAAAATGGAATCCACCGCTAGATTATGAAAAACGTTCGATGCCTATACGATAATAATATAGTCGAATTATAATGATAGACCACACAAGCAACCATGGACACAACCTATTAGTAGGGGTGGAAGCGGTACGGGTTTTTACCGTACCGTACCGTTTTGGCCCGAAAAAAAATGGTTTTGGTTTCATATATTAAAATACCATAAACCAGTCTTACCGAAACCGAAATTACCGCAAAAAAAGTGATTGGTTTTGGTTTTAATATTTAAAAAATCGATTTACCGAAATTACCATACCGAATTTTATGAAACCAGAAAAAAACCGTACCGAAATTACCATACCGTACCGAATTTACCGAAACCAGAAAAAACCGTACCAAAATTACCGTGCCGTACCAAATTTACCACAATTACCGTACCGAATTTACCAAAACCAAAAAAATGTTGGTTTTGGTTTTGGTTTTAATATTTTAAAAAGTTGGTTGGTTTTGTTTTTGGTTTTTGGGACTTTTAGTATTGTTTACCGAAACATAAAAAATCGAAACCAAAAACCAGAAAAAACCAAAATTTACCGAAACCATAAAAAATCAGAAGAAACCAGAATTTATCGAAACCAGAAAAAAATCGAAATTACCAAAAAAACCGAAATACCAGCCGGTTTGGTTTTGGTATTGATTTTGGTGTACCGGGTGATAAACTGGTACGGTTTGATTTTACCATCTAGAGTTTGATTTTGATATTGATATCTACTATTTACCGATCAAACCGTACCACTTACACCCCTACCTATTAGCATACGGAGACTTTAACATCTTAAACTCTAAACACGAGGAAACAAAATTCAAACCTCGCACAACCGACCTTGAAGCCAATAGAGAAATGAGAAATTATTGACTACTCGTCTCAGGTAGACCACAAGAAATCTATTATTGTTTCCACAACAGTAGAGATCAAACCCAACATCACAAAAAAACTCATCATAAGTTGGAAAGATGTTGTCAAGGCTAAAATGAAACACATGGTCCTTTAGGTACCATAACTACTAAGGACGCCGTTGGAAAACTCTTACGAAGAATGTACCTCCACATTGAGATCATCGTCAAATTAAAATCCTCATAGCCCATTTTATGCGGGCATATCGCTTCCAAGCACTCAAGGCAGTCGTCGAACTCATCCTTCGTTGAAACCACCACAAGAAGGTTTCTGTGATAAAAGAACTTTAAGACATTGAAAATGAGATGTGGGTTCCAGATCCCTCACTTCAAACCCTATTTATAAGCCAAACATCTTTTATAAATCAAAACATCCATGACTAACTTCAACTCTTTAAAGTCCGATTCAATACCCTTCTCTTCATGCTAAAATATTAACATGAGCCTGAATTTCCCAAAAAAGTACTTACTTTTTATAAGGTGTTGATTAGAAACTTTGGGTACATTTCGATCGAAATCCTCTTTAGTTTCGGCAAATTTTTAGCTTTCATGATTTTCTGTAATTTTCTAAAAACATTCAAACACACATTTTTACATCTAAACCGCCAACCATAAAAATAAACCATAGCATCCATAGTAACATATGAAATTATTATAAAATGTACCTTGTTTTTATTATATACATGCGATTTGAATTACACGCACATAAGGAGAAAAGGAGGTCAAAGACTACATAGTTCTAGCACGTAGCCTAAAATTTTCACATCTCTCATCCCTCCCTTTCATTTTCACTAAGGACTTCGATAGATCCCGAGTCAGGCCTAGGGGAGATGCCGGACTATTCATCTCTCAAAGCCTCTCCACAACCCGAATCACCAGTCTTTAGATGATACACGCAAGCCTACAATACGTTCTAATCTAATCTTTAACGGATGCCATCCACTCCCGCCCATCCTGGACTCGGCTTGTCCTCATTATCATGAACGTTACATAACAAACAATGAAAGATACAACAACCGAAAGAACGGGGAAATCAATACATTATATAAATCATGAAACATATATCATGATTTATTATGTCCAGTGTCAACGAAGGTAAGCCATACATCTCAGCATGCAGATTGTAAGGAGTCTCACTCCTCACCAACCCATTCGGCTTTTGCACCCGGAAATTGCTGATCAGCGAAGACTAATACCAAAACATTCTTGGAGCAGTCCTCACAGCCCCAAAACTCATATAATCTTGAGTGGATGTAGTAGTAGTCCCAGCAGCAGCACCCATATTGCTCCGAGTAGCATCAACAAGAATAGCAGCAGCAACATCCTCCCAAATGGGAGGAGACATCAACCATTCCCTAGTGAACTTTATATACTTCACGCCAGTCAAACTGTCCATTTACTGATTATCAAGTCTTCACGATCATCTCAAGCATCTACAAATCCAAGGACATTATCTTCGAGACCATCATATGAGAAGGTGGATCCACCAGTGAGACTAAGTGCTCACGTGCATAATTTGACACATCACTCTCTTGCCTATGTACCAGCTCTACCCAAACTCATGCCCTAGTAGGAACGCGTCCTTGCTGCATACAAGTAATGACCGCGTCCTCCTCTTGTAGGTCCCAAGTAAGGAACCACGCCTGTCAAGACCATGTTCTTATTAAGAAATGGAATCTGAGATACAAATATAAAAGAGGCAATACATAATGATGCACTCATGCCTTAGCCATAGTCAAGCCATCTAGACTCTCTTAGACACGGGCACACATCAACGAGGTGTTTAATATCTTGTTCGCTCCTCTCCACTACCTCGGGCTAGTCCACGCACCCACCTCCTCAGAATTCAGGTTTATTAAACCCTTCCCCAAGACAGTTATGTAGTAAAACCATACCTTCCAGCAAAGATGGATCAGCTGCATCATCAGGACCGGCCTTGGGCCTAGGCAGTCACATCCAGCCCGATTTCTTAGGGCTCACTAGAATAAAATAGTTATATAGAAAAATTAGTATGTAATAAAGAAAATAAAGATAAAACATTCATTATTTTTAAATCTAATAGAAATCAAACTTAAGGGCCCAAAAAATACAATTGTCACATTTTAAATAACTTACAAATAAAAGTTTCAAAATATACAAAATATGAATTAATTAAAAATTTAACCCAATCCAGCCTAACTCCGAGACCCACTTACACCCAATTAATATCATATTTATCTTCTTTATCTGTTAACTCTCTCTCTCTCTCTCTCTCTCTCTCTTCTCTAACTTTCTCCCTACTCTTTCTCTTCTCTTCTTTCTTCCACAAATCAAATACATTACATACCCATCACCGTCATCACCACCACCACCACCCATTTTTCGGACTCACCCCCCCCCCCCCCTCCCCCCCAATTTTTCATCTTCCTCCTCATATTTTTTTCAAAACACCAAAAAAATTAAGGGTTCACAACTCCATATTTCAAAAAAAAAAAAAAATAGGTGTGGGATCCCATTTTTTACAAGTTCATGAGAGTAGCCTACCAAGATAACTTGAGTAATTTGGCCCGGTCCAAATCATAACTTAATTTTTGCATGGGAAGTTTAGTTAGAGGAGGACACTCGCAGATATGGTTAAATCAAGTGCCAAGAATCTTGGTCGAGATATTCAAGGACCTCATGGCCAATCCACGAACTATGATGGATTTCCTTAAATAACTCAACTCTGTAACAGAGAGATCTATAAATTGTACACCTTGACCCGGGGCAAAGGGCTGAAAAATTGTAATCGTTGAGAGACACTTAATAAGAACAAGTAACTCTTCGTGAATGTAAGCAAGTTACCGAACCACGTACATCATTGTTGTGTGTGATTCCATTTACTTTATGCATTTTGGGATTGTTTTCCTAGATCCTTTATTGTGAGTTTTTCTACACTCGTAATTGGCACTGTCTGTGGGAATATACTGTTATTCCTGCGAAAGCATTCAACACTAGAAAGCCAGTAATGTCTCACCACAACAACAACATTTCACAAGCCGGTGATTTTTAGGAAGAGCCAGTCCCTCCTAGGGTTAGGTTTGAAATCCGCTAACATACAAACCCAAGGTTTCGCCAAGAAAGGAAACCTTTAGAAGAGAGCCACGGACCTCGAAGGTACACTCAGATTTCTAGGCTGGCCAACACCTATGAAACCTGGCTTCGAGAACAGGCAGAGACAACTCACCTCCAAGAAGAAGAAAATGCCCACCTTAAGAGGCCACTTGAAAGAATAGAGAGAAATCTCCCCAAAAACACAGGGCGGCGACGAGAAAAAACTCCTAGCCCTCAGGGGGGAGATTCCCTCAGCCAAGGAAGGAATACGAGGCGTGACCAGGAGAGAACTAAATGTGGTAGATTAGAGCGAGCAGGATCAGAGCGTGATCACTAGGAGGGGTTCCACGGGAACAATGATCGACCAAGTGAGGACTTAAGGATTTTGGTCCGCAGGGAGATGGACCAATATACGGCGCACCGAGGAGCCTGATCGACCAGAGAGCTTTCCAGAAGAGCTCTAAACTCTCATATGAAGACCCCCTTTTCAAGGAAAATTGAACGTGGCGAGTGCCCCAAGAAATTCTTTGTCCTCAGGTTCAAGGTCTACGAGGAGAAAACAGATCACATAGAGCATGTTAGGTAGTATCGGCACGCAGTGACCTTATGGAGACACAACGATGAACTAATGTGCAGGATATTCCCTTCTACCCTACACGATGTAGCACATATATGGTTTTAGAGGCTTCCCCACAGGTCGATCGAGAAATAGGCAGCACTGGCATAGGCTTTCACGACACAATTCAGAATGAGAAACTCCCATCCCAAGAGGATGGATGCATTGCTCACTATAAAGAAACAACCTTTAGAGAACCTCTGAGATTACGCCAAAAGATACGGGGATATCTTTAATGAGATCGAGGACTCCTTGGAGCCAGTTGTCGTATCATCCTTTAAAATTGTCTTGCCGACCACCTTTTTGCTGCACCAGTCTCTCACCAAGAAGGAATCCATAAACATCGATAATCTTATGGCCCGTAGCGAGAAGTACCCCCAAGGTCAAAGACGTGGTCCATCCTAATAGGAGAGATAAGGGTCGAGCAAAGGTGAATAAATGGACGTAGAAGAAAGACACCCATAAGAAGGGATGTAAGAACGGGGGTAAGAATTTCTCCAAAGGTGAAAGTAAGAATGACCCCTCCAAGGCGTTCCAAGTTGTTAACACAGTCTTCAAGAAAACCATTTACAAGATTCTTAGCAAGATCAAGGATGAGCCCTTCATCAAATGGTCCAAGAAGATGGGCAGCGATCCAACCAAGAGGAACAACGTACTGAGGTGCGTATTCCACAAGGAGGGTGGTCATCGAACCAAAAATTGCAAAGCTCTGAACTCACATCTAGAAGAGGTAGTTCAGGAACGGAACCTTAGTGAGTACGTTGATAAGAAGATAGAGAAGGCGCATCCAATGGCGACCAGAAGCCAAATAATGTTCTCGATGATGATACAAGACATGAGTTTGCAGTAATTCATGGGGCGTCAGACCTCAAACAGATTCAAGGCAATGCCATTAGAATGGAACTCAAGAAGGTGATTGCCGTGATGGAAGCTTTGCAGACCGATCCAGCCAAGACTCAAGCTGGAAAGCGTCGACAACTAGAAGATATTGATTACACGAAGCACATCGTGTTCACCAAAGAGTACTTGGTCGGGGTAAGGACCCCACATCATGACACATTAGTAATCACACTCAGGATTTCTAACTGGGATGTTGACAAGCTATTGGTAGACTAGGGGATTTCATTCGAAGCGATGTATATGGACCTGCTCCATAAGCTGAAATTGAATGTTGCCAACCTCCACCGCAACAAAACAAATAATTAGTTACAAAAAAAATTGTCACTAAATGAAAAAAAAAAATTTCACCAAAAATATTTAGTGACGAAAAAAATTTCATCAATCGTTTATCCCGAAAGCCTCGTCACTAAAGGTTTTGGTGACGAAATACAAATTTTGACACCAAATAGTATACCTTTTCGTGACAAAATATTTTTTGTCACGTAATATCAGCCTTTAAGGGACAAAATGATTTGTAGCCAAAAATATTTTTTGTCACAAAAATGCACATTTTGTCACCTAATGTACATGATATATGCAAAAAGGTAGCCAGTTTATGACAAAATTAATGTAGTTTGGTGACAAAATATTTTTATCTTGAAATGAATTTTCATTGTCAATATATTATAAATTTAAAACTCATAATTTTTCATTTTAATTTCATTTCTCTTACAGATATTGAGCGAAATAAATATTAATTATAAAATGGACTAAATTTTATCAACATTATATAAGTAATCAACTATTATCGTATATATACTCAAAATTAAGGTTCAAACATTATATAATTCATATGAAATCATTCGTACAAATATCTCAAAATCATTAATCAATTACAAAGTAACCTACATCGTTTGTTACAATAAATAGTAAACTTCAAAACGTCCAAAAATAATTCCCAGCGAGTTTGTAAAGTTCTCCTCCATCTTCTTCATCATCACGCCAAAAATAATTTCCAAAAAAGCATCATGACAACGTCCCAATCTGCAGTTCAAAAAGTACGAAGACATTACTTTTTAACTTTATAAGTTTATTAAAAATTGATAAATAGAATAACATCAACTAATCGATAGAGCATCCTTTGCCTATATATTAAAACCACCCTGTTAAATTAATAGAAAAAATAAGATTTCCAATGACAATCCACCAAAATACCCTTTCCATCAATTCAAAAAATAAGGTAATAGCTTCGCCAATATTTTAAAAAGAAATCGGTAGAAATTTCCTTTGTTTATATACTAAAACCACCCTGTTAAATTAAAAAATACAAAAGTCAAGAAACCCAACGACAATCCACCAAAATACTCCTTCCACCGATTCTGCAAATAAGGTAATAACGTCACCAATAGAGCTGTTAAATAAGTTAAAGTATGTGAATCCAACAATGTAATTTCAATAAATTCAACATTGAAATTATTAAAACTTACCATATAAAATGTGGGAGGAAGGGAACTCGATGCTTTTAAAGCATCACATATCTTGTCGAATCCAGATTGTCGAGCTTCTAAAAGTAGATTTTCTTATATAACTCAATTCGATTTAGCTCCTCATTCGCCACATCATTCTACATAATCAAGAAAGACAATAATTATCATCAATACTCGTGAAAGACAAAATCAACTTTAGGAAAAAATAAATATATAAAAATATATACCACGTAATAACGAGCTGCTACAAATACCCTCGACCCTTGATTATGTTTGATAGTTTTCATCGCTCGATTATTCTTGCTGACGTCGCATTGACGTTTTAAGAAGGTTAATTAGTATGTTATGTGTCACATAAAAGAATGTTAATCAAAAGAATGTTATGAAGTGACGTGAGGAATCACCACATAATTATACCACGGTTACAGAACATACGATTTATTCATCGTAAAGTAACTGATTAGGTGTATATCGCACCAGTTGCGAATATTTTAAATTGTATCAGTTTAGTATCACCTAACAATCACCAAGTTGTATGAGTGAAGTATTACCAACATACAACCATATACAACAACATACCTATTGTGTTAGAGTAAGTGCCAACATCAATAACATACAACAACAAGAGATATAGACACAAAGTTTCACTCAATAAATAAGTTAATTACAAATTGATTATGCAAGATACTAGTATGATCACATGCTAACCAAATCCAAAAATAAAGTGAAAAAAATCTATATATGGATAAGAACCGTACCTTGCCTTCCAAAACCTTGGTGCCTTAATTTTTTCTAGCTCCGAGGTCTGCTGTGGCAACATAAAAGATACAGATTTTTAAAGACAAAAACTAACATGAAATAAAAATATACTAAACCTAAGGAAAGTGGTATAGACTAATAATTTAAAAAATTTGGACTTCTAGTTCTTCATTTTTAGAATTGGTGAAGGATAGTTAGGGGCATTTCAGTGTTTGAAATCTAATGTATCATTTGGATTAGAATCTAAAAATATTGAATAATGGTTTAATCCCATGGAACAAAAGTCATTTTGGTGATCTATAAGTCTTTTTACTTTTATGAATAATTTTCTCTCTAAAGTGCTTATTTCTAGACTTTCTCTTTACCTTCCTAAAATCATCTCAGATGACTAGTCTGGTTTTGTGAAAGGTAGAGGCATTGGGGAGAATATTTTACTGACTCAAGAATTAATTTCTAGGATAAACTAAAAATAAGAAGGGTGATATGTTGTAATTAAATTAGATATGGAAAATTCTTATGATAGAATTTCTTGGTTCTTTCTAATCAACGTTCTTAGAATATTTGGTTTTAGTGAGCTTTGGATGGATATGATGTAATCATCTTTTCTTTTGGTCATTAGGTTACTATAAATGGCTCTACTTGATTAATATGAAAATATTTCTTATCAAAAGGTTAATACCTCTAAGAGTTATCTTTATTGCTCTAAGACTTTGCGTGTTAGGCTTGCTTCTAAAGTTTCTAAGATATTAGAAATCCCATTGAAAAATTCTCCTTTTATCCATCTTAGATGTCTTATTTATGTTAGTAGGAAAATAATAATTCTTGTTGCTAATCTGTTATAAAATATTAGAGGCAAATTGGTAGGATGGAAAAGGGAAGTTTTTATCAGCAAGGGATAAAATTATTCTGGTAAGACGTTCTTTAAGACATGCCTTTTTATATTTTAGTAGTACTAAATCCTCCTAAAAAGGTATTAACTAAAACAGAGATGATCATGGCAGGTTTCTTTTGGATGAATCAGAAGGAGTTCCCAAATTTCATTGGGCTAAATGGGAGAAACTTAATATTCCTAGTTTTAACGGAAGGATTAATGTTAGATCAATGCAAGAGTGGGTAAATACTTTTAGAATTAAAATATGATGGCAATTTAAATCTCAGAAATCTTTTGGGGCTAGGTTTATGATGGCCAAATATTGTAGAATTAAGCATCCATGTGCAGTAAAAGGAAAGTGTGGTTCTAATAACTGGAAGATATGGATTTCTATTAGAAGATAAGAAGAGGATCATATGGTTTTGTTTGATTAGTAAAGGTTCTTTGAATTTTGGATGGACAACTAGACTGCTTAATGAGATCTTATAATCAAAGGTTTAATCTCTATTTCTAAATCTCTTGCTTCATTCTGGAATGAGAAAGGGGAACGGAATTATGGATAATTATCTACAACTCTCCCATTTGATTTAGTTTTTAAATCTTCTTACATTCAAATAATGGATTCTTTAGTTGAAGTTTAGTTGGTTTAGAAAGACTCTACTACTTTGTAAACGCGTTTTGCTAATTTCCCTTTGTATATAAATTCAATAAATGATGCGGAAGCGTTGAATGATGGTTCACAAATAAACAAAGCCAAATTTTAATTTCTTCAAAACAAATTAAAATAAGTTAATCCAAGTCCTCCTAGAATTTTCCTAAGTCATATTTATCAATATTTCAACAAAGTTAGGCGAAATCAAATTTTAGCAAATGACTTGAATAAACCAAATTTACCCAATATTTAATTTAGTCCCAAATAAAATGAGTGTGATAATTAAACCAAATTTTATCTTGAAATTATCCTAAGCATGGATTCTAAATTATTGTGCAAGATAAAATAAACAATGTCACACTACGCCGAGATGTACGAGGAAAAACCCAAGACGGGAAACAACCTTGGACGACCCTAGCCACAAGTCCACTAGATATGGAATTACAATTACAAGACAGATAGACTTACAACGACTGACTCGATCCCTCTCAAGCCTCGACGCTCCTTCTCGTAGAAACCTCTTCCTATCGAACAACCTCGGAACACCACCGCGGTCTCGGAATCCACCGATGGGACTTTATATGGTCACCGTCACCCAAGCATGGAGCCTTTCTCCAAGTGGGTAGAATCTCAACAAAAGTCTTCTTTGTGATGGGGTGTAGAAGCAAACCCGAAACGTCTCTTCTTGAATTCGGTAGAGAAAACCGGTGCCAAAAACTCCAAGTAAAGATATGTATATATAGAACTTGGATAAACAACTATTGGGTGTAAACTAGAGTGCGTATGAATTTTTCTTTAAAAATTGACACTCCAAACATGAACATTTTCCCTAAATAAATTAGCTCTCAAAATCTCTCTAAGAGATGGATATGGAATGGAAAAGTTGATTGGAAAAATGTGATTCCCGCACATATTAAGTCTTAAAAACGTTGGTTAAAAACCAAGTGGGGAAAGTGGGAGAAAACTGCAAAAAACTGCTCAAAACTGTTCCCGCCCTGGCGTCTCGTTCGAACGAACTTGACTCTCGTTCGAACGAGGCTTCTAACGAGCGACCAGCCTGGGCTCGTTAGAATCTCGTTAGATACCTCGTTAGAACGAAAAACTCGTTCGAACGACATATCGAACGACTGGCCAGTTTAGGGTCGTTGGCAAACTCGTTCGAACGAAACTTGGTTCGAACGAAAAACTCGTTCGAACGAAACCTGGTTCGAACGAAAAAACTCGTTCGAACGACAGTTCTAACGAACGACCAGAAAGTTTGTAAAATTCGATTTTGGCCCAGAAACTTTTATATACTTATTTTAAAGTTCTAATTGATTCTTTCTGAAAATAAAATGCAGTTTTTATTACACCTAACACCCAATACAAATTGTTCCAAGCTCCTATATAAATATAATTACATTCATACCTTGGGAGCATGGAACCTTAATTGATGACGTAGAAACGAGGCACACAAACCGGCATTTTGATGAAGCTTTAAATTCTTTGCGGCTACGTCTTCAACACACACTTCATAGGCTTGAGAATATTACAATAAATCACAAACCTATGAATAAATGTTTTTGTCCGGAACTGAGCCAAAACTATATATGGACTCAATTGGAAATTTGTGTCCTTACAAATCTCCCCCTTTGGCTATTCCGGGACAGAAACCAAAACAAAAATCCTAAAGGGCCGTCAAGCTCTACTAGACTCAAAACATAACCCGCCCAAACTTGACTCAGCCCAAGGATCAAACGCTTTGCCATTGAAAGATGCCGCTTTAGTATAATTCCTGCACACTTAAGCAAACTCATCAAATACATAGGGAATATCAAAATATTAAATGCAATTAATTAATTACTCCCCCTAAATTAATTCTCCCCTTTATCAAAACATATTAGAAAGACGTCTCCCCCTAAGATAAATCTCCCCAAACTAAGATACGATAATAATAGGATTAGATACCATTTCTCCCCCTATCATCATTCTCCCCCTTTTTGTTCAGGAATAGGCAAAGGATACAGAACTAATAAACAACTTAAAGTGATAAGACATGAAAGCATATGGGCAATAAAAGCAGGGCAAAGACAAATATCATATATATAGATACAAAAAAATATACCAATAGAGCACTTGCATATATATATAGATATAAACACACACATGACACAAAATACAATAAGTTTGCACACTCGTAAGGCAAAAATGTGTCATATGGAAACGGAAGTGTAGGGGTGTGTACTAGCAACAATTAAATTTAGACCCAAACACTTAAGAAACATTCACGAAGTTCTCATTTGATTGCAAACTTTATCACATTTAAATATAACCTCATGTGACAATATAAAGATTGAACTCAATGAACAAACATACACAATGCATACAAGCCTATCATGATGATGATTATACAAACCAAATAGATTCATGACATTAAAGACAACTAGGATAAACGGACATTGTGAAAACCGTTGATATACCATCCAATTCTCCCTCAATGAGCATATATATTCTTTTGTTTTTGAATGAATATATCAAACAAACATAGGCCTTGGCAATTGCTTTCTTTTAAATGCCAAATATTCTGTTTTTAGGCCTTTGGATCACGTATTTCTTTTAGATCCAATCAACGGTGGCTTACTATCGCAAAGGATTTAATTCATCCTTTCGGAGCCCTTCCCCGTGCATATATTAATTTATCATGTTTTCATTTTTCACACAAATCTCACATGCAACGGATTTTAACATGCACTAGTCCTCCTAGGTCATAGATATGTAGATGACTATATTGATAGGAGAACACCTCAAAAAGCTCAAATATAACATGTGACATTAAGATTTCAAAAGAGCTCGTGCATGTGTGAATAGAGGCATATAGAAATAGAATCCATTTAATCAATACAAAATCCAACTACTCCGTATAAAACATGGTAAAGAACACTTTAAGGAATGAAAATCTAACCAAAAGTTCTAGCCACGTGGGAGCGTAAATTATGAGATTCAAACACAAATATATGCCACATAAAGTGTGTCAAACAAAAATACACACAAAACAAAATCTATTTGACTTTTTAACATTTTTAACCAAAAATAAAGATATAGACTCAAAAGACTAAACAAAAATCATTTGTATTTTTCATTAAGCATAAATGAAATAAATAAAACACAAATGATAAAGAAAACATCTTTTTATATATTTTCAGTTAATTCAAACACAAAATATAATATAAAAAGATAAACAAGTCATAATTTATAGCATGGGATATGAAATAAGGCTATGACTAGAAAATGACTAAACAAGCATACATTTAGCATGTGAATATAGCATGAAGTACAAACGCTAAAGTATGCAAACACTAACACATTCATCCTTTAGATTTAGCAAGGGAGGAAGCATGTGAAAGTAAATGAGAATCAACAACCCTATTTTGTAAGGCAACCAAGTCGGATTTCCTAACCCAAATTAATGAGGAATGACTATCTTGGAGTGTAGGAACGTTAACTACCGTGGTTACTTTACTATGGGGTTTTCTAGGAATTCGTTGAAGATCTAAACAAAATTTCCTAAGACGACCTTGTCGACCACAATGTGAACAAGTGAGAACATGTTGAAAAGATTTACTTAAGGAGTGATCTTTAAAAGTATTCCTAGTTGATTCTTCTAAAACATTGGTTTGGGCATTATGAGTAAATTCATTACAAGGATTGAAGCCTAAACCACAAGTGTCATTTTTAATTTGGACCGTTCCTAAAATTTTATCTAGTTTTTCTGAACGACATTCCAAATCAAATTTGACAATACTAGAATCTTTTAATTTATTTTCCAATTCTACAATGTTAGATTCTAGTAAAACATTTCGCTCTTCAAAAGCAAGAAGCTCCTTTTTCAAGGATTCCATTAAACCCCTAAGGCTATCTCTTTCGCCTTCTACATAATCAAGCTTCTCTTGAAGAGTCCTCACATGTGTCCTAAGGTCTTCTATTAAGGCACTATCATCAACGACCTTGACACTCTTTCTTAAACAAGCTTCTAACTTCAAATTAGTTCTTTTCAAATTAATAGATTCTTTATATAATTCATGAAAAGCATTTTGAAGTTCACTCACATCAACCTCTTCTTCATTTTCACTCTCTCTTTCTTCTTCACTCTCACTATCATTAAAAACAAGGGAATCATGAACGATGACCTTGGAAGTGGCATGTGCTATCGTGTCATCGTCATCAATCGATGAGTTCTCATTATCACTCACATGACTAGCCATAAAAGCCACAAAATTTTTCTTAGTGGGGGAATCGGGCTTCTCTTCCTTATCACTATCACTAAGGGTCGCATTATATGAAATGGGTCGTTTACCATCTTTCCTTAGTTTAGTGGGGCACTCATAAGCTCGATGGCCATAACCTTCACAACCAAAACACTTGTTAGACTCGTCCCTATCTAAATTGTCATTACCAGTTTTAGGGATCTTCTCGGCTTTAGAAATCTTCTCGTTTTTATCATGTTTAGAAGTATCAAATTTCTTAAAATCATTTTTAACTTTATCTTTGTTAAATTTAAGAAATTTTCTAAATTTACGAGCAAACAAAGCCATGTCTTCTGAGTCACTATCACTATCGCTCTCTACTACTTGTTTGACCTCTTTTCGGGCTTTTAAAGCAACACCCTTTTCAATTTTCTTTTCAGTTTTAGAGGGAAACATATCCAGTTCATAGGTTTGTAAATCACCTACAAGCTCTTCTAATTTCGTAGAGGCTAAAGTGGGTAAGGAATTTAAAACGGCCACTTTAGGAATAAATCTATCGGGTAGGGACCTTAAAATTTTCTTTACAACACGGTCGTCAGGTATTTTCTCTCCCAAGTTAAAAGATGAATTAACAATATCAGAAAGTCTAGCATAAAATTTATCAAAAGTTTCTTTTTCATCCATTTTGATAGTTTCAAATTGAGTGGTGAGGTTTTGGAGTTTTGAAGCTTTAACGACACTAGTTCCTTCATGAGTTAATTGTAAAATATCCCAAGCTTCTTTAGCGGTTTCACACGTCATAATACGTCGGAATTCATCCGGTGCGACAGCGCTAAACAAGGAATTTAAACCACGGGAATTAAAATTAGCAAGTTTAAACTCATTTTCAGTCCATCTATCGGCGGGTTTGATAACACGTTCATTTTCAACTAAGTAAGTTGGTGGGGAGTACCCGGTAACAACAGACATCCAAACTCTCTCGTCGATAGATTTTAGTGCCGATCTCATTCGCGCTTTCCAATACGCGTAGTTTGAACCATCGAAAATAGGAAATTTTGAAAATGGGGAAAAATCCATTTTAGCCAAAAATTAAAGGATCTTAACGAAATAATTTATCGTTTTTGGCTCTGATACCAATTTGTAAACGCGTTTTGCTAATTTCCCTTTGTATATAAATTCAATAAATGATGCGGAAGCGTTGAATGATGGTTCACAAATAAACAAAGCCAAATTTTAATTTCTTCAAAACAAATTAAAATAAGTTAATCCAAGTCCTCCTAGAATTTGCCTAAGTCATATTTATCAATATTTCAACAAAGTTAGGCGAAATCAAATTTTAGCAAATGACTTGAATAAACCAAATTTACCCAATATTTAATTTAGTCCCAAATAAAATGAGTGTGATAATTAAACCAAATTTTATCTTGAAATTATCCTAAGCATGGATTCTAAATTATTGTGCAAGATAAAATAAACAATGTCACACTACGCCGAGATGTACGAGGAAAAACCCAAGACGGGAAACAACCTCGGACGGCCCTAGCCACAAGTCCACTAGATATGGAATTAAAATTACAAGACAGATAGACTTACAACGACTGACTCGATCCCTCTCAAGCCTCGACGCTCCTTCTCGTAGAAACCTCTTCCTAGCGAACAACCTCGGAACACCACCGCGGTCTCGGAATCCACCGATGGGACTTTATATTGTCACCGTCACCCAAGCATGGAGCCTTTCTCCAAGTGGGTAGAATCTCAACAAAAGTCTTCTTTGTGATGGGGTGTAGAAGCAAACCCGAAACGTCTCTTCTTGAATTCGGTAGAGAAAACCGGTGCCAAAAACTCCAAGTAAAGATATGTATATATAGAACTTGGATAAATAACTATTGGGTGTAAACTAGAGTGTGTATGAATTTTTCTTTAAAAATTAACACTCCAAACATGAACATTTTCCCTAAATAAATTAGCTCTCAAACTCTCTCTAAGAGATGGATATGGAATGGAAAAGTTGATTGGAAAAATTTGATTCCCGCACATATTAAGTCTTGAAAAAGTTGGTTAAAAACCAAGTGGGGAAAGTGGGAGAAAACTGCAAAAAACTGCTCAAAACTGTTCCCGCCCTGGCGTCTCGTTCGAACGAACTTGACTCTCGTTCGAACGAGGCTTCTAACGAGAGACCAGCCTGGGCTCGTTAGAATCTCGTTAGATACCTCGTTAGAACGAAAAACTCGTTCGAACGACATATCGAACGACTGGCCAGTTTAGGGTCGTTGGCAAACTCGTTCGAACGAAACTTGGTTCGAACGAAAAACTCGTTCGAACGAAACCTGGTTCGAACGAAAAAACTCGTTCGAACGACATTTCTAACGAACGACCAGAAAGTTTGTAAAATTCGATTTTGGCCCAGAAACTTTTATATACTTATTTTAAAGTTCTAATTGATTCTTTCTGAAAATAAAATGCAGTTTTTATTACACCTAACACCCAATACAAATTGTTCCAAGATCCTATATAAATATAATTACATTCATACCTTGGGAGCATGGAACCTTAATTGATGACGTAGAAACGAGGCACACAAACCGGCATTTTGATGAAGCTTTAAATTCTTTGCCGCTACATCTTCAACACACACTTCATAGGCTTGAGAATATTACAATAAATCACTAACCTATGAATAAATGTTTTTGTCCGGAATTGAGCCAAAACTATATATGGACTCAATTGGAAATTTGTGTCCTTACAATTGGAATGTTTCATTAACATAAGAAAGTCGAAAGCTTCTTTTTTGGTCAAATTAGTTCATATGTCATACTAGTATTCTTTTAAAGATATCTTTCTTTATTTATAGAATTTTGAATAATTATTTGATTATTGATCGTAGAATTCAAAGCAAAGGAATTACAGGTCCTTCAAGATGTTGTTATAAAGAGTACAAAGAAGAAGGTTTAGATGCTTTTTTTAACAATAGTGATTTTCCTCCTGATATCTGGAAATTCTTTAGTATCTTTTGTGTCATTCAAATCAATAATACCTCCATAAAAGGTATCATGATTGCTTGGTGGTCTGCTTCCAATACCTTTATTTTTAGTAAAATTTGCAGAATTTTACCTTCATTCATTTGTGGAGGAATTTGGATTACTAGACATAAATATAAATTTTAATGGATTAACATTGTTACTCAAAAGGTTAAAGATCAAATTGTAGATCTTTTTCACCTTCATATAAGAAAGATCATAATATCCCAAAGAATTTCCATCTTTTGAAACTCGCAACTACTGATCAAACTATTTCTAAGAGATATTCTAATATTTTAGTAAAGTGGACAATCCCATCCTAATGTTTACTCAAGTTGAATGTGGATGTTTGTGCTAAATGCAATCCAGGTCAGGGGTGGAGGAATTATTAGAAATCACAAAGGTCAGTTTTAAAGAGGTTTTGCTTCTTTTTATTGTCACACTTTAAATGAGAGAAACCAATTCACATATTCAAAGACAATTGATATAGCCTTGGAATTATCCCACCAATGTAACATATAAATAATACATAATCATAGATTTTCAAAGATTATAGTGACACAACTAATCTATTTTATCATTAACAAAATAGAATAAAAATGACAAAACATTATTAAAAAGAACGTATTGCAATGGAAATTAGTAACGAACATGAACTTACCTTAAACTTCAATGGCATTGAAAATTATCAATATTGCTCACACTCTTTCCAGCATGATTGACTACACCTTTCAGAGCATTCAAAATTTCCTCACACACCCCACCATCCGATGCCTATTAAGTCACGATTCGACAGTGTTACATTATTTAGATTCACAGTTAATGAGAAGCAAGGATGAAAGGAGACAAGATTCACCTGCAAACTAGTTAGAAGATCGCAAACTAAATGGTCAACCCTAGTAATGAGAGCATTAAGCCTCCCAAATGCAAAGGAAACATTTGAACGAATAGTCCTGCATTAAAACGATAATCAAGAAATTATTAATTGTTACTAATAAATAGATAATGGAAAAATATCATGCATAATTTCCATGCAATATCACCATATCACATAAATAAAATGTAAAAAGTAGAACTATCATATTGTCCATCCCAATTGCTTAGTTTGCGGGGAAAAGGAAATGTTTCAAATCTCATCATAACAAATTCAAAGAAATAACATGAAAGTGTAAATCAATAACTACATTCAATAATCTATTCTCTAATACCAATATTAAAACCACATCACTCAATAATTTATTCTCAAATAATAACACGCAACAACATTCAACAATCTATTCGTTCTAAAACAGGGACTAAACAATACAAAGCAATGTTAAATGGGTGTATGTGAATGTTGTGGAAATAGAAATACTATAAAAGTTGGATGGGGAAATTTGCCAAACACTTGTTGGTCAAAGATGAAAAATGGCTGTGTTTGTACAATTTGCTTGAAAGAAAGTTCAAAATTCATCTACAACGCAACTGTCCCAAATTCCTAAAATCAAAATCAATCACTAATCCAAAATCGAAATTAAACACCATTTAGAAATATAGATCTAAATGGAGATTGAACCTTATATTGAAATCAAACCCCTAAATCAAAATCTAGACCTATAGTCTAACCACAACCCTGAATCAGTACTCAAATCGCAATCGAACCATGTATTGAAAATCAATATCGAAACCTAAATCAAACCCGAATCCTTTGAATATATTAAAATCAAAATCAATCTGAATAAAAAAACTCAAATTCGATAGTCTAAATAGAAATCCAACGTGGCATTTCTTCTTCTTCAATAAAGAAGTGGGCGGACAGTGGCCATTAGTGGTATTGGGCGGCTCTCGATGACAAGAGTGGAGTTTTCTTTTTTGAAAACCATTCATGGACGACGAGAAAGAGAGATAAGGGATAATTATTATACAATAACCTTTGAGGAAGATGATTCTTTGAGAGAGAATAAGAAACGATTAGGTACTTTGTTCATTTTGTGGGGCTTTGATGCCTCTACGACATCGAGGGATTTTGCTAGGACGGGGAGTATTTTTGGAGGTAATAAGTGATGAATGTTTTGTTGTCACCAATTAATTTTTTTTGTGATAAACGTATTTGTCACAAAATGTATACTAATTTTGTCATGAATTGATAAATGGAACATTTTATCAGGCAGGAACAATGGCGCAAAAATTTTTATGGCTATTTGGTGACAAATATTATTAACTCGTCACCACTTTAACATCATCCCATACAATTAATGACGAAATTAATTTTCCTCACAGAAAGGTAAATTTTAGTGACAAAATCACTTTTGTCTAGATTTTTTTTGTCACTATAAGACATTATATTGTAGTGCTCAAAGAAGCCACTGTTCCATTGGTCCGCTTCATAGGAAGGATTACCTTGCCATTGGGAAAGATCAGATTGCCAGTCAGGACAGGGAACATCTTGAAGTTAATAGAGTTCTTAGTTGTGGACATTGAGTCCCTATACCAAGTTATTTTGGGCAGAAGTTGGCTCCATGCCATGAAGGTGGTTCCATCCACTTATCGTCAAAAGATGAAATGCATCACATATCATAGAGTCATCAAAATTCGCGGCGACCAAGATACATCCCAAAAATTCTTCATCGTAGCCATCCGCCAAAAGAAAGAGAAAAAGAATGAGCCCGAAAATGCCCAGGAGAAGGCCTAGGAAGGGCTAGTTCTCTCTAAATAGAAACTATGGTATGGTAGACTAGGGGTGGAAGAGACCAGGGTCCACCCCACACACAGGGTTTTTGAAATCCTGGAAGAAATTGTAGTCGATGACAACTTGACAAAAAGGAACTTTTATATTGGATCTTCTGTTACTAAACAAGAGAAAAGGGAACTGGTTGAACTCATTAAAAGAAACATAAATGCTTTTTCATGGGAGCCTTACGAGTTGCTTGGGTTTGATCCCATCTTGGCATGCCACTGCCTACACGTCAATCCTACCTTTAAGCCCATCACTCAAAAGGCTCGTCGAACATATCTCGAAAAGGCCAAGGCAATAGATAAAGGGGTAGGGAAGCTACTAGATGCAGGATCCATCAAAGAAGTTCAGTTCACTGTATGGTTGTCCAACCCAGTGGTGGTTTTTAATTACAATGGCAATTACAAGGTGTGCATCAATTTTACTGACCTGAACTGAGCATGTCCTATAGATAGCTTCCCTATCCCGAAGATAAATCATGTGGTCAATGCCACAACGACACATGAAAGGATAAGCTTCCTTGATGCTTATTGAGGATATTATCAGATCCCCCTACATGGGTCTGGACAAGATAAGACCTCCTTTATAATCTTAGTTGGTTTGTACTGCTATAAGGTCATGCATTTTGGCCTCAAGAACGCAGGGGCAACTTACCAAATATTGGTAACTAAGATGATTAGGAAACATATAGGAGAGATGGTGGAACTATACATCGTTGACATGCTAGTTAACATAAAGAACAAGGTCGATCACCTCTCAGACCTAGCAGTAACCTTTGAAATCCTTAGAAATTACCGAATGAAAATTAATGCAAGTAAGTGTTCATTCAGGGTCCAATCAGGAAAATTCTTAGGCTACCTAGTGAGTAAAAGGGAAATTGAGGATAACCCAGATCAAATCGATGATATCACCAAGGTCCAGCCTCCTCAAACATTGAGAGATGTTCAGAACCTTACTGTAATGCTCGCTACGCTCAAATTCTCCATCTCCAAATCTTCGGAGCGCTGCCGACCATTCTTTCAGCTCCTATAGAAAGTCAAAGGCCTAGTATGGAATGAATACTTCTTGCAAGCTTTGTAAGAGGTCAAGTTTTACCTTAGTAAGCACCTATTGTTGATAATTTCGAATGATGGAGAACAGATGTACCTCTATTTGTAAGTATCAGATCATCCTATGATGCTCCCGCCAATTGTAGCAGGAACAATCTCAGTGTTTTCTGTACCTTAGTCACCACCTTTTTCTTTTTCTTCCTCAATATAAGGGCCAGGAGAGTGAAGATTGAAAAAATCAAAATCTGTAGGAGTCCCAATAGCCTTCAAACCCTGGTCCCATCCCTTCTTGAAGGAGACCTTGCAAGCATAAGACATCGGGCATTCAGCATCCTCGCAATCAATATAGAAACCCTCGCAGAAACTGTTATCCTTGGCGTGAGGCAGGTCTCTCTCCAGCTTGGCAACCATGTTAGTTAAATTTTTATTAGCCTCTATTAGTTCAGACTTCTCAATAATCACTACCTTCTGAGAAGCCCTGAGAGTATCATAGGAGTTGGACATCTCATTATTTTTAGGCTCCCACTTTTAGCTAGAATTGGCAAAGGCCACCTTCTCGACCTCTGGGGCTTTCTTCAGCTCCTTTTTGTTTCTGAAGCCATAAAATTGATTATCCATAAGGGTAGTCAAATTAGACAGCGTATGCGAATAGGGAAGAACAATAGATAATCAGAAGAGAAATGAGAAAGAATAAAAGAAAAGAAATAAATAGGAAAGACTTACCAGAGCCATTCCCCATATCTTGAAGGCGAGTTGAGCTAGCCTCATCCTCGAGGGACGCTCGTGATCAGCAGCGAGCACTGACCTCTTTAGGAGGTCAGGGGACAAAAAGGGGGAATCACCCACACCAGTCCCCTCAAGATTAGAGATAGTGGGCACTCCAATAGATTATAAGGCTAACTTTTTCTTAGCTTTATCCTTCTCTCTATCTTTCCTCGTATCTCTTCTTTCTCTGTCTCTCTTTCTCTCTCTCTCTCTCTCTCTCTCTCTCTCTCTCTCTCTCTCTATCTCTATCTCTCTCTTCTTTTCGTATTCTTATCTCTTTTTATCTCTTTCCTTGTCTTGCTCTATTCCTTTATCAGATACGCCAGAACCAATACCATTAGGAGAGCCTACTACAGAAACCTTCAGAGATGGCATCCTATCAGCAAAGATCACATGATCGTCATTATCATCAGGAAGCCTTGACCTCCTCTTCTTAACTAGAGGAACCATGTACTTTTCTTCCTCCTCCTCTTCTTCTTCTTCCTCTTCTTCTTCTCCTCCTACATCTACTCATCCTCTTCAATATTCTTAGCTCTCCTCCTCTTCTTCTTCATAACTTTCTTCTTCAATCAGAACTGCATTAAAGGGAGGCCTACCTCTGGGGCTTTCAAAATTAGAACTTGATCAACTGGTCGAGTAATGAAGTTGGTACCGGTATTATTGTATTCCAAGATAAAGGCTGTCGACTTGGGATACTCATCTTTTGCAAATCTCTCCATCATGCTCCAGGCATTCACAAGATATTCAGTATTAATTTCACTAATGTCAGACTCTTGGTTCTTGGCACGAGCTACAATAATAAAGAAGAGGAATATCTGTCACAAGAATGAGAAGAGTTAATAAGAAGTTAGCAGAAAAAAAGGAAGCAACCTATTTTGGCCTCTCTATAGTAAAAAATGGGAGGGTCACGTGGTCTCTCCCCCTCCAACAATGGAGGGTAATGCTGGTTTCTTGCAATAAACCCACTTTTCCAGTAGTTTTGTGGTAATACGAAAGATTTACCACTAGAACTCTCTCGGATTTTCTGGTTTTCAGATACAATAACCCCTCTTTGATCTTCAAGTATGCATAACAGTAACATTTTTTCTACAAGACCCAACTTTATTCCATAAAGAGTATTTATCCTATGGAAACCGTGTACTATCTTCCATACGTTAGAGGGACATTAATCAATAAAAATGGAA
The DNA here is from genome assembly GCA_949130495.1 of Sambucus nigra. Taxonomy (NCBI): domain Eukaryota; kingdom Viridiplantae; phylum Streptophyta; class Magnoliopsida; order Dipsacales; family Adoxaceae; genus Sambucus; species Sambucus nigra. The sequence goes on from OX422222.1 coordinate 314,602,613, forward strand.
AAGTACCTACAAATTCTAAGAAACAACTCATTTGGGGAGAATGTCAAACCCCCCTGAGTTATTAGGATGGTGTGAATCCAGTGCCCCCCATTAGCTTTACGAACATTACAAGGAAGGGGGGCAAAGTCGACAATCACCCAGTTAGGGATGTTATACTTGTGCATACACTCTTTTACAAATTTACCATCTAACATCGCCATAACTAAATAAGTAGTAGAGGAAATCCTAGCTACAGTGACTAGATAATACAAAGAAAAATAACTAAAAAGGGGCAAAGACTATAACTTATAGGCAATAACGGGGCCTTGCGAAAGCACAGAAGAAGGGGAATTTCACATTTTAAAATAAAAGAGGAGCTTAGGAACGGAGTATGCACAAAAACGACTAGAGACAGTGAGCAAATATTTAAGTACATAACACCTGATCACCATAATACTCTAATGATGAGTTTCAACTTCCCAGGAAGATTTTAGCACTCCAATTTTTTTAAGACAAGCATTCCCTTTATGTAAGCCTTGTTATTACAAAGATTCCATCACGGACTCTCATTACATTTCAAGGCATTGGACCTCTGACGCAGTTGAAATCTGTTAGCCTATGGTTATTAGCCCAAAGATTTCAGGGGCAATTGTGGGAGTCCATTTTTTACAAGTTCATAAGAGTAGCCGACCAAGATAACTTGAGTTATTTATCCTAGACCAAATCATAACTTAATTTGTACAAGGGCAGTTTAGTTAGAGGAGGACACTCGCAGATACTGTCAAATTAAGTGCCAAGAATATCGGTCAAGATATCCAAGCACCTCATATCCAATCCACGAACTATGATGTAGTTCCTGAAATAACTCAAACTCTGTAACATAGATATCTATAAATTGTACACCCTGACCCGGGGCAAAAGGATGATAAATTGTAATCATTAAGAGACACTTATTAATAATAAGTAACCTCTCTATGGACTTAGGCAAGTTGTCGAACCACGTACATCGTTGTTGTGTGTGATTCCATTTACTTTTTGCCCTTTGTGATTGTTTTTGTAGATCTTTTATTGTGAATTTTTATACACTCACATTAGGGTTAAAAGAAATTTTTTGAAGCCCTCAAAGTTAAATCTAGGACTTTTGTTTGGGTAAGAAATTAATGAGTTTGAGATTGGATAAGTAAATCTAGGGCTTTTTTTTAATGTTGTAGCTATTTGTTCTTATTACTAAATTTTTTTGCGTTTTTTTTTATAGATTTCACCAATTTCTCACTACAACAACTTGAAAAATGAGTCTCTCAAGTTGCTTGTTTGGTCGTTCTGTGATTAATAGTAGTATATCAACTAGAAATTTCCTTCCTATCATAAAAAAAAAAGATAAAAGAAAATTGAAGTAGAAACGCAAAAATAACGGGTTCACTAAATAAATATTTTAATAAAAAAACCAGAAAATGAAAATGTGGTAAATGTAGAAAATGAGAGTGTGAAAAATATAATAAATGATGTGGGTAATGTTATTGAAAATTAAGATATGAAAATTTTAGATAATGTAGATATTTATGATCCGTAGATAAAATATTGACCAAAATCTGATTGACACTTTAGTGAAAAGTGCCAATAAGAGACTAGGACATTGCTTTCCCTAAAGATAATGAAAATAGACACTTTTCTAGTATATATTATACTTATACTTGGAAAAATGGGGAAAATGTAATAAAAATTTCCTTGTATATTTAAGATTCTTTAATAGGATTTATTATTTTTCTTGTAAGCTGTTTAAAAAGAATCTAAATAGAACTCAATTAGCAAATAAAGGAGTTAATAATTGGAAAATATAAGTATGCCGCTTAAAAGTCTAGTTAGAGGCTTATTGAAAGATGATTTTGCATGTTTTGTCTCTTGTCTCTCCTTAATCCATATCATTTCACACTTTGTCCATACTACATAATTATTGGTATAACTAGGCTAAGACTCACTATAATCAATGTAGCAATTTCAGTCACCAACACAAATGATGATATCTTAACAAACCCCTTATTAATTAGGAAAATCAAGTGAATACATAATTTATACACACTCCCTCTTGGATGTAAAGTCATTTAACCATTAAATTATTGTTGCCTAATTAAAACCATAGTAAGGAAAAATTCAGTGGAAAAAAGCCAAAGTGAATGGAAAAAAATTCAACTTTTGTGGTCATCGAATCAATGATGGACGCGATTAATGTTGCCTCGGTAAGAACCTTTAATTAGAAAAAACAAATGAAAAAAACATAGTTAAAGGAAAATAGAGTACAACACCCATATGTCCCAAAATATCTTGTTCTTGAATTCTCCCCCGATTAGATACTCCCCCTGATTATGTCCTTTCTTTGATGATTGTGTCGATAAATTTTTATATCATACATTTTGAAATGTTGTTTTGACCTGGTGAAAACATTTGAAATGTTGTTACTTCAATATCATTTTTATTCATAAGCTCTACTCTGTAAGACTTTGTTGAAGAGGGGTGAGATTTTACTTTATCAAATCAATATGAATTCATTTTCATAACTCTTCTGGAGTTCATGTATATAGAAGAACTAAAATGTGTTGGTCATTTATCCCTCGATGTAGCATCTTTGAGTTTGTCACATGCATGAACCATTATTGATGAGATACAAAACGCGCGTGCTATGCGTGTACCTACAAATCAAGTGCAAGCCAATCGCTCTAGTAATACTCGATAAGTTGGGGTCAAATCCTTAAGGAATATGACAAAAATCATGACAAAAACTACAAGGTAGGCTTCTCAAACCTAGGTATCGACTCTCGAAAAGAAAAAAAAGGTGATTATGTTTTGGGAAGAATTCTAATTAACTACAAATAATTAAGCAAGAAAGAGTTATTAAATTTAAGAAAGCAAGAAATTGAAGTTTTTGATTTTATGAAAACACTTTGGAAAAAGTAGAGTCGGGATACAATACCCCGGACCATAGGTATTTATGCTAAATATAAAATTATTGACAACTAAATATTTAATTAGAAGAAAACGTTAACTAATCCGAAGCACTATATATATGAAGGTGTCAATCCGCACAAAATTTTATCAACAAATTAATTATAGTGAATGACAGAATTATTAACACGTATATTTCATTCCCAAACACTCTGATTGCCTACGAAAAATGGATTTAAAATATAAAAAATATTTGTTTCTATAAAAATATCAAACTCTATTAATGAAACATAAAATTATGTCGAATTTTTTATGTACCATCAAAAACCTAGGTTGGTTTCATATTCCCTAACTCTTTATGAATATAGTCGGACATAATATTATACATCCATACGTAAGAATCGATAAAAAAGAATGTAAACATAATGAAATAATAGTGAAGGTAATGGAAATTATGGTTACTAAGATTGAAGAACATCAACATAAAAGAAAAACAAAAAACAAAAATAAGGCTATGATCCATTATTGAATTGATGATGCAAAATATTATCCTTGAGGGTCTTAATGATATGTAGCCTTATAACTGAATTAAAACTATGTTAAAAGAACCCTAATGACTAAATATATATGTTAGAAGTCGTTTAGAAGAGTCCTCAAACTAGAATACTCTTTTTGCTAAAAGATAGGCTTAAAAAAATCCTGCTCCAGCACAAGTCGCGGTTATGGACCGTGACAATAGTTGTCATGGTTCTAGTCCATTTCTAAAGGACAACCCAAACCCATTCTCCAAGGCGAACTGATTTTCCATTATCTTATATCCAAGTGCATTCTTTTGGTTGATTTCCTTCTTATTTGCACTTTTCCCCCTGAGTTTTCATCTCAATATCACTTAATCATAACATCTTCACCATAGCTCGGATTGAGGTGTCCTTAGTCTAGTGTGCTCATGACTTCAATATCTTCAACTTTCCTGTTGGCTCCTCGCGCGTGCTACGACTAAAAAAATTACTGAAATACCCTTGACTTCCGTTTATTTTGATTCTTTCATTATTTCGGCATTCCTCTCGCATCCAGTTGCACGAAATACCAGTCAAACAAGAGAGAAATACACAAAACATAAAATACTCACCAAAAAAGGGTTAGTAGCATAAATATGGGATAAATCCAGGCTAAATTCAATTCAAGGGACTATAAAATTACAAAAATTAAAGGAATAATTATGAAATATCTAGTCTTGATCAAACCCCCTAACTTAGAACATTGCTCAACCCGAGAAATTTTAAAAATTAAGTGCATGAGTTTAAATAGAGTTCTAAATAATTAATGTGATAGGACACCTCTTTCGCGGGCAAGCGATTGGATTTAAGGTATGAAAAAAGTCGCTAAACTCCTAAGTTACCCTAGTAGGACGAGTGGTGTCTCGTGAGGGTTAGCAGTGAATTTACCCACAAAATTCATTTTTGGACGACTCTAAGAAAATATCAAAATTATAAAAAACCATAAAATTTAAATTCTAGAAAAATAATCACTTCAAATTTTATTTGATAAATTTAATTCATAGTGTGCGTGCGAAGCCAAAAATTAAACCGCTAACTTCCACCGATTGCTCATTACATTACTTTTTGGAAGTTCACTTTTATTTAATTTCTCACGGAATACATTTGCAAACGAATTTCTCGGATTGTGGTTTTTTTCTTATGCGTGATATTAGGAATAAATGAAGTGGAACAAGATTTTATGCACACAATTGAAAGATGAAAAAATTTAGGGTGAAAAGATCTCATAAATGGTTCATCGTCATTGAAAAATGAAAAATCGCCATTATTTATTCCCACCGTTTTGTCTTTTTATTATTTGTTCATATTTTTGCTATCCTAGCGGTAATTAATTTCATTATTCAGACTCGGTTAGAACTTTTTTGGGTTAAGATGCTTTGGGTAATAATGGGAATGGTTGGGAATTTTTCGGAGTTGGAAAATTTTCTTTCGATGTCCTGTGACACTTTTTCGTGCATTTTTCTTATTTTGGCTTCTTTTTTCCCTTTTCCTTCTATTTTTCATATTTTTTCCTATTTTTTTGTTTGAGCATTTTTCTAATTTTTCTTGTCCATTTTTATGCACCATTTGGACTTAACTAATGAATTTACGATTTTCACAACTTTGGGCTAATTAAGTTTTTTGGGTCAACAAACGAAAAGGTTAAAATGGTTGGGCTCAAAGTGGTTAGCAAAATGAAAATTTTCATGGTTTTTTATGGCTAATATTAGGGGTGGAACCGGTACGGTTTTTACCGTACCGTACCATTTTGGTCTGAAAAAAATGGTTTTGATTTCATATATTAAAATATCAGAAACCGATCTTACCGAAACCGAAATTACCACAAAAAAGTTGGTTTGTTTTGGTTTAATATTTAAAAATCCGATTTACCGAAATTACCGTGACGAATTTACCAAAACAAGAAAAAATCGTACCGAGATTACCGTACCGTACCGAATTTACCGAAACCTGGAAAAACCGTATCGAAATTACCGTACCGTACCAAATATATCAAAATTACCATACCGAATTTATCGAAACCAGAAAAAAATTGGTTTTTGTTTTGGTTTTAATATTTAAAAAAGTTGGTTGGTTTTGTTTTTGATTTTTTTGGGCTTTTAGTACTGTTTACCGAAACCAGAAAAAACTAAAATTAGAAACCAGAAAAAATCCGAATTTACCGAAACTAGAAGAAATCAGAGAAAATCAGAATTTACCAAAAACAAAAAAGAAAACGAAATTACTGAAAAAATCGAAATACCGGCCGGTTTGGTTTTGGTACTGATTTTGGTGTACTGGGTGGTAAACTGGTACGGTTTGGTTTTACCATCCAGAGTTTGGTTTTGGTAATGGTATCTACTATTTACCAACCAAACTGTACCGCTTACACCTCTAGCTAATATTTTTGGGTGAACAAACGATGGACTAACTTCATTTATTTGAATTACTAATTACATTACTATATGTGTCTCGAGATGAATTTTAATTTTGGGACCTTTTTAACGCGTTTTTAAAATAATATTTCACTCGTTTTCCATAACCGATCAAAATAATGGCTTAGATGACTTATTAACACTGAAAAAAACTTTGGTTCAATGTTTAACTTAGATTGATTTAATTACTCAAAAAAGTGATTGGCTCAAAAATCTAACTGGGTTAAAAATCAATGCACTTATTCGTCAAGTAGTCAATTTTCTCTCAATTTCCATTTTTGGTCAATTTCGGCTTAGCGCATTAGATTTTTACAAATTGAGACTTCAAACAAAATTTAGTTATCTTTTTGAAGATTTTAAAATCCAGTTTTTATTTATTTGGAAATGTTTTAACTTTTTTTGGAATTTTTCAAATTTTTATAAACTTTTGAAATTTTCACTTTTTTGGGCATTATAAAATTTGTGATTTTTAAAAGACGCATGTGTACTCCCCAAACTTAGAATTTTTCATTATCCCGAATCAAAAGGACTAAAATATAAATAAAAAAATAGTGTAAAAATAAAACGAGCAAATATTAAAATGCAATAAAGCACTATATAAGCTCAAAACACGACTCGAAAATATACCAAAAAAAATCACCCAATACGCGTTGGGGTTGCGATGACCTCTCTCTCCTAAAACTTACTCAACCCCTAGATCATTCATTTTTTAATTTCTTATTTGTCTATTTTGCAATTCAATTGAGATCTTCCTAGTCACATCCATTTAAGAATAGTTTGTAATGACACATTGGTATATATGGTTATTTTCATATCTTTCTTCAAACAATTATTAGATAAGATTGTTGTACATATATCCATATGGATTTTCTAATGTACAATGAAAGTTTTAGTTGATTTGAGTACGTACTCCTTATCTCTGCTTTAAGAAAAGAAAATACTTATAGATTTTTTTTATGTATTCTTCGTATAAGTCCCATATATAAAAGTAGTTATAATAGTCATGGGTCTTTTATAATATATTTTAAAAAAATGCTAAGCTAGTGAGATATCTTAAAAGTACTTACGGTCGTAATGGGATGGTATGTTATAATATTCACGAGTATCATAGACCATACATTTTTTTAGTGAGTTTTAACATTTCACATTCTTATAAACACTGATTCGTAACCTTTAAGGTTAACATCTTTTGGGGTGTCTACTATTGTTCCAAATGCAACATATATATTAAAAGACTCAACTTATACCATTATGACATTTTCATTTTTAGGAAATATATTCTTTATCGACATTCATTTATAATACGTTAATGTGTATAATCAGTGCATTTCTATTTGTGTAGTTGTAATAGATATAATTATATCATCAATGATCATCTTTAGTCATCCCACTTTTCTCTCATTTATGTATAAAATATAGGGATTTCATTTAATATTAGTTACCTTTGTCAACTTCAAGGGATTTATAGTCACTTCAGGGACTTGTGATTTTTCATAGACAATAACCTCTTCTAGGATTTTAGATAAAGTGGATATTTTGTTCATAACCTCTTCTTCAGCATTACGTAAAATATCTTCTGGAGTATTATTTGAATATGATATTATTTGACCTCCACTACCGGGGAGTCAAGTATTTGGGACCTATAAATTTTTCACATTTCTGGTGTGCAAGAAATTTATTTATTTTCGAATTTATTTCCTCCTAATAAGACAATGATTTTGGTAAGAACATTTGCATTTAGTCTGTGTGAGTGCATCTCATTTGATGTCCCAATATCATGATTCACTTCAGTTTTACATTGAGCGATAAAGGGGAATAAATGAGACAAAGTGAAATTATTCCACGATAATTCTCCTCGAATTTCTACAACGGTCTATTCTTAAGGAACAATTTGTACTTAGGGTACCTTATATCCTACCCCTAACGACGAGAAGATTATCTCATAAATAATAAAATTTTATAAAATATGTATAATAAACACTACATTTGTCAATAGTTCAATAACTACAGAGCTTCAAGCTTATGACATAGTTCATTTCTTATAATGATATATATAATATAGTATAACCTCATGAATAATGAAATGAGAGTTTTTTCTAGTTTAAGCTTCCGATTTTCAACATTAGAAGTAATGAGAAATTACTTTTCATTATTTATTAATATGTTACCCATGTATTTTGATGTCCATGAAATGAGGAGAACATCTTTAGGGGTTGCTTTCATATAACTCAACGCATATGAATGGGAGGGTACCACATAACAAAATCGCATAGGCTCTTCTGGAGATTTAGGTTCAACAATGGTTTAACCTTTTACTATACTACATAGCAAGTTTGAAAATTTTCTTGTTTTCAGAATAGTGTGAATTTTTCATTATCTGGTAGACAAATGTCTTTATATATGATAGTTCAAAATTATCAATTACTATTTTCAATATATATTTTTTGTGAAAAATAATCCAAAGATATATGTGTAAAAATCATGCATTTTGATGACTTTCTATCTGTTACACCTCGCCTAATTAAATAGCGGGTGATTAGTCCATTATCTTATTAAACAGGATTTTCATTTGGTTCATTCTTAGCATCACTGTTGAAAATTGTATTAATTACTAATCACCTACTAGTTAATTGAATCGATGCCAAATTTTATCTTTTCATTTAACAGTTAACACTATATAAAAAAAACTTAATTAAACCATTCCCACATTCCTATAGTTCCAACCATCATGGAATATGAATGAATAAATAACTATACTTCTAAATAAAATATCGACTCAAAATCCAAATACGAACATCCATACCAATAACTAAATAAATAAAAATCCATACAAACTGAAATAATAAAATGAATAAGTACTATAGGGTTAACACACCCAAAGAGAAATACTGGAATCATGAAATCCTAAACTAGAATGAATCGACTGAGGCGTCTACTCCAATCGCTGCATGCATCCACACATGTTATAGCATTGCACCCCAGAACGGATCCTTAAGCCTGGTGTCCATGTAGCTGGACACCTTAAAAGATTTTTAAGAAAAGAAAATATTTTGCAAACGGGTCAGAGCCCAATTATTTAAAAATGTGTAGCAAGAATTTTGTTGCATAAATGAAATGCCTAGTATATAATGTTCATAATTGATTTCACGATCACACTCTCTTGAAGACAACCTCACCTCTCTTCAACAGTGCACACCTATCACGGTTATTTATCCTATTTAGTCATTACTCGGTCAAGCTGGAACAGTGGCTACCTACACTAGCCTGATAACCACTTCGCTGTAAGTTAAACACAATATCATAATTAGTATAATACACAAAACCCTCATATATATGAATATACTAAATGTTACACAAATACTGTTAATAGATAGTCACACATTATCTAAGTATATACACATATCTCTCACTAAGCATATATATATATATATATATATATATATAGATACACTCCATCCCCATAGCTTGGTCCTATTAGATGCATTTCTCATACATGCTATCGGGTTCTAGGCACATCTCGTGTCACCTCTGGTCACCGTCTCAGAATCTCACCATCGATCCCAAATCATAAATAAATAATGGAGGGGATTGTAAATACATAGGCCTTAGATTTCAATACACCTTCCTTAAAGACCTGCGTGACATCCCCCTCTCATAACGGTAGGAGCCACCTAAGCACTATAACCTGGAGCACCATCCAAACCCCTTTTGAATCGCTAAGGTGGAACCACCCACTACACCCAAACCTCCTAGATAGCATCCTTGAGTAACAAATAAATAAACACAATTTGCATTAAAGTCACATGCATACATCTATATATAGAATTCACACATTTATATATATTCTAAATGTTAACAAGTCCGTTCGTAATTTCTTACTTCCACACCAAATTGCTACAGCTCGCCATTTATTTTAACTATAGGATTATACGTTTTGCCTCCTATATACTCAGTTAGTCTCCTATTAATCTCACAAAGATCCCTATAAATTTTGGTTTCCACTCGTCACTCATTATAAAATCAAGGGTATTTTAGTCCTTTCACATTTTATGTCTAAATAATAACACTCCTTGGACAGCTTACTACTCTAATATAGATACACGTGGCTGTAAATGGCACTAAATCTGCGTTTGGGTGACAACGATATCCCCATTTAAAGTTTCACAAAAAATGCAATTTCCAACCCAAAACCTAGGGTACAGGTCAACCTGCCCTGACCCCCCGATCGACCGCCCCTCCTTTTCCTCCTTATTGTTTCCATCCTAGGCTAAATTCCCATCACCTCTCGACTAGGCCTGGGACCTAGGTCGATCGGTCCCTCCAGACCTGCTAACACGCTGTTGCGTTTTATGTTTTTTTTTTCAATTCAAAACTCATCTCCAATCGATTCCAATCATTACCAACTGATTTCCCATGATTATGTCATCAATCCTCATTATCATTCTCAGGGATTTACTTGATCAAAATAAGTTTATACATTTCATTATTAGTTTCAAATTTTAATTAATAATTTTAACAATTATAGATATCATCATTTATAAATTTCTTCATCATCTACAACCTCTAGAAAGCCCAAAATTTTACAAATCATTAACATTTTACGTTCTAAAAATTCCTTTATTCCCTCTTCATCTTCAGCCTCTAGAAACCCAGAAATTAACAACTCTCAAATGTGTATATTTTCCAGATTCATCTTATTCACATGGGTTTAGATTTAGTTTCCTTCAACATCGAATTTTCCATATTTATACACAATGATTTTTTAATTTTCACATTTATTACCACAAATTCATTTATTATCACTATTAACTACAACTCACATAAAGCAAGAAAATACTTGCCTTTGTGGAAAAAATCCGACGACTTCTTCTCGGAAAACTTGCCCGGTATGGTCTTTTCCTCCCTCCTTCCTTCTTCTTCTTTCTCCTTTCTCTCCTCCCTCAAAATTTAGTGTTTAGGAATGAATAATGACTGCCCAACTCTTTTAAACCTAGGTTAAGTTTTCCTAATCCATAAATTAAGCCTACGGGATAAATTCAAAAGACTTAAAATACCCCCATATAGGTCTGGTTATGTCTAAAAAGACCCCGGGACCCAATTACTACCCCCGAGCACACTATTTTGACTATTTCGATTTCTTCGGGCTCAATCGTGACCTCAAAATTTGCATCCAAATCACGTAATACCATCATTTTATTTTCACCTCAAAATACGACATGCGTGAAATTAATATAGACTGAATTAACATAAATTATAAATCACCAAATTAAATAAGTCCTTCGAATTAAATAAATTCAAAATCACCAATTGTAATTAAATACTAAATCACCAATTTAATTAATCAACAAATAAAATAAGTTCACTAAATTCCAAATCACCAATTTTAATTAAATACTAAATCACCAATTTAATTAAATCCTAAATCCTCATAAATGCGGGGTATTACATACTTCTCCCTTACAAAGGAATTTCGTCCTCGAAATTAAGCTAAGTCTAGTACTCCAAGCCTCGAATGTTTACCTAATCACATACCTTTAATATCGCTACTTATATTTCTAACTCTTCTAATTGTGAATTATTTTAAAATTGATTTAATTACCTAGGGAACCCATATACCCTATACCCATGCTTATCTGCCCAAATGTTACCCGACTCCACTAGCCTCAAATTTTAACATAATTATCATTCCTTAGATATAACTGCATAAACGAGCAATAACTATGGTACTAACTTATGTCCCAAATGACCAAATATCTCCCCACTTCCAACGTTGCACTAAGTTTCATTCGTGGGACGTCTCGCAAAGCAAAATCCAAATAAGGAACCCCCCGATACACTACTACCTAACGTTGTCGGTCATCGAGATCTGTGATGTCCTCAATCCATAACACGTACCCCTAAATCCCCACCTGTTGACATAAAAGTATACTCGTCCACTCCTATGTTACACAAGACAACACACATCATGGTGCCCTTACTGTCACTAGTTTCTTAGTGCACATAAATCCTGAGATATATCTCTTCACTCGACAATAAGGCAATCTACCCTGAATCACATCAGTAAATGCCCTTACTCATCAGGATAAAATAACAATACAAACATATTCTCATAAGTCCAATATCCAACACACTATAATAGATATAGATATACATATATAGGCTATACCCTCTTTAAGGTGATACCTAGGAAAAATAAATCATACCCTCGAACAACGAACATAAATTCCTACTATACTAGTTTACTCTATTCTCATAACACCCGAAAGCAGTAAACTAACATGTAATGTAAACATCCTCTTAGTGTACATGCCCTCTCTTTCCTAGGTGACACAAAATATCCCTACTACCCCGCGGTAATTAATTACATATATACTTAATAAGGCTATTACGATCAACGCACCTACTAAATCTGACTCACTCACGAATTCTAGTGATCATAATCTTACTTACGATGCCCCCGTGTCATTAAAATTACCCCCATACTCATAGGATGACAAAGTAATTTTACCTCTATATTCTAACTGATTTGCCTGGTCAATATGTTCCTGATAGAAGTCCTCTCGTCCGAACTGACCCATGAACTGTTGTAGTGGTTGTACATCGAGAACCTTATCTTGTAGTTGTCCTATGCCTTGCTCAGGACAATCTTGCCTCTTATGGCCTGTCTCTCCACAGTCAAAACATTTCCCAGAAAATCCTCCCTTCCACTGATCCTATCCTGGCTAGCCTGCCCTTCTATTCCCTTGGCCCTGGCGACCTTCAGGAATGAAATGATGTTAAGACTTCTGAGGGCCCTATTGACCCTGCCTGAACCTAACACCCTCAGATCAATAACCCCAAAACTAAACTTGTTGGCTTGGTTCCCTTACTAAAGATCCCTCTCCTACTGTTGTTGTGCCCCACCGACACCATTCCCAACTACCTTTCTAGTCTGACTAGACCCATTCACTCTGTTGCTATTCTTCATATGAAAATGCTGATCATGGCAATAAAGTAGCGATGCGTTCACAACCTCTGTGTATGTCACTAGCGCCGGATTACCTAACAAGTGCTGTCAGATCTTACAGACAAGACCATCCATGAACTTATGCATTACCTTCTCTTCAGTGTTTACTTCATCTTTCACGAAATTTGCTAACCGAGTGAGCTCTTCTTCATATTCTTCCACGATCCTGTCTCATTGAGAAACGTTGAGAAACTGCCGCCATAATTCTCTCTCCATGGAGGATAAAAAATATTTGCGGTCAAAATGCACCCAGAACTCATTAATGCTCATCATATCTCTCTCCTCTACGGAGATCATGGACTACCACCACTGCAAAGCTGCGCTCGCTAGCTTGAGTGGCATTGCATTTAGTCATACACAGGTGGCATTGCATGTCCCTCTTCCACTTATTGGCCATTATCATATCTGAATTACCCTAATATTCTGGTGGATGACCCTTCTGAAATGCTTATCTTGCTCTCTTCCAATCAAATGGCCCCGAGTGGACCTAAATGTCGGGTGCCACTAACTATTGTGGTTGATTTCGAGGAAAATGTTATGCCATTGTGGTCATAGCTGCGTTAATTTCTTGTGCCATGATCTTCGCCACCTGTGCAGTTGTCATCATCATTGGTGGTGGTTGCGGCTACGGAACCTTTGTCTCCTAACGAGTCTCTCTCTCCTCATCTCTCGCTGCTGCTATAAACGGTCTACCTCTCCTAGGAGGCATCTGAAATAAGATTTGAAATATGTATAAGTTCACCACCAAATACAAAGTAATCGACAGACGATTATAAATATGGATACGCAATAAAGAATACAACAATCCTACAATAGGGCTCTATATCAAAGAACACTAAGATGAAACGTAATAAGACACACATATCCTACTGGCTCTAGAACCTGATGCTCTGATATCATCTGTGACACCCCGCCCAATTAAATATCGGGTGATTGGTCATTTATCTTCTTAAACAGGATTTCCATTTGGTTCATTCTTAGCATCACTATTGAAAATTTTATTAATTACTAATCACTTACTAGCTAATTGAGTCGGTGCCAAATTTTATCTTTTCATTTAACAGTTAACACTATATAAAAAAATTAATTAAACCATTCACACATTAATATTGTTCCAACCATCACAGAATATGAATGAATAAATAATTATCCCGCCGAATAAACTATAGGCTCAAAATCCAAACACAAATAACGAGGCCAACAACTAATTAAATAAAACTCCGTACAAGCCGAAATAATAAAATGAATAAGTACCGTAGGGGAAGCACGCCCAAATAGAATTACTGGAGTCATGAAATCCTAAAATAAAATGAATCGATGGAGGCGTCTACTTCAATCCCTGAATGCATCCACACATGTCGCAGTATCGCATACCTGGAGCGGATTTTTAAGCATGGCATCCCTATGGCTGGACACCTAAAAATATTTTTAAAAGAAAATATTTTGCAAATGGGTTAGAGACGAATTATTTAAAAAAATTTAGCAAGCATTTTATTGCATAAATGAAATGCCTAATATATATTATTCATAATTGATTTCACGGTCCCACTCTCTTGAAGACAGCCTCACCCCTCTTCTACAATGCACACATATCGCAATTATTTATCATGTCTAGTAATTACTCGATCAAATTGGAACAATATCTACCTACACTAGCCCAATAACCATCCGTTGTAAGTTAAGCCCACTATCATAATTAGTATAATACACATAACCCTCGTCTATATGAATATACTAAATGTTACATCAATAATGTTAATCGATAGTCACACATCATCTAAGTATATACACATATCTCTCACTATGAGAGAATATATATATATATATATATATATAAACACAAACACACATCGCATCCTTATAGCTTGGTCATATTTGATGCATTTCTCGTACATGCTATCGGGTGCCAGACACATCTCCTGTCACCTGTGGTCACCGGGTCAGAATCTCACCACCGATCCCAAATCGTAAACAAATAATGGAGGCGGTTATAAATACATAGGCTTTAGGATTTAAATACACCTTCCTTAAAGACTTGTGTTACATCCCCCCTCTCATAACGTTAGGAGCCACCCGAGCACTATAACCTGGAGCACCATCCAAAACCCGCTGGAATCTCCAGGGTGGTACCGCGCACTATGCGCAACCTCCTTGATAGTATCCTAGAGTAACAAATCAATAAACACAATTTCCATTCAACTAAAGGCAACAAATTCACATATTTATATATATTATAAGTTTTAACGAGTCCGTTCGTAATTTCTAAGTCCCACACTATATAGCTACACCCCCATTTATTTTTAACTATAGGATTATACCTTTGTCCTCCTATATTGTCAATTAGTCTCCTATTAATCTCACAAAGGTCCCTACAAAATTTTTTCTTTAATCGAGGAATTATCATCACTAATTATAAATTCAAGGGTATATTATACCTTTCAAATTTCATGTCTAAATAATAACACTCCTAGGACAACATACTACTCTCAGCTAGCTACGCGAGGCCGTAAACGACAAGTAAATCAGAGTTCGTGTGACAAATATATCCCCATTTAAAGTTTCACAAAAAATGCAATTTCTGCCACAAAATCCAGGATACCGGTCGACCGGCCCTGACCCTCGATCGACTGCCCCTCCATTTACCCCTTACTGTTTCTGTCATAGGCTAAAAATCCCATCACCATTCGACCAACCCTGGGACCCCGATCGACCAGTCCCTCCAGACCTACTAACACGTTGCTATGTTTTATTTTTGTTTCCAATTCAAAAGTTCTCTCCAATCGATCCCAATCATTACCAACTTATTTCCCAAGATTATATCATCAATCCTCATTATCATTCTTAAGGATTTACTTGATCAAAATAATTTTTTACATTTCATTATTAATTTAAAATTTTAATTAATAATTTCAACAATTATAGATATCACCATTTATAAATTTCTTCATCAACTACAACCTCTAGAAAACCAAAAATTTTACGAATCTCTAATATTTTACGTTCTCAAAATTTCTATATTCCTTCATCATCTTCAACCTCTAGAAACCCAGAATTTTACAACTCTCAAATGTGTAAATTTTTAAGATTCATCTTATTCACATGTGTTTAGATTTAGTTTCCTTTAACATTGAATTTGCAATGTTTATACACAATGGTTTTCTAATTTCTACATTTGCTACCACAAATTCCTTTATTAGCATTATTAACTAAAACTCACATAAAGAAAGAAAATACTTGCCCCGGTGGAATAAATTCGGCGACTTTTCTCAGAAAACTTGCCCAATATGGTATTTTCCTCCTTCTTTCCTTCTTCTTCATTCTTCTTTCTCCCATCTCTCAAACTTTTGGATTTAGGTATGAATAACGACTACCTAACTCTCTTAAACTTAGGTTAAGTTTCCCTAATCACTAAATTAAGCCTATGGGCCAAATTCAAAAGAGATAAATACCCCCATATAGGCCTGGTTATGTCAAAGAAGGCCCCGGGACCCAATTACTACCCCAAGGTACACTATTTTGACTATTTCGACCTCTCCGAACTCAGTCGTGACCTCAAAATTGCCATCTGAGACACTTAATACCATCATCTTATTTTCACCTCAAAATATGGCACGAGTGAAATTAAAATAGATCGAATTAACTTAAATTCTAAATCACCAAATTAAATATGTCCTCCTAATTAAATTAATACCAAATCACCAATTTTAATTAAACACCAAATCCCCAATTTAATTAATCACCAAATAAAATAAGTTCTCTAAATTCCAAATCACCAATTTTAATTAAATACTAAATCACCAATTTAATTAAATCCCAAATCCTCATCACAAATCAGAATTTAATCATTCTGCTTTAAGCACAAAAAATCTAACAATACGGATATCAAATGAGGATGTATATTTAAAAGAGGAAAAAAATGACCAATTGATGTTGAGAACATTGGGTTTATATAAACTATAATATTAAAACCTAAGACTCTAGGTTCTCAATAAAATAATTCACAAAGTGCCTAGTGTGAATTACGTGATATTTAAAACTTTAAGTTTTCTTATTTATGTGTTAGAACTTCTGGTTCTACAATAACAGTGAGCATCAGGTTCAATATTATTAATTCAAAGGCCATTAAAGTCTCTACCCTTTTTATATCAAATCTTCAGGTTTGATTAAGGGAACAATGTTACAGTTTTCTAAGCAAGTGTCAAGTATATTTATGAACTTTCACATATGATAATACAATATACCTTTTTAAAATGAGGGGATTATTGTTTGCATTCGCTACACATTCTTAATATTTTAATGGATAAAAATTGACTAGAACATAAATTTAATGATTAAAAGAGTATTTAAAAAGTTATTTTAATTAAAAAATAAAATAAGAAGACAAAAAGTGGAAAACGCATGTTTTAATATTTAATTTATTTAAAACCAAACCCAACTGAAAATATATTTGGAGCTTCAGATCCAAATTATTAGTTTGAGAAGTTTCAATATCATTACCCCATGAATTATCAAAACATAAAGTTTTGATTTATGGTATATTTTTTCTAGAACTTTAAGTCCAAATATTTTAAAATACCATGAGAACTACAGGTCTCATATTTTAAAAATTGATTAAAAAAAATTATATCCTAATTACAAATAACAATCTATGAAATTCTAGTCATAATAATGATTATGTATCTGAATGTCCCAAATATAATTGGACGACTCTTGGTCTATACCCTTTAAATTAGACAATCAAAACTTCAAGTTTGATTGTAATGTATTTTCTTTCACACTTTAGGCCCAAATAATTTACGTAAAATTTGAATGAGAAAAAATCTATTCCCATATTTGAATTATTATTAGGATTTTTTTTTTATCCCAATTGTAAATAATAAGGGCAACTTCAGAACACAATATTAAATATTTAGGGACTTTGAACTTACTACCCAATTATATCCAATCTTCAAGTTTAATAAGTGGTAAAATTATTTAGGACTTCAGGTCCGAAATATAAATATTAATTGAGAATTTTTAGTCCCAAATTTTGGGTCCCAGTTTTGAATGATAATTAGGAACTTCGGTAATTAATAAATATAGAAAACTTCAAGTTCCTAATTTATAATTAATAATTTGAAAACATTGGGTTCTAATAATACTTTTTGAACATAAAGTCCCGAAATCAATTTTTTTTTTTTATAAATTATACATAAACATAAGAGGTTAAATATAGTGCCTAAAACATTATTAGTCGAACCATAAATGTGCAAAAAGAATTAGGAGTAAAATCAAATGTGAGTGAATATAAAAGTAATAAAAAATTTGGAAGATGAACTTTTAGCACCCAAAAGTATTGGTTTAATTTATAAATATGTGATCTACAAACCATATGATATTTTCTATGCAACATAATGTGATTTATCTAATTTGATGATAAAAATATCATAATAGCTTGTCAAAACAAAAGAATGAATAAAAGATTTGAAATGATAAAAAAAAACACTACTGCAAATATCATTATCAATATTTTAAACATTAAATATATTATAATATGAACATATATATTATATGCGAGCCATAGTTTTTAAAACAATGTAATGACTAATACGTACCTGAGATATTGAAAAGTTACTTTACAAATGTAAATGCTTGATGTGGCTCATGAAAGAAACTTAATCTTCATTGACCTATATATTATACTTATGTCCTTTTCAAGGCCAACTTTAATTTGGAAAATAGGACATGATGCATTCTGTAATAGTCTTGTAAAAAATACTCCCTAGGAATAGAAGTATATGTTTGAAGGTACTCTCTCATTTGTTTATAGAGTCTAAGAATTCAATTTGTCTTCTTTGGTATTCTTTGTTTGAAAAGTGATTTCTACTAGGTCTCATAATATTGATGCCATACCCTTCCCCAGTTAAGTTTTCACTTTAAACCATTATAATATTTCTTCTTACACTAAGGCTCGTATTATAAAAAAAATATGGAGCACGCGTGTTGATAATGTGTTGTAAAATAAAAGGGATACCAAGAAAAGTTAGAGGGTGAAATCTTTTCATTTCATTAGTATTGTATACTGAAGGGGTATGACCCCTATTTATAGTACAAACAATGGAATCTCAAAAAATCCCTTATTTAATGCAAGTGGACATCCACTTAATGCATATTTTATAATAATTTTTACTCTAATTTTTTTTACCCTTTTAAAAATAATTTTTAGCCCCGAGATCCTTCTAAATTTAATTTTTATCCCTGGGATTTTATAAAAATAATTTTTATAATCATTCTTTTATACAATTTACTTTTAGCCCCAGGTTTTCTAATTTTTCTTTACACTTGTACATTTCATAATGTTATTTCTAAGCCCCAAAATATTTATAGACAAGTTTTGAGCCTCCAACTCTCTAGAAATAATGATATCTCAAGGACTCTTTCAATCCAATAAGATATGTTTCCATCCTTAAGATTCTTCTTCATGCATTCTCATCCATGAGCTTCTCTATAACTCATTAGTATCACATGATTCATCCTTTACGCATTATTAGCCCCAAGCATCTCACTTATTCATATGTACCAGAGCTTCTTTTGCACATATATTTAGTCTTTGTCTTCAATTTTATGCATCAACTATTGTGAGCTACATATTTAAGAATCTTCATCCTTGAGCTTCATCTTAACCCCCTTCATATATTTAATCTAACCTATAGAGTCTCCTCTCGAGCGTACTATATCTAGATTGCCACGTCTCTTTAATCATAGTTTCACTAACAAGAAAAATAGTTATTACGACAACCTCAATACCATGGCGTAAGCGATGATTGCCTATTAAACCTCGTCTCACTAATGTGAATGACGATTATTTTAACAACATAGCTACACCGGTATGAAATCGTTGGTGATATGTTTAACACTAAAATCCCCACAAAACCAACTATGGAGGTTTTCTTTGCTTCACTAAACTCTGCCTTTCCAACTAGATGTGTTAATGGGAGTTTGCCACTAGACGATTTGACATAAGAATGATCTGACCATGTATGGCCCACATGACCCCATCTTTTTGCACGTCAACATATTTCTAGTGTCCTCGAGTAATTACGACAGGACCCACTATCTCTTTCGCCAACGCTAAGAGGTAAACAACTCAGCCATCTCCAATTATGGAGGGACCGACTGGTTGTTGTCTTAGGAATTATCTATTCCATTTATTTTTGTATATAAAGGAGTGGCTTGATCCTTGTTCAAAGAAACTTATCTTTACTTCTCTCCATCTCTCTTAAGTTTTCTCTCCTCTCCCTCGGTTTATGTAATACTCCGGTGACATTCGAATATAATAGTTTCTAAGTTTTTAATTTCCTCTTTTATTATTATCAGTTTTTTCATATTATCAGTCTATTTTGTTATATTGATCCTCCCTTTTTATGGTATCAGAGTCATGTTCGCATAAACTGTTTGTTAATATTTAGGTGGTAATAATTAAGGTCTGAATTTCACACCGGAATAGTAAGTTACTGTTCACCAGTGTGAATAGAAATTTACCTCATAATAAAAATCTAGTTTAAAGAATTATAATAAAGATAATTAGAAATATGGCTTTGATATGCACTGGCATTTGTCACGTTAGGGTTATGGCCGTGTTTACAAGATGGCGTTGAGAAATTTTGTCCCAAGTAAATCGTTGATTGCTGGGTGTCAGAAATTATTTCTATTCCAGTTTATTTCATTTAGTTAAACATAGATATTTTTTTGAGCATTTATTTTCCTTCTTTCAGATCATAAGGTTTATTTCTACTTAAATAATAGAATTTGTATTATGGAATTAAACACCATAGATAACCAAAGTACACATGAGTCAATAAAGAACTCATCTTTAATTGAATTCGATGTTCAAAAGGATTTGAACAGATGGACTATACCTAACGTCCAACCAAAAACTATATATAATACCAACTGGTACAATTTTCATAGCAAATATGTTACAAAAACTATGGAATAGACAATAAGTCTAAATGAGTAAGATAAATCTATTGGGCTCTTAAATTTGAAGATCTTAAGGATCACATAAAGGATAAGAGTTATCATTTTATCCATATAGGTTTGATACAAATTGCTTTTAAACCTTTAACTCTTTGTGGCATGAATTCTTGTCCTCAAGTTACACTGCGTGGTGGCAGATGTACTAATTTTAGACAATCTTTAGTGGGAGCTATTGAAACTAGTCTTTGTAATGGACCAGTTTATTTTGATGTTTTTCTAAATCTTACTTTGTCTTTATCAGACATGTATATTGGTAAGTCTCTAAGTCTCAGAGTCCAAAAAAAAAGGTTATAATTATCTTCCTGGATTGAAAACTATTGGGATTATTTATAGAATTTACATAAAGTCATGAATACTATGGCACCCAATATTAAATAATTTAGTCCTTTTGGAACAATTGTGTTAATCGATACACATCTAATAGATTCTAATGTCCATACACATAGAACTATTAGACGGGAAGAAATTGATTTCCCGGAAACATAGGCAATTAAAAATGCCATTCCTCCTCAACCTCTCCAAAATGAGGAAATTGGAGACATAATTGAAGAAAAAGGTGGAAATGTTTTCCTAAATTTCAGGAAGTTCAGTAGGAGTCAATCTTCTAGAAATCATAGGACTCCTTCTGTAACCTATCATCCATCTACTTCACGAAATTATTTTTGTGAAGAAAATCCTAGAGATAATTTATATTAAGATGATATAAATCTCGAAGGTATTTACCCTAACGAGAGTAAAATACCTCATGGAATATGTGAGAAAAATATATCTTAGCATAGAGAATCTCCTACGCCTTCCAAAATGAATGTAAGACTTTAAATAAAAAATTAATGTCTTTTATAATTAATAAAGAAGAAATAAATAAAGAATTTTATCAACCAGGTTATGCAAAATTTCGTACTTGGTATTTTGCTAAATATAGCAAGGCGGAATTAGCCAATTATAAAAATTAATTCTATAAGTGGATTGAATATAACCAACAAATCACTTCTTTTGTTGTTTGGTTTTAAATGTTTTCTAAACATAGACACCTTTTGTTCTAGAATCAAAAGACAAACAGGTTCTCAAATCAGAGGAAAAACATCATAGATGTTGGAATACTTAAAAAGGCCAAATTATATCTTCCATTTATCCAACAAATGAACAATCATTCTCCATATATCTTGGCAGTACTAGCCAAAATAGCAGTTCTAATTTAGAAGTTAATGCATTTCTAAATTTAGAATTATGACAAAGACCATATACTCTAATGGGTGATTTAAATCCTTTGTATAAATAAGGTAATTATACCAATATCGTCTTAAATACAATAGGAGGACAACTCAACAGGATTTAGCAAAATACTGAGAAGTCGATTAGTAACAAACCTCTACAGAATAGAGTAATTAAAACTCTTGAGCAACCCGTAATTCCCCCTCCTATGGAAATTAAAGGATTTGAGATGAGCAATAGAGAAGAATTCATTTCTCAATTAAAAGAAATTGAGAACAATCTCAAGGGATTAAGATTAAATACTTTATCCCATTTATGATTGTGATTTAGAATCTTTGGTCACTCCTCAAGAAATTCATCATTTTGAATCTTCTTTTAAAAATGACCAAACTAATAAAATTAATTATTCAAACAAAGATAATTTTGGCCCAGTAAATAATTAATATCCTACACTTTCTCCTCAAGATATTCTTTATCAGGAAAGTAATCTCTATGATCAATATACATATAACAGTAAAGCCATTTATGATTTTAATATTGATTTTAGAAATAAATATCAAATTTTTGAGCTTTTACATAGCATGATCATGTATTCCACTGTATGTAAACAAAATAATAATTCTGACCAAGACATAGCACGCGTGATCATCAGTGGCTTTACAGAAACCCACAAAGGGTGGTGGGATAATATTCTCACTAATGCTCATCATAATGAAATCGTAAATGCTATCAAAATAGTAAAAATGAACATCAATAAGATGTTGCTCAGCAAGATACTATTTACACTTTATTTCTTACTATCATCCATCATTTTATTTGATCATCTGATTCTCATCAGGAAAGAAATAGAGAATTAATACATAATTTAATATGTCCAACTCTAAGCCATTTTAGATGGTACAAGGATTTTTCCTCTCTAGAGTAGTTCAACGTTCTGATGCTAACTCTCAGCATTGGAAAGCTAAATTTATTGATGGGCTTCCTACTTTCTTTGCTAAAAAAGTACGAAAAAATATGAGAGATGACCATAATGGTATTTATATCCCTTACAACAATTATACTTATGGTCAACTTTTTGGCGTAGTTGTCTAAGAAGGTCTTTCTCTTTGTAACGACCTCAAACTATAAAGGCAACTTGAGAAGAAAAATCTTACAAGAAAACATGAGCCAAGAGAATTTTGAGAGAAATTTGCTTATAATAATTCTACTCCTTCTCCTAAGAAAACTAAGGATAAATATGTATCCAAAAACTTATTCTTATAAAAAGAAGAAAAAATCCAAAGCACCTAATCAAGGTGACAGTTATAAAAACTATTTTAGAAAAAAGAATTACGATTGTTCAATAGATCAAGATCTAATTTCAAATGTGTTAAATGTGGAAAATTTGGCCATCTTGCAAATAAATGGAAGACTCAAACTAAATTAAACAACCTTCAAATTGATAAAGACTTAAAGGAATAATTGAGTAAATTACTACTCAATTCTAGCCCATCTGACACTGAAGCTAGCTCTTCAGAAAGTGATGATGAGCATTATCATATTCAAAGCTCTAGTAATTAAAAAATCTCTAATAAAGAAGATTTTAATTATAATCAATCACAAGATAAATGCAATCACCTCTAATCCATCCATCAAATGAATGGATCAAGTGTTAATGTGCTTATAGGTTAGTAACAATCAATAATTGATATTATCAATCAACTTACTGACCCAGATACCAAACTCAAGTTAATAGAAACTTGTTATGAAAATTCTTTCAAAGAAAATGCATGTAATTCCTATACACCAATCCAACAATATAGTCTTAAAGAAGTATTTAACTCGTTAGAAAATAAACCTGAGTTTTCTAAACCTGCAAATCTAGTAGATCTTAAACATGAAGTTAATATTCTTAAAAATGAGTTAAGAGAATTGAAAGATCAACACCATAATATGTAAATTGAGATTAAAAGTCTTAGGAATGAGTTACACCATTATCATCATGAAACTTCAAATATTGAAGATTCAGTTGATTATTTGAGTATTATTAATCATGTACCAAATCAAAAGTGGTACATAACTATTAACCTTGTTATTAATAATGAATGTATTTTAAATAACATCGTTGTGCTTGTTGATAGTGGTGCAGATATGAACTTCATAAAAATGGATTAGTTCCTACTCAATATATTGAGAAGACCACTCAATCATTATTCAATTCTAGTGGTGATAATATTCATATTCAATATAAACTTACTAATGTTTATATTTGCAATAATGGAATATGTTTGTCCAGTACCGTTTTGCTTATTAGTGACTTGTTCTAACAGGTTATTTTAGGTACTCCCCTTTTATCCTTGCTTATGCCAATGGATAAAACTGACTCTAGTGGTATATATACCACTATTAAAAATCAAAAGGTTGTTTTTGAATTCATAACGAAACCTAAACTGAAGAAAATAAATTCTTTGTCAGATAATATCTTTATCAAAGAAAACTAATTGAATTTTCTTCAAAAGGAAATATCCATTTTGACAACAAAACAAAATTTTGAACATCCAAGCACGATGTAAAAAATAAATGTTATTAAAAATCAATTAATAACTGAAGTTTGTAGTGATATCCCTAATGCTTTATGGAATAGGAAACATATTGTTTATCTTCCTTATAAAGTGGATTTTAATGAAAAATTCATTCCTACTAAAGCTAGACAGAGTCAAATTAGGACTGAATTTCTTGAATTATGCAAAAAAGAAACACAGAGTCCTTTATATAAAAACCTGATAACTAAAAGTTATTACCCATGGAGTTTTACAAATTTTTATGTTAATAAGGTTGCTGAAAAGGAAAAAGGTGTTCCAAGGCTTGTAATAAAATACAAACCTCTCAATAATATTTTGCAATGGGTAAGATATACAATTCCTAATGAAAAAGATTTAGTTGATAAGCTTAATTCTGCCACCATATTTTCCAAATTTGATTTAAAATCTAGATATGGGAAAATTAAAATTGCTCCACAAGACATATAAAAACTACTTTTTTATGTGGTCCCATCTGGCCATCATCAATGGAATATTATGCATTTTTGGCTTAAGAATGCCCCGTTTGAATTTAAAAATATCATGAATGAGATATTTAATCCTTACTCATAATTTTCTATTATGTATATTGATGACATCCTCATTTGTTCACGATCCATTTATCAACATATTAAACATCTAATATTGTAAAGATACTATAAAGGCTAATGGATTAGTCATCTCTGAACCAAAAATGAAAATCTTTAAAACTAATGTCAGATTTCTTGGTCATAATATCGGGGAAGGGAAAATACTCCCTATTGATAGAAGTATTGAATTTTTCTTCTAAATTCCTGGAAGAGTTAAAAGAAAAAACTCAACTCTAAAGATTTCTTGGAAGTCTTAATTATATTGGAGACTATTATAAAAATCTTGCACAGGATTCTGCAATTTTATATACCAGGTTAAAGAAGAATCCTTATCCCTGGATGTAACACCCCACATAATTATGTTGTTGATCTTTCAACACCCTGCAATTTTATATTCCCAAGACTGTTAATCTCAATTTTCATATTATGTTGTTGATCTTTCAACTGTCTTAACTCATGTTTAAGATCTACTAGATTTGCAGGTTTAGAAAACTCAGGTTTATTTTCTAACTGATTAAGTATTTCTTTAAGACTGTATTTTTGAATTAGTGTATAGGAATTACATGCATTTTCTTTAAAAGAATTATCATAATAAGTTTCTATTAACTTGAGTTTGGTATCTGGGTCAGTAACTTGATTGATAATATCAATCATGGATTGTTGCTGATCGATAAGAATATTAACACTTGATCCATTAATTTAAAGGATGGATTGGAGGTGATTGCATTTATATTGTGATTTATTACATTGACAATCTCCTTTATTGGATATTTCTTAATCATTATTGCTTTAAATATGATAAAGCTCATCATCATTTTTTAAAGAGCTTGGTTCAGTGTCAGATGGGATGGAATTGAGTAGTAACTTACTCAATTGTTTCTTTAAGTCTTCATCAATTTGAAGGTTATTTTATTTAATTTGTGTCTTGCATTTATTTGCAAGATGAACAAATTTACAACATTTGAAATTAGATCTTAATCTATTGAACTATCGTAATTCATTTTTCAAAAATATTTTTTAGAGTTGTCACTAGGTGTTTTGGATTTTTTCTTCTTATAGGAATACTTTCTTTTGGATACATATTTATCCTTAGTTTTCTTATGAGAAGAAGTAGAATTATCGTAAGCCAATTGATCTCAAAATTCTCCTAGCTCACGCTTTCCTGTAAGATTTTACTTCATAAGATGTCGTTGTAGCTTGGGGTCGTTACAAAGAGAAAGGCCTTGTTGGACAACTATGCAAAAATATTGACCATAAGTATAATTGTGTTAAGGGATAGAAATACCATTATGAGCATCTCTCATTTTTTTTGTACTTTCTCAATAAAGAAAGTACAAAGTCCATCAATAATTTAGCTTTCCAATGCTTAGAGTTACCATCAAAACATTGAACTACTCTACAGAGGAAAACATCATTGTACCATCTAAAATGGCGTAGAGTTGGACATCTTAAATTCTGTAGTAATTCTCTATTTGTTTCCCGGTGACAATCAGATGATCCAATAAAATAATGGATGACAGTAAGAAATAGAATGTAAACAACATCTTGTTGACCAACATCTAGTTGATGTTCATTTTTAACTATTTTAATAGCATTTGGGATTTTATTATGATGATCATTAGTTAGAATATTATCCCACCACCCGTTCAGGGTACAAGTAAAGCCACTGATGATCATATGAGCTACGTCTTGGTCAGAATTATTATTTTGTTTACATACGGTGGAGTACATATTCATCCGATGTAAAATCTAATAAATTTGATATTCAGTTCTACAATCAATATTCCAATCATAAATGGCTTTGCCGCTATATGTATATTTATCGTAGAGATTACTTTCCTCGTAAACAATATCTTTAGGAGAGGGTCTAGGATAGAAATTCTTTACTGGTCCAAAATTATCTTTGTTTGAATAATTAATTTTATTAATTTGGTCATTTTTAAAAGAATATTCAAAATTATGAATTTCTTCAGGACTGACAAAAGATTATAAATCAGAATCATAATAGGATAAGTATTTAATCTTAATCCCTAGAGATTATTCTCAATTTATTTTAATTGAGAAATAAACTCGTCTCTATTACTCATCTTGAATCCTGTAATTTCCATAGGAGGTGGAATTAAGGGTTAGGAGGGGGAATTAAGGGTTGGTCAAGAGTTTCATTTCCTCTATTCTCGAGGGGTTTGATACTGAGAAAATTCTCTGTATTTTGCTCAATTCTATTTAGCTGCTTTTCTATTGTATTTGGGATGATGTTGGTACAATTACCTTATTTATACAAAGGATTTAAATAAGCCATTAGAGTAAATATTTTATGTTTTGGTTCTAAATTTAGAAATGAATTACCTTCTAATTTAGAACTGCTAGTTTGGCTAGTATTGCCAAGATCTACGGACAATGATTGTTCTGTTGGTAGATGAATAGAAGATATAATTTGGCCTTTTGAAGTATTCCAACTTTTATGATGTTTTTCCTCTGATTTGAGAACCTGTTTATCTTTTTATTCAAGAACAAAAAGGTGTCTATTTTTAGAAAACATTTAAAACCAAACAACAAAAGAAGTGATTTGTTGATTATCTTCATCCACTTATAGAATTCATTTTTATAATTGGCTAAGTAAGCCTTGCTTTATTTAGCAAAATACTAAGTACGAAATTTTGCGTAACCTGGTTGATAAAATTCTTTACTTATTTCTTCTTTATTAATTATAAAAGACATTAAATTTTTATTTAAATTCTTACATTCATTTCAGAAGGCGTAGGAGATTCTTTAAGCTGAGAAATATTTTTCTTATATATTTCATGAGGTATTTGACTCTAATTAGTGTAAATACCTTGGAGATTTATATCATCTCGATATAAATTATCTCTAGGATTTTCTTCACACATAGAATTTTGTGAAGTAGACGGAGAATAGGTTATAAAAGGAGTCGTACGATTTCTAGAAGATTGATTCCTATTGAACTTCTTGAAGTTTAGGAAAACATCTCCACCTTTGTCTTCAATTAGGCCTCCAATTTCCTCGTTTTGGCGAGGCTGAGAAGGAATGGTATTTTTAATTTCCCAAGTTTTTTAGAAATCAATTTCTTCCCAACTAATAGTTCTAGCTGTACGTACACTAGAATCTATTAGATGTGTATCGATTGAGATAGTTTTTCCAAAAGGACTAAATTGTTTAATATTGGGTGCCATAGTATTCATGACTTTATAGTAAATTTTATAAATAATCCTAATATATACCGATATATGAAGATAATTATAACCTTATTTTTGGACTTTGAGACTTAGAGCCTTACCCATATACATGTCTGATAAAGACAAAGTAAGATTTGGGAAAACATAAAAATAAACTGGTCCATTATATAGACTAATTTCAATAGCTCCCACTAAAGATTGTCTAAAATTAGTGCATCTGCCATCACGCAGTGTAGCTTGAAGACAAGCATTCATGCCAGAAAGAGTTAAAGATTTTAAAGCAATTTGTATTCAACCTATGTGGAGAATATGATAACTCTTATCCTTTATGTGATCTTTAAGATCTTCAAATTTAAAGAGCTCGTAGACTTATCTTGCTATTCAGACTTATTATCTGTTCCATTGTTTTTATTGCACATTTGCTACGAAAATTGTACTAGTTGGTATTATAAATAGATTTTGGTTGGACCTTAGGTATAGTCCACCTGTTCAAATTCTTTTGAACATCAAATTTAACTAAGGATGAGTTCTTTATTGACTCATGTGTACTTTGGGTATCTATGGTGTTTAATTCCATAATACAAATGACAATATTTAAGTACTAATAAACCTTATGATCTGAAAGAAGGAAAATAATATTCCGAACAAAATATCTATGGATAACTAAATATAATAAACTGAATTACAAATAAATTCTAACACCTAGTGGTCAACGATTTACTTGGGATAAAATGCATCATTCCCATCATGACAGTAACCCTAACGCAAAAAATGTCAGTCCATATCAAATTCGTACTTCTAATTCTCTTCATTATAATTCTTTAAACTAGATTTTTTTTATGAATAGAAAAATAATATTCATGTTGGTGAATAGTAACTCACTATTCCGGTATGAAATTTAGACCACAATTATGACCATTTTTAGCTAATCCATCTTTTTCAAAAATTGTTGAAACTGATGATTTTGATATTGGTTATGGAGTGATTTTAAAACAAATTATTTCTTCAAGTAAAAATGAGGAATTAGTTCGTTTTACCTTAGGCACCTGGAAAGATTCCCAAAAAAACTATTTAATCATTAAGTAAGAAATTCTTTATGTTGTAAAATGCGTTTTTAAATTTTAGGATGATTTACTAAATCATAAATTACTATTACGAATTGACTGTAGTGCTGTAAAAGTGGTTTTACAAAAGGATGTTGAATATATTGTTACTATACAATTTTTTGCCAGATGGCAGGCTAATTTATCATCCTTTGATTTAGATATCGAACATACAAAAAGAAAAATCTTACAGAAAACGTGACCTAGGAGAACTTTGCGAGCAATTTGCTTACAATAATTTTACTCCTTCTCATAAGAAAACTAAGGATAAATATGTGCCCAAAAGAAAGTATTCCTATAAGAAGAAGAAAAAATCCAAAGCACCTAATCAAGGTGACAGTTCTAAAAAAATAGTTTTGAAAAAAGAATTACAATATATCTAATAGATCAAGATCTAATTTCAAATGTTTAAATGTGACAAATTTGGCCATCTTGCAAATAAATGCAAGACTCAAACTAACTCAAACAACCTTCAAATTAATGAAGACTTAAAGAAACGATTGAGTAAATTATTACTCAATTTTATCCCATCTGACAATGAAGCTAGCTCTTCAAAAAGTGATGACGAGCTTTACCATATTCAAAACTCTCTAAAAATAATGATCTCTCAAGTCCACTTTCAATCCAATAAGATATGTTTCCATCCTTAAGATTCTTCTTTATGCATTCTCATGTATGAGCTTCTCTATCACTCATTAGTATCATGTGATTCATCCTATGTGCATTTTTAGACCCAAGCTTCTCATTTATTCATACTAGATGTGCCCACGTGCGTTGCACATGTGTGCTGTGACACCCCGACTAATGAAATACCGGGTAGCTACTCCTTTATTAAATCAATACAAAATGCCAAGTTGGTTCAGTTAATAGCATCACTGTCGAAAACATTTTAATAGTTACTAACCACCTAGTATTTAAAAAGTAAGTTGCCAAATTTTAAGTTAAGTCTGATTAACATGCAATAAAAGAATAATGGAAGAACAACATAATCCATTCACCATAGCGAAGTAATGAAATAACCAACAAATAGTAATAAGAAGTCCGGAGGAAAACTCCTAACAATAATCCCACAACTGAAAATAAAATGACAAGTCTGAACCCTGAATTAATTACATGCCATAAGTCTGAATAACTGAAATAAATGAAATGTCTCTAAAGAAATGGGCGACATGCCCTACAACTGATAAATGCTGAATATAGAGTCAATATAGATGAAGCGTCTACAAGCAAATTCCTGTAACTTCCACAAACAGCTACAACTCGTCACCTGAATGAGGATCCTAAGCATGGTGTCCTTGTGGCTGGTCACCTAAAATGGTTTTTACAAAAATAGATTTGAAAGCAAATGGGTCAGAGCCCGAAAGTGGAAATCATTTTAAAAACAGCAAGTGTTTTAATAACATTAAAACATTAAATTCAAAATACATGTTAGGACGTGCACTCACATGAAATTCCTACCTCTCGACTACATGTGCACTCCTAACGTACCGTACCCATCTAAATGACATACATATCTAACCAAACCGTAATAAGTTCTACCCCTTACTACTCGATTCCCATATTACATTCTAGTGTTATCAAATCAAAAGAGGGCTTTACTTAAATTCATATTCTCAATTAGTAATACAATTCATTTCAGGTTATCCCTTTATGTTTTCTCAAAACGTTTCCATATTTATACACACAATATCACATGAAAGTTCCCCTTAATTAAGTGTATATTATTCACGTCATAAATATACAATATAAGCACCCCGAGACTAAGCTGCGGTGCACACATACTCTGCTATCCATCCCGGTACATCACGTACATAAGGATCACGCATTCCGAATCTCTCAGGAATCGTTCTCAGATAACAACATCACAAATAATGGAGGCGAACACAGTCACATCACATGGGCCACGCACATACCTGCGTTCCCACGATCAGCAGACTTATTAACATCCCAATAAGTCCTTCTCTGACCTATGTTCATCGAGGTACCAGTCTAAATCCGGGCAACACAAGGATTAGAGGGCCCTAAGCGAACGTAAACCTCCCGTGATAGCAAGTATGGTAGGTATGTCATACACACAAAATCATATACATATACTAAGTATGCACACATCTTAGTAATCACCATAATATATTGGTGGTACACTTCTCATTCTCGTACCGACATATAATGCTACGCAATTTATATGTTCCCGGTTAATATAATAAATTAGGCCGTCAATAGTTCTCGCATTGGAATTGACACTCACGTCCTACTTCATAATTTCCCTTAGGTTCAAACTACACTTCTAGGTTTTGCTCCTCATTATATCCCAAATATCCCAAATGTATCAATTAATCATCAAGGGAAGGTTATCTCTACCATTAAATAAGGTTACGGGACACGTGAAATCAAAACAGGCTAAAAAGCCTAAACTGTCAGCTCGTTAGAAGTCTCGTTTGAACGAGGTTGTTCGAACGAGAGTTCGTTCGAACGAACTGGGCCTTCTAACGAGATCTCGTTCGAAAGAAAGTCATCGAACGAACATCCCTCTCGTTAGAAGTCAAACTGTCAACTCGTTAGAAGCTCGTTCGAACGAGCTCGTTCGAACGACCTGGGCAGGTCTTCTAACGAGTGGCCAGATTCGAGCCCAGATTTTCCTTAACTCGTTTTTCAAACTTCTCTTCACCTCTAATCTCACCTAAATGTCATTCCAACAATGTTTCAAGGTATCTAATCCTTCCTAAACATGTTTCAACCCTATTACAACATTTATATGGGTTCAAATCACCCTAAACTACATCAAATTATCAAATCTCCACCATTTTCCCCAAATCTCAAGAACATGAACCCTAGAAAAATCAAGTCATTCATAGACATAACTAAATCCGTTTTTATAATGTAAAAGATGTATTTTCATCTGACTAATCATCCTATCAATGTTCTACATGCAATTTCCTCAATAGATTCTTAAATCTCTACATCCAATTAAATGGGTTTTCATCATACTCCAAGAACAATACAATTTATTTGAATTTCCTAGGTATGGAAGAAGCATTCTCTGCAAAATAATGAAATTAAACCACTTGCCTTATGTGTATCTCTGAATTTGATGACGAATTGATGAGTTTCTCTCTCTCTCTCTGCAGAATTCTCCTCTCTTCTCTCTCCCTCTACAAGCTCTTCTCTAATGGTGGCAATGGAGGCTAGGGTTTGTCTTAGGAACTTTTGGGGCTAATTCTAATAACCCCCGTAGCCCTCTAATCAGTTAATGGCTGGTAATGGGTTAGTGGGTCTTTTAATTTTCCATTTAAAACTCCTAAAATTCGTTAATCAAAATTCCCAAAATTCTAAAATTACCAAACTACCCTTATACGTTGCCGGTATGGCCTAAAAATGCCCCGGGACCCAAACTAAACCCCCGGCTAGTGTTTTCTGACTATTTCGACCCTTCCGAACGCGTTGGCGTACTAAAAATGACCATACGGTTTATAGAAATAAAATTCACTTTTTAATTATCATAATTATATTCCATGACGCGACTGTCACACGCGCCTCAACAAGATTTCCAAATTGCCGTATTTCTATCTCACGACAAATGAATAATTCCATATTCATATATAGCCATATATACTCATTAATATCAAATACTAACTCGCATTTCGCTAGCATTTTTATCCGGATTAATTTCAAATTAATACGCATTTAATTCAATTAATCCCATAAATAAATATCACAAAAATACGGGGTATTACATGTGCGAGTTCCGATATTTCTCTTTAGGAATGAAATCGTGAATAATAATGTATGATTGTAAATCCTTGGTTAAATTAAGGACAATTAATTAAGTAAAGTAACTAACAATGTAGTTCTGTTGACGCAATAAGCCATGCATTACGATTGAATATTTTAAATCAATCTCCATAAATCCAAGTTATAAGAAATGTAAAATGCAAATCAATAGATAATTTGTTTTTGGAATAAATTGTATAACGACAAATATTAAGGGTAAAAAATTGAAATGTAATCGTCAAATATGTTACTTTTGACGTTTGTTAGGATTTGATGGTTCTTCTTCCTCTTCCACTTTCAGAGCTACAAAAGGTGCAAGCTTTCGATCATATGCTTTAAGTGATTTCCCTTTAATGTAGAATGTGTATATTTTCCCAATGCATGTATATGACTTTCGAACATAGTCTGAGTGCAAAATTTCCTGTGTAAACCAAATAATATATATGAATCTTAATTAAATATAATTGTTACTGAGCTTATTGAATAAATGTATGAATTTGAATTGTAGATAAGAATGATATTACCTTGTCATTAAAAGCGATGAAATTTGGAATGTTGCAGCCAATGAATGATTATGCTTCCTCGAATAGTGTCACTGATGCTCTTTCATCTTCGTCTAGGACGACAAATTGAAGTAAGTACCTTATATTTTTTTGAATAATGTATTAGTAAAGTTTTATATATGAGTTTTATTATTAATATTGAAAGATTCTTGATCATATTAATTTACCTTGTTGTGTAATTTGAATTTGAAATACCACAATTTAAGCATGTGTCATTTCCATTTTCAACTGTGACTTTTTTGTTGCATACATTGCAAGCATCATACCATGGATTTTCCTTATTTCTAACCTCTATAATCATTGCCACGAAAGAACAGAAAAGATTATGTGGTTTGTGAAAAATCGAATATGTTATGTTATTAAATTGAGGATATTAGAGACATAAAAGTGAATCATAGTAATTGAATCATTACCTCTATAGTTGATGGGATTCCATTAATAATATCACGAATAGAAACAGTGTCCGCATTGTTGATTATTTTTTGGGGAGGCGAAGAAAATTTGTTGAAATGTGGGGATGATATTGATGTTGACAACCTGTAATTGACATTTGTGAAATTAAAACATGTAAGGGAGAATTATTTTTTTTTTAAAAGAAATTGTCTAACCAATCCTTTAATTCAGTAGCTTGTATGATATTGGAGTCAATCTGAATTGTAGTCTTTGATACACTGCTCAAGCTATACTCCACTGTGAAGAATGTATTGATTTATTTTGAGTTAGTAGGATTTTTATTAATTGTTCGTGAGATGATAAGTATTATTGTACCTTCATAGGATGGACGTTTATCTTGAGAAATGGCTATTATAGGAAATGTTGTTGATAAGTCACTTATTTTTTCGCCTTCATTCTCTGCTAAGTCGCCCCATAATGTGAATTTCATTGATTGAAACCTGTCATAATTAATAAATAATAATATTGAATTTATTATAAAGGACTATGAA
Organism: Sambucus nigra; assembly: GCA_949130495.1. Classification (NCBI taxonomy): domain Eukaryota; kingdom Viridiplantae; phylum Streptophyta; class Magnoliopsida; order Dipsacales; family Adoxaceae; genus Sambucus; species Sambucus nigra. The sequence continues at coordinate 314,637,454 of OX422222.1, forward strand.
GAAAAGCGATAAATTATGAAGAAAAGCGGAAATATGAGAGTAAACTTTAAGTAAGTTTTTTTTTTCAAATCGATAGTTTAAAGTATAGAATGCATACTTTGTATCTCGGAGTGTTATATCATGTAGATTCATTTTAGCAGAGTTTGAGGCTTTTGTAATTGTCCTCATTAGTTTCACATTTATGACAAATGCAATTACATCTGTATGTTTGAGAAGTAGAAGTAAGATAATATAAAAAATTGTATCATTGTTTTATCGAAATATATATAGTAATAAATACCATATGCTTTATCGTCCTCTGTCTAAGCGAGCAATGCATCAAAGGAGGTGAATTTGTAGAATGATGATGGGTATTTGAAATTACGATCTCGTTCAACGATCTCAGTGTATTTATTGAATGAAAGCTTGATTTTGTCGTGAACGGTTGTGTAAGCATCATTCACTCCCTTGACCATACCATTAGTAATGGAATATTGTTTATGAATTTGAAGCAATCCTTCCAGTCTTTGAATATCTTCATTCCATACGAGTGCTTGAATCTTAGTGCCCTGTATTTTTTTTAGTACAGTAAATTTACAATATAGAAAATGATCATATAAATGATTTTAAATAATGTAAGTTGAAAAATTGGAACCTCTTCATCCATCAATATTATTTTTAAAACACTGCTAGCGCCTCTTGAATTGTTGTAAGAGTCTATATTTCCTCTTCGCATGACTTGAGCAACAATTTTCCACTTTGATTCGAGTCGTTGTAGATTGTTGATCATTTTGTAGTCCTCAATTTCGACTTCAGTTGACGCCATCGAATCAGTAAGAGTTTGGCCTATTAAAAGATGATGACAGTATATATAGTATATTAATGTAAAGTGATAAGAAATAAATTTATTATGAATAAAATGAACTTAAGTAAGAAATGTTTTAGTGAAATAGCCAACCTAAATATTGTTTAAGAAATAAATGAATATCAATAATGAGTGGGATAATGAATTCATTTGTACCTTGATGCCAATAGAACTTCTTTGTAGATGATATTTTTTGTCACATTATTTTTCTTTGATTTTTCAGATTGGAGAAGTACTTTTGTGGTTGCCATTGAAGTTCCTCTCGATAAAGCAACGTACAGTTGGCCATGTGAGAAGACGTTTGTTGGTAAGTAGACCCCAACATTAGCAATTGTTTGTCCCTGGGATTTGTTTATTGTTATAGCGAAACATAAACGAATAGGAAATTATTTCCTCTTGAACTGGAAAGGGTATCCCTCATTTTCTGCTGGTAATAATGGAATACGTGGCAATAGGACATTTCTGCCCTTATGCTGGCCCACTGAAATTTCCACATGTATTACATTATCTGAAGAACCTTTGTAAAACATTCTTTTTCCATTACATAATCCAATTGAAGGATTTATATTCCGTAGAAGAATGATTGGACAATTAGGTTTAAGTTTCAATGTGTGTAGGGGCAATCCATTAGGCATTAAAGAATTTAAAAATTCTTCTTGGTAATATTTATGTGTGTTATCCACAGCTTCATCAAATATATTTAATGTCTTCAACTCTCCAGGGAACATATCAATCATCATATCATTAATGGGGTCAACGTGTTCGTTTGTTGTCGTAAGAATTGCTCTATCTGTCAAGAAATTTGGCTAGGTCGCATTGATATTTAATGATGGAAAGATAAAGTCAATGAGAGATTGTTCGGGGCCACTATTTTCTAGTCGAGGTATGACCATTTCATCCGAAAGACTTATCAGATCATCATGTGTTGATGATTCCATCCCATTGCCAATTCTTAAAAGGAATTCGCTGAATTGTTGATCATTTCTGGCACACATATTTAATGTAAAAAGTAATACATGCATTGTGTTCCAAAGCGGTGACATCACAATGCTAGAGTTTACTATTTCTAATATCGACCCTCGACGTACTACTGGCAGGACCTGTCTGAAATCTCCACCGAATACAATCACCTTGCCCCGAAAGGTTCAATACTATCCATTAAATCCTTTAATGTCCTATCAAGAGTTTCAATCGCGAATCACTTTGCCATTGGTGCTTCATCCCAAATTATGATCCTTATTTTCCATATGAGTTATGTTGTGCCACTTTACTTGGGAATGTTGCATAAGCTTGTCTCAGTGGTCAGAATATGTATTTTGAAGTGAGAATGTGCAGTTTGATCTCCAGGTAATAATGATTCAGCTACCCCTGATGTTACTGTACCAAGTGCAATCATACATTTCTTTCCAATGTCAGCGAGTAACGCTCTATACCGATATGTCTTTCCAGTACCACCCGACCCATCAACGAAGAAGGAGCCCGAATTTTTAGCAATTACCCTCTCGAGTATAACCAAGTACGCATGTTTTTGGTCTCTGTTTAAATGCGTACCAAAATTATAGTCTTCTTCTGGTGTTTCGATGTGGAGTATATCTATAATTTCTCTTCGATTGGTGATATTGGATGATAATTATGCACCGCTACATGGAGGCAGGTCAAAGTCTTTAACCGATTTTCCCATTGAATCTATAAAGAAGCTGATGCTATTTAATGTGCAATCTTTTTGTGCAGGCAATGAATTTGGGTGGAGTCTTTTAAAATCTTCGGACAAAAAATCAAAGTTTGTTTCCCATAATTTTCTCACATCGAACGGCTCACAATAAACTAAAATAATTGCGAACAATCTTCTTAGTGCTTCAGGCATTTGGAAAGTGATAGCTTCCGAGAGGCAATCTGTAATGCTATCATCTAATTCTAGCAGTCCACGTTTTTTGGCGGATTCTTTAAATGTCAAGTAAGTGATTCCATCATAAGTTAGAATGTCTTCAAATGATGTTGGCCCCCGGATGTGATTTATAAGAAGTCTTAAGCAATATCATTCTCCTTCTATAGGATTTTCACCATTCGCACGGCCAATTGCATTGAGTTTATTCTTCCTTTTAGATAAAGTTTTTGCTCTATTGTCCCATACGTAGTGCTCAGGGAATTCCATGTACAGATATTGATGTGCTTGCTGAAACTAGAGCACATACTGAAGAATTCAGTTAGCATTGTCTTGCTAATGTTCAGGGTGTCAAACACATTATTTAAGTTTTGGTTCGCCCCGTATGTGACAGTATGCTTATTTGGTAAGTGGAGCTGAAGTTTTATCACCGATGGCTTGATTTCATTTAGCTCGAATTCAAAAATTCTCCAAATGGCTTCTTGTGCAGATACCCATCTTGCATCTTGGAATTGTTTGATCTCATCAATAGTGGTTGTGTCATTTTCATCGAATGAAATATGAACATCCACTTTATCATGCCCTTTGTAAATGTACTTGTAAAGGTACTTCACAGCTTTTAACCCCGAGCAGACTTCAACGTTGATATGACAATTATATCTTTTATGGAGACATGGATTATAAGGAACAACCCATCGATTGTCTAACAACTTGTTGCGTACGCGTACTTGTCTTCCGTTATTTCGGCATTAATAAATAGGATATGAGTCTTGGCCTTGAGAGGTAGAAAATACGAATTCGCGAGGGTAATGAAATTTTCAATTCCCATTTATCATACAGGGGTTATTTTTATTCAATTCTCCATAGGGACCATGCATCATGTGCTTGATGACTAATGAATGAAGCAATGGGTTTTCATGAATATCAGGTATCTCTGCACAAATGAATTTATCGTAGTTATCTGGAGTATTGAGCTTGTAATCGTGCTTTAGAATTAACAAAATATGATCATGTGGCAATCCTATCTTTTGGAATTTAATATATGTACATGTGGTGCTACCTTTCCAAATATTTCTTTCTTAAAAAGTTGATCCTTTAGGTCCTTTAATTTAGCTCGAAATACTCTCGAAGTTAGATCAGGTCGATCTTGAGGTACCTGACTTGGATGAAGATTATCAAGGATTTCTTTCCATTTAGGGTTGCAAGTAATTATGATGAATAAATTTGGCTTCCCATATCTTTGAACTAAAGCCATTGCATCCATGTATCTACGACGCATATCTCTAGGTCCACCAATGAATGATGCTAGGAGAAAAATTCTTTGACCGACTTTGTTGGCTCTTGTTTCACATGCTGTGACGCTATCGACCAACCCTTGGTATAATTCACCTCTGATTTTTTTCTGTTGGTTACGATAGAAGTCAAGTCGGGTTGTTTCTAACTTTATGTACATGTCGACATAATATTGTTGTAGTAGCTTTCCAGCGAATAACAACGTTAATTCTCTACTATTTATGATCTGCAATTTGTGTGCATAGTATTCTCGACATGATACTTTAGATGAGTTCTCTCGATGAACACCTAGAAGAGTGTATGGTTGTGGAAATTTAAAAAGAAGAATAATTGTTAAATGTAATCAAATTGGAATTTAAGAATAATATTTTTAAAATATATTTTATGTTAAATCTATACCTTCTTGCTCTGATGAGAGAATGCCCTATGTACATGTGATTGCTGGTAAGGAGGCCTGGTTGTTTGTAGATGTGGTAGATGAGGTATCATTTTGGCGTTTTATGTCTTGATGCCATCCAACCTCTCCTTTTAGAAAAAGTAATGGGTACTGTAATGGGTCGTAACATCCAAAGTAGTGCTTTATTTGGTGTCGTTGACCGAAGTGAGACACGATAATGATGTCTCGCTCGAAAGGAATATTTGCATTGTTTCCTTCAATACATATTTCAGCAATTTCATCGGATGTAGGCTCATTATAAACACGTTTATTAAGGTTAACATGTTTACTTATTTGAACTTGAAGTGCATCGAGTGAAGGGTAGTCCTTTAATCGCCGTAAAAACAGAGCGTATGGATTTTCATTTAGTACATTCAAGAACTTTTCAACTATATCAACGTTTAAGGATAACCCTGGTAAGATTCCCATTCGGTTTTGAACCTCATTGCTAGTGTCATGGAAGTAGAGTTGGAAATAACAGTGGTTGTTGGTGGGTTTCAATGAGGGTAAATGATGATAAACTTGGCCTTGAACTTGAAACGTGTATACACCACATCTTGATGAAGTTAGTTTCTTGTCAAGAGTAACTCCAAATGAAATGAAGGCGAATATGCTATTGTAAGCTCTGATATTAGCACAAAATTCTCTTGATTCAGAAGAATTAGATGTGAAAAGATGAAATAAAACCTCGAGTACCGAAGTTTCAGCGAGTGAGATTTGACCTTTTTGACAACAAAATGTTGGGGGTTCATATTGGAATCTTTGGGCATTGCAGTGATGGCAATCGGGAGTTGCTTCTAGTTCTAGCAACGTAGAGCATAGAGGTTCATATACGATTTCTCCTAATATGAGAGCAATTGTAATATTAAATATTCATTTCATAAGTCTAACATGATTTACTTAAGCGTAAACTATATTTTAGTTATTTTTAGCTAACCTTGATATTGGTAAGAATTTAATTGGGCTCGAAATAACCAAGTAATTCTTTGTCTTTTCCTTGTATTAGGTTTTCCAGATACATTTTCTGATGGTGGAATGAATGACATTTCTAACAATTTGGGAAATGACATGTCTGGATGATTATTTAATAAGTTTAGTAAGAAAGGAGCATGAGAAATGTAATTGAATGATTTTATAATTTAAAACAAAAATTTAATTAAATATAAGAATGGTGAAAATATATGTAAGGAAATACAGATTGAATTTTCATTAACTTCATGTAAATGGCACATATATAAGTTGTTTACTATGTCAAAAAACTGATGCGCAAACATGGTGTACAAATTTGATAACTTTGACTTTTGTGTGTATGTCATTGTTGCAAGCCAAGTTAATCAAAACCTCAATTAGCTACAAAATATAACAAACTCAAGTGTAGCGGTAAGTAAGGATGTCAATCCACATCAAAGGGGTAAGCGAGAGACAAACTCAATTGTAATTCAATTTTTATTTTATTTTTGTGCTTTTCAAATATTAAAACAATTTGGGTGAGATGAGAATTTAAACTAAACTAAATCAAGATGTAAATAAAAGTAAATGAAAATATTAAGTAAATCTAACTAACTAAAAATCTAAAATATGAGAATGGTGAGGAAATAAAAGTGAGAATAATCAAGGGCTAGGATGACTCTAAATATTTCAGTTAATGAAAATTAATTAGTTAAAGTACTCAAGGATAGTCTTATGTTCTTCTCATATAAAATATTTCTGAAATTTAGATTGAAACCGACTCAATTTTAATTTTCATTCACATCTCGTCATATAATAGATGTATTCATTGGAAACCTAAAAAAGCTTTTAAATATTTTCAAGACCTCTCTCAACATTTCATAATCTCAATCAAGGTCGGTCCTAGAGTTGTGAACAGAGCAGCAGTGTCGAGTTCAGAGCTGAAGCCGACTCTTTATAAATAGAATACATGGAACCGATCAACCTCCAAAATATTCTACTGGAAATTACTCGGTCTCTAAATAAACGCAAACAACATTTAAATCAATTTTGACATTCCATAAGCAACCGAATTTCTCCCTGCCTACTCTCAAGGTCTCTTTGAAACTTACGAATTTTATCACCATTTACTACATAAGGTGAACTCAATTCGATAGGACATGTGATGGATCGGAATCGAACATTTCATAAAAAATGAAAAAGCAAACTGAATAATTCGAGGCCTATTTGTACATTTTCATATCAATTGAAGAGGTGGATTTCATCTCAGAAAATTCAATCATGTACAATGTGACTTGCAAAGGTTCTTTGCGTGAATCGATACAATTTGCAGCCGTAAAAGATATAACAATTGGAATCATTTATAAGAGTTAACAGGATTAATACCTTAATCACGCTAATTATTTTGTTAGTGCTCTTTTCAGTTACTATTAAATCAGAACCTCCACAACGGTACAACACGCTGGTATCAACCGTTCTTCGTCTTGTCTAACAACAAACTATTCCTCCAAGATCTTTAAAGTCACGAATCCACCAAGTGCCAAAGGATAGATTGGAATCCAAAAACCTATGCAAAGATAATTTAATCGCTCAGTTAGCGCACATTCTCCAACATATGATTAAGATGATATAAAACTTGAAAAACATAAATAAAAGATTTATAACTCACAAATATATGCCCAAAACTATATATTTAAATCAATACGAAATTTGTAAAATATAAAAATTAACTTAATTTGACGATAAAATGACAAATAAAAAGAAAAACATAAATACAATATAGATATCTGATATTTTTGAAAAACATAACTTTGGAAATAATTATTGAACAACTTAACATAGCAATTTAACAGAACCCAAAAACGAACATCGTTACTAATATTTTAATGGCAAAGATTTTAATATTTTAGAAATTCTACAATTACAAATATAATTTCAACCGATTAAAAAACCCAACCACATTGAAATTTACTTTACGTGCAAACTTATCAGATTATTATTAACATTTTAAACCGGAACAAAAGCAAAAATTACACTGGGAAGTAGGAGTACTAACCTTTTATTTTCCAGAAGAACCAAAAGCAAGGAAAAAAATATTGGATGACATAGAAGATACATATCTAATATATGAAAAAATTCCGTAGGCATTCCTGACTGTTGGTGTTTTAGATTCTATTTGACAGGCTGAATGAATGTGGAAGATGAATGGATTAATATTAATTTGGAATTTGATACAATGAATGAATGTGCAGAATGAATGTGTTGTCATTAATTCCTAACTGTTGGTGTTTCAGATTCCATTTGATAGGCTGAATGAATGTGGAAGATGAATGAATTAACATTAATGTGGGATTTGATACAATGAATGAATGTGCAAAATGAATGTGTTGTCATTAATTTTTGTGACGGTTGATTTCTAGGGTTGGATTGGAAAAATGAAAATGGTAGAAGAAACTAATGTGGAAGATGAATGAATTAACATTAATTTGGGATTTGATACAATGAATGAATGTGCAAAATGAATGTGTTGTCATTAATTTTTGTGACGGTTAATTTCTAGGGTTGAATTGGAAGAACGAAAATGGTTGAAGAAAGTAGGAATAGATAATTGGGTGTATTAGCAAGGGTATGATAAGAAGTTTAAAATTAATGAGGATAGTTTAGTCCTTTAGTTTTTGAAGAGGAAGTAGCCTCTTTTAAAGTAGTAGAGATAGAGATGGAGATAGAGATGTACGAGAACTTCGTTTTCACCTATATTTAGTCTTTATCTTCAATTTTATGCATCTTCAGCCTTGGGCTTAATCTTAACTCCCTTTCACTCTGATGTTCGGTAAATAGCCCTCCATATATTCAATCTAACCTATAAAGTCTCATCTCAAACATTCTATATATAGATCGTCACCTCTCTTCAATCATAGTTTAAGTAACATGAAAAAGAATCATTACTGCTTCAATCTGAATGAGAATGACAGTTATTTCAACAACATAGGTACACCGGCTTAAGATCTGACCACCGCTTCAATCGCACTCTCGTTGACATGAATAATATTGTTTTATAATCAAGTTACACCGGTGTGAGTGTTGATCATCCCTTAGAGATTAGTCTCGATAAAGTGAACGTTGATTTTTTGCCAACTAAAATACATCGACTTGGGCGTTGATCATCCTGTGATCCTAGTATCACTGTTATGAATGATGATTATTTTGATAACATGGCTACATCATAATGAGCGCAGATCATCCTTAGATCCTAGTCTCACTAACACGAACAATGAATATTTCAACATCTTGCTTACACCAACACGAGCATTCATCTTATGTAACATTCTCGATGTTTTCCTGGCATGAACTGACCTCTAAGAATTCATAATTCCCATCACTCCAATTAAGGTGTCTATTTCTTTCACTTTCTTTTTTTAATAATCTCACATGTTGAGGGGCATTATAGACATCCAATTCTTAAGTTTCTCTCTTTTGATATAGGTCCCTTAGAGAGCCATACTTTTTCATTGGTCAAGTGGACTTATACCCCCTTTAAAAACCTATTTTCCTTTGGTCCACCCCCGACTTTCGGATCATTTTCAGTCCAGGAGATGTACAAATTTAAAGGTTCACAAAATGGAAATTAAAGGTATCTAAATTATCTTTCCAATGACATAAGTCATTCATAAAATAAATACCCATATGGAGAGATACGCTAAAAAACAAATTTCTTCTGAAATATTCTTGGAACCTTACAGGTCAGCATGCCCAAGAACTTATTCATGGGGGTCGTCCTTAATAGAAAATGAAGAAAGTCTAGACATCAATTAACATGTGACTCTAGAAGTAGTTTTGCCTTTTTTTGCGTCCTTCCTATATGAAGAAATGTCTTTGTCACTTCTACGAATATTGAAAATAATAATGAGATAACCCCCCTTTTAGCTAAACTAACATTCTCTCCTTAAATAATATATTATTCTCATCATCCATCAATCCCAATATTGCGTATATCATCCATTCATCACAAAAGCACTAGAGGATTTTGCCTCTAGATTGAAGAGAATGTTCAAGTCTTAAAGGTAGACGAGGAAGCTTTGGCCTAATATAAAGGAAAACATGAAGCAAACATTAAGAACAAGGAAAAACGTATATCTAATATCACAGTTATGTCTGATTATAAAAGGGAAGTTTCCTCTGATATTTCTTCTTTGATTAGGGAAGGTATTTTTCTCCAAATCAATGGTTCCTTTTAGACTAGAATTTACTTCTTTGTTGCTGTGTATCTCTAGACAATAGTCCCATTGTTCTATACATGCTATTAATTGAAATACAAAGAAGGGTTTTCATGAAATTATTTTTTTTCACTTGAATCTCGGTACTTGGCTTCAACAGTTTTCTATTTATAATAAACTTGTAACCCAAAATTTAAAATTTGATTCTTCCTAAATTCTAAGTACAAAATAAGAATAAATTTACATGTTCTCCTTATATATTATAAACCTTCAACCATTTATTGTTAAATTTTAATCGACTATCATCTTCAATCTTTGAGAACAGATAATAACATAAGTCATGTGACTATTTAATAACATATGGTCCCTCCCAATTTTGTTGTGAATTTTAACAAAGGGAGTCCTATAATGTGGTTAATGACAACTTTTAAAACCAAATCACCTTTTTTAAATTTTCTTGGTTTCACCAAATTCTCATAAGCTCTAGAAAGTTATTTCATGTAGATCTGAAAGTGCCTCCAATATTATTTATGTTTTCATCTAGTGCTTCTAATCAAACGTGCACACTTTGTACAAGTATGCTACTTCGTAAGACATATCTACCAGAAGTTACTTATAACTCCATTGGAAGAATTGCTTAAGATCCATAAACTAATAAAAATGGTGTGTAGCCTGTTGATTTCCTCCTCGTTGTTCTGTAGGCCCAAAGAACTATGGGGAATTTTTTATCCCACACGCCAATAAATTCCTATGTTATCTTGTCCAAAATGGTTACTGAGATCATGTTTATGGCCTTAAATTGACCCTTACCTTTAGGATATGACAATGTTTAAGTGTGGTAGATGGTCGAATAACGTTTGGAATGCCAAATTGACAAATTAAATATTTTCAAATGAATAATGCTACCAATTCTGCTATTGTCATTTTCAAGCTATTACTTTATAAAGCACTTAGTTTTCACTATAATCCATATTTTCCCCCTAGATGAAGGATTTATCTTCCCCCACTAGGTCAAATATCCAAGTATGAAAAGGATAAGGCATTGGCAGTAAATGGATTTCTACCGAGTGAGCATAAATGAGGTTACCATGAAGTTACCAAGCCTTACATTTATAAACAAATATAGATGAATATTTTTACATTATTGGCTAATAATATACAAGTGTCATGATTTGATCATACAAATTGGATCCTCCAATATAACCTAGATTATAAGCTTGCATAAGGAATTACTTTTCTTCCCCTCTAGTTGTAACGCCCAGATCCGAATTATAGATACTGTTGGAATAACCCGTATCCGGACCAAGGTGTTAAGGGGAGGGGCATAAAACATTTTATTAAATTGGAAAACAATTTCCACATTATACTTCAAGAAAACCTTTGATTTCTTTTAGTGTAAAAATGTGAGACCCTTATCATGCAGGTTAGTATTCGATTAACAATTTAACAACTAAACCTTTAACAAGATTTAATCCATAAATAAAGCATAAATCCCTGTATTATTACAATTTCCAAATAGTTCCAGTTCAAACCAAATTGTCTTAACAAAACATAAGGGATTATAGTTCAAAATAAGTCCATGGATTAAAATCGGTTGCAGAGCCTCTAACGACGACTAGCACTTTTCGCGGCCTTTCCAACGTTCTTACCTGACGTATCACCTGTTGTACCCGGGGTTTTGGAAAATAGTGTATGAACAAAATGCCCAACAGGGTGGAAATACTAAGAAATAATTTTCTTAGAAAAATACTATATATATACAATGCATTTTAAGAACTTCGAAAACCATCATTGTCCCATATTCATTATTTATCATTAATGATTATCTTAGTTAACATTTAACTATGCTAACAATATTCAAGATGTCTTCATTATATTCAACTAGGTTATCATACATGTATACTAACAATATTCTTTAAGGATTTCGTAAATGTACATACATGCAATACCCTGGGCTACGTGCCCACTCACACTTAACATTTTCGATGTCCCGTGCTAGGGACGTAATTAATTCCAATTATGTCATCCCATTATTATTAATGAATTCTTATTCATTCATTAGTTTAAGTTTCATGAATTTTTCCCATTCATTACTTTACATTATTTTTGGGGTTTTGTCAACAAACACTCACGAACTTCGTGGCCTCACACCACCGGTCTCCACCTCCATCTACTACTGCAGTTGGTCTGGGGTCTTTCATTACTAGGGACGTCATGCCCTCATTAACTATTTCCTCTCGGCGTCATCCAAATATCATTTATCTTTCATGTGTTCAACATTATTCTCAGTGTTCACATTCAACTTATCCGGTTTTATCATTTAAAACCCATTATTAGCCATTTTTCTAATGAGCCGAGGAGGCATTCTAATGTCAATATCGAACAATAAAATAAACTAAATCACCATTTTACACTTTGATTTACCAAAATTCCTTCTTACACCTTTACTATCTAAAAAGCATTTTCTTAGCATTTTTTTCAAGTATTTTTCATGCAAAAATACCATTTAAGTGACTTTTCATCATATTTACCAAATCTGCCACTAAGGCATTTTTTTTAAACCAAAAATCACCTTTCTAAGTGGGTTTTAAGTACAATAATCATTCATTAATGTACAACATGTTTCCACCAACGTTTAACCCATTAATAATTATGAATAGTCCATTTGAACATGACTTTGCATAATAGTCCAACTATACCAATATTAAGTCATATATAACATGTATAAGAAGCGTCAACTAAAATTATGACATACATGATTTTGGGGCTATTTTTATCAAATTCTTAATCACATATTTAAGCTAACATTTTCCTCATTAATCATCTTAAATCTCAATATTAAAGAACATTACACATTCTACACATACAAATGGGTATTCTACCTAAGAATAACCCTTAAATGCAACTAATATGTGTATTTTCATATAGTCTTTCATTTTTATTATTCATTTAATAAGATTTATAGATTACAAATATGATTTAAGCAATATCAATATTCTGAAATTATTTTTAAAAGACCATCTTCTCCATTTTTCAATACTAACAAAATGGGTTTTCACATATATAGGAAAATAAGGAGAGTCACTTATCTAGCATGGATTTAAAAACAACTACACATGAGTTTGCATTTAAAAGAGGAGTTTAGAGTGGAGGAAAACCCTACTTGTTAATGGAGAGTGAGTGTAGATGTGAAGAAGATGGTGAAGATACATCCAAAATTCCACCAAAAAAGTCCCCCATAAAGCTTCCTTTGATCTCCCCAAACCCACTTCAGTGATACCCACTTGTTGTCCAATCTTTGGTAGGAACTTTAATGGACTTTTGAGTCCCTTGTAATACCCCGTATTTTTATGTATTTATGATTTAATTAATGGAGAAATTAATTGTGAAAATACATTTTAGTTAAATTACATGTGTGACGTAATTTAATACGATTAAATAATAAATGTGAGGATTTATATATTAATTGAGAGATAGAGACTGATTATTATTATATTATGAGATTTAATATGTATTTGAATAGTAAATATTGATAGTGAATTTGATATACGTCAGAGCGGGTGATATGGGCGTATTTGTTACTATCTCATCGGGAGTCGTGTGTAGACTATTTTCAGGTGAGAAATGAGAAATATATTTTAGCGACTCAAATGATAATTTAGAGGTCACGGATGAGTCCATAAGGGTCGAAATAGTCAAAATGGTATACCCGGGGGTACTAGTCGGGTGTCGGATTTTTTTGGGCTAAATCGGGATTGTACGTGGGCATTTTAGTCTTTTGGCATATGGGGGTGAGGAGACCTATGAATTTTAGAGTGTTTTATCAGCTGATTAAAAGTGGGGTTAGGGTTAGAAACCTCATAACACAGAGGAAATCCATTAGAGATAAGAGATAAATAATTCTCAAAGTCTAGGAAAGAATTGGTGACGGATTCAAATGGTTCTTGCACCACAAACTAGTTGGGAAGGAAAATTGGAGGAGAAAGACGATCAATCACCAACAACAATCACGAAATCATATCATCTCTGAATAATGTAAGTGGTTATTTACAAATTAAATTTGAGTTATAATGTCCATGTGTAGGATTTATGAACAATATGATTTGATGAATATTCTAGGAGAAAAATAACTGAATTTAATGCATGTGGTTAGGGATTTGCATGTAGAATGATTTAGGCATGTAGAGAATTCGAAAACCTAGAAGACTTGATGATTAAAAAGAATCTAAATCTGGATTAATGATTGAAAATATGGGAGGAACATATTAAATTAGGGTTATGGAATAATTATAAGAATTGGATTATTCTTGACTAAATTTGTTAAGATTTATGAAGTTTGAATCGTTGGAAATCATCCTAGTGTGTATAGGAATGATTAGGTATCGTTAGTTACAAGTTTGGTCGATTATCAATGGAGTTAGATAATTTAATATGGTGGAAAATGCATGAAGAAGAAGAAGAAGAAGAAGAAGAAGAAGAAGAAGAAGAAGAAGAAGAAGAAGAAGAAGAAGAACGTCTGTTACTGCTCAATCGATCGATTGACCCTTGAATTTCGATCGATCGATGGAGTAAATCGATTGATGATCCTGGTCGATCGATCGACCTATGCTAATTTTGGGTTCTTTTATCAAGTGAGTTCTATTCGATTGCCAAAGCTTGAGGGGAACCTTAGTGATGATATTTTACCTATGTAGGGATTTAGAGAGTACCAGTAGGTGTATAATGGGGGTCCGTTATGATCATTGAGTGTAAGATTTGAAGTGATGGACCGACGAGGATAAACCGATTGAGTAGTGCATCGAGAATTTGGGATTTGAGTTACGAAGAGAGTAATCGTCATCCAAAGGAGTAAACCAATAGGTTAAAGATAGATTAACTACTGAAATGAATGGAGGGATAAATATGGCCCTTAGAGTTGTGTGAATACTCAATTAGAATGCGATAGTGAGATAAATCGTAAATTAATAAGTACGGTGAATATCCGAGAGAAATATTATGTACAAGAATGATTATCAGGTTGTGTGTATTCCTACTAAAATATATAAATACTTAGATGGAGTGAATACCTAAATTACATTTGATCATACTAGGGTCGAGGTAGGATTCTGAACTAGTATGTGTGAATAATGAAATTTAAAGAGTACGGTGAATATTCGAGATAAACATTACGTACGAGCATGATTATTAGATTGTGTGTATACCTACTGAATTATATCAATACATAGGTGGATAAAATACCTAAAGTATATTTTCCTCTATTAGGGTCGAGGTAGGATTCCGAACTAATATATGAAAATAATTATTTGGGGTCGTGATGAAAGAGTTCCAAACCAATACATGTATAAAATTTCATGAGTGGGGTCGAGGTGATTTTTCGAACCACTACATGAAATAAATTGGGGTCGAGGTGACATTATGAACCAACCCTTTTTACTTGGTGTCGACAGACCATTCTTAACCAAGAGTCCTTGATGTGTGTTATGAGGACATATTAGTGATGAATGAATTTAAATGTATATTGTGTGTGAAATATATACTGTATGATAATCTACTTATATGGGATAGTAGAAAATTAGATGACGTGCATACATCTAAAGTAAATTAAGATGAGAGACTTAATTAGAAGAATTAAATGATAGATAATGATTATCTTAAGAAAATTAGGTAATGAGGCTTAATTGTAAAAGTAAGAGATAACAAGACGTGAAAAGTTATCTAAGCATATAACATATGAGATGTGTTATGGTTAAAATACTGGATGGGCGGCATGGGAACTTCTTCGTGCAGATAAGTTCAGTTGAATACTATAGTCTAGTTAGCTTGGGTAGTACAGCTAGGTGGGATAACTATAGGACGTTAGGAGTGCACTATAGATGAGGGGTGAGGTAACTCAAGAGAGTGTACAGAATCTTAACATGTATAATCAATAACTCATCTTATTGTGATAAAAACTTGCTAAATATTTTCAAAACGTTTTGAGTACTAACTTTTTCTATCAAAATATTTTCAAAACCTTTTAGGTGTCCAGTCACAGGGATGCCAGACTTGAGGATTCAGTCCAGGGACTCGTAGCTGCAGCATTGTAGAGGCTGGAAGCACTTTGCATAAACGATTCATTCTTTCAGATCTAGTGTAGGATCTCATTTTTAGTACTATTTACTGGGACATGTTGTCCATTGTCTTTATTTCAGATACTCAGTTTTAGATTATATTGGTTTTATTTAGCAGTGTTAGATTTTAGTCGATTGATGACTCGGCAAGACTTTACTCTTTATATATTGCGTGATGGTTTAAATTATTGTATAGTGTGAATGTATCATTATTTCCGCATGAGTATTGTTCTTGAGTTAATGAAAGATAAAATTTGGCACCCGTCTAATTTCACTTAGGTGATTAGTAATTAAAAAGTTTTCGACGGTGATGCTAAGAATGAACCAACTGAGAAACCTGTTTTAATTTAATTTAGGACTAATCACTCGGAATTTAATTAGGCGGGGTGTCACAACCCTTTTAGTGGTGTTTTGATGGTGGGAATATGAAGGGGAGTGGAGCTACGAATTTAGAGGGTGTTTACATTTGCTAAAACTTGAGAGATTTGTGTGGAAAAAAACGTTAGAAGCTGCCTTCTTAAAACCCAAGTCTTCCTCTCCTTCTCTCTCTCCCTCTCTTTCTCTCATAAACCATTCTAGTAAGCCTTCAAATCTTGACCCACAATTCAGAGGTTTGTATGTCCTAAAATGTGTAAAACTTATCCCAAGGCCTGATATTCTGAGTTGGAGATAACCTCACGTAACTTTTATTCTTGTTTTTCCAACCAAAGCTTTAAAAAACCATTTTACCTGCCCAAGAGACATATCACGCATGCGTGGAGTATTTTTTTTTAAACTATAAACCTAAGGGTATTATTCCTTGTATTTTTTTGAGTGAAAAAACATATTCACACTAATCGTTTAGACTCCCGGAATGTCCTATACATGGTGCACAAAATACGGATCTCCGTGCAAAAGTATTTTTTTTTATTTTTCTCTTCCTAATAAATTTCCTTATATTTTTCTAAGTCAAAAACATATTCACAATATTTTTTTGACCTTCCAAGACGTCTTAAACAATACGCACAAGGAACGGGACCTCCGGGCAAAACATTTTTTTTCATCACTTAGTAATATTCCTTATATTTTTGTGAGTATAAATATATAGTCGGAATATTTTTTTGACCTTTCGAGATGTCCTAAACAATACGAGCAAAACTAGACTTTCATTGTATCGCACATCATAAGACAATTAGTACACAAGCTTGCGTAGCGTTCGTTGCTTGTCCGAATTGCGTGAAACTTAACCAAAATACTTAAAATAATTATACGAATATAAATCATAACTCATGAGGGAACATGCGATGTAAAAATTTTATTAGCGGAGCATCGCTAAATAAAAGGATAATAGTGTGAGTACAATTTAAAGGTGCGGGTACTACACTAGTGATGCATCACAATGACTTATTGAAATACCCCCTAAGAACAAGATTCTTTTCCAACAAGTATAATCATGGGTCATGTTTTCTTATTTATGTGTCATCTTCTTTCTCACTTGGGAAAACACCATCCTTAATGAAATCGATGTAAGGATGCCTCCAATTTATTTCAGCTTCCATGAAATTACACTCAACTGGATGAAAGAAATCTTGTCACTAAGAACAATCTATTTGTATTAATTTCGAGTCTTAATTCATTATTGGCAAAAAATACCCTCCTTTTTAATTCTTAGGTAGAGGGGAATATCAGTGGTTTCATAATTCTCATCATGAGTATTCTTCAACCATTGCCTTGTTTTCTTGAGACCCGTACATCTTGACAAAATGCCCTAGGATTTCTATAGTATAACCTTCCTTTAAGAAGGAAGTATTATGCTAAGTTAGTTAGCTTCATCTTGCCATATCTTGTCTCAAACTTCTTTCTTATCTCTCCCCTATAATTTGAATCATCATCTTTGGGGAAAAGTTGGAGAACAAATGGTGGAGTTTTTCTTTAATGGATCACCAATGTTATAGACTCACCACCAATAGATACTTTGATGAAATTATGGCATAGGCATCAGAAATGATGATTCATTGTGGTTGGGTATCTCTCCACCTTGACCTCATGAAATTGCCATATCAACCTCTTGATAATCATTCTATAAGGTTCTACAATGAGGTGCTTCATTGCATATTCACCATTCCCTCATTTGACACAATGGGAATGGATGCCTCTTCACAATGTTTCGAGCAACCCTAAAATCATTTCCTCATACTCTACCTCATTATTTGAACAATGAAAGTCAAAATTAAAAGAGAAATCAATCCATTCATTTCCCTACAGACAAGGTAATTCCTAACTCTCCTATTACTTTAATAGATGAACCATCAAACACCATAGACCACTCTTCCTGATTTGCCTCACAAATATTGGCATGCAAATCCTCACTTGGTATATCTTTGTGAGGTGGATCAAATAATATCAGGGGAAAATGGCCAAAAGATGTACATAGGCTTATCTCTTGATTGCGTTAAGGACCACACACTTTAGATCATACTCAGAGAGAATGAAGAACCACCTCGATGCTCTCCCAATAAAAATTGTATGCGCTAACAAAAACTTGATTGGATTACATTTGATCACTATATGGATAGTGAAAGACTACCATTAATGTCATAGCTTTTGAACTACAAAAACTAAAGCCAATGATTGCCTCTCAATGCTGGTAGATTTTGCCTCGAAACTATGAATAATTCTAATTAGATAGTAGACATGTATTTCTTGTCCATCAACCTTATGTGCCAATAGTGCACAAATAGACCTTGTAGTGGAGGTATGGTAGAGTAGCAAAGGTATTCCAGATTTTAGTGGAATCATCGTATAAGGATATGTGAGCAATCTTTTGATATTATCGAAGGCAGCATAGTGTGGTTCCTCCCATTAAAAGTTCGTGGTCTTTTGTAGAAGCTACACCAGTGGGTGAGTGATCTCATATAGACATAGGACGAATCTTCTCAAGTAAGAAGTTTTCCTAAGGAAACATTTATCTCCCTATTGTATTTTTTGATACGGAATCTCAAGCATGTCTTTTTTATCTATTGGTCCATCTGAACCCCTTATGGATCCATTGTGACTCCCAAGAATTGCCTACTCATTACACTAAAGGCACACTTGGATAGGTTCATCTTTAGCTTGTATATCCTACACATATTGAAAACTCTTCTCAAATCTGCCAACTGTGAGTCATCCTTCTTAGACTTAATGAACACATCATCTATATATAATTCCAAGATGTCATGAAAGAGGTCACCTAAAGTAGCCACCATTGTTCTTTGGTAGGTTACCTCGTATTTTTCAAACTGAAAGGCATGGCAGTGTAGTTAAAGTTGAACAAAGGGGTCTTAAATGTTGTCTTATCTGCATCACATGGATCCTCCTTGATGTAGTTACATATTACATAACTATCTATGAAGTTATACATCTCATGGATAACTTTTGAAACGATCAAGCTGTCAATTGGTGGTATTTGGAACTTATCTTTTAGGCATGCTCTATTAATATCTCTAAGGTCAATACAAATGTGTATCTATTTTTTTTTTATATTTCCTTACCACTAGAATAGAGATAGAAATCTAGATTAGATGTTTAATCAACTTGATAAATCCAATTGCTACTAATAATTAAATCTTAGTGTTTATCTTCAAACCTAGCTCAAGTTTGTGTGTTCTGGTTAACTACTTGATCGGGATTGCCGAGGGACTAGTTTTTATCTTGTGCAAGCTCACATCTTAATATAACATCAACATCTTAGTGTACTGACATGTGAAGACATACTTGTATTCTCATGTAACCTTAATCAGATCTTTCTTCTTAGCTGCCTCCGAATCTTTTGAAATGAAGATTGACCTTGGTTCTTCCTCACCCTCTACTAAATTAACCTACTTTAATTCTTATACTTAGGTCTTGGGGTGATCTTACACGCATTTTGGCTCATCCTCTATATATTAAAAATAAATTCTTGGATGTTGGAATTATCAATGACAAGGTATTGTCCATAATTATTCACAAGGAAATACTCATACTCCGGTTAGCTTACTCTAAAAAATCAGTTTCCCTCTTAAACCTTTAGAGATGATAAACCACCATTCCATTATTAAGAAAAATCATTTTTCATTTTTTTCTCAGGATGTGTAAGGTATTTATCTTTTTGGAGCTCTAAACCAGCTCCAACTTTGGTCTGGTAATCCTACTTAAGGCACTATGGCATCTCACTTCCTTGTCAATTAGGTTAATCCTTAGTCTCATTATATCTTTTATTTATTTAAAGATAACATGGGTTTGGGTAACAACTTAATTCACTTTCTCAGCTTCCTCTATCTCTTCATCTTGATCCACCAAAGGTATCAACCTGTCTTTGATGGTAGAAAACCTAACACCTTTGATATGTCTTGTTAGAATGAATGCATGTATCTTCATTAAAGTATGTGTAAAAGGATGCACCCACCAAGTGTGATCCATCCTTGTAAAAAATATTCTTAGGTCACACTTTCTGTTCCCTAAACATTAGATTTGGCACACTAGTTCTAGGTTGAAGGGACCAAATTATGGTTGTGGATCATAACTTTTCCAATTAAAAGGTGGTAGGAGGTTTCTAACTCAATCACATGTAATTTCATATGTGATGTGATATTTCCCATTTTTATTTTAGCATTAACATATCCGATGGACTTACAAGTTTGGTTATCATAGCTTGAGATTGAAAGAGGCAATGTAATCAAGTTATTCTCTAAGATGTTAGCCTTATAGAAAGAACTTATTGGCACGATGTTAACCGATGTACCTCTATCCATCAACGCCCTAGAAAAATATGGTTTCATTTATGCTCATTCTCAATGGCATATTGTGGGGGAACCTAATTTGTCTATCTTTGTCTAATAAGGTTATCTCAAATATAAATAGATGAATCGATATAGCGATGGGCCCTTTCCAGTTAAGCGAAAGAACAAATTTTTCCTTACTATCTCTAAGATTTCCAGTGTAATCTCCGGATGGTTTTCTTAAGGCATGCCAATTTGGTAAACAAACTATGAAAACTTTGGTGATTTTTACACAACTTAGTATTCCAGGTTGGGATATAACTCATAATCCTCCATTTGACAAGCTTATTCAATGTATCTGACATTTGTTTCATTGTAGGGAATGACCATATTAGAAATTCCGACCTAACATGTGTCATAAATTAGTTGTAACTCTTATTCCTCTCTCCATCCTTCTTGGTTTGGGCTTCTTCCTCCTAGTCATAAGCCATTAAAATAGGCCCCTTATTAGCTAGTAAAGGGTTATTGTTGACATTGCCTTAAGTAATTTGAAAGTTTCAATTCATAATCTTATTATTTATGATCCTCCTTACTATAGATCATGAGATCATTGGATGAAAAACACATCAATGTATATGGCAGTATTTGAGGTCAGCTCGCACCTCTACTATGGGAGAATAAGAAGGAGAGCTGTTTAGTGGAAAAATCAGACCGTCTGCCACTAAGTGTAGTAATCTAGGGTAATGGGTCGTGTTTGGGCTTGACCTGACACGACACAGCTTCAGTTTACCCAAAATTAACACGGCTCGACATGATGTATTTTTTTTGCCTAACATGAACACGACCCGTTAAAACACGGTATGACACGAAAAACACGATAACTCAATTTTGTGCTAATTTGCACGATCCAATACAACCAAGTGTGCGTTTAATTTTATAAGTAAATATCTTATTTTTTTATATTAGCTCAAATATATTAATTATAAAAGGATTGCAATCGGGAAAAATTGGATTGCTTAATCGACATGTAATTGGGCCAAAATGGGCTAATTTTGGTCCAATCTTGTGTCAAAACTATGGCACAAACACAAAACGACCCTCTATTGGGATAAAATATCGTGGCCCAAACACAACCCAAACACGACACACTGTGTTAATTTTGTGTCAATTTCGTATTGGGTTGTGTTTTCGCATCATAAACACAACACACCATGACATAAATTTCCACCATTATCTGCCACCATGGTATTATAACAACTTACCGCATCTTCGACAAAGTAAGTAATGTCGATGGATTCTCATAGTTCGACTTTCTATTGTTCCTCCTATTTATTTTTCCACCAGTTTGTTCTTTTACACACCCTCCATGTAGTTAACTCATGGTGCCTCACCTCCTTTACTTGCTTGGCTTACTAGTTTTTTTCACACAATGTTGGGCACAATGAAGTTAGGATGAACTGTTGGGGATATATACTAAAACTCATTGTTCATTTATGAATTTTAGTATATCCATTCAATGAGAATATTCACAACTAATGTTTGCATTATATTATTTATATATTAATGCATAAATGTCTTTTATTCTACATAGTAGATGATTTGGTTTGTAGAGTTGGGGTTACAAACGGAAAATCTAATCACCGGTTCTTATAGAATGTAAGTATGGTTCACAATCTTAGATGGAAATGAAATCACCATCGATAGGATTATAACATAATATTTTAGTATGTATATCTTGATTACCGAAAATGACATAATTTTCACTTATTGAGCCAACAAACTTTGTGTGTATTGACCGAGACTCTTTTGAGATATATATCTTTATACTAACTATATAAGATAATACACATCTCATGGTTATTGTGACTGCTTAAGATCTTAATCCGGACATAATTGATGGACATGTGCATTAGTTGTTCATGAATTTGACATATTGGGAGTGATTCATTTATGGATCAATAAGCTTGGTAAATTAGGTTGTGATGATTAATGTAAGGGTTAAGGCTGCTAGGGTTTGAGATAAGGACAACCCTAATACAGTCAGTATGGCCTGGAATAGGGATTATATAGAGAGATATTTTTATGTAGAGAGTATGACCACATGCATTGATTTTTCCTGAAGTGAGTAAAGGGACAAGAGTATGGTGCCTAGTAGGGGAAATGATTAAGATAGTTTTTGGTTAAGTTAGGACAAGCATGTTATGTCCGAAAACCATTAGAGCAACCAGGACGATTGGCAAGGTAGCAACTATGAGTTTTATCCTCGGGTGAATAAGGTACGCTTTATGTGACGCAAGTGAGTCGTGGTATTTTGATTAGGATTAGATTTGCATGTGAGACGAGTTTATTGGTTATATCGATAACAATGTTATGTTTATATATTTTCCGTTGTATAGCAGGTTATTTTTAGTTTTATCCATGGGGAAGTGGGTGTATTCGTAATGGTATGTGTTTTATTAGAATTACTCGTTTTAGTGATGTGTTATATGAGTGTGGTATTATCCTGAGTATAGACTAGTTAGAAAGATAGTGGGCTAATATTGCAAGGCTATCGTGTTTGTTGTTCCAAGAGGTTCGAGCTCGCATTCATATTATATTATGATAAAACCTTCGGAGAGTATAGTTGCCTTAAGATATTGATCCCTGTAGTGACTTTACCGATATGATTTAGGGTGCATTGGGTTTACTACCGAGCAGAGAAATTTATCTCGTTAATATGTTTAGCGCTCGGGCCTTGGTGATAGAGAGAGTGCATTGTTATATCACTCCTTTAGAGAAGTGGGAGTTGAGATTGATATTTATATGTCTGGGGACAAGATTTTGAGATTCTCTATTACGTGTTTGAAGTTTATTGAATTTGGTTATCGCCAATGCTGAGTGATAGTACAATTGGGTAATGTCCCTTATTTGGATGTCAATGCGGGACGAGATACTCATGAACCTTGGTAAACGTCATTAGTAGAAACACGTTGATGGATGGTAGAGCATCAGTTTTGAATGTTAATACATAAAAGTGTAGAGAAAACACTTTGAGCTGAGAGGTATTATATAGTATAATGCTAGTGGAGTCGGTGGTGCCGTGAGAGAGCACTGAAAAATTTTCTTCTCACGACGAGTTGAAGGGTGAAGCGATGTTAAGGAAAATTAAATTTTGATTTATGGGGTGATTGAGAATACCCATGTGTTATAGCCACGTTGAGAATGCGAGGCCAGTTTTGAGGAAAGTGTGTTAAGTGTGTGACGTTTCTAGTGTTGTGGTAATATGCATGGATTATACGGCGTATGGGCGCCCGGGTTAGTTGATTTCAAATTTTTCCGAGATAGGAGGATGTGGGAATAATTTTGTGGAATATATGCCCTTGGAGCAGTTATAAACAAGCTTGAATGGAATGATGGATTGAACGTCGTGTGAGAAGGACGATGATCCAAGTATATGTGTGCAATGAGAGTAACACACTCGAAATTATTTGAAAGGCTGCGGGAAGCCATTTAAAAAGAAATATCTTGAGAAGAGGAAAATACAACTATTGTGTGAAAATATATCGGAGTCCTACTCAGTTGAATGTTGAGGATGACTTGCGCATAAATAGAATGTTGATGTCTATAAGGTAAAAAAGGGCCCAGAAGTGAGCATTATGGCAAAGTGCACAGGCCGTGATTTTTTGTATACCCCGAGGAAAGAAGGGGAATATAAAGTACTACTTAATGTGAGATATTATAAGTGGGAATTAATGCTAGGTGAGACATAATGAGATTATCTCCGGATGCACAATTCATAAATGGAAGTAGGATGGTTTGAGATGATCAACCAGAAATTTTGTATCAAGCCGACGATTCCAGTGATGGAATGTGCAGACGAGATGGTAAAGAAGGATTGTACCGGTCCAAGGTACCTCCCAATATTGTTATGAATCAGGATGAGATTCTGAACCCCACCTCAAATAAGGATTTTGGGGAAGCAAAGGGAATTTACAATGTTGTGTCACTTATAACCAGTGAGTATACGGGGGGTGATTTACAATGTTGAATAATGCGAGTGGTGAGCATTATAAACTGTACGGTAATTGGGAAGGGAAATTACCGATTGGTAGAGTTATATGTAGTCACTCGTACCAGATTGTTGTGGAAAAGGGGCCTATTAAGGTTTTTGTGGGAAAGCCTAGTCATTCTCCCTCTGGTTATTTAGAGGTGATCAAATAACTAGACTTTTGGATCGGACGTGAGTTAGAGTCCGTTGTCGAGAGGGGCACTAACCACAAATTATTTTGGGGTGACTTTTGAGCATCGTAAGAGTTACTTCTCCATGAACCGAGATTTGAAGGAATAACATGAGTGGTCAAGTGTTATTGTGGTTTCTCCTTGGATGGAATTTTGTGTTGGGATGGATACAGGAAGCTGACACTTAGTGATGTGCGGACTTCTAATAGTATTAAGGCGATAGAGCCCGTGATGTATATGCTCATCTTATTCTGATGTCATTGGTTAAAGCACAATGTGTGATTTGCCATTATTGAGGTGAGAGCTTATGAATGATGGAGTATATCAGTATGAAGAAAATTGAAAAAGCTTGTCGTGAAACTGGGGCTATAGTGATTAATTCTTTAGACATATAGGTACCACTAGCGGGTGTATAGTGGAGTAACCCTTATGTTACTTTGAGTTTGATTTAGGGTACTAGAGGATGTTACGTTGTATTGTTAAGGATCCCGAGTCTTAGTACCAGTTGTATACGAATTTCGAGGATGAAATTACCTTGTAAGGGGGGAGTAGGTAATACCTCGTACTTTTATGAATATTTAAATTACATAAGTGGGTGTAATTTAATAATTTGATAATTTTAAGTGAAAGAGAATTTGAAGTGTGGGGTAAATATTAATTGGCAAGTTTTGGATTATTATTGATGTGTGCTATATTTACTTACGAGAATAAGTAAATGAAGCTGGATTATTTTATATCATGTCGTAGTTGGACAAAGCAACAAGTAATAATATTTTATTCGAAAAACACGTGTGGAGTTGTGTTCGATTTAAAAAGGAATTTTTTTATAAGTTACTCGGATGGGATGAAATTATCAAAATGAAGTAATCAAGGGTAGTATTATGATCCTGGGGACTTTTCGAACTAGTAGGGAATTGCAATTAAGAATACGAGTCAATTTTGGATTTAATAAGGAGATAAGACTTATTGCTCCCAAATATAAGCCACGAGAGAAAGGAAAGAAGGTAATAAAGAAAATAAAGAAAGGAAAGAAGGAAGGAAGAAGAAAAGGGGAGAAAGAAGGAGAACTCCGACCAAGCTCCGGCAGATCTCGAATGAGGACGTCAGATTTATCAACCGGGGTAAGTGTTTAACTTGATTTAATTATTTATGTGTGTTTATAGTTCATAATATGATTGGTGATAAAAAAAAATATGAATTTTGGGTTTGGGATTCATGTATAAAAAATGGGTTTTCAGAATGATTTCCTACAAAAATTGATGTGATGATAATCCTATATGGAATCTAAGTTTGAATCCATGTAAATGGTGTAGTTTTGTTGAGAAATTGGATGAGTTGCAAAATTTGATTTAATTAAGAAAAGGGTTTAAATGTTAATTAAATGGATGAATCCCATGAATTTGATTGATGTGTTGGGTAGATTTTAGTGTGTAGATGTATATATTGATGGTCGATGATGTTAGAGACCATAAATCTTGGGTTGGATGAGTGTTGGAGTGATTTTTGGAGTTATAGAAGAAGATGAACACGAAAATGTAACAAACTGAACCATTTTGAATCGACCACTAGGGAGCGAATCGATTTGGTGGATGGTGAATCGATTCTGCCCTATCATATTTGAATTTTTTTCTTGGTTTTAAGGATAAAGGAGAATCGTTTGGTGGAGATAATTATTAGGGGATCCTAAAAAGAGTGTTAGTAATTCTAATCAATTAGATGAGTAATATATGAATATGGGATTAGTGGGAATAAAATATGGGGTAAGAATTTTAGGAGTGTTTGGGACGAACAACACTCGGGGAATCATTTCAACGATTTTATCTATATATATGTGTGTGAGTAGAATATACATATATATGTATATATATATGTATGAGTGAAATTTGAATGTGTGAGTAGGATGAAATTAGAATACTAGCTAGTTGGGATAAGCTAATATTCGTGAAATTATTTATGTGATAATTATATTATAAGTGAGTGAATACCTATGGGATATAAAAATAAGTTCATATATACTTAAAAATTAATACGAATTTGTATATTGAGTACTGTAGGCTAATGCCACAAAAGATAGGCATGGATAGACGGATTTCGTGATATTTCGTGATATTTATATTCAGATTGAGTCAAGGTTGATTGACTTTGATCCAAGGGTTCACGATATGCGATGATTAAAAATCTCCTGATTGGTTTATATGTGGTTCACATGGATTATAAAAGAGCGCATGGAGATCGTTGATAAAAACGATCCAAGGGTTGTAAACAATCACTGGAATACTCTCTATAAAGAAACACACACTCCACCAATCAGAAGACAACAGATGTTGGGCAATTACAAGAGATCAAACGGGCGTCTAAAATTAATTGCAAACACCCCCTGAAGTCTCTGCCGCTTTTTAATTCTACCCAATGTAACTTATAGCCAATATAACCATTAAACCTTACTTGCAGATTGACCCCAAAAACTTTTAAAAACAAATTTTAATTAAAAAAAAACTTATTTTAAATGTTTATAAAATCCCCCCAAAAATATTAAAAATCAATTTTAGGGATTTAAACACACTCAACATATGTACACACAATAATATGCAATATGAAATGTATGAGATCAATTCTACTGTGTGTAAGTGTTGGTAATATGATCTAGATAAATCAATCAAGAAAGATGTAATAGCGAACCAAGCTCTGGGGTTCTTTGGATTCTAGGATAAACACAATTTTGTCACAATTTCCAAACTAGATGAACACTTATACAATATAGACTCAAGTGAGTCAATAGTATATGGTGCTTCAATCTCCCCCTTTGGAAATATGAGACAAAATCTCCTTTGAGTCATCTAAGGACTCGTAGGGCAACAAGAATAAGGAAACCTATTCCTAAAAAAGTCTATCTACCCAATTCATAGAAAGAAAAAGTACATAACTCAACTATTTACAATTGAATACCCTAGTACAACTGTTGAGAATAACTGTACAGAATACTGCAATGAATCACTAAGATCAAGCTTTTTAGCATATATGAAATTCATTAGACTCAAATTTCTCCCCCATTTTGTCTCAAATCGACAAAGGAAAAAAAATTGAGAGATCAAAGAAATCAATCAGCACACACCATACCAATAGATTTACACAAAGAAATAAATCGATTGCAATCTAAAGGTTTGGTAAACATATCTGCGAGTTGCAAATCAGTAGGAAGATAATTGATTTCTAATTCCTTAGTTTCAACCAATTCGCGTATAAAGTGATGTCTTATTTTTATGTGTTTTGTTCGCGAGTGTTGAACAGGATTTTTAGAGATATTAATCGCACTTGGATTATCACAATAGAGATGCAATTGTTTTTCTTGAATACCATAATCAGTTAGCATTTGTTTAAGCCAAAGTAATTGAGCACAACAGCTTCCAGCGGCTATGTATTCAGATTCAACTGTTGAGAGTGATGTGCAGTTTTGTTTCTTACTACTCCATCCTACCAAATTATTACCTATATAATAACATGCTCCTGATGTGCTTTTACTATCATCACTGCACCCAGCCCAGTCAGCATCAGTGTATCCAATTATAGTTCTTGGTGTGTCACTAGTGTACCGAAGTCCTAGGTGCAGAGTGCCTTTTACATATTTAATGACTCTTTTAACAGAAGATAGATGGCTCTCTTTAGGGTTATTTTGATAACGATCACAAACACATACAACATAAATTATATCAGGACGCGAGGCAGTAAGGTATAGCAAGGTTCCGATCATACTACAATATAGAGTAGGATCTACAGATTTACCAGTTTCGTCTTTAAATAGTTTTATCATAGTACTCATGGGTGTTTTAGCATCTTTAGCACTCTCAAGGCCAAATTTCTTTACTATCTCTAAAGCGTACTTAGATTGCGAGACAAATAATCCTTCTGAATTTTGTTTGACTTGAAGACCTAAGAAAAATTGCAACTCCCCCATAAGAGACATTTGAAACTCGTTATGCATAATTTCAGAGAAGGATTTTATTTCTGAGGGAGAAGTTGATCCAAAGATAATATCGTCAACATAAACTTGAGAAATAATGATGTGTTTGCCAAAATGTTTGACAAATAGGGTTTGATCATTTCCACCTCCTTTAAAACCTTTATCTAAGAGGAAGCTGGAAAGATGCTCATACCAGGCTCTAGGAGCTTATTTAAGGCCATACAAAGCCTTTTTAAGACGAAATACATGATTTGGATATTGAGGGTCAATGAACCCTTTAGGCTGTTCTACATAGGTCTCTTCGGTCAATATTCCATTAAGGAATGCAGATTTGACATCCATTTGGTAGAGTTTAAAATGCAAGTGGAAAGCTATAGCAAAGAGAAGTAGAACAGATTCTAAACGAGTAACGGGAGCAAAGGTCTCGTTAAAATCGATTCCTTCAATTTGAGAGTATCCTTGAGCAACTAATTTAGATTTGTTTCTAATGAATATCCCACTTTCATCAGACTTATTTTTAAAAACCCAACGTGTGCCAATAACCTTTTTGTGATCAGGCCTAGGTACAAGATACAAAACATCATGAATGACAAATTGAAGAAGTTCTTCCTGCATAGTAGAAATCCAGTGAGAGTCATTCAATGCCTCATTTACATTCTTTGGTTCCACTAGGGAAACAAAACATGCATAATGTGCATAATTTCTTAATTGAGATCATGTACGCATAGGCTCAATGGGATTACCAACAACGTTATTCATGGGATGGTCTTTAGAAACCCAGTTAGGTACTTCAGGTATCCCAATTGGTAATGAGTCATCTATTTCTGGAGAGTCACTTTCTAAAATATTTGTAGGCTCTTTCTCAATAGTTGATTCACCAGTCTTACTCTCTACAGTAGTGTCACTTACAATAACATTTATGGATTCCATCAAGGTTTTAGTGCGAAGATTATAAACACGGTAGGCTCTACTATTCGGTGAGTAACCTAGAAAAATATCTTTATCTCCCCGTCTCTCAAATTTGGACAAGTGTTCCCTATCTTTGCATACATAACAGGTACTACCAAAGGTTCTTAGGTACTTAAGATTGGGTTTTTTCTTATACCAAAGTTTGTAAGGGGTTTGTTTGGAATTCTTTCTAAGATAAACCCTATTAATAATGTGACACGCAGTACGAATAGATTCTACCCAAAAATATTTAGGCAAATTTTTGGCATGTAACATAACACGTGCCATCTCTTGAAGGGTACGATTCTTTCTCTCGGCGATTCCACTTTGTTGAGGAGTCTTAGGAGCACTAAACTCGTGTTTGTAACCATTATAGTCACAGTACTCTATTATACCAGTGTCTTTAAATTCTCCACCTCTATCAGTACAAATTCTATTTACTTGAGTGTCCTTCTGATTTTCAATTCGAAGAAGTATTTTTAAGAAAGTTTGAAAAGTGTCAGACTTATGTTTTAAGAAGGCTACCCACGTAAATCTAGTGAAGTCATCAACTATAACTAGAATGTAACTGTGTCCACAGAGACTAACAGTTTGGGAAGGACCCATTAGGTCCATATGGATGTGCTCCAAAGGATTAGAGGTAAGGACATCTTTAACTTTCTTATGAGGTGCCTTAACAATTTTACCTTCCTGACATGAACCACAGACAATGTTAGAAATGGGTTTGATTTTTGGAACTCCTCTAACTATTTCTTGAGAATTCAATCTACTAAGATTATCGTAATTTATGTGACCCATCCTATTATGCCATATCTCATTGTCATCCATTATGGAAACATTACAGATTTCAGAATTATTCATGACAGTTTAACAATTGTCAGGGGTTCTGAATCCTGTAATTATGCATTCACCTTTTTCATTTAAAATTTTGGAATTGTTCTTTGAAAGGTAACAGTATGATCTGAGTCACAGAATTGCGAGATACTAAGTAGATTGGCCTTAAGACCTTTAACTAGAAGAACATTTTCAAGAACAGGAAGTCCATCTTCTTAGAGAGTTACTTTGCCTATGATCTGAGATGATACTCCATCACCAAAAATAACTTTTCCTCTAACAAACCTGGTTTTGTTCAAGAGTTTTGTTTCATTCTCAATCATGTGCTTAGAGCATCCAGAGTCTAAATACCAACCAGACGATGTGTGTTCAGCTTTTAAAGCAGTAATAACTATGTTACACTTCATTTGGGGTAATAGATCATCTTTTCTAACCCAAATTGCTCTAGTTTTCATTTTGCGCTTATTAGCTCTCAATTGATAAAATTTGCGAGCATTCGATTTTTGTTGAAAAATGTTTTGCGCATGATTTTGAGTTTTATGAAAGACATGAGCATTTGGTTTAGGAAAGTGTCTAGGAATCCTTCTAGGGAATGTTCTTTTAGGTTTGTACTTTCTCTTCCTATAGTTAGAATTTTTGTCTGGTTGTCTAGGAAGTACATAATTGTTATGGCTTCTCCTAAAATAGTTAAAATTCTGATAGATAGGAGGATTACAGACAGGTTTAACTAGTCTTCTAGCATAGCAACCATCAAAAGAGTGACCGTATATCAGTAGGAGCAATAAATATTGCTCAGGGTTGGGGTCTCCTTTGGAAAGTCTCTAAACATAGGTTTCAAGGGATTTTGAGGTTGAACTCTATTCCTAGATAGAATAGTTTGGAATGTAGATTCACTCTTCCTAATAGAGGGGCATACGTATTTAGCCTTAGGTGAACTTTCATGTTTAGAGCAACTTGATTCCCCAATGTTAAAATTTTGATGTTTTGAGTCAAACTCAGTTTTTAAAGAATGAAAATCTTGGCAGGTTTCAATAGGTCTTCTACCTCCAGGCACAAACTTGATAGGTTCAAAATATTTTGTTTGTGTCTTAATTTTGGGGCAAAATCCTATTCCAGTTCGATCATCAGAATTGGTTTTTGATTCAGCAACAAATCCATCAAAACAGTTTGAGTTATTTTTAAATTTTGTAAATTTTTTGAAACCAGTTGCTGTCTTTTCTTTAGTTTGTTCCAATTCTAACAATGTCCCTGTGTATTTTTTCTCCAGAGTTTCATTTGTTTTAGTCAAGTTTATGAGTTTTTTATCAAACATTTTGATTTCACTTTCATGAGTTAGACATTGGGTAGTATACTCTTCAGAATTAAGTTCGACCATCAAGCTTAGATCTTCTAACTTCTTGATGAAATCTTTCATAACCTTCTCTAGTCTAGTTCTTTTCTTGAGAGTTTTAGCATAAAGTGTGTGAATGTCTGGGAGATCTTCATTGTCTGAGTCACTAAGTGTGGTGTGTGAAGTGACCCCTACGGCTTCATTTCTTGGACTCACACACCCATTGACATCGTCATTATCTCTTTCCCTTTGACTCACACACCCCGAGGCAAAAATAGCAATATTCTCAGTAATTAAAGCATCTAAACCAGTAACAGCATGATTCGAAACATCAGAAGTAGAATTACTAAATTCATCCTCACTAACAAACATAGGCATATCATCATTATAGATAATCTTGGCAAAGAAAGACATGCAAGGGTCAAAAACATCAGATGACTCAGGTTCCTCATTTTCAGAGTCACTTGAATCATCCCATGTCTTGTAAATATTGTCTCTAGCGTGTTTGTTTTGAGTGTTCAAGTTAACTCTATAGTCTTGTGCAATGTGTCCTAGTTTACCACATCTAAAGCATTCAGTCTTCTTAAGGTCTCTGTTAGGTTTAGTGTGAGAATCCTTGTGATGTTTGTCATGACTTTTCTCATGAGGTTTGTGATTAAAGGGAGTTGGATAATTGGACTTGCTTTGTTTGTTTGCCATATTGTTTCTAAATTTAATTATTTTCTTAAACTATTTTGACATTAAGGCAATCTGATTGTCCAAACTCTCTATACCGTATTCCTCATCAGAGTCATCATTGGGAATGTTAAACTCAGGTTTAATCATCTTAGAAGAAAAGCTCAGATTGGAACTAGTCTGTTTCCTATGGGACTGGGTCAATTTTTTCTTAAATTCTAGTTCCATTTCCACAGTTCTTAATTTACTACTGAGTAATTCAGGAGTGAGATTTATATCACACATTTCCTCAATATCATATCTTTTGTTGTCAAATTTCTGTGGTAATGATCTCAGAATTTTAGATACAATTTCTTGTCTGTCATATGTTATCCCATTAGCATGCAGTTTTGTCACAATATCAGTCAAGTTCATATAGAAGTCATCAAATGACTCAGATTCAGACATAATTAAAGAGTTATATTGTTGAATGAGCATTTGAGTTTTAGTAGCCTTAACTCTAGTGTCACCTTCATGAGAAGTAATCAGGGTGTCCCAAGCTTCTTTAGAAGTGGTACAGGATGAGATTATTTTGAACTCATGTTCATTTATAGACATAAATATGGCATTCTTTCCTTTGTTATTGTTGCGAGAAACTTGTTTCTCTTCTTGTGTGAACTCACTTAATACTTTCTTAACCCTCTCATTACTTCCTTCAGTGGCTGGTTTAGTAGGAAAAATGTATCCATTTTCAACAATGTCCCAGACATTATCTCCCAAAGTTTATTGAATTAAAGCAATCATCCTTACTTTCCAGTAAGCAAAACTGGTTCCATCAAAGATAGGAGGTCTGGTCAAGTTACAAAATCTTTCATTTTTCTCGTCCATGTTTGATTTTCAGAAAATAATTTCAGAAACACAGGATCTCTTTAAAAGGAGTTTACAAAGCTCTGATAGCAATTGAAAATCTGTTACTAAATCCGTTTAATATAAAATTAAACTATTTAAGTAACTCCGAACAGTTTTTTGAAGAAATTTTTTCTTAAAAACCAAAACTAATTGAACACAAGATGTGTTTAACAAAAGAATGTACGAGATCTGTTCAAGATTTGAATAACAAGTTTAATAAAATAGTTTAAAAAACTTTAAACCCAACACAACTAAGAATGAGATGAGGAGATGTAGAAAGATTAAGAACAAGTATTTTTTACG
The DNA here is from genome assembly GCA_949130495.1 of Sambucus nigra. NCBI lineage: Eukaryota > Viridiplantae > Streptophyta > Magnoliopsida > Dipsacales > Adoxaceae > Sambucus > Sambucus nigra. The sequence goes on from OX422222.1 coordinate 314,671,053, forward strand.
TGGTAAAACCTCACCCAACTGAGGAAACATCCACGACTCCCTCTACGGAGTAAAACAAAAATTCCACTGTAAACAAATTTTAACAGTTACAAAATATATAACAAACATGCATACAATTCAGACCTATATAAGTTTAGGAATGTACCCTCTGGTGTCCTTATAACTTCTCTGCACTTCTGATTGTTGATGTTGTCCTCCTAGTTTGCTAACTTCTAATTTGTTCAAGTTCTTTACGTCGACTCTTGTTCTCAAGATCTTATTACCAACACTTTTAGTCTGGTAGGGTGATAGTGTTTGTGGAGGTTCTCTCTAACACATGAATGCACACACACACACACTTATTATATACAACCCATCCGAACAAATTACATATAAGGGCTATATGCTGTGATTTTTCTTTTTCTCTCTTCTCACAAAACTTAACCTTATTTGACCTTTACAATAATCCCAGAATCCACGGCTATCTTACTCAGAGGACATATCAAGATCTTAATCAATCTCAGTTTTGAAAAGATTTTTGACATTGAAAATCACCAAGTGCGATTCCAAACTAGGTCAAAGGTTTTGTTTCAAGAGAACTAGAAATAAAAAACATTATTGTTGATTTCAAGGTTAAAAACATTTGTAGAAAATAATCAACAATATATTTCTCAAGCTGAGAAATGAAATATGTAAATCTAAGTGAAATGTAACATGAAGTACTTAGATCTGAAATTTCTATAAATCAGAAACTTAGATCAAAGAAAAATGTTTAAGTTAGACACAAGATCTAAGAAAAAGAGGTTACATCAACAAACCAAATAAACAAATCAACTCTCAACCACTCAAACACTCAAGGTTGTGTTTGGTATATACATGACCTGGATAGAGGTTTAGGTTTGAAAAGGTTTTGACGATTTAGTGTTAGGGTTAGGGTTTCTAACTCTTTCTCTCTCTTTCTGGTTTCTCTTTTTCTCTCTTTTTTCTCTCTTCTCTCTCTACTCTCTCTTTTCTCTCCAAAGGACGAAAATGGCAAAAGTCTCAGAAGGCTAAGTGAAGGGGTCCTTTTATAGGAGGCTGAGAAGATTCGAGAATAAGGTTCAAAATCAAAGGTTCAGATTGAGTCAAGATTGATTGACTTTGATCCAAGGGTTCACGGTATGCGGTGATTAAAACTCTCCTGATTGGTTCATATGTGGTTCACAGGGATTATAAAATAGCACATGCAAATCGTTGATAAAAACGATCCAATGGTTGTAAACAATCGCTGGAATACTCTCTATAAAGAAACACACACTCCACCAATAAAAAGACAACATATGTTGGGCAATTACAAAAGATCAAACGCGCGTCTAAAATTAATTGCAAACACCCCTGAAGTCTCTGTCGCTTTCGAATTCTACCCAAGGTAACTTATAGCCAATATAACCATTAAACATTAATTGCAGATTGACCCCAAAAACTTTTAAAAACAAATTTTATTTAAAAAAAACTTATTTTAAATGTTTATAAAATCTCAAAAAAATATTCAAAATCAATTTTAGGGATTTAAACACACTCAACATATGTACACACAATAATATGCAATATAAAATGTATGAGATCAATTCTACTGTGTGTAAGTGTATGGTCTAGATAAATCAATCAAGAAAGATGTAATAGCAAACCAAGCTCTAGGGTTCTTTGAATTCTATGATAAACACAATTTTGTCACAATTTCCAAACTATATGAACACTTATACAATATAGACTCAAGTGAGTCAAGAGTATAAGGTGCTTTATATTTCCCTTCCTTCATCAGTAATATCATATTTCTTAGTTTTAATAATTTACAAATTTACGAGCATGCTATTTATGGGGTGTTTCATAATGAACACTACACTGAAGTCATAAATACCTATTTGTTTTGGCCTATTGCCATGTGTTTGGAAAAATAACCAATTGGGTGTTTTACGTTATTTTTAGGCTAATTTGACTGGTTCTATTATAAATGCATTTTTTTTTTTATTATTAAACATTGATTAAGGAATAAATTTTTTGATACATACAATGTTGATAACACGTTTTTTTTAAATATCAATTTTTATTAACAAATTCTTGATATGTTCCATGTTCTCATTTTGATTTCATTTTCTAGAAGTCTGCTTTCTTAACATTTACGAGAATTCACTTTGGCCCAAAATTGTTTTGCATATTTGTCGCAAGATTGTGCCCCTACATATAAGTTGTTTGACCTTGTGATTGGTATGGTGTGAATTTTTCCACTTCATAATTTCCTTCCTATGTTTATGCTTAATGTTCCTTTTCTCTTCTTCTTCTTAGTCTTAGTTATGAACGATTGTCCAAAGAAAATGATGGATGCATTATGCAGATCGTAATGTTTGATTTTGACTTTGAAACTTAACAAAATGGTGCATTTTCCATGTAAACAGTGTCTCATAATATGAAGGTAATTTAAAATTTTAATTTCCTAGATTAGTATTATATAATTTTCTTATACTTTATTAAAAAAATTGTATTTTGTTTGTACACTTGAGGGTGTGTTTGATGTTTGAGTTATAATCGGGTTGCTTTATTTTCTTTAATTATATGAATCAAGTTTTGTCGTGTTTAATTATTTTCTCGAAGACTGGGTTGTCGCGGTAATCCATGCATTTGTTTTGCAAGGACAAATATTTTAGAACTAATCAACTAAATTCCATGATAAGTAATTATATTATGTGTGTTTGTTATTTTTTGATTCTTTACGTTAGGAAAAAAATTAATACGGGGTGTGTGTAATGTTAGATTTAATATTTAAATGATTTGTTTTTGTATCGTGTTTTATGAAATCCTATGTATGCATTATTTCAATAGTTATAGCGTTGTATTGTCTTTTTGTGAAATAAAGGAAGCATTTATGTTCATTTCATTTATCATTATTAATGTCATGCTTATGTAAAATGGAGATACAAGTGGAAAGGATAAATATAATGTACAGGAGGATAATAAAATAATAGATTACTAATATTTGGAAAAGAGTTGTTTTTCTTATAGGTTTTCAGATTTGATTTATTTCATTTACCGCGTGACTCCAATTTTTTAATCTTATTAGTAGTCCGCTCAAAACCCTCCAATATCCAAATCCTAAATTTTTAGACTTTTTTGTTTTTAAAAATCACATAAATACACGTGCTTAACTCTCAGACTTCCCACATCAATTTTCATTTGAACAAACCCTACAAAATCGCTAACCTCCTTAAAACACTACTCTCACATAACTTCTTATCCTGTTATACACCTACGACTACATCTCATACACCAACGGCCACATCTTCTCTCTCGCTCAACAACCCCCATACCTGTGTCATCCATCTTTGTGTCCATCCCATTCCTTCCCCCTCCTCTGGGTTTCGGTGCTCCCGTGCGCAATTGGAGGGAGAGAAGAAGAAGGTCTCGCGCCCTTTCTAGGAGCGTTTCGGCCATCATCGATGTGGGGTGATGTAAAGAGATAGGTTCGTCAACCTATTTTTCACAAAACAAGCTAGAAATGTTACCGCCTCGAGGGAATGGCGTCAAAGACATACTGATGCTTGCTAAACCAATAGTTGAAAGGTTTAGGGGCCATGTTACGTAATGGTAAGGTGTTAGTCACCCATCCTGCCCTTTCGGTCTCTAATGGTTATGTGTTATTATTCTCCTTAAAAGCTTCATGAAGTGTGTGCGCGTCTATTTATAAATAGATAATGGAATTTCTCAACTCACGTTATGGAGAAAGACAGAGTGAGGTCATCCGTATAAGTGTTCCCAAAAAAGTAATTAAAAACGTAATGTGTGCGCTTATCGAGATATCGATCGTTATAATAAAACGATAATATGTGTCAAATGAAGCGCGAATAAGAATCACAAATACAATATATAGAAATAATATATGAATAAAAATACGAAAGGATGACTCGAGTCTTGGGTTTTAACCCGAGACACCTACGTATCCTACAAAGTCATCAAAGTCTATGTAGTTCACATGAAATACAGGGGTGGGGTTTATTCCATAAATCCAACCGGGTATTTTATTTAGATGAGTGTTTAGAAAAAGGATGTTTTGATTTAAGAAAATGTCGTGAAGAATCCCATTTGAAAGTTATGAGTAAACCCTCTTTTTCTTATTTTTGGTTTTTTATAGAAAATATTTTATGTGAAATACTACAAATAAAAAGTGATATATTCAATATGTGTGGACTAATAAGGATAAAATGCTAAAGTAGGATTAGATAACTAACGCAAAAATAAGGTAATTAAAAGAGAGAGAAGAATGTGTGGACCTTATTTGGAGACTTGACAGTTGATCTTGATTGTTGAAAAGGCTTCCATTACAAATGGATGGAGATTGTAGGAGGAGACGAAAATGATTTTGCTAAATTGGGTATGAAAGGGATGGGGATGGAATGTGGAGGAAAGACTTCAATAGAGAAACAATGTTGAGTTTGAGATAATATTGTTGAGATCAATGAGTGATATTTTTGGGGGTCTTTTCAAAATGTGCAAGGACAAATTTCCAAGTGTTTCAATTTGTATGTAATTGACTTAATTCCGGACAAAAAAAAAAGTTTAGGTCATAGGAGTGAATTTTGATTTACAATCCACATAAGCATATGACATTGTTTAGAAGACATAGTGACTAAGCTTTAAAGATACATTATGCCGTGTTTTATGGTTAACATTTCACATCTTCATCATGTTCTGATCTCTCAGGTATGAATGTATAATTTTTATGGGACTCAAAAATTGTTTAAGGATGTTATGTTTTATTAAAAATGATTTTAAAATGTTTCAACTTTATTTATTCTGAGATAAGGACTTTTAAGAGTCATATTAATCCATACCTTGTGTTTAAAAGGACCAAACATCATTCACTCTCATTCAAATGACATGTGGAGGTCGTTCAAATGACATGGTTGTGGACGAGTATTGTGGAAGGGTTTCTGCGTGGGCACTGTGGAGAAACGGATAAAGTGAATAAGAGCATGAAGGCTTGTGGAGTTTCAGTCGTTGTGTAAGTTTGTCTGTTTTCCTTTGTAAACTCCGTATCTTAGTGATTATCTTTCTTGGTCCGTACGAGATTTTTTCCCTTTGTGATTTTCTTGTACATCCAATGTTGTGAACATTGTTTATTTTACTCTCTTTAATCACCTAGATGCATGTTTAGGATTAAACAATATAAAATTAGATTTAATTGAAATTGGTTCACAAACTTGGTGCGTATTTTTTGAAAGAAAAATTATTTTATGACATCCTTAAAGCACATTTGAGAAAAAGGGGTCTACAAATTGGTATCAGAACTATAAATATTTTTTGTGTGTGTGCTGATCCCTTAATCTTTTAAGGATGAATTTCAAAAATTTTGATAGTTTTAGAACTCTTGATTTTATGGCTCAAATTTGTCTTATTGGAAAATGCTAATGATAAGTGCTTTTAAATCAATTGATGAGCGTGTTTGATAATCGATTGAAAAAGGTTTCACATCACCAGTCACACGAGAGGGAGATGCCACTAGTTTAAAACCTGTTGAGTAATGGAAAGATGCTGAACATAGACTTGCACTTTATAAGTCTAAAGGTATTCACGTTATTTCCTCACATGGCATGTAAACTTCAAAACAATCTTGGGATATTCTTGCACTTACTCACAAGGGCACTATCACGATTATGGCGTCTAAACTTCAATACCTCACTACACAATTTGAGACGATTGAGATGTTAGAGAGTGATCTGTTTGATGAGTTTTATGCTGGATTATTTAACATTGTCAACTCGATGTTTAACTTGGGAGAGAAAATACCCGATAACTGAGTCTTAAAGAAAATCTTAAGTTCGTTGCCTAGTAAATTTGATCCCAAAGTGACTGTTTTAAACTCCTTGCGTACGCATGAATCAATAAAACTAGAAGAGCTTGTGGGTGACTTACAAACTTATGAGCTTGACATTTTACCTCCAAACAAGTGCCGAAAAAAGAAAAGGGCATTGTTTTGAAAGCCAGAAAGGAGGAGACTAAAGTTTTGGATGATGATTCCAATTCCAATTTTGCTGATGTATCCTTATTGGTAAAAAAGTTCAAAAAGTTTATTAAGTTCAAAAATCAATAAAAAGATGCCAAAAGACTTGAGAAATTCAAGAACAACAAGGCAACAAGGTCAATCCCGCCACTAAAAATAAAAGTGAAAATGTTAAAAGGGATGAGTCGGATAGATGTTTTGGTTATGAGGGTTATGGTCACAAGGTAGCAGAGTGTCCCACTATACTTATGAAAGAGGGCATGAAACCGATAGCATATAATGCCACCTTAAGTGATAGTGAACAGAAAGAGGGAGAGAGTTCCCCCGTTGAGCACAACTTTGTAGCGTTCATGGTATGTCATGTGAGCAGCGACAATAAATCTTCCCATCAAGATTCTCATGTTAATAACTCTTTCGAGATCGTTGAGTGTGAATCCCTAGTGAGTGAGGGTGAATCTAGTGAGGAAGAGATGATTGATTTGGGAGAGTTACAAGTTGCCTATAATGATTTGTATGTGAAAGCGGTAAAGGTAAAAAAGGCAAACTTGAAATTGCAAGCTATGTTGAATGAGAGTGTCGTAGAAAATAATGTTTCTTTTATTGAGCATCTTAGGGAATGAGAGAATACACTTAGGGATTAACTAGATTACGTTGAGAGAAAGGGAGATAGTCTTCGTGGTTTGATGGATACTTTGAAGATGGATATTCTAGAGTTTGAGGAGTCTAGGCATTTTCTTGAGTCTAGGATTAGTGATTTTGAGGAGAGATTAAGAGACTCGAGTAAGGTGAAGCTTGATCTGGAGGCTAGGTCGAAAAAATGGGATAGGATTTTAGGCACCGTCCAAATCAAGGATGATAAGTGTGGTACAGGCTTCAATAATCATATTGCACCCATTCCCAAATCCAATACCAATAATGTGGGAGAGCCGAATAGGAACATTAGGAGAGGTACACAGTTAGGTCACATTCCTCATCGTGTTTACGCTTATTTTCATTGTGGTCGGAAGGGTCACCTTAGGCATTATTCTTATCACCTTAAAAATGCTCCTAGGATGTTTAGTAATAAAGTCGTTTCAGTTTCCAAAACCTCCATGTGTCGTTACACACCTACATGGGGATAGGAAATCAGACTTAGAGGCTTTAGAAATTAAACTTCATGGTTCTTCTTTGGTTGCACTTAATTCTTTCCATGCTAAATTTAAGGGATGATTGGGTTGCCATGTTTTTCATACACTAGTCTTTGCTTCATGATTTATATCTTGCTAGTGCTATGACATGTGTATCTTTTTGTATTATTTTATTTATTTATTTTAGTCTTATTTGAAAAATAAAAAAAGATTTTGTTTTGATAAAATTTTTGAAAATTCAAAAAGATTTTTGGTTTATATTTTTTTTGAGAAAATACAAAAGGATTTTATTTTTCAGTCAAAAATATGTTTCGAAAAACAAAAAAAGATTTTCAGTTTTCTTTTGTGTCATGAGTAATCATGTTTGATGTGGCATATTTGTGTTCTTGGACCCCCATAATTTCATTATCCATGTGGCTAGGACATTTGGTCATAATTGTTGATGCGTTGTAGGATCTTAACCACTGATTAATGGGGTTGCTTCGAAGTTGATTTGGACTTGGATTCGAATTTGTATATATGTCATCATTGCACACATGCACGAGTTTATATGAATGTTTTACTTCTCATGCATATTTGAGTTTGGTGAGACATTCTCCTCTCAATTTTGTCATCTATGCGTAATAAGACTTAGGATAAGGTGTGCATGTAAGAACTGTTTTCCGTGAGTATTTAGAATGCCTAAATTTAAAAATGATGAGTGTTCACGGGAAAAGGCCGTGAGAGAATAGTAATCTCGTTGTGAAAGCCACTGTTTAAAAGGGCCCAAGAAAAAATTAAGGCAATAAAAATAATCATATGCCAAATATATTCTCTAAGTTGAGAAAAATAGAAACCTCAAAAATAGATTAAAATAGGAAATGAATATATGAGGGTGTTTGGATGGAAAATAACAATGGGTTTGCACCACGAATCCTTATGTTGAAAAATCATGTCATGACACTATTGTTTGTTGAATCGTCAAAATTCCGGATTTGTGTGCATGTTGTTCTTTTAGTTCATTAGGCTAAATATATTAATTGTCACATATGGATAAAACTAAGTTTGATGACATTTAGCTATCAATTAGAGCTTCTTGATTATTTTAATGTGTTCAAGTTGTGACTCATTTGTTGTAGTTCACGCCCATTCATTACATATCCATGTTTGAGAACATTGATATTATGTTGGCATGAAACTCACATTGTTTTTACTTGTTTTATTTTTCTGTTTTGAGTCTTATTTACTACTGTTATGTATCTCCAGTACCCGTTTTCATGAAATTTTTTCACTAGGCAAAATTCTAACATTTTTGGAGCTGGAATACAGAATTTGCTGAAGTCGTTCAAACGACTTTCGGACATCGTTCGAACGACATGTCCATGTCGTTCAAAGTTTGCTTCCCGCGATACATTTTTTGAGGCATCAATTTTGCCAGTATAGGTCGCGGGAAGGTCATTAGTTAGGTTTCATCATGCGACAGGCTACTGAATTCAGTGTTTGAGGTCGTTTGATGCATGGTTCTAACGACATGCACTATCATTCAAATGATAGGGCATTGTCGTTCGAACGACCTAAAGGGGCTTTTTTGAAAATTCTCCTAATTCATTTTTATGGGCATATCTTAATGTTTTCATACTTATGGGTTGTTTATATGAAGTTGATATTGATTATTCATGATTTATTCATATAATGCATTGATCTGTTTAGTCACATATTTCCTGATATTGATGAGTTCTTTCACGTGACTGTTTTCTAGCTACAATTTGGTATTGGCTAATTCATACTAGTTGTCTACTTCTATTTATCTAGATATAATTCATTGATTATTCCCATGCTAAGTAAGATGCTATTTTTTATTCTTTTTTACTTATTGTCTATTCGTGACAAAAAAGGGGAGAGATGTATGTGATGTTGGGGGAGTTTTGACTGTTGAGCGCATATGCTTGTATTCTTATATATTGGCATCATGTTGTATTGCACAAATTTGTATACATATTGGTCTCATAATTTTCTACAAATGATTTGTTTTACGTATTAGTATTTTTATATCATTTGTTCCCCCATACTTCGCTGGGTATTTCTCTAATTCACGTGTGTAGGTATTCTTTAATGATTCGAGATTTCGCAGCTACATCACATCCAGGCATTTCATGCTTGTCAGTCCTACATATACTAGTATGTGTAGTGTAATTTTTTATTTTGGATTTATGCGATGGGATTTAGGTGTCATTCGGCTTGGCGGTACGACTTGACATTCACTATTTTGATTTTTTTTCCCGGAATAGTCAAAGGCGGAGATTTGTAAGGACAAATTTCCAAGTGTGTCAATTTGTATGTAATTGAGTTAATTTCGGAAAAACTCAAAGGTTATATCATAGGAGTTCATTTCGAGTTATGATCCACATAAGCCTATGAAAATGTTTAGAAGACGTAGTGGCCAAGCTTGAAAGATATATTATTCCATATATAGGGTGCACGTTTCACGTCTTCAGCATGTTCCGATCTCTCATGTATGAATACATAATGTTTATGGGTCTCAGAAATTGGTTAAGGATGTTATGTTTTAAAAAAATGATTTTAAAATGTTTTAACTTCCTTTATTCTAAGATAAGGACTTGAGAGTCGTATGAATCCTTCCCTTGTGTTTAGAAGGATCAAACGACATTCACTTCTATTCAAATCACATGGATTTATCACTCAAACGACATGACTATCTCATTCAAACAACAACCTAATCTCATTTGAACAATGGGCCAACTTAACTTTTTTTATTTAAGGAGTGTTTCCCTAATAATTTCGTAAAAGTACAGAACCACAATTATAGTATAAACAATTTCATTTTTCTACACAATTTTTTCTAAGGTTTTCAAATATTAAAACCATCCTTAGTGTTTAAAGATCCGATCTTTCATATACAATTTCTAGAGAGATGTTGTTTGCACCATCTGGAGTTTGTTCATCCATATTGAACAAAGTTGTTTCGTTGGGTTTTGCGGTGAAAAAGCGAAGGAGTCCATGTTCCGAATCGTATATGGTTGCCAAAGATACATCAGTGGACATCGAGGCACTCCTGGATGCATATACTATGGATTAGTATCATGGAAATAGTTTTGCGTGGACGCTGTGGAGGAATGGTTAAAGTGAAGAAAAGAGTCAAGGCTAGTGGGGATCGAGTCGTTGTGTAAGTCTGTCTTCCTTCCTTTGTAAACTCCACATTATAATGATTTTCTGTCTTGGGCCGTCCGAGATTTTTTTCCATTTTTGGTTTCCTCGTACATCCGACGTTGTAAACTTGTTTATTTTACTTATTTTAATCACATATATGCATGTTTAGGATTAAACAAGATAAAACTGGACTTAATTGAAATTGGTTCACAAACTTGGTGCTTGTTTTTTGAAAGAAAAAATATTTTCTGACATCCTTAAAGAACATTCGAGAAAAAGGTGCCTATAAAGTGAGCTCATGCTCTCCTTATATAGGTTCAAAAGGGTGCTGATCAACATTGTACCTGGCCTTCCTATCAGCAGCACCCCCAAACACACTGTCGATAGGCAGGGAAATGGATTTTCCATTCGATAGTCTCAGGCAAATTTTCCAAAAAAATGGTCATAAAACGCAATCTATAAATTCAAATCGCATATGGGATGAACCATTAGAAATGGTATTTAAAGAACTTGAAGAATACATGGGGATGCTTCAGGGTTCAGGAGTTGACTTTGTTCAAATGAGGCTTGGAAAATCTCGACGGTCTTTTGGATCGAAGATTCTTAGAGGAAAATAGATCGTTCATTCGAACCGTAAGGCTGATTCTCTCATGGGGTGAACCATTGGAAAGTGAATCTAATTCCCTTTAACAATTCATTCAGTCTCATTACAGCTGAAGAGTTGGTAGGAGTCCAACAAAGTCCGGGAGCGCCCAGTGGCCTTCGAATCAGTTTTCGAAGGGAAACGGATCGTTCACCTGAACGGTAAGTTCGATTCATGCATGGGGTGGACCATTGGAAAGGGGATTCATAGACCTTATAAAATTCATGGAGCTTTCTCTCAGGAGGTGAAGGTGATTGGGGTCAAAATGGGGTGCGAGATCCCCTGATGGGCTCCAGATACGTTTTTGATACGAAAATAGACCATTCATTTGAACCATAATACCAATTCACGCATGAGGTTGATCATTGGAAAGTGGATTCAGAGCCCTTAGAAGATTCATTGAGCTTTCACTCTGATGAGAAAGTGTACCAAAATCAACCAAATCCTAGGGGCACTTGCGGGTTAATATATTTCTACTCAAAGTATTACCTAGGGTTCTACGGTGAATGGGGAAGTGATAAGGACCTAAGGAGAGTCTTAGGAGTGTCCTACAATGTGGTGTCTACAAATCCCCTTGACGGTCAAGCTTAGAACAAGTGAAGGCTGTTGAATAAACACCACATAAATATTTGGGAAAGAGGTCGATTCAACGGGCCAAAAGGATGAGGATCATCAGTTCAAAGGGTCAGGATCGATTCTGTGGGCCTAAGGTAATGTAGGGGATGATTGATTATAAGGGCCAGGGTAAATTTTAAGGACCTAAATTTAGACGACTGATTCTGAGGGTCAAGGTGGATTTTGAGGACCTAAAGTGATGACGATCGATTTTATGAGCTGAGCTAAATTCTGAGGACCTAAAGGTTGGGCGACCAATTCTGAGGGGTGAGGTTGATTATGAGGACCTAAAGTTATGATGAATGATTCTATGAGTCGAGGTCGATTATGAGGACCTAACGTTAGGACGACTGATTATATGGGAGGAGGTTAATTCTGAGGATCTAAAGTTGTGATGATCGATTCTGAGGGCTAAGGTCAATTTTGAGGACCTAAAGTTGTCATGACCGATTCTGAGGGCCGAGGTCATTTCTCAGGACCTAAAGTTGGGACGACCGATTCTGCAGGTCGAGCTTAATTCTGAGGATCTAAAGTTATGATGATCGGTTTTGAGGGCCGAGGTCAATTCTGAGGACCCAAAGTTGGATGACCAATTCTTAGGGTCGAGGTCAATTCTGAGGACCTAAAGTTAGGATGACTGATTCTGAGGGCCGAGTGTAACAACCCGAATTTTTTAAATGGGTATTTTTTTAATTAATTGGAATATTTGAGAAAAATAAAATTTTGGACTTAATCATTTTTATTAGTAAATATATGTTGGTTTTAATATTCGAAGAACAAAACTTCAAGAAAAATTGAATTTGGAATTAAAATGGAGTTTCAATTGAATTTTTATTATTTAGAAGAGTCCTCAAAACATAAAACTCTCTAAGAGTCCTCAAAACATAAAACTCTCTAGAAAAAAATATTAAAAATATTAGACCGTCCGATCGAGCTGAAATTTTTTGTGTAGTTTCCTCTCACCTTCAGATATTATACCCTTAAATTTTACCTAATTCCAACGGTCCGATCATCCATAATGTTATTTTTAGTGTTTATATCTCATTAAAACTCCTTTCTTAATAAAACTCTTAATCCTTTATACCTCACAACAAATTCGTGGCTTAGCATTTCAAATCACTTTTTCTCAAACTTTTCAATCAGAAGACCTCTCCAAAATTATTCCCGTTAATCAACAAACCATAGCCCCAAACTTATTCAAGATTTTAACCTTAGATTAGAAGTCTTATTTGGTGTTTTTTCAAGTTTGGGCTAGAAAACGATTTGATTATTTTCACGAGAGGAATGTGATGGTGCGATCAGATTTTGAGGATGAAATTATGTGATGATTCATATGATGATGTTGAGGTACGAGACTTACATAATATGCTCCTAAATTCTATCAAGAGTATTTTCATTTGATTTATGTGTCAATTGCACTTATGTTGAATTATGATATTCATTTAAAATCTGAAAAATCGTTGGAATCTACATATTGATTCATTGTGTTATATTATATTGTGATTTGAGCATCATGTCATGAGATTTTACTATGGCACGAAGGATGGGCACCCACCAATAGTCCAAAATGCGAATATACATGAGAATGCATAGGCGCGGTGAGGTGAGGCCTGGTGACTCATTGATGTGTTGTTGAGAAATTAATATTGATATAATGCTTTAGTATTGTATTTGATTTGTATACGCAGATTCGTATTGTTACGATTTATTCATCGTGCTAATTATTTTTTAGCATCTATTCCTATTATATAGTGTACTTCCCCGTATTTTCTGTTAGTTGGCAAGTTAGCGTGGATTGGGACGCTATGGACTATTTTCGAGAATTGTTTTAGAGCTTGGATTAGAAGATTTATTTTTTATGTAATAATTAGTGTTGAAATTTTTAGTTGGAGAATTTTATATTCGAGGGACTTTATTGTTATCTTTTTCTGGGAATAGAAATTGTGGATTTATTTCATTTAAACTATGGACATTTATCTGCTACATACTTGTTGATAGATGGATTTAGTTTAGTTTTATCGTAGTGTCACACCGCGTGTCTCTTTTCGGGTGCGCGGGGTGTTTCACCGAGGTTTTGAGGACCTAAAGTTGGACGACTGATTCTAGGGGTCAAGATAAATTCTGAGAACCTAAAGTTGTGACGACCGATTATACGAGTCGAGGTAAGTTTTAAGGACCTAATGATGGGATGATCGATTCTGAGGGTTGACCTAAAGTTTGGACGACTAATTCTACGGGTCAAGGTCAATTTTGAGGACCTAAAGTTGTGATGACCGATTATGAGGACCTAGAATTATGATCATCGATTCTGAGGGCTAACGTTAATTCTGAGGACTTAAAGTTGGGACAACAAGTTCTTCTAGTCAATGTCAATTATGAGGACCTAAATATGTAACACGGGCAGGCTTGATCTCCAGGGAGTCTTTTGTACTTGAGGTTTTATCGTTTTGAGAGTTTATTGGGGAAAGGTATCTCACTAGGGATCATATCTTTTTAATATGGAAAATTTACTAAGGATTTGGGAGGATATTGGGAGGATTTGATTTTGGGTTCCATTGGGGAATCGGAGAAGCATATGGTTTCCATTGGGGAATTGGAGAAGCATTTGGGTTCCACTGAGGAATTGTAGTGAACGTTTGGGATGCACCATTTTTTGGAATATGTTTAGGGTTTGTGCAGGCGGTAAAACTGTGATAGTAATTCAGTTGGAGATTGTACGAGCTTAAAATGCTTTTCTTAGTGAAGAAATGTCCTAATACTTGTATGGCTTTTTTAAGGATTTTCCATAGAATTTCTGGCTTTTTAAGAATTTTTTATACAAAATTTCAGGGGGAATGTCGTGTAATACCCCGTAATTTTATTGATATTTATTTAAGGAATTAATTAAATTAAATGTGAATTAATTGAGAATTAATCCGGATATAAATACTAGCGAGTTGTGAGTTGGTATTTGATTAGGATGTGTATATGTGGCAATATATGAATATTGAAAATATTAAAATTGTCGCGAGACTGAAATACGACAATTTGGGGAAATTTAGTTGGGACGCGCGTGTCAGTCGCATCAGGAATGTAATTATTTGAATTAAAAAGTGAATTTTATTTTTATCAACCGTATGGTCATTTTGAGTGCGCCAATGAGTCCGGAAGGGTCGAAATAGTCAGAAAACACTAGTCGGGGGTTTAGTTTGGGTCCCAGGGTATTTTTGGGCCATACCGGCAACTTAAAAGGGTATTTTGGTAATTTTAAAAATATGGGAATTAAAACCCACGAAAATTAGAGTTAATATTTATTATTCTAAAGGGGCCACTAAGGCCATTACCACTAAAAGTTAGAAAGTGGGCTACGGGAGTTTTGAGAGAAGTTGGAGAGAAGTTACAAGAACCAAAACCAAGCCATCTTTAACCTTGGGAGAAAATCTGTAGAGAAAGGAGAGAATCAACATTCACCAACATCAATTCGGAAGAACAATCTAAGGCAAGTGTTTGGATGTCGTTATTTTCATTGAATATTTCTTCCATGTGTAGTGTAGAAAACTGTTTATATCTTGATATTTTGATGAAGAATACCCAATGGAATTATTGTGAAACTTGTGGTTTTGGGTAGGAATTTGCATGTATAATGATGATGGACTGATTTAATACTTGAAGAGTTATATATGATGATTTAAAAAAGGACTTTTGATGAGTAATTGGGCATAAGAAAATTATGAGTTCATGTTCATAGGGTTTGGGGAAATATTTGGAGATTTACATTAATTCCATGATGATTAGTAAGAATTGACCCCTAAAATATGTTAAGGAATGATCTAGGGTGATTAGAAATGGCTTATATACGTTAAAACATAATTTGGATGGTCTTAGGGTGGATTTAGAGAAGAGAAGAATTGAGAAAAACGCACTTGGGAATTTCTGGGCTGAAACTGCCATCTCGTTAGAAGACCTGCCCAGGTCGTTCGAACGACCTCGTTCGAATGAGCTTCTAACGAGATGACAGTATGACTTCTAACGAGTTGGTATTTCGTTCAAAGCCCTTCGTTCGAATGAACTCGTTCGAACGACCTCGTTCGAACGACCTCGTTCGAACGACCTCGTTCGACGAGACTTCTAGCGAGTTGACAGAATGGCCTTTTTGGCCTGATTTGATTTCTAGTATCCCGTATACTTATTTAAATGGTGAGATAACCTTATCTTATTAACTAATGGGTATAGTTGGGAGATTAGGATACATTGAAGAGTAAAACTTAGAATCTTATAGTAAACCGGATGACAATTGTGGATTGGGAAGCGAGTAACTAATCACGACGTGAGAAGAGTTGATAACTTAAATACATATAAACTGGGAACTTGTGAGTTGTATAATACTAAATGTTGTTTAACACTAAATGTTGGTATAAGAACGCGAAGTATACCACTAAATAAATGTTGTGATATCTAAGATGTGTGAATGCTTGGTATATGTAATTATCCGTGTATAACATACCTTCCGTATTTGCAATCATGGGAGGTTGGCGTTCGTTTAGGGCCATCTAATCTTTGTGTGCCTACGGGGGGGATCTAGATTGGTACCTCGAGGACATAGGTCAGAGAAGGGCTTATTGAGAAGTTAATAAGTTTGCTGATCATGGGAGCATAGGTATGTGCGTGACCCATGTGATGTGAACTATGTTCGCCTCCATTGTTTGTGATTGTGGTTAATGAAACGTTTCCTGAAAGATTCGGAATATGTGGTCCTCATGTACGTGATGTACTGGGATTTGATAGTAGAGTATGTGAGCACCGCTGCTTAGACTCGGGGTGCTAGTATTGTATATTTATGATGAGAATAATATACTGTTAATTGAAATGAATTATCATGTATAATTGTGAGTTTAAATAATAGCAACGGTTTGTAAAGTGAAAATGGAAGATTTCTAATAAATTGTAGTGCTAAAGTGGGAAACTTTGTAATAAGGTATAATACCCTGTTAAATAGAAGATGTTGGGAATTGAATTGGATATTATATAGAAATGTTAGATTTAGCTTTGGACTAGATAGTTATGGGAACAATTAGAATGGGTACGGGTACGATAGGAGTGCACAATTAGTTGAGAGGTCAAGAAATCATGTGAGTGCACACACTATCATGTACTTTATATTCACTGTTTAATGATATTAAACACTTGCAAAATTTTAAAATATTTTCACAATCGGGCTCTGACCCGTTTGCTTTCAAATCTATTTTTTTTTGTAAAACCTTTTAGGTGCCCAGCCACAAGGACACCATGCATAGGAGTTCTATTCAGATGACGTGCTATAGCTGCTGTGGAAGCTACAGGACCTTGATAGTAGACGCCTCCATCTTTGATCTTGATTCCATTATCAGATTTTCTTATTTTGTTAGGCATGTCGCCCCATTCCTTTAGAGACATCTTACATTTCAGCTATTTCATACTTTGGGTTGTAATTAATTTAGTGATGCAGACTTAGTATTTATTTATTTTAGTATTTGGATTGTTGTGAGGAGTATTCCTCCAGACTTATTATTAGTTGATGGTTATTCTATTGTGACTATGTTGTGGTGGTTTTGTTAGCATTTCATAATTCACTTATTGTAAGTTTATCGAATTTAATTAAAATTGGCAACTCACTTTTTAAATACTAGGTGGTTAGTAATTATTAAAATGTTTTCGATAGTGATGCTATGAACTGAGCCAACTTGGCATTTTGTATTAATTTAATAAAGGAGTAACTACCCGGTATTTAATTAGTCGGGGTGTCACATGCCGATCGACATGTGGTAAGGATTTCCATTTGGAAAGTGGCATGGTGTCCTGGGCTTCCTTGGGCAGAGGAAAAGGCAGGTGCCGATCGGTATGAGATGGGGGATGACAATCGGCGTACTGTTTGGGATCCTATAAAAATGGGGTGAACCCTCCTCATTTTTCTCATCTTTCTGCATCCGATTCTTTTCTTCTTCTCTCTAGAGTCCATTTCTACACGTTTCTTTCTTCAAGACATCAGATGGCAAGTTCGTCGAGCGAGGGATACAACCAGGAGTGGTTGAGTGTTGATGATTAGACGGGTGTAAAGTGGCAAGCAAGGGTGCCCCTTTCTTTAAGCAATGAAAATGCCTTTCGTTTGTTTCATCCACTAGCCGAGGATCGCTTTCTGCTGCATGAGGCCTCACACCACCGCTCATCTAGGGTGAAGAAACCTAGTGGTTATGTAAGTATAGTGACCTTTGGCATTATTTTTTCTTTTTTCAACTTTTCTTTGTTTTCTTGTGCTGACAAAAGGGCTTTTTTTTCTCTTTTCCTTTTTGTTTTGACAGACTGACATCTCTCATTTGAGCCTGCATTCCAGGGGGATGATGGGGTTAAAGGATGTATGGGAGAATCTTTCGATAACTGTGCGCTGGGTAATTACTTATGTTGGCCTGCTTGGCACAAGCATTGGATGAGACACCACATTACACTGCGATTTTATACGTGTTGGGAGATGACTGTGACTCCCATCGGCGTATAGCAGTTGTTACGGATAGACTGGGAGGGTATGCAGATTAAAGTGGACCGTATGGTGAGGTTAACATTAGAGGCAATTCAGGAAGCATCGGGGGATGTGGATAATATAGTTTCTGTAGATTCTATTCATATTTCCACTCTGGGTGAGGTTCTTTTAAGTCAGAGGATTGATGAGTTGGACGGGAAATGGGTGAGGCAGATGGCCCAATTATTTATCTCAATTCTGTTGTGTGGTTTCTTGGTGGCGACGTGTGGCAACGCCATCCATATCTGGTTCTAGACAATTTTGAGGATCTTTTCGGATGTCCCACTCTATGATTGGGGGATCCTAACCTTGGCGACCCTTTATTCTTATTTGGATGCATTCAGTCGGTGCTGCCGATAGACCTTTATGGGGGCCACGTACTTTTGGACGTAATTCTTTCATTTTCTTTTCTTGTATTTTCATTTTCTTTTTGGTTTTTTGCTCATTCTTATCCTTTCTGCAAACTTGGTTCTTTGAGGTGAATGGGCTCAATGCTTGGGAGACTTCTATCGAATGTATCAGTGCTGAAAGTCCAAAAGGCGGTTGAACCAGTCTTTGCCCCTGGATGCGGTTCGATAGGCCCTAAACACGTTAATGAGTGATCAAGTTATTCCTTTTTTCTTTTGAATATTCTTTTGGTATTTTCTTTCTTTGCATAAATTATGTTCTTTTTGTTGGAACCTTCTATCTATGGGTGACAACTCCTCTATTCACAGGGGTTACGGGCATGTATGCGCAGATGTGGATGCTGATAGCACATGAGTTTGGATACTCTTAGTACCTGGGAGAGAGGGTTGTGCGGTAGATAGTGGAGTACGAGGTGGTCGTGCCTCCAATATACATGAGGCGGGTGCGAGAGATGTCGAGTGAGGCCGTAATGGTGACGAGGCTTAGCAAGGCTTATTCTCTCTACACATATAGAGTGGAGACTTATGACTACCTAGATTTCATGATGAGCTGACTGATGTCGTCATGTATTTATGATGTGGTGACCATGCCTCCACCTCCTATAATTTCGGGCAGGGGTAAGAGGAGGCTGGTGGAATCTACCCACGGCATAGGGGGCACGTCACCGGCGAAGACAGTAGTAGAGGAGGCTCCGCTCATCCACATCACTCTACCCTCATATAATTTTTGATTGACTGGAGGGGGATCACTATGCGTATCGTAATGCCCTAATGCGGTTGATCCAAGATTGATGGGGCTGACAAAGGATGCCCTTCGGCCTGAGGTATATTTCTTTTTTCTTGCCTTATCTCCTTTTTATTCTTACTTTCCCATTTTACTGAATGATTTGGCTTTTGGTTTTATGGTTTTGCTTGCAGCATGTTCGGGAGCCGACTATTTGGCTGAAAGACAACAGGGACTGGGTGGCTTCTACAAATTCCTATATCAAGGATTATTTTCTTTTTCCTTGTGATCTGGTTCCGCCTGCTACCTCTGAGGAGGTAACGAGTGCAGGGAGTGGTGTAATTGTAGCTCGTCACTGGGGGAAGCATGTTCGGCGTAGGGATTGAAAGTATATATATATATATATATACAGAGAGAGAGAGAGAGAGATTGTGAGGTCGGGCTCGGGCTGAGTCCCGTTGCTTTGTATTTTCTTGTTTCTTCTTCCACCTGAAAAAAAAAAGTATTTATGCAAATGGAAATATATATATATGGAGCATCTTTTTATTATATGTCATTGTTGTAATGACTTATTCTACATATATTTTTATTTTGTTGTTGACACTGTAAAAATGATAGGATATTATTTAGAAATAGATTAAATAATTCGAAAAAAGTCTTATGATGAAAAATGATGGGTAAAAATTGATAAGTTTAGAAGAAAAAACCTGAGGGTATCGAAATAAGGATTTTTTTTTTGGGTTTTGATTTTGACAAAAAAGGAAAGATGTAATTTTTTTTAAATAAGGGGGTTGTTGATCGGCATACCCCTTGTCCCGCCTATCAGCATATGGGTCTAGTAAAATCATTATAAGGCTTTGATTGCATTTTCTTGCAGCCCAAAGTTCTTGGTAGGGTAGGTTTATTTCGAAGTCTTTAGGTTTCTTGTCTTTAGCCAAGTTATTTATGTATAAACGGGGGGTAAAGGGGGTGTAGTTTTTCATTCATTCTCATTTGCTCTTCTTTCTTTTTTCTTGATTTCTGCCTCATTATTTCCCAAATGTCCCTTTCTATGAGCATAGAATTCTATTCATACCTTGAGAGTTTAGAAGCCACGAGTCTTTATAACGTAGACTACTAAGCCTTAAATTTGTGTCGATTCTCCTTGGGGCGCAATGGGGCTATTGATTAGAACATGTTGGCAATGGCAGTGTAATTTTATTTTTTGCTTAAATTCATAGGAGGTTTGTCCAACCTACGAGGAGTTTTCAGACATAATGGGGATTAATTCTAGTGTAACAGAAGGTATGCCCAAATTCTCCCAGTCTCCTAGGGTGCTATTAGCGTAATTTCTCCACATTTCCCCTTCGATGGCTCAGCCGTTGGTCACTGAGGGGATGATTTCTCTTCCAGTTGTCATGTATTATGTGCGTGTAAGGGATTTCAATGATGCGAGCCATGCCGGAGCTGTTGGCCTGGGCCTAACTTTGAGGCTATTGCTGCTGATAGGGGACCTAAAGTTGGACCCTCAATTGTCTATCATTATATCATGTATGTCACCTTGTCACAAACCTATGAGGGTGGTACTGGAGGAGACCCTGAACGGTCTAGATGCTTGGAAATAAGTTTATTTGGATTTTCTAAGAGGGATCTCGATTATGCCGTTCATGTGGCTGGCAGAGAGATTCCGTTTAGCAGTTCCCCCTAAATATCCCTTCGTAACTGTGTCGAATTTCTTTACTGGATATTCCATCAATTTTGGCCTATCTATACAGAATTCGATAAATTGGTTCATAGGGCATATATCTTGATGCCTTTGTTGTTCGGTGCCCTGATGGGGAGAGCTGCAGCCCATTATGGAACTGAGAGAATACTGGTACATTTAGTTATTTAGCCTTCGACAGACCTTATCCAATTTCCCCTGACGGCTTCTACATCAAGTCGGATGGGAGAAGATAGTGTATCCTTGGGCAATAGAGTTCTTTCTTATGGAAGACTTAACTTAACCCATGCGCATGAGGTTAGGTTCTTTGTGGGATAATCGTTGACCGTCGACTCATCCATCTCAATTCGTAGGCAGGGTCTGGTATGTGTCCGGAGACTTTCTGAAATGGTTATAGAAGCAAGTCGTGGCGAAGATCATAGAGGAGGAGACTGACCAAAGGTGGTTTGTTCTTTTTGATGCAATGAAAGGAGGCTAGTGGTATTTTCCAAGCTAGTCATGGCATACCGCTCTATGGAGCGTATTTGACATTTCAACTAGGAAGGGAAAGTTTGGAGACCTCCTAGGGCTGATGATGTTGATGGGGGAGGGTCTTTTGGCAGCTGCGGATAGGGTCTTTACGAAGCTGGGTTCGTTTCATGTGAAGCTTTTAACTGGGATGAGTTTTTATGTTTTTGGCTATTTTTTTTGTTTAGGGGAATAATTTTAAGAAATTCAATTAGGATACTTTTTAGGGATAATTTGATTAGTAGGGGGTGGTTGTTTCGACTCCCGACACTGATATTTCATGTAATTGTACTGAATTCTCCCATTTGGAAATAAAAAAAAAGCTTTGATTATATTATTGTACATCTTGATGAGTTTTACATTTTAATTATCTATACCAAGCGCTAAGGCATACATAATCATTTTGTTCAGGTAAATGATAAAATGAATTGTCGTCCTCAGGGGTAAGAAAAGAATATCATTTTGTGAAAAAGAAGGGGATCGTGCCCATGTA
Source organism: Sambucus nigra (assembly GCA_949130495.1). Lineage (NCBI taxonomy): Eukaryota > Viridiplantae > Streptophyta > Magnoliopsida > Dipsacales > Adoxaceae > Sambucus > Sambucus nigra. The sequence continues at coordinate 314,692,957 of OX422222.1, forward strand.
AAGCGTATGAGGTGCCTACGTAACTTTGGAGTTTTTAAAACAATTTCGGAGTTTCATTTTGAAAGAAAAAATATTTTTAGAGGATCAGGCCCCACGTAGTTCTAGGTAGAGGGAAATGAAGATTTTTTTTAGAATAGAATGGGGTGAGAGGAGTCGTAGCGCATCGAGATTTTGTACTAAGGGTATAACTTCTTAAGATGGTCCAGATTGACGGGACGTGCCATCTCTTCTTCGTCTAGGTTAGTGAGCATAGTGGATCCACTTCACGGGATCTTTTTCATGATGTAGGGGACACTCTAGTTTGGCTAGAATTTCCCTCTGGGGTCCCAGACAGGTTCTATGATATATCTGATGGAGAATTCTCCTTCTCGGACACCACGGTCCTTGACTTTTCTGTTGAATAATCACCGTATCCATCGATGGTACCCTTGTATCTAGTATAAAGCATTTAGTCTCTTTTCATCCAAGATTGGTAATTCGTCAAAGTGGCTCTGATACCAATCTTCCTCGCTGACTCTACTTTCAAGCATAATATGTAGTGAATATATTTCCATCTCAATGAGTAGGATTTCTTCCATGCCATATAGTAAAGAGTAAGGGGTAGCCCCAGTAGATGTCATGACTAAAGTTCGATAGCCCTAGAGGGTGTAAGGGATCCTATCGGCCCAATCTCAGCAACTTTCATGCATTTTGCTGATGATGGCTTTGAGATTTTTATAGGTGGTTTCAATTGATCAGTTGGTTTGGGGTCGGTAGGGAGAACATTTATGACTCTGAATCCCATACTCATCCACTATTTTCGTAACCTCGGCTTCAATCTATAACCCATTATCTGATACTAGATCACGACGGACTTCGTATCGGCAGATAATGTTCTTTAGAATAAACTTCGATACCTTCTTGGAATTCATTACTACGTATGAATCAATTTTGACCTATTTAGTGAAGTAGTCAATGGCAATTAGGATGAACTCATGACCATTTGAAGCTTTGGGTGTGACTTTACCTATGATGTCAATTCCCCCTTTGAAGCTTTGGATGTGACTTTCCCTATGAGACATCTACTATCCACTATACGTGGGGCCCGCATTCCCCGCTGTGGATCTTCTGCATTATTTCTTCAATGTCATCCCCTGTAATGTAGTGCCAATGGGTGCCATCGAAGTTCGTCTTGAAAAGTGCTTTATTGCAAATGATGTACTGGGAAACTAGTTTGTGGAGGGTTGCATTGTCTTTCTTATTGGCATCTCAGGGATACCTACCATATTTGGGGAGGTGCCAAATGTCATAGTACCAGCACTAGGCCATATCAGAATCTTCCTTAGTAACGAGTTCAATGTGGTACAGTGGGTTATCATAGCTTATTTTTGGACTATGAAGGGAACCCTATCTATTCCTTCTAGTATGTCTATTATGGAGGCTAAGGTGGCAAGGTTAACAACAAAGTTGTTCATTGGGCGGGGTAAGTACTGGAAGGTGATATCTCAGAACAGGGAAGCCATCTCTTCTAGGTAGGTATGGAAGGGTATGAGCTTCTCGTCATTGACTTTCTATCATCCTATGACTTAGTCGATGTTGAGGGTTTAGTCCTCGTAGACATTTAGGTATTTGATACCTTTCAAGATGGAAACTTTGAGGCCTATAGTGCATGCCTCATATTCGGTCATATTATTAGTGTGGGAAGCCATTTATTCTCAGCCCATGAGAGTACCTACCTAGCCTAACAGATCTAGAAGGCAGCCCGAACCAAATCGTGGAATTACGATACGTATATGTGATATCTAAACCGTCACAGGACCAAGTCAATCCCCAACAATCTCATGGAGATATTCAAGAAATTCATGGTTCGTCATGGACATCGTGGAGTTACTTTGACAACTGAAATTCTACATCTATAATTGCAACCCCTGTCCCGGATCATAGGGGCATGTAACCAAGCATATTGAGAGATACGTAATAAATAGTAAACCTCTATGTGGACGTAGGCAAGGTTTTGAACCACGTACATAGTTGTGTTGTGTGTGCGATTGTATGCTTTCTTGCTTGATTATAACTGTTCTTCGTAAATTATTTATTGTGACATGTTTTGATACCACAATTATCATTGTCTATGGGAAACGATTGTTATTCCTAAGAGAACACTTACTAACTGAAATCTTCCAATGTCTCACCACATCAACAACATCCCTCAAGCCGACCATGTTCAGGAAGAACCTTCCCTTCCTAGGGAGAGGTCTTAAATTCTCCAACCAAATCCAAGGCTTCGCTAGGAAAGGCAGCCTTCTAAAGAAAGTCATGGACCACCTAGGCCCATGCAGATTTCCAGGTTGGTCGACGCTTGTGAGGCCAGACATCGAGAGTAAGAAAAATCTACACATCGCCAAGAAGAAAAGAATGCTTTTCTAAAAAGGATACTGGTAAAAAAAGGACATAGATCTCCATATAAATACAAAATTATGCCACAATCAGACTCTTTGCCCTTATGAGTGAATCTTACAACTGAGGAAGGAGCCCTGGGTGCGACCTAGCAAGATCTGAGAGGAACAGGTCAGAAGATGGTCAATAAGAACGACTATAATAAGCTCGATGCCATAGGAGTCTTGGTCGACAGAATAATGAAATCAGAAGTTTTGTCCGAAGAGAGATGGATCAGCATCCAGCCCATAGAGGAGACAGATCCACACGAGAGCTAGGCATAAGTTCTCTTAACACTAAAATGAAGTCCCATTTTTCAAGAGCAATAGAAGAAGAGCAACCCTTGAAGAATTTGGTATCCCTAGATTCAAGATTTATGATGGGAAAAGTGACCTTATCGATCATGTCTGACAGTGTAAGCTATCCATGACCTTGTGGAGCCACAACAAAGCATTGGTGTGTCATATATTCCCTTCCAGTCTGCACGAAGTGGAGTAAAAGTGGTTGAAGATGCTTCCACATAGGTCCATGAGGAGCTTTAAGGCTCTATCTGAATTATTCACAGCTCGCTTCAGAACTAGCAGGTCCCACCCCAAGCGGATGGATACACTGCTCGCAATAAATAAATTCCACAAGAGAACATCAAGGAGTACGCCAAGAGGTACGTTGAGGTTTTTAATTATATTGAGGACTGATCGAAGCAAGTTGTCATTGCGTCTTTCAAGATCGGTCTGTCGTGCACTTCTCTATTGCACCAATCCCTAGCAACAAATAGGTTAGTTACGTCGACGACCTAATGACCCGTATTAAAAAATACGTCAAAGTCAAAGATGTAATCAATCTTAATGCAGAAGATAATGCTCACACGAAGACGAACAAAGGAACAGAGAAAAATGATTCTTAGAAGAAAGGAAACAAGAATGGGGGCAAGAAGGGTAACAAAAATGACCCTTAGAAAAGCGTTCCAGGCTGTCAACATAGTCTTTAAGGAACCGATATACAAAATTCTCAGTAAGATCAAGGAAGAGACATTTGTCAAATGACCCAGGAAGATGGTAGAAGACCTAACAAAATAGAACAACACACAGAGATCTGCATTCCATAAAGAGGGCGGTCACAGGAATGAACACTCCAGAGCACTCAAGTCTCAACTTAAGGAATTGGCCCAGGCTGGCCATCTCAATGAGTTCATAGATAAGAAAACAAACAAGGTCGTGGTGAACGAAAACCAGAAGCCGGATAACTTCCTCGAGGAAGATATGGTACACGAGTTCATAGTAATTTATGGGGCATCAAACCTCAAGAAAGTACGAGGAAACAGTGTTTGGATAGAAATTAAAAAGCTTACTATCATTATGGAAGATTTTCAGATAGATCCCGCCAAAACTCAGGTCAGGAATCATCGACAACCGTAAGACATCGACTACAATAAACACATTATTTTATCGAAGATGATTTAGTTAGGATAAGAACCCCACATCATGATGAATTAGTCATCACACTCAGGATAGCTAGCTGGGACATTGACAGGTTGCTTGTCAACCAAGGTATCTCTTCCGAAGTGATGTATCTTGAACTGGTCCACAAATTGAAGTTAAATATTGCCGACCTAAATAAGGCCACTGTTACATTGGTCGGATTTGCAGGAAAGACAACCATATCACTAGGAAAGATACTCCTGCATGTCAGGGCGAGAAATATTTCAAAGTTGATCGAGTTTCTTATGGTAGATATCGATTCCCCCTATCACACCATTCTAGGTAGGGGTTGGCTCCATACCATAAAGACCGTATCATCCTCGTATCATTAGAAACTCAAGTGCATTACAGATCGGGGTGTGGTCGAGATTCGTAGCGGCCAGGCTATTGCTAGAAAATGCTTTATTGCAACCACCCACCCCAATAAAAGAAGAAGAAATATGAGAAAAGGGTCCAGTCGGAAGCCCATAAGGGGGTATTTCCTTCCAAATAGAAATTATAGTACAGTCGACCATGAATGGAGGAAACGAGGGTCCACCCTGCAAATAGGGTCATTGAAGACCTGAAAGAAGTTGCAGCTGAAGTTAACTCATCTAAAAGGATATTTATAATCGGTGCCTCCCTTACCGACTGAGAAAAGAAGGATCTAACCGTGTTCCGATGAAGCAATCTGGATATTTTCGCTTGGGAACCGTAGGAGATGCATGGGATAGATCCCACTATTGCATGCCATTGACTGCACGTCGACCCATCTTTTAAACTAGTCACTCAGAAGGCTCGCCAAATAGCCCCAGAAAAAGAAAAAGCAGTGGAGAAAGAGGTTGGAAAATTATTGGATGTAGGTTCCATTTGGGAAGTGTAGTTACCCAAATGGATGTCTAACCCAATTATAGTACCCAATAGCAACAAGAATTGGAGGGTATGTATTGATTTTACTGACCTCAACAAGGCTTGTCTGAAAGATAGTTTCCCACTCCCAAAGATAGATTAGTTGGTTGACGCCACAACAACGCATGAAATGAAGGTCTTTCAAGATGCTTACTCTGAATATCATTAGATCCCACTTTATAATCAAGACCAAGATAAGACCTCCTTCATCACCCCCTATTGGGTTATATTGTTAAAAAGTCATGTCGTTCGGCCTAAAAAATATAGGAATGACTTATCCGCGGTTCATCACCAGGATGTTTAAGAAACTAGTGGGAGAAAGAATGGAAGTGTACATTGATGACATGCTCGTCAAAAGTAAACACAAGGGTGACCACCTCTCAGACCTAGTAGGAAACTTTGAGTTCCTCAGGAAATACCGAATGAAACTTAATGCTAGCAAGTGTTCATTCGATGTCCAGCCAAGAGAGTTCCCAGGATATCTAGTCCGCAAAAGAGGGATTGAGGAAAACCATAATCATATTGATGCCATCCAAAAAGTCTAGCCCCCTAAGACGATAAGATATGTCCAGAAGCTTACCGGCGTGCTCGCCGCACTAATCTCTTAATATCTAACTCTTCAGAATGATGTCTTTCGTTCTTCCAACTATTAAAGAAAGATAAGGGCCTAGTATGGAACGTCGATTGCTCTAAATCCCAGGAAGAACTCAAGTATAACCTCAGTAAGACACCCTTATTGGTGATTCTAAGGGAAATTGATACCTTGTACCTTTACCTTGTTGTGTTTGGCCATGTCGTGAGATCCACTTTGATATGTGAGAAGGAGAGAGGCCAACACCTGATATACAATGCAAGTAAGATTCTTCTTGATGCCGAGAAACATTATCTTCCCCTAGAGAAGTTCGCCTATGCCTTAGTGGTAGCCTCGAGGAAGATGAAGCATTACTTTGAGGCTGATTCTATTATCACGATTACCTCACATCCCCTCAAAGATGTTATAAGGAAATCTGACCTCTCTGATCGACTGTCCAAATGATCGGTCGAGATTGGAAGATTTGATATCCATTTTCAACCAAGAATAATAATTAAGGGGCAAGTTCGAGATGATTTTATCGCTGAATTCATGGGAAACTAGACTACTGCCCAATTAAAAAATGATCAGACGATAAAAGAGGAAGTAAAATCCTTCGATTGGGGCCTTCACATTGACAGATCCTACAACTCTAGGGGTAGGAATCGTCAATGTATTAGTTACCCCGAAGAATATTGTGCTCGAATAGGGAATCAGGCTTGGATTTGAAGACTCCAACAACAAAGCGGAATATGAAGTGCTTATCGTTGGCCTACACAAAGTATAATTGCTAGGGGAAAAAAGCCTTCGGGTGTTTGGAGATTCAAAGCTAGTTACTAAGAAGATAAGTGGAGATTTCAATGCCAAGGATGAGAGGATGGCAACTTACCTCACTATTGTAAGGGGACTTTTGGAAAAATTTGATAAAGTTAATGTTTAGTAGTTCCCCATGGGAGGAACAGTCACACAGACGCCTTAACAGCTCTAAGCTCTGCCATTGAATCTAATTTAAAGAGAACAATTGAAGATAGAATTCCTCATGCAACCAAGCATCAATCAGTCAGGTGTAGCCGAGAAACTCATCCACATAGAAAGGTCAGCTAGTTGGATGGATCCTATCATGACTTATCTAAGGAGCGACACACTGCCAGAAGATAAGAAATCGGCGTGCCAAATAGGAGTCAAGGTTGCTCGCTTTCACTTATCTCCCAAGGGAAAACTCTACCTAAATTCTTTCTCTGGCCCCTACCTCCTATGCGTTCACTAAGAAGATGTCCAGCAGGTCCTTAGTGACCATCATGAAGGAATTTGAGGGAGTCATATAGGAGGAAGATCATTGGATTTTTGAGCAATCAATAAAGGATACTGGCGCCCGTACATACAGAAAGATGCTGGAATTTATGTACGCATGAGTGAAAAATTCGAGAAGCACTCCCTTATGGTACACCAGCTTGCTAGCGACCTCAAATCATTAACCATCCCATGGCCTTTTGCCCAGTGGAGCTTAGATATTGTAGGGTCGCTTCCTACTGCATCTGGGAATCGCAAGTATCTACTGGTCGGCACTGACTACTTCACCAAATGTGTAAAACTAGAACCGCTCGTGAACATTCAGGAATTTGATATGACGAGGTTCATATGGAAGATTATCGTCACCCGATTTTGGATCCCAAGAACGATCATTACTGACAATGGAGCGCAGTTCAAAAGTGGCTTCTTTCAAGGCTTTTGCGACAAGCATGGCATCAAGCATCACTTTAGTTCTATGGCATATCCCCAAAGCAACGGGCAAGATGAATCTTCCAACAAAGACAATGATTGAAGGAATGAAAAAGAGACTGGAAATAGCCAAAGAAGCTTGGGTAGACGAACTACCCCACATTTTATGGGCTTATCGTATAACTCCCAAGCGAGAAACTAGAAAAAAAAACTTCGCACTCGCCTATATCCCATTGGAAGCAGGACTTCCTACTATGGAAACCAACTTGGTCGACTATGGCCACAATGATGAAGCATTACTCACTGAACTTGACTTAACTGATGAGCGATGAGAACTGGCACTAGTTAAGTTGGCATCCTACCAACAGCAAGTGGACAAATAATAAAACCAAAAATTCAATTCGAGGAAATTTCTAATAGGGGATTACATCCTGAGGAAAGTCCTTGACAGTGCTGTAAGACCATCAGAGGGCAATCTGGGACAAAATTGGGAGGGACCTTTTAAGATAATAAGGGACGACCTACAAGGAGCATATCGCTTGGAAACGTAATAGGGTAGGGAGATACCAAGGGCATAAAATGCAGCTAACATTAAGAAGTTCTACTTTTAGACTTTTATATCTTTTTTTTTCAGCATCATTAGTTTAGGCAAATTTTCATTTACAAATTGATGTTGCCTTTTATTTATCATTGTTGATACAAAAATTAATTAGTTGATGTGGACCAATTATACAAAGACATTTATCTTCTTACATGGTAAAAATATATATTTACCGACCTACTCAGCATACCAAGCTACTCAACATACAGAGCATCTAGTCAAGACGATCAAGTGACAAGAACAGATTCAATGGACATTATTATTATGTAAAGATGCATATGTCTATTAAATAACAACATACTGTCTATTCATACTAACAGCCCAAGGGCTATAAATACATTATAACACCCTCCATAGCGGGGTAATTGATCACTTGCGATCATCATCAAGATTAAGGGAAAACACCTAGCAGTACAAAATAGTGGACATAGGCCATCTTCATAAGGTTGAGCCATTTTAAAAATCCTTTGTCTTATTTCTTTATTCATATTTATCTATGATTAATTAATTAGATCAAGTCTAGTATTTACATCAACAATTTGGCGCCGTCTGTGGGAAATGACTATACGTAGAGTTTTTCACCGACAAATTCACTATACATGGCTGAGCTCCCAGAATCTAGCAATAGGAAAAATGACAGAGTTCCTTCCAACCCGTATGTTCTGCCAACTGTCAATGAACTCACTGGAATAGTGGCCAGCATAGCCAGGGGACAAACATCTATGCAGGATACCATGCGACAACTCATTCAAACTGTTCAAAATGCAATGCTTGCCCTATCAGGCCAGCGAAGCATTCATAGAACCACTCACATGCTGTCTTTGAGATCCAGACATACTCTGTTAACTCATGCTTCCTTGTACACGCATGTTGAATCTCATCATACTGAGAGGTATAGAGATCCCTCCTATCAGCCTGGTCAGACATCTCCCATAAGAGTCATGGACTCTCAAGAAAATGTTACTTTAACACCGGAACGAACAAGCACCCTGGAAAGGTTGATTAGAGTCTCACCTTTTGATCATTTGGGCCCCAGGAGGAATAAAAATCCTCCTCGAATTACGTTGGGAAATTCTCAATGACCAAATGATCTAAAGGAAGGTTCTTCACAATCACGTCCTGTGGCTCATACAAAAAGATCCCAAGAGGAGAATTCAGCCAGATTTGTTGCTCGAGCAAATAGATTGGAGGTTGGAAATGACTCCTGGAAGGGATCCATTTTGAGGTTGGAAGATAGTTTAGGGGAAATGGCTAAGGCTAGAAACCCTCTCCAAAGAAACTTTGTAAAAGGATCACCCTTCATACAAGAAATTATGGATTTTCCACACCATCGAAGTTTAAAGCTCATGTTGTTACGCCGAAGTACGATGGAAAAACTTATCCAATCCTCCACATAGAGAAGTACCAAGCTATTGTCGATATCTATGCAGTTCTCAACGAGATGAGGTGTAGGGCATTCTCAGGAACTATCACTGGGTCAGTTGAAATATGGTACAACAACATTCCTCGGGGGCAGATCGCTATTTTTCATCAACTGACAGAGATCTTTATAGGAAACTTCTATTTTGGTGTGAAGCCAATCAAGAGGGTAGCACATCTACTGAGTGTAAGGCAGAAAGTAGGAGAAAGCACCAGGGATTACATCACTCATTTCAACAATGAGAAACTAGAGGTAATTGATTACGAAGATAAGATAGCCATTATGGTTTTAATGAGTGGTCTCTTACCAAATAATTTGTATTATACTTTGGCCAAAGATCCCCCCAAAACCATGTCAGAGTTGACAGCAAAAGAAACTAAGATCATAAATGCCGAAGAAGCCATGGTTGCGAAGAAGAATGCTGATACAAAAGCAGAGACTAAAGTTGAAGGTTAATCTGAGTGAAAAGATCAAAAGTATAATGGGGGAAACAAGCAATCGAAAGACAAGGAGACGATAGAGCACTTGAGGAAGTATGGGAATTTTACTCCCTTAAAGGGGGCATAAACTATATTCTGGAGGAGATTAAGAACAGAAAAGAACTGAATTGTCCGGAGAAATTGAGGACAACCCCTTATAAGAGGGATAAGTCCAAATATTGTGAGTTCCATAGAGGTCATAGCCACACGACCAAGCGTTGCATAGCTCTCCAGAATGAGATTGAGTTACTCATTAGATGAGGGAAGTTGAGCAGGTTTGTTGATCGCCAGAATGATGGGAAGACCAACGACAGAGCAAAGCATGAATGTAAATCTCCTCACCGAATAAGAGATGACAAGAAAAGGGACCATAAAGATGATCCAAAGGATGAATCCGACCTCCCCAAAAAGCCAAGGCAACCAGGGCGTGAGGTATTTTCAATCGTTTTTGGTTCATTCGAATGTAATGTGATTTCAGGTGGAGATGGAGGAGGTGGGGATCACACTGCTGAAAGGAAAGCTTACCTCAATAAGGCCCAAGCCTATTCCTATATACAGCGAATAAAGATGGCATAAGAGGATCGCTCGAGGAAGGTGAACAAGGACAAACTGGTCATTAGTTTTTATAAAAATGATCTGAAAGGTGTCGTGTATCCTCACGACGACTCCTTGGTGGTCAAGATGAGGATGAAGGACGTGGTCATCTCAAGAGTATGGGTAGATAATGGTAGCTCGGCAGACATCATGTTATACCCTTGCTTTGACAGTTTAAACTTAAAACTAGCCCAGTTGGAGCCATATTACCGACCCCTCCTAGGTTTCACGGGAAAAAAAATATTTCCACTTGGGACGATCAAGTAGGACATGCTTATCGGTACCTAGCCTGCTTGTAGAATAGAAAAACTATGCTTTTCAATCATGGACAAAAACGTCTAATCAGCCTACAATATAATCATGGAAAGAGTAGGCCTGAAAAAGTTGGAGGCCATGCCATCCACGGTACATCAATGCTTAAAGTTTTCGACCAACATCGGTGTGGGACTTGTAAAGGGCGATCAGAAAGTAGCTCGGGAATGCTACTATTTATCCGCCGAACAAGAAGAGTTGGATCATACTAGGAAAAAGACCACCACCTACCAAGTGGACGAGTCTGAAGATCTGGAGATTGAGACACTGGACCCCAAAGATGAATCAAAACTTGTGAAGGGGCGGGTCATGGAAGAAACGGAGAACATTATTCTGGATGACGAATAACCATAACGAATAACTCAAATTGGCACTTCATTGGACCCGGTGACAAAGCAAGAGTTAGTGGCATTGTTGAGGCACATAAAGAAAGCTTTTGCATGGAGGCATGAAGATATGCCGAGGATATACCCAACCTTCCTGTGCCACGGGATCAATGTTAATAAAGAGGTCAAATCGGTGAAACAACGAAGAAGGGTATTCAGCCCAGAGAAGAACCAAGCTATACAGGAGGAAGTCGAGAAGTTGTAAAAGGCCTCTTTTATTAAAGATGTTAAATATCCTGACTGGTTAGCTAACGTAGTCATGGTAAAAAAGAAGAACAATAAATGGAGGATGTGCGTAGACTTCACAGATCTCAACAAAGCCTGCCCAAAAGATCACTTCCCCTGCCCAGAATAGACCAGCTGGTAGATGCTACCTCGAGGCACGAATTGTTGAGCTTTATGGACGCTTACTCCAGCTACAACCAGATTAAGATGAAACCAAAAGACAGGGAGAGTACCTATTTTACTACCCCAAGGGGAACATACTGCTATAATGTTATGCCGTTTGGTCTTAAAAATGCAGGTGCAACGTACCAATGGCTGATGAGTAGGGTGTTCGCAGAGAAAATCAATAAAAAAATGGAGATTTACATCAATGACATACTGACCAAGAGACGAAAAGCCGTTGACTACATAGCTGACCTTAGCCAAATGTTTGACCAGCTGGAGAGATATCATATGAAACTGAACCTAACTAAATGCGTATTTGGCATACAAGAAGGCATGTTCCTTGGGTATATCGTAAATCAGCGAGGCATTGAGAGAAATCTCGAAAAGATTAAAGCTCTGTTGGAACTACAATATCCAACTACGAAGAAGGAAGTGAAAAACCAAACGAGGCGTGTTGCATCTCTCAACAGGCTTGTCTCATGAGCAACGGACACATGTATTCTATTCATCAGGACACTTAGAAAAACTTTGGAGTGGAATGATGAATGTGAGAAGGCATTTCAAAAGTTGAGGAGATATTTGGGGACACGTCCATTGCTGTCCATGTCGGTGATGGGAGAAAGGTTATATTTGTATTGGTTATTTCTGAAAGCGTAGTTAGTTCAACGTTGATAAGGGTTGAGGACGAAGTGCAAAAATCGATGTATTATATAAGTAAATTATTCCGAGGAGCAGAGATTAGATATCCAAGGTTAGAAAAGATGGCATTAGCATTGATCGAGGCAAGCAGGATGATGAAAATATATTTCCATGCCCATACCACAGTGGTGTACAATGATATGCCACTCCGACAGGCTTTGCATAAGCCAGAAAAATCGGGTGGACTGATGTGTTGGGCGGTGGAGCTGGGTGAGTATGATATTGTTTATGAGCCAAGATCTTCAATCAAAGGGCAGGCGGTAGCAGATTTTATTACGGAGTTCACTTACCCAGATACCTCCGACTAATAAGGTTCTAATGTATAATAGCCCATGGATGTTAGGGGATCATCAAAGACTATCCCCGATCAACTTCCATCAGTAGATTTTCCCGAGGGGACAGACACCGAACGACAAGAATCATCGGATAACAACCGAGTGTTGAGAGATGACAAAAGTAAGAACCAAATATTCCATCAGGGAACTTTGTCAGACTAAGAGTTTCATAATTGTATACCTATATGGAATCTGTATGTTGATGGCTCTTCGTGTGCCACAGGCAGCAGAACTAGTATAATTCTTAATAGTCTAGATGGACTGTATATTGAATATTCTTTACGCTTTCAATTCAAAGCTTCTAATAACGAAGTTGAATATGAAGCTATGATTGTGGGCCTCAGTTTATCCAAAACACTGAATACAGAGCAAGTTACGGTGTTTAGTGAATTACAGTTAATAGTAAATCAGATTCTCGGGTTGTATGTGGCGAATGGAGACTTCATGTCTAGGTATCATGCCAAAGCTATGGAGATTGTGTCCACTTTTTCAGTTGTTCAATTGATCAAAATACCAAGATTAGAGACTGCGAGAGCTTACGCACTAGTTCGGTTAACCTCAGCTACTCGCACCGAGCTATGAAGAACGATTCTTATCGAGATATTGGCAAACCGGAGCATTGATGAAGATTCAATGGTGAGATTCATCAATTTGGACATGGGACCTTACTGTATAGATCCCATTAGGGCGTATATCGAGGAAGGAATTTTACCAACCGACCAACTTGCAGTCAAGAGGATGAGGTTTAAAGTTGCTCGGTACGTGCTAAACAATGGAGTTCTATATAGAAGAGGTATGATAGTAGGTCTACAGAGATGTGTTCATCCATTAAAAGTTAAAAATCTGATAGAAGATATTCACGAAGGGTCTTGTGGTGCTCATGTAGTAGGCCGGACTCTCCTGCAGAGGATAACGACGCAGGGATATTATTGGCCAATGATGCACGCTAATTGTACAGCTTACGCCAAGAAATGTGATAAAAAAAGTTAAGAACTCCCCAGGCACTATTAACACCTATGACTTCCCTTTGGTCATTCTCCATGTGGGGCATAGACTTGATTGGGCCTCTAAAAACTACCAGAGGATGATTCAAGTACTTAGTGGTCGCTGTTGATTATTTCACCAAATGGGTGGAAGCTGAACCTCTTATTGACATGGATTATGAAAGGGTCTATCAGTTTATTTAAAAGAATATTATTTGCAGATATGGTTTGCCGCATGCTTTCATTATTGACCATGGTACCCAGTTTAATAATGAGGAGTTCGCTGCATATTGTCACCAGTCAGACGTCCAGAAGATCCACTCCGCACCGGGACATCCCCAGAGTAATGGGCAAACTGAAGTGACGAGCAAGACTCTGCTTAACGGATTGAAGAAACGGTTGGATGATGCGAAAGGAAATTGGATTAATGAGCTATATTCAATATTATGGGCTTACCGAATAACTCCCCAAACAACAACGGGGGAATCTCCTTACATGCTAGCCTTTGGACATGAAGTAGTCATACCAGCTGAACTGGGCCTACCCACTCACAGGGTGCTCAATTTCAACTCTCCCGTAAGAGATTTAATGAGACGATTAGACTTGAACTTCTCGAGGAAGTGAGAGAAGATGCGGTAATTAGGAACACAGCTTACCAGCAACGAACTGCCATGTTCTACAATAAAAGAGTCAAGAAATATGATCTTAAGGAGGGAGACTATGTGCTCAAAAAAGTGATTTAGAAGCACAATAAGCTGGAGGCCAGCGGGCATGGACCTTATCGTGTTACAGCGGTCGTTCAACCTGGGACCTAAAGAATTGAAACCTTAGAGGGAGAAGAATTCAAAAATGGGTGGAATGCGGAGCACCTGCATAAATATTATCAGTAATACAGACTCACATGTACCCCATTTCTTTTAATAAGAATAAAAATTATATTTTCCCCATATTCCTTTTTGTTCAATTTTTTTCGAAGTACTCGTGCTACACACTACACCACCAACTATGGTTGGGCGGTTGGTTGGCATATCAATGGTTGGTCGACATATCAGTAACCACTAACTAAGGTTAGTCGGCATCAATAAACTAAAGCAACAATGTTGGCCTAACAATCATACAAGGCAAGGCTTGTTTGATTATGGGTGACCTCAAGGGGCATCCAAAACTAGGAAATAAGATGGGTGACCTCATGGGGCATCCACTGCCTAGGCACCAAGGTAATCTAAATAAGATTGCTACAACTAAGCAGTACCATGGGATGAAAATCATTCCATTGCTTAGGCACTCATGGGTGACAAGTCACTAAAACTAGGCAGCAAATGGGGCAACGTTCCATTCTCTAGGCAATTAAAACAAAACAGAACAAATTGTCCCTTTATATACATTCACCAAAAGATAATATGATATGAAAAACATGTTACAATGTATTTCCAAGGAAAGGAAATCGCATAAAGATGAACTTTTCTTCATTAAATACAAATATCATACAAAGGATTCATTTGCAAGGAAAGCAAAATTACAAAAGAAGGTGTGCCATTTAATAATTACTAACAATATAAAAATTTCCTATTCAATTGACCTTTTTCCTTCTGATTCAGGTACATGACCCATTCCAGCTGGAGGATCATCTAAAGCATAAGAAGAATAGATAAATTCATATCTCATAGCATTCTGATGTTGCTCGAACTTGGTCGATAAAGCAGATGTTGAGGTAGAGATATCTCAAAATCTTTATGAAGATGGTAATCACCAAGATACCTCCAGATCAAACACTGAGGAATGGCACGGGATGGAATCCAACTGACATCCCATTTAAAGGGAGGATTAGGCAGATCAAGTACTCCAGGCTCCAACCAGAGCTAGATTTTTTGCTTTCAGCTGAACAACCTGATTTGCTAATGCCTGTTGATTTCTACTCTCTTCAATATTATTCCGACCAGTTCTTGCTCTACCCCGCGAGGAAGATGTAGGTCTGGCTTGTTTCAAAGCATTCAATTCTTCTCTCAGTGCAACATTTTTAGTTTCCAAAAATGAAAAGCCTTCATTATTGAAGGGAACAAGAATTCCCAAAGAAAAAGAAGATTTTAGTTGCCTCAGTTCCTCTTATAGGGCAACATTTTACTCTTCTAATAGTTTAGCAATATTTCTTTTCTCCTCAACTTCAAGTTTAAGCACACACTCTCTAATTTTATGGGATGAAATGAACTTGTCATAGCCCCAATCAGCACTCAACTGCTGGTACTTCTTCTCATAAGCTTCATGCAGAAGTGCAGTGGTTTCCTTGTGTTGAAGTTGAAGTTTCTCGATTGTTCCTTGAGATCTTCAATCATTTCATACTAAGCCAAATTATTGACCACAGCTCGATCAAGCAAACACTTTAAATATTGGTAGGCATCAATTTCCCTCTCAGAAGCATCAGATCCAAGGATATCAATTATTTGAGCTTAGTGCAGTTTGCATGACCAACTTTGAAGTAATCATTATACCTCTTCATCAGTTCTGTATCATGAGCTAACAAGAGTTCCATCCTGGAAATAAACTAGTAAGGAAAAGTAAAAACGGATCAATAATAATACGGATCGAGCAAGTAAGGGAGATAACTCAGAATAAATGACAAAGTCCATTTTATTGATCACGAGATGAGAAAGTACAATCAAAGTTACACCTTCATAGTTAATGAGCTAAATAACTTTACACCTTATCCTTATTTCCTATAACATCTTCAGCGGGTTTGGATGAAGGAGTCGGTTGCTCGGAGGGCAGTTGGCGTTGCTCGATAGAAGTTGTAGCCTATTGAACTTGCTCAGAGGATTGAGGAAGGGTAGCAACAAGTGTTTGTTCTACTATTACCATAGAAGATTCATCAGATGCAGCTTAATATTCTTCTTCTTTAACAGTAGGAGGAGGGCCATGAGTATGTTTCTGAAATAGTTCAGAATCATCAGCCACACTGAACTCCTTCAACACAACAACCCGTCCATCTTTGAAGTATTTCAAACTTGCATACTCCATCTGGGAAGTAACAGCAGCTAAAGATTTATTCCATCCTTTATCCCAGCCCGAGCTAAAGAACTTCTTTATAGCAGCTTCCCTCTTCACCCTCTCCGAGGAAGTTTTTTCCCTTAAAATCTCCTCAGAAGACTTCACCTGCTCCTCAAGGTCTTTCTTACGCCGTTTAACCTCTTCAAGCTTGCCATCAGTTTCCACTTTGCTGGAAATGGCGATTTTAAATTTCTCATCCACCTCTTTAGAATCATTTAAAGCTTGTTGCAGAGTTGTAATCTCCTCTTGCCGAGTTGTGTCAGCATCTTTAGCCGTTTTAACAGCTTATTATCGAGTTATCTCAGTAGATTTGATTTTGCTCTCCTAATCAGCTTTGTCCTCCTCGTACTTCTGTCGGGACTCTCCCAAAGATTTGGATAACCTAACAAGGGCTTCCTCTACTCCACTAGATGAGGTTGAAGATTTTATGGCTTCATATTTCTCCACGATATTATCAAAGTACACCAAAAACTGTAAAAAGAAGAAAGACACAAATTAGAGCATGAATATGGCAATGAAAAATTAGAAAGATAAATATAATGATCACTTACTGAAGCAAGAATTTGAGCCGCCACATCGACAACCTTATCTCGAGGAGTTGAAGTTTCAGTTGCTCGGTAGTCCGGGAGAGTCCCTAACTTAATCAATTTCTTAGCCAAGCCATGGGTAACGACAGCTGGAGAACTAGCCCTCGGGGAAGAATTCCCAACTCCAGCAAGTTGGACAATAGTATCCATAAGTCTCTCAGCAAGACCCCTCCTCCACCTCCTCAAAAGATCACTTTCAATCATAGGTGCTGCCTCTTCTTCAATCAAAGGTGCTGCCTCTTTTGGGATAACAACTTCAATCAAAGGTGTTGTCTCTTTAGGGTCAACAAGGGGCTTCTTGCTGATATCTTTAGCCAGAGGAACTGCATCCTTCTTTTTAGTTCCGTCAGCTGGAATGTCGTCCTTTTTCTTCTTCGCCCCTTCATTACCAGGAGAAGATTTGGCAAAGAACTCAGGTACCCTCCTCTTCTTCATCATCAGATCAGCAATAGGAGGTACCCAAATCAGAAGAATATTCTTCCATGCTTGCTCGAGATGATGGTACTTGATTAAGATCAATTACCACAGGAGGAGAAAGGGGACGAGCAATAAAAGATAAATTGGTGTTCTTGTATCTCAGCAAATAAGAAGCAGACCTCACGTGCTCCTCATTAATGGACTGATGCAACCCCTAGATAAGTGTTAAATTTTTTATATTTATGTCACTCTCTTTTGGAGGTTTCCCTTTACTATCAACTGCAATAAATAAAAATACATGTCAGTGACGCATGTCATTAAACATAAACAAAGCTAAATTGAATAAACTAAAAACAACCTATCCCATTACCATAAAGTGGACATCTGGGACCTTGATACACATCGTTTCCTTTTAGTAGGGGCTGTTGCCAATATTTCATCACAACCCCATGATCAAAATAGTCCTTATTAGCATCGGGGAGATTGACCACTAAAGCTCTATTTAAAAACCTAGTTTTTAAATAGAAAGTAGTGTCACGAGTGACCCATTTGTAACAATACATAATCTCAGGAATTCCTAAGTGAGTTCCATGTATTTGGTTTAACCTATGTACGACATTAACTACCCTCTATGTATTGGGAGCTACTCTTGCAGGAACAATATCAAAATATTGGCAAAACTCCAAACATAGGGGATTTGGCGGGAAAGAAAAACCACATTTCGCTACAAAAATAGAGGGAAACTAGTGTCCCTCAGCTAAAGAAAATAAATCAGAAGGGCAAGGAGGTTCCTCTAGAATAACCCAAGGGGGGATCATAAAATCAGGCCGGAACTTATCCAATGATTCGACAAGATAAACCATGGTGGCTAAAGCAAAGAAAGAAGAAGTAAGAAGTTCTTACAGAAAACAGAGAAATCTGTTAAGGCGCCTGACAGAAAGAACGACAGTACAAGGATAGAGTGAGAAAACAAATAACTTAGAAGTTTGGAAGTAAAAAGTAGAAGAAGATTTGATTATATCGATTTTAAATCCCCTGCATCAAAAAGCGACAAAAGAAATGATTACTAGAAAAGACGATTGTGTTTTTGGCGGATAACTGATGAAAAAGATGAAAATACCCAAGCGTCTGTCAAAGATTCAAAATATTTACGAGTTTTCCAATTCGCGCTCAAAGTCATTAAATGTCACAAGTGTTGGAAATCTGTAATCGAACCGTACTGGGTAAATGTGTCGTAGTAACTTTTGGGCATAATGTTCCACACTCTCATAGTCAACCTCAACTTAGTCAGTTGACATGTACCAATTATACGAAGACATGTGTCTTCTTACATGGCAAAAATATATATTTACCGAGCTACTCAACATATAGAGAATCTAGTAAAGAAGATCAAGCGACAAGAATAGATTCAATGAACATTCTTATTATGTACATATGTATATGTCTATTGAATAACGACATATTGTCTATTCATACTAATAGACCAATGGGCTATAAGTACATTGTAACACCCTCCATAACAAGGTAATTGATCACTTGCGATCCCAGCAATACAATATAGTGGACGTAGGCCATCTTCATAAGGTTGAGCCACTTTAAAAATCCTTTGTCTTATTTCTTTATTCACATTTATCTGTGATTAATTAATTAGATCAAGTCTTGTTTTTTACATCAACAATCATTTTAATCAATAAAGGTCTATTGGCCCACGCATTCCGAACATCTTGGTTGTTTAATGTCTCTTAATCAAACCTCAGTATGCACCTTTTCCAAACAATATACTTCCCTCAAAGCATAACAGAGCTTTGGGATTACAGCAACTTTCTCTAGTCAACGAACCTCACATGCTAAGAACAAACAAAGCCCATGTGGTTACAACAGTGTGCTATACTTATTCCAATCAAGGAAATCTAAAATATATAAAGCAAGATTTACAATTAACCTTCCTCAGGTCTTTATTGAAAACACAATTGGCCTCTTGAGTTACTTCGGCACTAATAAAAGACCTACAAGGGATCCTTAGGCAATAAAGCCAACTCAAGGTTTGTCACTAACTTAGGTTGGGGTAAAAATCCTGTACGGGTAGATGTCCCATTAACTAGGTACATTATCGACATTGCCCTACTTAGGCCCAAGGAAGTGTGACGACACAACCTAAAAGGTAAAGTGGACGGAATTATATGGTTAAGGCATATTGGACTGAGAAAATGTTCAAACACGAGATAACATAGACTCAACATCATTTAATCGGTTAAAAGCCCAAAAGGATTAAAAAATTATACTAATCATTTATACTACGTTTTGATCTATTAAGTACAATTGGTCAAATTAATGACGTCAAGAAATCAACGAATAAGGTTAACACATGTTGAGTTATCACATGCTCAAAACTTGAACAATAGGCTGCTCCTTTTATTAAAAAACATATGATTACATTAACATTAATAGACCAGGAAATACTTAAATACGATGGCCCAAGACGAAGAGCGAGGTAGTCCGCCACTCGATCTCTTCGAGCATCATCAGGATAAGGAACTAAGTCTTCATCAGTGCCCTCTGGGAGTGGCTCCAGAAGAAGCACGTGAATAACATATATTGGGATCCAACGATCATCCCTCGAAAAAGGATTCCTCCCATTGGATGGGTGAACGGTGTGATACTTATACCACATGGCAGATTCCTTAGGAAGTTTCAATTCCTTAAGATCATTCATTCTCCCTCTAGAAAAAGCAAGGTCATCGGCCTCTTATAGTCTTGTTGGGGAATCTATCCAACCTTGGTCATAGCCATCAGCCCAAACCCATCGAGGACCCCTTCGAAATAAATGTCTAAATCGAGTGACATCCCCTTAGAGACCAATAGTGATCACATAATCTTGTCTAACTTCTCCTTTTAGCTCAATAATCTCCCTCCTGGAAGCTTAATTATTGGTTTGAGCAATTATAGTCGATGATGAATAGGATCCTCGAAGCACCATAGGGGGACCATGTGGAGTGTTTTCCTTAAGACAACCAATTTATCTTCCTAAAGCATCATTCTCCCTATGGAATAACTCCTCCACGTGGTTGATTTCTACTAATAAAAAAGCTTTGCCTTCAAGGTGTCCATCTCCTCCTGCACAGAGGCACTAATTCCCTTCATCTCCTCGAGCCAATCCTTAATCTTAGAAACTACCTGAGATTGATCTTTATGATCTTGGTTTCTCGCCCTAAGGGATTATAAATCTTTACAAAAGCTTGACGCACTTGAACACTTATGTTCAGACCAAGAATATGGCATAAACGGGAGTTAGTAGGAATATAATCATCTAAATCAATGTGCTACAAACAACAAAATAAGCAACAAAGGCAGCAAGAATCAGTAATGGAACATAAACTTTTCTTTTTATTTAATCAAAAGATAGAGGCCAGTACAAATGAAGGCAAGAGGCAAAAATACAACATATGAACAAAACAATAATAGAGCCCAAATTCCTAGCAAGACTATAGGAGGCCTCAACCTGATCAGATGTCAAGGACCCCTTTCCTTTATCAACATCTTTGTCGGTGGTGACCTCACCTCCACCAGCACCTGAGGCATCTACTCTAGGTAGAATGATGATCCTCAGTCGATCATCTGATGTAGCTCCTACAGTAGGAGTAATGGGCTCCATATCATTCTGAGCATCAGGTTGAGCAGACGGGGATACCTCAATAGGATTAAGTCCTGAATTATGCTGGGAGACTAGGTGGGAGTTAGAAGCAACCCTAAAAGTAGTCAAGGCTTGATCCCAACCTTTATTTGAAGCATATTTCCCCCTCCAGCTTTTCCACCTTAGCGACCAACTCCTTGTTTGCCTTAGCCACTACCAAATTATCAGTAATCACGGTGCTATAGGCCTCTCGAAGGTAGGATAGCTACTTCAAAAACTGTTCCCTCTCTCTATCAAAGGTCTCATTTTCATCTGCCAAATCCTTCTTAGAGGTTTTTAAAGAATCACCAAGCTCTATATTTCTCTTCGACGGATCAACTCGGCCACGGAGCAGCACGATATAGTCAAAGACAAATTGAAAAATAGAAAAAACACATGTTAAGCACGAGATATTAGAAGAAAATGGAGAACAAAGAAGTATAAATAGAATAGGACTCACCAAAGAAACCCCTTGATCATATTTAAGGCTTAACTGGTTTTCCCCCATATTCGATGAATGCTCACAGTTGGCTGCGAGCACTGCTTTCTGTAGTAGCAAAGGGGAAAGTTGAGGAGCAATAGACACTTGGGCCTCATCAAATGCAATAATAGAAGGCACCATTGAGGCCTTTGATTCATGTGCCCTTCTCTTCTCTCCCTCTCTTTTTCTCTCTTCTCTCTCTCTCTCTCTCTATATATATATATATATTTAACCCTCGCTTATCCTCCCCTTCTATTTATTTTTCTCCACCTCCTTCTCTTGAACCACCACCTTAGAACCACCAATAGAGTCTCCAGCCTTCTTTTTAAGGAACTTCATCATGTTGGACAGAAGATCATCATCATCATTATCATCCTGGATCAAGTTTCTTCTCCTCGGAGGGGCCATCTCTTCCTCACTAGACTCCTTTTCACTAGACTCTTCCTCGCTACTCTCACTTTAGCCACTTTCTTCCTCGATGCCTTCTACCAAATCCTCTCCCTAGATAATTTCCTCCTCATCCTCTACCTTAATGTTTTCAGAAGTACCACCAACTCCTTCTTCTGGAACTTTTAGATGAATAATTGCGTCTACTAGGTGGGAAATAAAGCTGGAAGTAGTGTTCCTGTACTCCAACAATAGATCGAGGATGTTCCCCCTCAACAACAGTGTTTCTTATCCTTCAAGCTTTCAAAAGTTCAGCATATCGGATCTCGTGAGAAGAAGGTTCTTGATTCTTAGGTTTTGTTGTAAAAGAAAAAAATAAAATATTAGAAAAAGGTATACAGAGGCAGGCAAACAAACAATGAAAAAGAGATGGTGATAACAAGCTATGTATTCCTCCCCAAAAGTAGGGATATTGGGTCCCATATACCTTACGCCCTCTGATTGGAGAGGATATTTCCAATTCCTGCAGATGAAGCCTACATACCAATAATCTTTGTGGGAATCAGGTAGGTTTACTACCAACACCCAATCAGGACTTCTTGATTTCAAATAATACCCACACTTATGCAAGAAAAGGTATAACTGTAGCAACTCTCAGCTAATCCCAAGTTGGTAGCATAGAGTTAGTTTATCCTATGAACTCCATTAACAATCTTCCACACATTTAGATAACATTAGGAAGGAATTCTGTCGTAGTATTAAAAAAATGTAAGAATAACGATTTAGGGGGAAATGTTAAACCCCCTTAAGAAACCAACATAACATGAATATAACAACCATATTTTAGGTCACGGACATTTCTGTGGACTAAGCTGCATTCTATGTCTACCCAATCAGGAATATTGTAGCATTTTTTAAACTCATGCAAGGACTTATTATCCAGCATCTCCATGAGAAAAACACTAAAAACCCTAGCTACAGTAGAAGAATGATTCACATAAGACAAAAACTAGAAGAAAAGAAGAGCTGAAACTTATGAGATAGAAATGGAGCTTGGGAATCTGAGAAAGCCTTGATTTTGAATAACGGGAGCAAGAAATGAAGTTTGAGAACATGATATGCATAAGTACGACCAACGACTATGAACTGACGGTTAAGTTTTGCCCAACAGCTAGTTTCAAGCACTCATATGATTCTTTACACTTCCCGAGGTAGATTTGGCTCTTATAAAAGATGAGCTTGTCCCTCCTTATTCAATAAATTACAATCATACCACTACAGATGGGGATGCATCCTTGGACTCATTTAAAATCCATTGGTCCAAGAAATGGCCCAAAGATTTTAGGGGTAATTGTGGGAACCCATTTATTCTCAACCCACGAGAGTAGCCGACCTAGCCCAACAAATTTAGAAGTCTGCCCGACCCAAATCACGGAATTAAGATACGTGTATCTTCTATTTAAATTGCCATAGGACCAAGCCAATCCAAAACAATCTCGTGGAGATACTCAAGAGATTCATGGTTCGTCATCGACATCGTGGATTTACTTTGACAACTAAAATTCTATATCTATAAATTGTAACCCCTGGCCCGGGGCATAGGGCATTTAACCAATCATATTGAGAGTACTTAATAAAAAAGTATACCTCTTCGTGAACGTATGCAAGTTATCAAACCACATACATAGTTATGTTGTGTGTTCGATTGTATGCTTTCTTGCTTAATTGTAATTGGTCTTCATAAATTCTTTATTGTGATATTTTTGGATACCACAGTTAGTGCAGGGGAAATCTAAATTAATGGAAATAGGAGTGTGGAAGTCATCAAGGGAAATTAGGAGTATCCCAATGCCATATCCTTTCCTGTTGGCAACTCCATCAAATAACATTTGCAATCAATGGTCCTCCTAAGAGGTGAAGAGAATATCTTCGTCCGAGAATTCAGAGACCCCAGCATCAACCTCTTCTATTGGGTAGTCAGCAAGGTAATCAGAGATGGCTCTCCCTTTCATGGATTTATGCATAACATACATGATATCGAACTCAAATAACACCATCAACCATCAGGCCATTCAACTAGACATGAAGGGTTTCTCAAGCAAGTATTTGATGGGATCCTTTCGAGATAATAGTCTGATGGGAAAAGTGAGCATGTAGTGCCATAACTTTTGAATGAATTAAACCAGGGTGACATATGATTTCTCTAAGGCAGTGTAGTTAACCTCCTACTCATCAATCTTTCGACTAGATAGTAAATGTCTCTTTCTTTGTGATTTTTCTTAATGTATTGGGATAGTAAAGCCCCTAGTGAGGTATTTGTTATGGTCAAGTATAGGAGTAGCAGGAGACTAGGATCAAGTGGCATGAGTATTGAAGGTCGATTAAGGTATAGCTTGATTCATTTAAAGGCTTCTAGATAGGCCTCATTCCATATATATAGTGGAATCCTTTCGGATGAGTTTGAAGATGGGTTCACAAATGAAAGTCACTTTGATGATGAACCGAGTGATATATTGTAATTTTTCAAAGAATCCCTGTACTTCCTTCTCTGATTGTTACGGTGGCATTTCGAGTATGGCTTTCAAATTTTTAAGGTCTGCTTTGATTTCCATCTCGCTAACCATGCTAAAAGCTTTCCTTTGGTGACGCTAAAAACATATATTTATGGGTTTCATCGCATTTAGTATCGTCTTAATCGTTCGAAAAAATTTCAAAGGGAAGGAACGTGACATTCTCGAGTCTTAAACTTGATAATCATGTCATATACCTAGACTTCAACCTCCCTTTGTATCAAATCATTCAATATGGTTATGGTAAACCATTAGTAGGTAGCCCTTGTGTTCTTGAGCCTGAATGGCATAACCATGTAATAAAAGGTTCCTTAGGAAGTGATGAAAGCAATTTTTTCTTGATGGTAAGGGTGCATCTTGATCGGATTGTATCTGACGAACCCATTGATGAATGACTTAAGAGTGTCACTGGTTGTGTTGTCCACAATAATGCAAATGTTGGGTAATGGGTGATCATCCTTCGAAGATGCTTTGTTCAAATCTCGATAGTCTAGGCACATGCCAACTTTTGCTCCTGACTTCAGTATGGGTACAATATTAGCTAGCCATGGGGATTCTTCGATCACCCAGATGAAGCCTACGTTCAACTACTTGATTACCTCTTCCTTGACTTTGAGTGACCATTATGTGCGAAGATTTTGCTATTTTTATTTGATCGGTTTGCATTCTAGGAGAGTTAGAATTCTGAGCTATTTTGAGATCCATGTTTTGCATGTCATTATAGCACTATGTGAAGATGTCCATAAATTCCATCGGCAGCTCTTCAAATTGCGCACACTCATGCTAATCAAGGGTGGACCCTATCCTAATCTCGTGTTGTTGGCTAGTCAAACCAAGATTAATAACAATAATTCCATCCTCATTAATTTGAACGAAGTTATATTGTTTATTATTAACTCATTAAGATCAATTAAGATTTGTTCATTTGCAAAATAATCATCATAAAGAGTTTGATTAGAATTAAGACAATTAATGTAAGGTACAACAAGATACTCAAAATCCTCATTTATTTCATTTTAATGAAAAATAATGTTGAGAACCTCATATAAAGAGGTATCGATTATATTGTTATCATAAGAAAGTGGAACAACAATAGATGAAGAGGTTGGGTTGCATCTAAGCAAGTGGGACTAGTATAACATTCTAGCTGAGAAGAGGTGCATCAGCGACTTTGATCAAATAGGATGGCTTAGATGATGTAGTGGCTAAACAAATCATGCGGAGTGTCAAACCCAATCTCTACAGATTGAATAAGAATTCGAAATCACTTTCCTCAGAGACTTCAGTAATGGCTACAACTTTCTGAGTGAAAGGTTGCACTTGGTATTGGCAGTCTTCAACCCATGAGTAGTTGTGTTAAATGAGTATTCCCATCCCTGTCTTCATCTTCTTATCCACATGATCATACCATGGTTCACGAAAGTCATAAAATGGGAAGTCTTCACTTTTTGACGAAGCTCCCACTCAGAAAATCCTTAGAGACGGTCTTATTATCTTCTAAACTTCTCTTTAATCATGGTTGGCGGAGAATTTTGAGTTCTTATGGTGAAGGCTAATAACTCAGTCCACATAAAGGAAAGGCTTCTTTCAGGACAATGGGCTCTGGTATCCCTTATTGACGTCGTTCCAGCCCCAGTCCGGGCAGAAAGTGCATATTTTTTAAAATAGACGGTCTTAGCTTGTTTTAGGATGATGCTCACTACACTTTATATCTATAATAGACTGCATGCACATAGGTAAGTAAGTATCCCATCACCTTTCATTATATATCATTTGATAGAAATATATATATATATATATATATAAAATAAATGTAGTCCAAGTAAGATGTATCAGTCCAAAGCGGGGCCAAAGATAATTAGAGTCTTCCAAGTTACAGAAATTCTGTCAGGTAAACATTACAAATTAGTATAAATTTGTGTATATAGAAATTTAAAAAAAAATTACATGCATGGCATGGACCTGACATGATAAAAATGTTGAAAGACAACTATATGGCGTGTGGCTCCAGGTAAATGAAAGAGGAACAAAGCTATGTGAGAATAGTTTATAATACATAGTCGGTAAGAACAAATTATAAAAGGGATTTTCAATTTTTCCTATTCCTTTTTGCACTTGCTAAAGTCCAATTATAAAGGTAACAAATGTATAATTTAAAATACATGAATAAATGTAACATACACACACACACACACACACATATATATATATATATATATATATATATATATATATATATATATATATATATATATATATATATATATATATATAGAGAGAGAGAGAGAGAGAGAGGCAAGCTCCTGTGTACACTAAGTTTGCACAGTGCTGGCGCAGACTAATTTTTTTAAAGCATTAAAAAAAATATTTTTGAGTTAATTTTTTTATATGATATTTAAACATTTCAACGGACCCAGTTAAAAAAAATAATCCAAAAACAACTTTTTTTACTATTTTTAAAAAATCGGTCAAACTTTCGCAGCTTTTAAAGATCTCAAAAGCAGCGAAAGATTGATAGATTTTTTAAAAATAGAAAAAAATGTATTTTTTAATTGATTTTTTTTACATGGGTCCGTTGAAATGTTTAAATATGACACAAAAACAGTCAACTCAAAAATATTTTTTTACTATTTTTAAAAAATGATGTACAAACTTAATGTGCACATGAGTCTGGTTCCATATATATATATATATATATATATATATATATATAAGATAGTTGTGGGAAAGAGATTCACAATAAGTGAATTTTAATAGTAGAAATTTCTAAATTTAAAGCGAATTGTTTGATTAGTAAAGTATATAAAAAATATAATAGATAATTATATTATATAATATGTGTTGTAGTATATAATCTATATAATTGGTGGGAGCAAATATCAAAAGATGACATGAGTTCTAAAAATATATATCACTAATACGGCATCTTAGGTAAATTATAAGAAAGGACATGCCCTTGCATGGGATACATGTAGTAATAAAGTAACTTGTTAAGAACCATTTGTTTCAAAAATTGTCACCTATAGGTTATTTCCTTCATGTATGTTAGCTATTTTAATAGCCTTAGGAATAATTAATTATATATATAAATTGTCTATTTCCTATTGCTATAAGTTTGGTCTAGTATCTATATATAAATCAAACGATTATGTAAATAGAAATTAATTTCAAGAAGGACATAATAATAAAGTATATGTACTAGCAGGTATAGTACTAAATTATATTATACAATATATTTATATAGTAATAGCTAATAGTATAGTATAGTATAGTATAAAAAGAAAGGACTATATTATTCTTAAACAAAAAATCCAATATATTAAGTATATAGATAAATATATGTTTAACAAAAATAATTCTTTAGTAAGAAAAGTATTTGTAAGAGGGCAATTTAGATAAGATGGAGGCGTAACCCCTTTGAAGTATGGTAATGACAAACCTTGGATTAGTGATAGAACATGCAAACACAAACTTAATGAAGATAAGACTCAGTTTATACTCACAAATCTCTTGCGTATAACTCAAAAGATAGTAAAGAACTTAGGAGTAACTTAGCTAGAGGGAGAGAGAAATAATCATCCTAGATACACCATGGCAGGCAGCCAAACACACCAACCACCCTCAAGAATCTCTATCAAGTATTAAAATCATTGTAATAAATGACAATGGTGAGTGAATAAGGCCTCTGGATTTTAATAACTCTCTCTCTGATGTGTATTCTCTCTAATAATAACTTCTTAAACTCTTAAAAGATCATCCTTCCCTCAAGGGTAGTTAGGGTCCTTAAATAGCCCCCACACCCTCTCCGAGGAAACTCAGTCATTAAATACTATGAAAGACATCCCTCATACTTTATGTCACAGCATTAAATGCCTAATGCACTAGTTGTCTCCATGTCATAAACATTAAATGCCAAGACATGCCTTTTGCCTAACCACTATGTGTCAGGGGGGGTTGTTATCGCAGAGGTGGCTCACCAACTGCCTAACAACCCCAAATACCATGGTGGTTTACTCAAGTGCGTGTCTGTCATTGTTTAGATAGCTAGTGACATCACCTACAGTAGATCTGACATTAAGTAGAGGGTTGTTTTGCTCACAACTCAACGCCCGATTGAACTCCAAGCTACTCCACCTGAGGTTCCAGGGTCACGGTCCTTCGGTCTTTTACCAGGTGTATCTAAGATGGTTGGGACGAGCCCCAATGGTGCCTCACCTCTCAATACTCCAAACCAAGTCCCTCTAAAGTTCCCGCGATGAGGTTATTTGGTAGAGCATGAAAGCTCTCCTAGGTCCTGCCAAGACTGGT
Organism: Sambucus nigra; assembly: GCA_949130495.1. Taxonomy (NCBI): domain Eukaryota; kingdom Viridiplantae; phylum Streptophyta; class Magnoliopsida; order Dipsacales; family Adoxaceae; genus Sambucus; species Sambucus nigra. The sequence goes on from OX422222.1 coordinate 314,721,689, forward strand.
CTCTCGCGAGTACCGTTTGGCCTCACACTAAAACCCATTATCATTCTCGTTACATAATTACAACCATTATAGCTTATAGTCAATATAAACAAGGATAGAATATAACTAATACAACATGCTAAAATACAAGTTGTCACGCTAAGCTGCCTCGCTTGAGCTGCCACGCTGAGCTGCCACAGTGCCTTAATCCCCAAAATACTGTTACTAATGTGGAAATTCTTCTAATTCTAAAAATTACCTTCAAGCCCCCTCTACCTTTTCCCCTTTATGGGGAGATTTGTTGGAACAAAAAATATCTACACGAAACTTCTCAATCCGATGAACCTTCTCTGAGTGAAAAAATTCTGGCCTCCTTTCCCTCGTTAGAACCGCAGCGTTATAATCTCCAGGAAAAAGTAAAATTCTCCTCGATGTACCTGAGTCGAAGCAACACGACTTATTGGGGCTTGGACGAAGGGACATCACCATTTTTTTCTTATACTGAGCTTCAACCGTTCTAGCTTTTTATTATTTGAAATTCTCCTGAAAGGCCTGCTAACCTTCTCAAATACTCGTTTTGATTCTTGGCAAGTGAGATTCTCACTTGTAATGCCTCACTATGTTTGAAAAAGAAAAAATTCTCCCTGATGTAGCTGAGTCACCATTTGAACAACGTTTAAACTTGTGATGAGGGGACATCGTAGCTTTTTTGAACCGTTGGGACATCTGTTACGTTGGAGTTATTGGATATGTCTGACAAAAATTCTGGCGCTAAAACTCAAACCTGCTGGAGAAGGCAACCCCTTATGTTCCCTAGGCGTCGCTTCGTAAGTGAGGTGGCGTTGTCTTTTCAACTGTCATAAGACTTCCCGAAGTGCCACGTGTTCATTTGAAATGATTATACGCGGCTGTGCACGTGCGATGGTGGGAAACTCAAAAGACAGGTTTTAAAAGCTTCAAACATCTCTTATTATTTCAAAACCCCTCTCTTTCCTTCATCTTCTTCAACCTCCCGTATTTCTTAGAGAGAGAAAAACTGTGTGAAAACCTCCATTATTGTCCAGTTCTTTACTCACTCTCCTCTCTCTCTCATCTGTTGCGCCCCCGCCCGTGGTTGTGCTGCTCCCTCTTTTTTCGTAGCCCTTCCTACTCAGCTATACCATTCATCGCCACTCTACTATGGATTTTTCAAGCACTTCTAAGATTGCCACCACCACTCAGCCAGGCTCCCCCTCTGCCGCTGCTGGTGCTACTGCTTCACCTAGCGATGCTGCCCCGAATGCTGCTCGTCAAGAGCAATTACGCTTCTATCGTCGGGCGCCTATCTTTGACAAGGATGATAAATTTTATGATGCATGCAAGACTTGCCATTTCTCATCCAAATTCGACCCCTTATTGTCGGGTGATGAGGAAATGGATTCATCAAAGTGGGGTTATCTACCCCCATAGGGGACTCTGTGTTTTCGTTTGGACCGTGGTGACTTACCATACTCCCAGATTGACTTCGAAGCACCTGAGGGGTCCCAACCCATTTCAGTGCCTGGCATGCACATATACAGAGTTCTTACGCTGATGCTCTTGCCAAGATTGATTTTCATCGAGCCTACTGGTTTGGGGAGTTCACCCTCTCTAAGCACAACGCGGCATTATAAGTACTAGTTTCCAGATGGAACATCACAACTCACACTTTTTTTATCGCGTGGGGGGAGTTCACCATTACACTAGAGGACGTATGTGAACTCCATGGGTTTGAGCCCACAGGTGAGTTCACCTACCACGATGAGGCTCTGAATGCTGAGGAGCCTGCTGATCGGGTTAAGCTGGATCGGATCTACCGCAGTTGCACCAGTTCCTCGAACAAAGCCACATTTACCCCCTTATAAACTATTTTTTTGAAGCTCTGATGCCGAAGGATGTCTGTGTTGTAATGGGCCGAGGTTGAGGTACATCCTTGGAACTACTAGCCTACATACTCTTATTGATTTCACTCTTCTTCCTAACAAGGAAACCCAATGATCAGCCCAGGCGGGATCTGATAAATATTTTCATTCGTTTGTCCAGGGGGTTCAACCTTTCTCTGGCTTCCATCACCTTAGGGTCCCTCTACACCTAGTTGGATCGAACCCACATAGACATGGCACGATCACTCGATCATTATAACTTGGCTAATTTTTCCAACACTATTTTACAGACGGACTTTCTTTACACCCTATTTCCTTCTATTGCTGCCAAGTCAATTTTGCTGCCCGTGAACCAAGGTATCAAGCCCCCATGCCTCCTGTGTTTCCATAAGAAGCAAAGTCGAAAGGAGATAATGGAAGTTTTTTATTTTCTAGACTCCTTTGTTATTAGGCCCTATAATGAGTCTTCATTTGCCCATAGTTGGGATCTCTTTCTTTTTGCAGCCACAACAGTCAAGTTCATCCCAGCTGTAGAAGATCCCTCGGAAGCCGTGGTGCTTCTATTTACCCCGGGGTTTCTTCCCTCCTATACTGAATGAGGATAAACCTCAGAGCCCTACAACCCTAACAGATGTAGTAGGAAGTTCAATTTTGATCAGGGAGTCCCTCGACCTGTGTTTTAACACAACCATGCAAAGGCCACTTTCGCTGAAGCTTGCACCTTCTATACTACAGCAACGGTCCTTGGTATGATGTCTACCATTGATGGGCGAGTCACCCTTCCTAGTGCCACTAGGAAGGGATACATATCCACCTCTTTTTCCACTAAGTTCCATTTAGGGCAACTATAAATGATCCGTGAGTACATTCAGTCCCCTCCTCAATTTCCCCCGGTCCTTTCTTTTTCTTCTACTGAATTGGGTCTTAAGGGGAAATATGTGCTTAGGGTTGAATTTCCTTTAAGTACAATGATTAAAGAGTCTCCTCAAGATCTACCCCCTCATTTCCCAATGATTCCCATTGCTACCCCTAAGTCCAAGGCCGCTGCAGTCCCTAAATAGGCTGCCCCTTAAACCGGAGCTGCAACAGGCGAAGGACCTTCTTAGCCACCTGCCAAGAAAGCTAAGAAGTCCAAGTCCTCAAATTCTAAGCCTCATGCTTAAGAAAAACTCCCTTGGAGGCATTTCCTATTGCCTTCGTTCCCCCTCCCATGTCTCCAGAGATGGATGAAGAGCTGAAGAAGCAAGTGCAAGCTGAGGTCGACAGGATAAATTTTGAGTTTCAATGGCACACTATCGTCGTTCCTCCTTCTACTGCTTTTCCCACGGTCGTGGTTGATCCTAGTGAGCCACCGATAAAAAGGAGAAGAAGGTCGAGAGTACCTGAAAGTGGTGGTGAAATAACCTCAAGGAGGAAAATGCTGGGAACCAAGCCCTAGAAGAAATAGATTATTGAGAAAGCTCCATCTCCAGCTCTTTCTACTGCTGCATCCTCACCACCTTCATCAATGGTTATACCTTCTCGTTGTCCCTCTGGATCTGAGATATGTTGTACATTCTTGATTTCTTATTCCCCTTCTCTTAAGGTGTGTTGCATATACTCATTTATTAACAAGAAAATGCTTTGGTGCAGGGAGTTGGAGAAGAAAGGCCCAATCCTCCTAGTCCCCCCAGTCCCCCTATAAGACACTTCGTGGAGGGGGGGCGTTGCAGTATCTCTCAAGATGATACTACCCCTCCTCGTTCCCCCATGACAGTCCTTACTTACTCAGGGAGATTTTCCTCCCAATGGTCCAAAGAAACTGCTACGAGGGTTGTCATCGTTAAGTCTGCTGAATTGCTTAGTCAACCAGAGGGAACTACTACAGCCTCCTCTGAGTTACCATCGGAGCAGGAGGTTCCTCTTCCCCTCGTTGTGGTAGAGGAGAATGCCCCACAGGTAAATTTCTTGCCAAGTCTTACATCTTTAATTTATCCCCTTGTTCTGTTTATCATTTCTAATATGTTTGGCCATTTTAGGTGGAAGTGGCATCGCTGATAGTTAACATTCTTCTTCCTCCTGCATTGTCAAGGCCCCTTACTACAGTTCCTCTTTTCGGTGCCATAACGGGGGTAAGTAATGCTTAGATGTATTTCTCTCTTTTTGAGTATCAATTTGTCTTTCCTAACACTTAGCTTTGTTGCTGCATCTTTCCCCAAGTCTCTCTCCGCCCTTTGCCCTTAGTGGTCGTTTTCCCTCCAAGACCACGGTTGATGCTATTACTCTCGTTGGGGAATCTCTTGAGGATCCAATGTATTCTTTCGATAATGCGCCTGTGTTGGCTTTAGTACCTTATGTTGGCGAGGGAAGTTTGCCTACCATTTTAGCTTCTCCATCTAAGGGCCCCATCGAAGCTGCTAAGGCAATGAGCCCGCCTCCAACGGCTTCTACCATGAGGGCCCCCGTGGTGACTCCCGTTCTCGCTCCTACTACTGCTGAGGTACTTTACTAATTTCTCTGTATTTCTCAGTTTCTCAAACTTCACCTATGTAGGTGACTTAACAACGAAAAAACTTGTTAAGGTTTTTCTAAAAACTCCACCTATAACGGTGACTTAACAACGAAAACACTTGTTAAGATTTTTCCAAAAACTCCACCTATATCGGTGATTTAACAACGAAAACACTTGTTAAGGTTTTTCCAAAAACTCCACCAATATCGGTGACTTAACAACCAAAACACTTGTTAAGATTTTTCCAAAAACTCCACCTATATCAGTGACTTGACAACGAAAACACTTGTTAAGGTTTTTCCAAAAACTCCACCTATATCAGTGACTTAACAATGAAAACACTTGTTAAGATTTTTTCAAAAACTCCAACTATATCGGTGACTTAACAACCAAAACACTTGTTAATATTTTTCTAAAAACTCCACCTATATCGGTGACTTAACAACGAAAACACATGTTAAGGTTTTTCCAAAAATTCCACCTATATCGGTGACTTAACAATGAAAACACTTGTTAGGATTTTTCCAAAAACTCCACCTATATCGATGACTTAACAACGAAAATACTTGTTAATATTTTTCAAAAACTCCACCTATATCAGTGACTTAACAATGAAAACACTTATTAAGATTTTTCCAAAAACTCCACCTATATCGGTGACTTAACAATGAAAACACTTGTTAAGATTTTTCATAACCTCCATATTTCGTCTCACTGTTCTCAGGTTGCACGAGAGGATTCTTCGCCAGTTCCTTCACCTATTGGCTCGCCCCATCGGTAACCTATCGTCTTGGAAGATTCTAGCCATAATGACCAAGGGTCTACGACCGGTGCCGCTGCCGATAGCGAATCTAGGTGCGAGCTTCCTCTGCCTGACCTGGATCCTCACGCCTTCTTCCTGATGGTGCTCCAATGTTTTCCTCAAATGCCTGCCAACCATCGTTCGGTAGTTGAGCAACTTACGAACCATCATCCTGAAACATTCACAGTGGATTGCCTTCGTTCAAACATCTCAGTTATGAGCTACAGGCTTCAGGGTATGGTCACCGTTGTTACCGAAATTTCTAATACTCCAACTGCAAGCGTTACCAGACCCCTTCTTAACCAATTTCTGGGTTTTCTGAGGGATTTTGGTCACGACGGCTTCCGTTTTGATTGGCTCATCATGCATTTGAAGACCTTGAAGAGCCAATGATTGGACATCCAGAGGGAACTCTTGGGAAAACATCAGGAGGACCAACGGGCTGAGGAAGCTAAGTTGGCCGAGCTAGCACCTCTTCTGGAAATAATTGACAAAGAGGTGGGGGACCTCGAGGAAGATCTACGCGCGGCAAAGTCGATACGAGAGAAACTCCTTATCTAATGCACACAAGAGCAAACGAGACTGGAGGTTTCTATGAATGCCCAATGGTGTTGCTAAGTAGCTTCTTCAGGCCTCCCTGGAGATTTTTTCTCTTCCCCAGACCTATGGTTTCTACTAGTCCCATGAGTTTTTGTGTATATTTTTCTTTTGTTCTTCTTCTCATGTAATTCTTGGGAAATAGCTCCCGATTTTGTAATGCCCCAAAGTTTATGAATGAAGAAATATATCAATTTTCCCATGCGATTTCTTTGTCTTACAACTATTTACATAGATTGTGAAGTTTGAAGTTCTGTAATTCTTTCATCTCTACTTGAGTTATAATAAAAAGAACTTGTATAATCATCATAAAAAAAGAACTTGTATATTCATAATCAACTAGATACATCAGTGGCCCAATCATAATTACTTATACATGATAAACCTTCAATCATTTATTGTTGATTTTGAATGGTTTGTCTTCTTCCATCTTAGAAATTAAGCAATAACGTGAGTCATGGGCTTCCTTCACAATGAAAGGTCCTTCCCAATTTATTTCAAACTTTGGTAGAGGAAGCCCCCTGATATGTTTCACTGCTACTTTCAATAAAAGGTCTCCCTCCATGAACTTCCATGGTCTCACTAGGTTATCATACGCCCTGGAGAGTCGCTTCATATACATTTTAAAGTATTGCATTGCATTATCTCTGTGTTCGTTTAACGCTTCTAACTTCACATGTCTATTCTGAGGGAGCATGCTACTTCGCAAATCATATCGACCAGAGGGGACTTCTAACTCCACTGGGAGAATCGCCTCGACCCCATAGATAAGAGGGAACGGTGTATACCCTGTTGGTTTCCTCTTACTCATCTGATAGGCCCATAAAACGGTTGTTATCTTGTCATCCCACGATCTTGGGAAATCCTTCATCATTTTAGCCAAGATATTGACCAAAGTTTTGTTAGTCACCTCGGCTTGACCGTTTCCATTTGGGTATGCCACTGTCGAAGTGTGATCGATAATGGAGTATTTGTCTGTGAGCATTGTTACTTATGTATTGACGAAAGGGGTTCCATTGTCTGAAAGGATAACCTTTGGGATCCCAAAATGACAAATGATGTATTCTCTGATGAAGTTGCTCACCACTCCCACTTTTTCCCTTCTCAATGGTACTGCCTCAGCTCACTTTGCGAAGCACTCCGTTGCAATTAGTATCCATATCTTCCCCCTCGAAGAAGGGTGTATTGCCCCTACCAGGTCGAACGCCCAAGTGTGAAAAGGGTAAGGTGTTTCCAGGGAGTGTAGGTCCACAGATGGGGCATGGATCATATTTCCATGAAGTTGGCAAGCCTTGCACTTCCGAACAAACTCAGCAGAGTCTTTCTCCATTATTGACCAATAGTATCCCAAAGTCATTAAATGGTCATACAACTTAGCACCTCCTATATGAGCTGGATCATGCGCCTGTTTGAGGACCTCAGATGCTTCTTCTTTTGTGATGTAATACAAAGGCCTGTTGAAGTATCACCTTCGATACAGATGCCCCTACTGGACATAGAATCTTGGGGCCCTTCACCGAAGTCCTATCACATTAATTTTCTCTATCGAGATAACTCCATCTTTAATGAAGTCCATATAGGGATATATCCAGTCAACCTAAGCCTCCACTAAATGACATTCAGCTACCTCGAAGAAGAACTGGCATTTGTCGTGTTTCCATTATAGCTCCACCGCGTCCTGTTTCATTCTGGGCCAAAAGTACTCCTATTTTTTAATTCTTCGGTAGAGGGGTATCTCAGTTATTTCGCAGTGTTCTTTGTGTGTTTTCTTTAATCTTCGCTCTGCCTCTTCTGGGACGATGCACCTCAACAACCATACCCCTGCATTTCTAAAGTAAATGTGTCCCTGATTCGTGAAGTATTGGGCTAATTCTCTCAGCCCTATTTCTCCTTCCTCGGATTCCAATTTCCTTTTGATATCTCCCCTCAATATGCATCCTCTTCCATTGGTAGAATTTACTGTAACACCGAAGGAGTTGTTCTTTATTGGATCACGATGGTAATTGTATCATTCCTCATGATCATCTGTTGGGAAATGTTGGCATATGCGTCTGGGTGGCGATTTATCATTCTGGGTTGCCTCCTGATCTTGGTCCGATAGAACTGGCAAAGAAGTCTCTGGATAATTGTCATGTATGGTGCCAGGCTCATGTGTTTCAATGCGTACTCTCCATTCACTTATTGAACCACCAAGTTTGAATCCCATTTAATGCAGAGTGAACGAATCCCCCTTCGAAGAGCCTCCAGAAATCCTAGCACCAATGCCTCATATTTCGCCTCATTTTTAGAGAAAAGGAAATCTAATTTATAGGAAAGGAAAATCTCCTCAATTCCTCTTGAAAGGATAACCCCTGCTCCTACTTTCTTTTCCGTCAAGGATCCATCAAACTGCATTGTCCGTTCCTCATCCGTTGCGTCTAGGTGGTTGGCCTGCAAATTGTCTCCTAGAATATTTTCTTTGGGTGGCTCAAACATTTCTGAGGGGAAAATGGCCAACAGATCAACATATGCCTGGCTTTTGATTGCGTGATGAACCACGCACTTCAAGTTATATTCAAATATGAATAGGAACCACCTAGATGCCCTACCAATCAAAATCATTCTTGCTAGCAAATACTTAATAGGATCACATCTAGTTACAATATGAATTGTAAAAGACAACATATAATGACTATGTTTTTGCGCTACAAAGACCAAGGCTAAACAATGCCTTTATAAGCTATTGTATCTGACTTCTGGTCCATGGATGATCCTGCTGAGGTAGTAGACTGGTCATTCTTGCCCTTCAATCTCTTATGCCAGCAAAGCTCCCACGGACCTCATGGTGGATTTGAGGTACAGCTGTAACGGTATTCCTGCCTTTGGGAGAACCATGGTCTGTGGTGAAACGATCAGTTTCTTCAGCCCGTTGAAAGACTCCTGGTGAACATCCTCCCACTTGAACTTCGTGTTCTTTCGCAACAGCTGCTTCTCCTAAGGTAGGAGACTTTACCGAGGAAACTCTTCATCTCCTTTGCCGTTCTTGGGCATGGCATTTCCAAAATTTCTCGCTGTTTGTCCTGGTCCATATGCATCCCTTGTCGATTAATCACAAAGCCTAGGAATTTCCCACTTGTCACTCCAAAAAACACTTCAATGGGTTCATCTTAAATTTATATTTTCTGTAACGGGAAAACACCTTCCTCAAATCGCTCAGATGGGACTCCTCCTTCCTCGATTTGATGACCAAATCATCCACAGAAAATTTCACAAATTTGTGAAAGAAATCATGAAAAATGGCCATCATTGTTCTTTGGTAAGTCGCCCCAGCGTTCTTGAGTCTAAATGTCATCACCTTGTACATGAAGTTACCCAAACGTTGTTTTCTCTGCATGCATGGGGTCCATCTTAATCTGGTTGTACCCTATATACCCATCCATGAAGTTATACATCTCATGACCTGTCGTTGCATCTATCAGGCTATCGATGGAGGGTAGAGGGAATTCGTCTTTGGGGCAATATCTATTCAAATCTCTTATGTCCACGCAGATCCTTATTTGGTTTTTGTCTTTCTTCCCCACCGGGATAATACTGGATAGCCAAAGTGGGTGCTATATCGATTTGATGAAACCTATCGTTAGTAAGCATTGAACCTCTTCCTTGATCTTCAAATCTAGCTCAGGCTTGTACATTCTCGTCGCTTGTTTCACTGGAATGGCCGAAGGCATTACATTCAACTTGTGGAAACTTACTTTATCATCCAGCCCCTCCATCTCTGTGTATTTCCACGCGAAGACGTCTATAAACTCCCTAATTAACTCAACCAATGCCTTTCGTTTCTCTTTACTGAGATCCTTCGAGATAAAGATGGGCCTTGGATCTCCCCCCTCTTTGGCTAGATTCAACTATTCTAGTTCTTATGCCTGCAGTTTCGATCGATCCGCCATGTACTCTGGTTCCTCAGCGACTTCCTCCACCAATTCATGTATGCTGGAATTGTCTATCACCATGCATTATCCCCGTTAGTCCACCAGAAAGCATTCATATATCGAGTCAACCTCATCATCAATTTCTTCGATGACCCGCTCACACCATTACAATCGATACACCACCTTCCCTTCCTCGGTAATGAATTTCTTGCATTGTCTGTTGGTAGTGATAACTTCCTTCCTCTTATTCTCTCTAGAAGCCTCACACACTCTTTCTCCTAAGAACTGGCTCAGCACGCTTTGTCGTTGGACCTCATGCTCTATCGAATCCACTCTGGGACTCATTCTATCTTTAAGCTACTTCGAGATTCTTTGGGGCTGAGGGACCACCTGGTGAGCTTCCTCGGCTATTTCCCTTGTGCTGCTCGTAACCTCCTTCTTCTGCTCATTCAAGGGACCCATTATTTCTCTGATCGAGGGAACCCATGCTCCCTCCATTCTTCTCATTAGGACCCAGACATCTTCCTCTAACTCTGTGTAAAATTTTGCATCCACCAAGTGATCCTCCTCAACAGCGAAGGGCCTCTTCGTATCCCTAATGGTCACCTATGTTCCCTTGATATTCATTTTAGGACATTTGTGGTATGTGGAAGGAACTAGCCCTTGGTTGTGCATCCACACCCTTCCTCTCAGCAGATAATGGGAAGTTGCACTTTCTATTACATGGAAGTTGATATGGGAACTTAGATTTCCCATTATAGTCCCAACATTAACATACACAATGGATATGGAAGATTGGTTATCATACCCCGAAATCACCAAGGGCATGGGGGCCAACCTTTCTTTTGGGATATTAGTTGCATGGAAGGAGTTGATTGGCATAATATTGATGAAAGCTCCACCATCCATAAGAGTCCTTACAAAGCTAACTCCATTGACACTCGCAGTCACATATAATGGCATATTGTGAGGAAACCTTACAGCCCTATCTGCATCGCTGAAGGTTACTTCTGATAGAAACCTTCTTATCAACCTGGACATAGGTCCCTTCCATCTCAGCGAAGGGACTGCGTACTTCCTCATGATATCGAGTATTGCTTGGGTTATCTCCAACCTATTCTCCTTCGATATTCCCACTTGGTCGAAGAACCAGGTGAACTTTGGGGATTTCAAAATTGCACAGTATTCTGGAGCTGGGTCTACTTCCTCACCTTCAACACCGTATACATCCTCCACATCCTTGGCCCTTGCTTCGTCATAAGCCAACATTATATTAGCCATTCCCCTCATACAATCTTCCAGAGCCTCTTCATACTCTTCTTGCTTCATTGTTGACTCTTTTTCTCCTCTCTCAGCCTCTTCATCGTAGGCCACCATGAGATTGGCCCCATGTGGTGGCAGTGGGTTGTTGTTGACGTTCTGTGGAGGGATTTGCAATGTCCCTACCTTCACATACTTATCGATGATTTTCCTCAATGTGAAACAACTCTCGGTTGGATATTGGATCCTCAGATGAACCTGGCAGTAATTTGAATACTCCTTCGTTGCCGCATCGGGCTCCCCAATGGGAATGTCTTTTGGCTCATAGACCATTCCCCCTTGGACTATCGCGTTGTAACATCTGACAGCTTCTTCCATTGTATAAGGAAATGGTGGTGGGTCCTCCCTGTCTCTTTCGAACTTCCTCTTATTATCCTTTTTCGGTGCCTTGACACTATCTCCCCCCTCGGTGTACCCTACCCGTGGGGGCTGAGACCTCCCCCCCGCAGGTTCAATCAACTGCCTAAACATCATGGGCACCACCACCGGATTGGGCCTCACCACTAAAGAGATATTTCTCGCTACTTTTAAGAATGCCGCAAAAGTCCCCTCGCGCGTCTCATTGATAAGATGGCAGATGTACTCAGGAAGCATCCCCTCAGCGCAGATTTGTAATAACTTGGATTATTTGGCCTCCTCCCTCACGTTGAGGGATCTTTCCCAGAACCTTCAAACATAGGCCACCACTTCTTCCCCATGTCTTTGCTTATCCCTACCCAGTTGGGTCAAAGTAAACTCATCTTTTGCCAAAAAGAACTTCTGGACGAACAATATGTGCATTTCATCCCATGTAGAAATGCTGTTAGGGGTCAAATAGGAATACCAGGTGTATGCTTTGTCAGTTAAGGATTTGGAAAACTCCATCAACCTAAGATTGTTATTATTGCAATGAGTTCCCAAGTGTTCAACAAAGCGCTTAATATGCTCCTTCGGGTTCCCACCTTTCCCTGTGTATTTTTCTAAGATAGGAGGAATATAGTCCTTTGGATAGGGCTCATCGTTATATTCCTAAGGATAAGGTATTAAAAAATCATCATAAACCGTAGATGCCTCGCCAACAGATTGCAAGGAAGCTTGCATGAATTTAAGATCTCTTTCTCCATCTCCTTCCTTATTTCCTCCATGTGTGATGCTATTGGGTCAATAACCAACGGGACCATGGGCTGAGTGCCCGTTGTAGTTCGAGCAGTTGTCATAGCTGGGGCCATTGAAACTCCTGAGGTTCCCACGACTGGATTCACAATAGAGGGTATGCTTGCTGGGACCGTTCCCGCTACACCTGCACCTGGTGGGGCTGTTGGGACTGCCCCTGGTGCTACGAAAGCATTGGCCTCTAATCCTCCCAGCATCGTTGAAGCTGTCGGAGTTTGAAAAAACTCATAAATCTTACTCATGAGGAGTGCCACCTGAGTGGGTCCCAACCCTGCACTCGTATAAGCGTATGTCACCCCTGGAATGCTTGTCGACACCTGAACTGGAGGTACCTCTATTCGAGGAGCTCCATCCCTTAGAGCCTACAGCTCTCTCACAACCTTCTCTTCATTGTGTTGGATGTCATCAAAGTTGAGCCTTCGATTAGCATTATCTTGCGCCATACTTACTACTTATAAGAATTCCTCCCAAGCAGAGTCGCCAAATGTAAGAGGGTACTTTAGATAAGATGGAGGCGTAACCCCTTTGAAGTATGGTAATGACAAGTTAATCACCCAAAACCTTGGATTAGTGATAGAACATGCAAACACAAACTTAATGAAGATAATAATCAGTTTAAACTCACAAATATCTCGTGTATAACTCAAAATATAGTAAAGAACTTATGAGTAACTTAGCTAGAGGGAGAGAGAAACAAGCACCCTAGATACACCTTGGCAGACAACCAAAGACACCAACCACCCTCAAGAATCTCTATCAAGTATTAAAAGCTTTGTAATAAATGACAATGGTGAGTGAATAAGATCGTTGGTTTCTAATAACTCTCTCTCTGATGTGTATTCTCTCTAGTAATAACTTCTTAAACTTTCAAAAGATCATCCTTCCCTCAAGGGTGGTTGGGGTCCTTAAATATCCCCCACACCATCCCCGAGGCAACCCAGTCATTAAAGACTATGAAAGACATCCCTCATACTTTATGTCACAACATTAAACGCCTAATGCACTAGTTTTCTCCGTGTCATAAACATTAAATGCCAAGACATGCCTTTTGCCTAACCACTGTGTGTCAGGGGGGCTGTTGCCGCAGTGGTTTACTCAAGTACGTGTCTGACATTGTTTAGGTGGCTAGTGATATCACCTATTGTAGATGCGACATTAAGTAGAGGGTTGTTTGGCTCACAACTCAACGCCCGATGGAACTCCAATCTTCTCCACCCGAGGTTCCACAGTCAGGGTCCTTCGGTGTTTTACCAGGTGTATCTAAGCTGGTTGGGACGAGCCCCAACGGTGCCTCACCTCTCAATCCTCCAAACCAAGTCCCTCTAAAGTTCTCGTGGTGAGGTCATTCGGTAGAGCATGAAAGCTCTCCCAGGCCCTGCCAAGCCTGGTCTCTCGCGAGTACCATTTGACCTCACACTAAAACTCATTATTATTCACGTTACATCATTACAACCGTTATAGCTTACAGTCCATATAAACAAGGATACAATATGACTAATACAACAAGCTAAAATGCAAGTTGTCACGCTGAGATGCCTCGCTTGAACTGCCACGCTGAGCTACCACGTTGCCTTAATCCCCAAAATACTGTTACTAATGTTGAAATTCTTCTAATTCTCGAAATTACCTTCAAGCCCTCTCTATAGTATTTATCGATATTATATATACAACTAAATATATACACAAAATAAAAATAGAAGATAAAGCATATATATATATATATATATATATATATATATATATATATAATATTAATTGTTACATAAGTACATATATATAATGTATAAAAGATTGTATATAAAAGAAAAGAAAAAGGTTTCTATATAAAAATGAAACTAAGATATATAAATGACGTATATAAAAAAAGGTTATTATATTATTTATTATAGAATAACAAAATTATAAATAATGTGTAAGAAATTATGTTTTACTGACACAAAAAAATTTCTATAACAAAGTTGTGTAAATTAGAATATGTGAGTGTATATGTAAATGTACAAATGACAAGCATTAGTGTCTATAATTAATTACACCAAAAGTATAATATATACAAATAAAACAAAAATTATAACATATTAAGAAATATTTATATAATTACTTTATAAAAAAAAATGGAATCATCAAAATTAATAGATTACATTAAACTAAAATGTATACTAATTATAATTAGAATAAATTAAATATTAATCAAAAGGTTCAATATATTTTCGTTTAACACGAGAAATCCCTATTTGGAAGTTATATGAAGACGAGTCCTCTTATGCAACTGGCAACGTGACAGGTCTGATGTCAATACCCCTGATGATATAGATGTGGAGTGTGCATTACATTTTTAATTTCAATCTTCGAGCAATGAAGTCGAATTCGAAGCATTGATTATAGGTCTGGAGCTAGCATTATCATTGGGTGCCGAGTAGATTATTTCTAACAGTGACTCCCAATTGATTGTCAATCAGGTGCTCAAAATATATGAAGTTAAAGGAGAGCTCGTGACGAAGTATTTGGCCAAAGCTCAAAGCGCCATCTCTAAATTTCTAGCAGTCGGAATGATTAGAATTGCAATAATGGATAACACCCGAGGACATGCACTTACTCGGTTAGCTTTAACAACTAAGATAGAGTTAATAAGGAGTATTCCGGTGGAAATCCTTACAAGCAGGAGCATAAATAAAAAGAATGTCAACTTGATATTAGTATATCTGGTCCTATCATGGATACATTCAATCAAAGGACATATTAAAAATGGAACTCTACTAATGGATCCGAATGAGGCAAGAAATTTAGTACAAAACGACCAGCTACGTATTGGAAAGAGGAGTCTTGTACAAGATAGGATTCACTATTTCCTTACTCCGATGTGTTAATCCAACCCATGTACCAGAACTGATCAAGGAAGTAAACGAAGGATCGTGGAGAGCTCACTTGACAAGATGATCATTATTACATCGGGCAACTATGCAAGGGTATTACTGGCTTACCATGAAAGCAGACTGCTCTTCATATGCTAAAAAGAGGGATAAGTGCCAAAAGTTTATTATTGTACATAGAAGATCGAGCGTCGCTTTGACGTCGATCACTTACCCTTGTCCCTTTGCCATTTGGGAGATTAATTTTGTCAGTCCATTATTGAGGACAAAAGGGCAATTTAAATATTTGGTTATGGCAGTCGATTACTTCACAAAGTGGGTGGAGGTAAAGACATTTCTTGAAATGCCTTATGAAAGAGTTTTCGAGTTTATATGTAAAAATACCATATGCCGATAGGGCATCTCGTTTGCTTTCATCACAGATCATGAAACTCGGTTGATAACTAGGAGTTTGAAGATTATTATACTCAATTCAAAATCCAAAAATAAAATTCTAACCTTGAGCGTCCTCAATGCAATGGTCAGTATAGGTGACCAATAAAACGTTGCTCAATGGTTTGAAATTTGATGATGCGAAAGGAAACTCGATGAATGAGTTTCAGAGTGTCTTGTGTGCTTATAGAACTATGCTGAGAAACACTACCGATGAAACTACATGCATGTTAGCATTTGGAACTGAGGAAATGGTCCCAACAAAGATAATCATGTCCAGCCACAGAGTGCATAACTTTAACTCTCCCAAAAGTGATCTCATGAGGAGATTTGACTTAGACTTGGTAGAGGCAGTAAGAAAAAATGATATACTACACATAGCTGCTTATCAAAAGCGTACAATCAAGTTCTACAATAAAAGATTTAATTCTAACAACTTAAAGGAGGGAGACTATGTATTAAAAAAGATGATTCGTAAAGGAAATAAGTTAGCAGCCAATTGGCAGGGTCCATATCGCATTTTTGCGGTCATCCGACCAAGTACCTATCGCTTGGAGACACTTGCAGGGAATGATTCAAGAACCATAGAAATCCGAGCATCATAGGATATACTATCAATGAGTTTGAAATAAAATTATTTGATGCATATGTAGCAACTATGATCATTTTAATGAGAATTTATTGGTTTATCATCAATTAACTTCCTTTTTATATTTTTGGGGAGTGGAAGAAGTAGTAATCTCAAAAGACTGAAGCAAAAAAAAAGTTAAAAACTTCATAGTCCTAGTCAAGTGTTTGGCATAATTTAATGTAAGGCTTCATCTTTGACAAGTCACGAATAAGAAGCCCATAACTTTAAAAACTTAATGTATGGCTTAAAGTCAAGAACAAGAAGTTTTACCAAACCAAGTTAAGGAAAAAAGACTATAAAATTTTGGTCACCTATGGTAACTGATTAAAACACTTACACTAAAACGACAAAGATCTGTTTGAACAACCATAAGTGTATTAGTAAAGTAGATTAGTCGGCCAAAAGTCGACCATACGATCATAATGCTTAACTACTGGTTGGCTAATATAAAATTTAATATGTATGTAATATATATTGTCTTTTATATAGAGGATAATGAACTATATTACAAAATTCTTTTCATCAAAGTTATAAAAATGAGAAAGGTAAGCATTTTTATTCTTTCGGGTGCTTTCTCAATGTTTTCTCCATTCCTTCTATAGGAACATCAAGAGCAGAAGGCCGAACTGTGGACCTTAAATCTCTAAGTCTTTCACGACTACTGGAGCTGGGCCTATACACCAAATGCTGAGGTCAAACAAAGGTATCTTCATCATGCAGACCATAATCACTCAATTATTTTCTAATAAGGCCTATTGGTATGGAATCAGTGGAAATCCATTTGAAATCTAGACTAAAAGGAGAATTTGGATACTCCAAGTAACCTGGACCATTCCAATGCCATAGAGAATCCTCCTTAGGTACTTTTAAAACTGCGAAAAAATTCAACCAGACCCATTTATATCTTTCTTTGTTAGCTTGTTATATCTCATCACCCATGTGCTCCAATGCCTCGACGTAGCCATTCATCCAAATAGTGCGTGAGTGAAAATTCCGTCGATCAACCTATTAGTTAACTTCTTAATTGTGTTTGTTTAGATATTGATCAAGGTTGGTTGGTCAGCTAAAGTTTTTTTCATTCTCTCTTCTTCAATAATAGTCCGAGCAAACATTATTTTCTTAGATGACTGGCCGATCTTGGTCTTATTCATAACCTTTATCTCCTCTCTTAGCCCATCGTTCTCCTGCTCTAAGAAAGATGTACCTTCGACCTACTTGGCTCCTGATGATTTATTCAAGCATTATATCTCATTCTTTAGTGAATTATTTTCACATTCCAATAAGCTCACTACTTTTCAGGCACTGGCCAGCTAGAATTCATCATAAAATCTCTCTTCTTATATGGCGACGAAATGACCTCCACTTTTTTATCAAAACATGATTCACTGTTGGGATAATCATACTCTGTTTCGTTGTCAGAATACAAACGAGCCAAATATTGTTTATGATCTTCCTCAATTTGGAGGATCATCTCATAGTAAGAAGTGTTGGTTTCTACAACTTGGTTAAATAGCATGTGCAGATGAATATATGTTTCTTTAACTTGGCTAGAGTCATCCAGGCTGAGAAATTACTCTGATTTGTCTTCATCCAGGTCCTCATGATTAGACCCAAAGAGCTAAACATTCTTCTAGTAAAGGTCACTCTCTGCTGCTATTACAATGGATCTACTGGATTTGAAATGAAGAACGGAATATGAGTACAAGAATTAAGGAGCAAGTTCACCAAACCTCAACATTATGCACATGAAATGATAAACAATATTTTTCAAGGTTTGAAGTACATCAAAAAGGATAATTGTTTTGTGTTATAATGAAACCAAACCAAACATTACAAGGAAAAAAAACTCTAAAATATAAGAAAAATCCTAAAGTGTTTACACCTTCTCCTTATCTTGGACCATTTCTTCTATCGATTGAGCAACCACCGTTGAAGTCTGAGGTACTATAGAAGATTCACTACTACCTTTCTTATCCTCCATTTATTCATCAATAATAAGAGGGTATTAGGATTGAACTGCTGAAAAATGTTTGAGCCGGTAGCAGTACTAACCTATTTGAGTGCAGAATCCCAGTCTTCCTTGAAAGAGGTCTTCATGAGATAGTCAATTTACAGGGAAACGATAGAAATAAACAACTAGTGAATGTGGACATCAATCATATTCGGATTAAGAGCATTATGTAAATCTAATAAACACGAGATTTACATTGTCTTATAAAATCAGTATAAATACAATGACCTCAAGGTGATCCCATTCAATACACATAAAGTGTACTGGCATAATAAGTTAAAACTATACAGTTTTTCGTAATCAAGATAAACTACTAAAATATTATGCTAAAACTCTACTGATGGAGTATTCAGTTCCATCTAAGACTGTGAATAATAAAACTTATATTCTATAAGAACTGGTCATTTGATCCTCTATGTGTAAGTTGTACTCTACACACTAGAATACTTGCTTAGCAAAATAAAAGACATCGAAAATATATAAATAATGCAAACATTATGTCCATACATGATTCTCATTAAAATTGAAAAACTGGTTTTATTTTAATATTCAATTCATAACTAAAACTATTACATAAAGCATGGTTTTAGTCTAATTCTCTAACAATCTCCCACTTGGACTCAAAGCCATGCTGCAATGTATCTGACTTACATCCCCTCTACATGACTATTGAAAGCATTAGCTTGAAATATCTTCATAAAAGGGTCTGCTAGGTTTTTTCTCTTATGCAATCTTCATAACTGTGACATCATATCGCTGCATAATTTCTCGAATGACATAATAGTTACGCTCGATGTGTTTACCTCCTTATGGATCCTGGGTTCCTTTGAGTTGGCAATCGCACCGCTATTATCACAATAAATTGTAATAGTCGATTTAACTAAAGGCACAACTCTTAGATCCATTACGAAATTTCTAAGCCATACTACCTCCTTAGCTGCTTCAAAGCCCACCACATATCCATCTTCCATAGTAGAATCAACAATGCAATATTGATTGATACCTCTCCACCTGATGGCTCCATCTCCAAGGGTAAACACATATCCAAAGGTATACTTTATAGAATCCCTATTAGACTAAAAATCTGAGTCATTGCACCCAATAGGTACTAGATTCTCTACCTCGTAAACTAGCATATAATCTAAAGTTCATTTCAGGTACTTGAGTATATATTTTATCTCGATCCAGTGTTCTTATCCAGGGTTAGACTGATATCTACTAACCATGCCAACAGCAAAGAAGCTATCAGGTTTAGTTCATAGCATAGCATACATAAGGATCCCAACTGTCGAAGCATAAGGGATGACTTTCATATTCTCTATCTCATTAGGTGTCTTAGAACACTGATCCTTAGAAAGAGATATTACATGTCGAAAAGGGAGGAACCCTTTCTTGGAATATGTCATGCTAAATCTGGCAAGAATGGAATCGATATAAGTTGCTTGTGATAAACCCAACATCATATTCTTGCCATCACGCATAAGCTTGATCCTAAGGATGTGACTACCTTCACATAAGTCTTTCATATAAAATTGGCCGGGAAATCACACTCTAACTAAAGACAACACTCCAACATCATTTTCAATAAGAAGAATGCCATCCACATTTAATACTAAAAAGACCACTACGTTTTCATTGCATTTCTTGTATACACCATACTCATTTTGACATTGATCAAAACTAAAAGATTTAATTGCCTGATCAAAATAAATGTTCGAAGTTCTAGATTCTTGCTTAAGTCCATAAATGGACTTCTCAAGCTTACATAATTTATGCTCTTAGCCTTAGGCAATAGAACCATCTGGATGCACCATATAGATACACTCATCAAGATTTCCATTAAGACCATTTGCCAAATTTCATAATCAAAATAAGCCATAATGGATAAGAGAATTCGTATGGACTTCATCGTAGCTACCAACGAGAATGTTTCATCATAATCGATGCCCTCTTTCTGAGTAAATACTTTCACAACCAAATGTACCTCAAATATCTCAACCTTCCCGTCCAACCCTTTTTTCCTCTTATAGACCCACTTGAATCCTATGGGTTATTCCCTTTGGGTGGATCTATAAGATTATAGACCAGATTATAATACATAGATTCCATCTCAGAATTCATTTCTTTAAGCCAAAGTTCTGTATCTTTTTCTTGGATAGCCTCGTTGTAGCTATAGGGGTCGACTTTGAGTTCATCAGGGACCTTGTCATAAGACTCTCCAAGAACATAAATCGTTCACGTTGACATATAACCCTCCAATTACGATGAGGTAGTCCATATGTTGGTATACGAGAGTCAACACATTGTGTTATTTCATCCTGTACTGGTGGTGTTAAAGAATCTTGTTGGTTCCCTCGTGACTTATCAAGAAAAATTTTACTTCAGGGTTTATGATCCACCATATAATCCTCTTCCAATAATCGAACATTGGTGTTATAAATGACCTTTTGATCATTAGGATCGTAGAATAAATAACACTTAGTTTACTAAGGATATCTTACAAAGAAATAAACGTTTGATCTTTATTCCAACTTACCAGGATCTCTCTTTAATGCATGTGATAGACTAACCCAGATCCGAATACGTTTCACACTAGGCTTGTGCCCGATCCACAATTCCTTAGGTGTAGTAGAGATCGCCTTTGAAGGTACCAAGTTTAGTAAATAAGTGGTCGTTTTTAAAGTATGGCCCTAAAAGGAATCTGCGAAATCTGTGTAACTCAACATGTACCTAATTATATCCAAAAGAGTCATTTTCCTCCTTTCTGCAACACCATTTTTCTCCCTTGATCTTTTATATAATTCTTAAACTCCCCTAAGAGGTATCGCCACCACGATTAGACTGTAGTGTCTTGATACTTCTACCTTCATGCTTTTCCAAACTTTGAATTTCTCAAAGGTTTCGGACTTGTGGTGCATTAGGTAAACATACCCATACCTTGAGTAGTCATCTTAAAATTCATAAAATACTCAAAGCCACCTCTTGCTCGAGTTGTCATTGATCCACATAGATTAGAGTAAACCAATTCCTTGGTCATTGTATCTTAAAAACAATTTTCACAAACTGGAAGTACCTCCACTTCTAGTGAGCTCAATTTCCCACTTTCTAGTAGTCTACGAATCATTTTTAGATTAATATGACCTAGGCATAAGTGCCAAAGATACATTTGGTTCACAAAGGAGGGTTCCTTTATCTTTAAATTTGGTTCAATTAAATTATGCAAAATAATCATTTGTCTTGTAGGGGAGACAAGATTAATAATATAAAGATTATCAACTAATGTACCAAAAAAATAAAAGATTTATTTTTCTTAATAACCATGAGTTTATTAAAAGAAACGGAATATCCATAAAAGGCTAAATAAGAAATTGAAATCAAATTCCTTCTAATGGAAGGTGCATAAAGACAATATTTTAAATGTAAACTCCTATCATTATGATAGCTTCAATGAATGTCTCCCACAGCAACTACTACTTCTCTCGTAGCATCTCCCATAGTTAGATAAATCTCTCCATCACTTAGTCGCCTGGTTTTCTGGAATCCTTACAAAGAATTGCATACATGATTATTGGCTCTCGTATCTACACACTAGGTACTGGTAGTACGAATCACAAAACATTATTTAACGATAAAAAATGGAATTTACCAGCATTGTTCTATTTATTGCGAAAAAACGGACAATTGTTCTTCCAGTGTCCAGACTGCTTATAGTGGAAACAATAGACCTTGAGCCTTTTCACACCTACCTGAGGCATGCGAGCTGCCTGAGGGACCATAACCTATTTCTGATCTTCTTTTTCTTTTTATTCTTGCCCATAGGCTTGGAAGTAGAGCCTTTTTCAGAAACAAAAGCACTTATTGACTTCTTGACGAGACCCTCAGTTTCTTGTAGTTCTTTAAGCAGTTTTTCCAAAGAGAAAGAAAGTTTGTTCATGTTGTAATTTAGGTGGAACAACTTAAAGGACCCAGGCAGCGATTGGAGAATAATATCGACTTGGGTTTCCCCATCGATTTTCGCTCCAAGGATTTTGAGGTGATAGAGAAGAGACATCACCCTTAAAACATGTTCCCTCAGTAGGGTCCTTTCAGCCCTGTTTTGTTCATGAGTTTTTTCACGTCAACCAGCCTTACAGCACAATTGTGATACCCAAACATATCTTTCAGGCTCAGCATCATGTCATAGGCGTGGTTCATCGACGGATGTTAATGTTGTAGAACACTTGACATAGATGCCAAAATGTAACACTGCGCCATCTCATCATTCTTAATCCATTTATGGTAATCCTGGGTTGCTCCCTCGCCAGGTTTCTCAGGACAGATCTTATAGAGCATAAACCTGTATCCTTCAGCAGTTAACACACTATCCAAATTCCTTTTTTAATCAATGTAATTAGGTGCAGTTAATTTATTTTCCTTAAGCATGACAATAAGTGGATTGAAATAGCTTCCCATCATAATACTGAGAATCAAATAATAAAATGAATTATTATAGGGCATAAAACTTTTTGAATTCTACATTAAAATCAATGTTCCCTCTATCATTTTTAAAACAATCCACCGTCCTCCCAGTTACAATTTGAATAGTATTCCTCTTTAGAGACCCTACTTTCCCAAAAAATTGGGCAGGCTTATTCCTTTTAATTTTATTATCAAGACAAAACCTATGTCAAATAAAATTAAATAGTCGACATTTTTGTCCCACAAAATCATAGCATTCCACTTTGGAGAACCTACCATTATTTTATGTCTAAGGGTATACCATTATTTTAGATTATCTCATATCTCATAGACTCCTCCTTTAGGTCCTCCTATATTAATAATGAATCCAAAATCACCCTTAAGGAAATTTATACCGACTACCACAATAATTAGCATTCCTTATTGGAGGACCTACTTATTATTGAAAGTCTAAAAATCATTTATGGAGACCACAGGATTTTCACTTGGAAAATTCCCTCTCCCACTTAGTAATTTAAAATATTTGTGAGGGTTATAAAAAATGTGTCCAGTTTTCAATTAATTTGAAAAATCTAGAACATTTGATATATTTTAAAAAATAATGGAATATCCCTATTTTAATATATTAAGAAAATGTGAGATAAATAAAAAAATTCAAACACCCTTAATCGTTATAAAACAAATACTCATTTTTTTATTCTCTAACCACACATATCAATGTCCACAATTCAAAATAATTATGAATTATTAACATTTAGCATCTACATGGCTTAAGCTCGGTCGGTATTCCATGTTGTCCATAATTCTAAGGGAATTGTTAAAACATATTAATAACCCAATAATTAAAACATGAATAATAAAGACATAAATCAATGTAAATAAGAAAATTGAGATAAATATGGATTCCCAACTATTATGGTCAAGATACAACTCTGTTATAAACTAGAGTTCTCAACAGTCATCCTTGAACCCAAACACGGCATGTTGCCACTACTCCTGGACAACATGAGGTTCCACCTGCCCAAGCAGGTGGCGGGGTCAAGGGGGGCCACCCTTGCGGGGGTCTAGGGGGCAGCGCCCCAGCCTCCATACACTATTTTCCACTGTCCATACCGGTTTTTGTGCTAAAAATAGCCTCTAATCATAGATTCGTTTCCACACTCCTCCATTGAAAAAATGATCAAAATAGTAACAATATACAAATGTCTTATGCCTCCATAAAGAAGTTAATTCTACATCAATATGAAATTAATCCAATGAAAAAAAATAAGCAAGAATAAATCATCGTGGGATCCAATCACATAGAATATACACATAAATATGGGACCATAATAGTGGGACTAAATCATTGCAAAACATAAATCAGCACAAATTTATATTTAACCCAACGTCCATTCACATATATGATTTTTTAATTGGACAATATGGATGAGTTCAACCTATACACGGCATTAATAGGGATCTGATACCTATTGTTGAAGCGGCAGTCCAAGGGTCTATTGTATACGCATATAGATTGAACTATAAAAAAAATACACTTACGTGAAATCCTATAAGGTAGAATTAGGATTTACCTTTCGAGATCTGTTTGATTTGATCTCATGTTAAGAACATAGGCCCAATACACCTCACGATCTTCTATTGTATTCCAAATATGCACAGTCATGAGCAGAATGTGGGCTCTATCTCCGTGACACCTAATCTTCTCACTTTTCCCCTCTGTAGTCTCTCTTTATCACAAATCCAAATTTATGTCTTTTGAGTATAAAAAATGACGGTTGGCTTAAGAAAAATGAGCTTTAGGTGCATATATATAGGCTACAGTAGGGATCTTAAGGAGAGATAAGGACGTGGATCCTAATGGGCCTGAGAACACCTAATCCTTTAAGGATCCTAATCTCACTACCTTAATTGTAATTAATACCAATAAATAATTGTAATTGCAACTCCACTCCTCAACTCAAAATTATATTTTGATCTCCTCGTCATTAATTACTTAATTCTCTCCACATTAAGGTTACAGATACCCGTTAATAAAATATATTACTGATAATTTATTTGATTAACACCTTTAAGTACTTGAGGAGTCCAACTGAACTTATTTGTAGTATCGGATTCACATAGTCCACCTACAGGGTTTGACATATACAAAACATATAAGCATCGTAAGGTGGTATCACCAATCTCTGTACCGAGATGTGTATTCCATCCATAATAGACTTTCACTATATATTAATCACCATTACCCAACCTATCAAGATTATTAATTTAATAATGAATCTCTCCCTATAGGTCAAAGCAATAAATAACTAGTTCATGTGCCCATCAATCATATCTGGATTAAGAGTCTTACGTAAACCTTTTAATCACGAGGTTTACATTGTCTTATAAAATCAGTATAAAGACAATGACCTCAAGGTGCTCCCATTCAATAAACATAAAGTGTACTAGAACAATAAGTTGAAAACATACAATTTTTCGTAATCAAGATAAACCTACTAAAATATTGTTCTATAGCCCTGTTGATACAAAAAATTATCCACCTACGTCGACCAATCAGAAGTGAACACTTGTCCTCCTGCATGGATAAAATTCTAATCATCAAATAGTAGCTCGACAGGCATGCCGAGCAACATAAAGAATGTCGACCATCAATACCAATGAAGCGTCACTATACCAAGGGTGTTACCACACGTGATTCATATAATTCGTCACATTCATTATGTACGGGTGTAAATGCTTAAATGTATAAAGGCAATCCATCCCTTGATATTCCAACCCATAATCTTTAGGTCATTATAAATGCATTATATCCCCTTCATAGGGCAAGGTAGAATGAATTCTAGGCTATTCTTATTGACAAGAGTACGTAGCTTTCTGTAACCTCCGAAATCAATACTATAATAGTGGATGTAGGATTTCTTATAGAGCTGAACCACTTTAAAAACCTTGTGTCTCTCTTTTATTTAGAATCACAATTATATATTTTATCTGTGAATATAAAATTGGATCAGGTCCATTTTTTTACATCAACAGATTGGCGTCATCTGTGGGAACGTTGTCTAATTGCCATTCTCAATTTTATTCAAGGAAAAATGAATGATACATAGCACAATTCTAGAAATGAAGGCAACCCACCTTATCCATTTGCTCCGCCTACAGCGACCGACCTAAATGGAATCCTAGTCAGTATTGCCAGATGTCAAGATGCTATGCAAGAAATAACGAGACAATTGTCTCAGTCATTACAAGTAAGATCTCTAGCCCTATCCAGACAGTAAGCAGTTCCTTCACCCCAGAGAGAAATACTACCTCCACC
Source organism: Sambucus nigra (assembly GCA_949130495.1). Taxonomy (NCBI): domain Eukaryota; kingdom Viridiplantae; phylum Streptophyta; class Magnoliopsida; order Dipsacales; family Adoxaceae; genus Sambucus; species Sambucus nigra. Next base: position 314,747,557 of record OX422222.1, read on the forward strand.
TCATAGTCATAGACAAAGCAACTATTATAGATCATCTCAAGATAGGACTTATCACCCAAGAATCAGTTACTCAATGATAGCCTCAAAGTATTATGATAAATATTATTTCTCTACTAAAAGGCTAAGAGTTTTACCGATATCAAGCTAAGCTTTGTCTTTCGATCTATTGGGACCCCAAGTAAATAAAAACCCTCCTAGAGTAGTATCCTGAGACACTCATTATCCATCCAACCAGTATGAACCCACGATCAGATCAAGATTAAGCATCCGACTATCTATACACACCGAGTAGATTTCTCAAGAAGAGAGTTCAGCGCATACACATAGTCGGGGCAGCCGAGCTGTTTCGCATAAATCTGATGTGGGCAATTCTTCGTGGAAAGGATCAATTTTGAGATTGGAAGATGAGCAAAGAGAGATGGCAAAGGCAAAGAATCTTTCACAGTGAAATTTTGTTAAGGGATTCCTTTTTATTCAAGCTATTGTGGATTTTTCTACTCCGTCTCATTTTAAAGCTCTTGTGGTTACCCCCAAATATGATGGGAAAACTTATCCAATTCTTCACATTGAACAATATCGAGTTGCCGCTGACATTTATTCAGTCCCCTATGTTATGAGATATAGAGCCTTCTCAAGCGCCATTACAGAATCTTCTCGGATATGGTATAATAACTTACCCGAGGAAAAAATCCAAACATTAACCATCTTGCCAAGCTGTTTATTAGCAATTGATATTTTAGGGGCAATCCAGTAAAGAGAGTATCCCATCTCTTGACTGTAAGGAAATAAGTAGGGGACACACCCAGGGATTACATCACTCATTTGAATAACGAGAAATTGGAAGTTGTAGATTATGTGGAAAAAACAACAATCACTCCTCTCATAAGTGGGTTGATTCCCGAGAAATTGTACTATTACGATCACGCTTCAATAAAGTCAAATAATTAGTCCAACCCCATTCATAGACTTCATAATGGGACTGAGCAACATAATCATCTACATGACCTAAAGCTTCATTATTTCCTTCCATTCACACCACTTTGGGTTGTTTGTGAAATTGAAAGATAGACCTTTCAACTTTCTGTTGAAGTCTCTTCAAAACACTATCCTTCATCTTCAATTGAGTGGATTAGTGATCAAGGGCTTTGTCCTTAGCTTCCAAGTTTGTAGGTAAGTAAAAAATAGACCGATTCTTTGATTTTAGTTGGACACCCTGATTGGCTAGGGTTTTCATGATCCTAGCTTCCTCAACGGCTGGTCGACTCATTCTTTTTTGTCTGAAAGATTATGTAGTTTTGGATTTCTTCACAGTTTCAAGTTCTTCCATCAACCTGGCATTCTGATTCTCCGTAAAGGAGGCACCTTCATCAGCACCACTAATAAAAGATTATTTAAAAGTTTTCAACTCATTTATGAGTTTGTTATTCTACTCCTCCAAGAGCTTGGTGATCCATCTGCACTCATCAAGTTCACGATTCAATAAGAACTCATTTTTCCTGTATGCATAAGCATATTTTTCCAGTTTCTTCTCAAAACCCCAACCTTCACTCAATGCTTTGTATTTGGATTCATAGCCGGCATGCAGTAAAGCTTTGGCTTCAATATAGTCTGTCTACAAATCTTCAATCATCTCAAAGTATGCAACATTATTGGCTACAGTCGGATCAAGAAGGAATTTAAGATAAGGGTATGCATCCATTTCTTTATAAGAATCATCTGCACCGAGCAAGTCTGTTAATTCTTCATCTGCCAAGTCTAAGTTACCGGCTTTAAACAGATTATTGTAGAATTTAAGTAGGTCATAACTAGTGGAAGTACTTTGTTCCATATTGGTAATGAAATAGAAAGATAAAGCAATAATTGACCAATAATAAAATAAGATAGAGAAACAGGTAAGCATAAAAAAGTGATAAGTTAATTCAAGAAAACAATCATTTCATTGATAAATAGCGATATTAGAAAAAGGTACATCATAACAAGACAATAGAAAGGTGAAAAATACAAATACTAGAAGCCGGACAAGTCTACACCTTCTTATTATCCTTCCCTACCTGAAGGTTTATCTCTTGATCAACATGAGGGGCAGTTGAGTAAACACGAGCTTTTTCTAGCTTGGCTAGAGGAGAAATTGATTCAATGACTCTAGAAGATTCCCCTGAACCTACATCATCATCAATTTCATCATCAATATTGGGAGGGGAGCCTGGATCATGGATCAAAAATAGCTCTGAGTCTTCAACAGTACCAACTTCCCTCAAAGTTGTCGTCCAACCTTCCTTAAAGAATTTCTTCTTAGCATATGCTATTTGAGCAGAAGTCGCAGAGATGACCTTTGAAATGAACAATATCCTCTCAACTTCAAAATATGAAAACATACCAAGGCTAAAATTTTAGTAGCCCTCTTCGATAGTTTTGATCAGGGCATGGAGGCAGTAGTATCTTTATGGTCTGGGAGGGTACGAGCCTTGACCAACTTCCTAGCCAAGCTAGAACTAAAGGCTAGAGACGAGCTAGAAGTAGATGGGACCTTACCAACCAATCCTAATTGATTGGAATCAACAACCTTCTCAATTTTCTTATCAACATGACCTCTTGTTAGTCTCTTGAGAGGAGACTCTTCACCTTTGGTGGCTGGGGGCTTCTTGCCAGCCTCAACCTTCTTCTTTTGGGCATTGATATCAACTCGTTTCTTGGAACCATCAGTAGAGTCCTCCTCAAAGAGATTAGGAATTTTCCTTTTTCCCAAGCTAATAGATAAGGGAAGATCACAGTCAAAAGAAGAAAAAGTGCCGCCAGTATCAACTTCAGCACTAACACCAGCAGATTCAGTAGCCGAGGAAGTAGACACTGGATTCCCCTCCAAATCTATTACAATTTAAGGCACATCAATTTTTGGTCGAGCTATAAAAGAAGTGACGAAACTTTTATACTCTAACATTACAGAAGTTGATCGTGGATGGTCTTCTCATGTCCTTTGGTTAAGACCCCATAAGAATTTGAGTTCTTCTAAACGTACTTCACCTCATTAGAGTAACTTCCTCTTACGTTCTTCTGCGACAAAACAATAAGCAATAATAGTTACCATACATTAGAAAAGAAATCAGTAAAAATAAAAAAGGGTAAGAACTGAAATAACAACCTATCACATTCCCTGACTGAGGGAATTTGGGACCATGATAGGCCACTCCATTCTTAAGTGGAGCATGTTGCCAATTCTTAACTATTAAAGCATGATCCTAATAATCCTTATTGGAATCAGGCAAATTCAACACTAAAGCCCTATAAGCTTGTTTGGTTTTTAGATAATAGGTGTTCTCCCCTGTAATAGCCCATTTATAGCAGAACATAATCTCTGGAATCCTAATATGGGTTCCATAGATTTCATTCAGTCTATTCACACCATTAACGATTTTCCAGGTGTTAGGCTCTACTCTTGCTGTAACGACATCGAAATATTAGGAGAAATGAAGAAGAAAAGAACTTGGTGGAAATGTGAAGCCTCGCTCAAAATAAAAAGAGTTGGGATCCAATGACCCTCAACCAAAGAATATACATCTAAATAGCCACGGGCTATTCTAAATCAACCCAAGAGGGGATTTTCCTTTCTACCCTAAATTCCTCTAGAGAATCATCGTCAAGTATGTGAACTAGGGTTCAGAAAGAAAGGAAATGATGAAAAACTGAGAGAAAGAAGGAATTCTTACAGAAGATTAAGGATTCAACAAGAACTATGGAAGGAAAAGATGAACTACGGCAAACGATCACACAAAAGCTCAGAAATAGCTGCTACGGTTTGAAGATTTGAGGTAAGGTAAAATCTGGAAAAGCCTCTTGCCTTTTATAGATGTCTCAAAAATAGAAAAAGTAATGATTAGACGTACCAACTATTGACATTCCGACGGCTTCATGATATAGAACGTGAAAAATACCCATTTATCGATTGGCAGCTCGCTAAAATTAAAATATTCACAAAGATGCCATCTTCAAATAGGACCGGTAAAATTTTACAAGCGTGGGAGGTCGGCTACCGACTAGGCACCATGATAATATTCTAAGCTACTTCCAGAATTGAATGTTCTATGATTTCATGCAAGCATCAAGCATAGAGCATTGGGGGATTTTGTTGATACTAAATATTATCCACTTACGTGGACCAATCAGAAGTGAACACTTTTCCTCCTACATGGACAAAATTCTAATCAGCAGATAGTACCTCAGAAGTCATGCCGGCCAATATAAAGAATGTCGAACATAAATACCAATGAAGTGTCACCATACCAAGGGTCTTACCACATGTGGTTCATACAAATCATCACATTAATTATGTACGGGTGTAAATGCTTAAATGTATAAAGGAATTCCATCCCTTGATATTGCAACCATTAATCTTCAGGTCATTATAAATACATTGTATCCCCTTCATCAAGGGAAAGGTAGAATGAATTCTAGGCTATTCATATTAATAAGAGTGCCTAGCTTTTTGTAACGTCTAAAAATAAAACTATAATAGTGGATGTAGGATTTCTTATATAGTTGAACAACTTCAAAAACTTTATGTCTCTCTTTTATTTAGCATTGCAATTATATATTTTATCTGTGATTATAAAATTGGATCAAGTCCAGTTTTTTACATAAACAAGCCCTACTGATGGTGTGCCCGGTTCCATCTAAGAGTGTGAATGATAAAACTTATATTTTAAAAGAACTGGTGCTCTGATCCTATGTTGTATGTCGTACTCTACACAGCAGAATACCTACTGAGCAGAATTAGAGACATCGAAAATATATAAAATAATGCAAACTTTATGTCCATACATGATTCTCATGAAAACAAGAGAGACTGATTTTATTTTAACAATAAATCCATAACTAAAACTATTACATAAGGCATGATTTTAATCTTCTTCTCTAACAAATCCAATAATCTCATTGGTTCATATGTTATCGTGGCATTGACCAGCTTATCTATCTTTAGCAGAGGGAAATTGTCCTTGGGGCACACTCTGTTGAGGTCCGTGAAGTCGACATAAACTCTCCAACTGTCATTACTCTTTCGCACTACCACTGGATTTAATAGCCATTATGGCAACTACACTTCCCTGATGGACCTTGTGTTCAAAATCTTTTCTACTTCATTCTCTACTGCTCTAGCCTTCTCTGGGGATTTTGGGCGTGCCTTTTGATTGACTCGCTTAAAGGTTAGATCCACGTGGAGATGGTGAGAGGCCACTTTTGGACCAATCTGATGATGCTATAGTTAGTACCACCAGATTAAGGTGAGGTTATGAATAGCTTAAGCTCAACCACAGCACAACAATGGAGATGGATATATGTATATATGAGAGAAGGAAATGAGGATAAGAGGATGAACACAATGATATAAAGTGGTTCAGCCAATTAGGCCTACATCCATTGTGTGAGTGTGTGAAAAATCCACTAAACAAAGTCACTAATGGCCATGAATACAACACTCAATGCTCTCTATCTCTATTTTGTATGCAATTGGATAGAGTTATGTTAGGGTTTTTAATTAATAGATATAGATCCCTTCTCATGGAGAAGATGTAGTGTATATATAAGGCTTGGGGGGTGTAATGTACCCCGTAAGCATATAATCAGCATGTGCATGAGGAAACTCCTAATAAGATAAAGACACATGTCCCTGGAACATAGATATAATAATGATGTAATATTCCCTTACGTGAGGTATTGATATTCTTATAATAGAATTATCCACATGGGCATGCCACTTCTGCACTTGCATATGCTCACGCTACTTGGTGTCGTCCGTTGGGAGCTCAGCCTGGTAGGATACGAGGTTCCTAACTCCAATAGGATGGTCCCATGCTCACAGACACAAGTATTCCATTGGATGAACATATCGGGCTGAGGTTGGATTAGCGTGGTAACTCCTATTTATCGGCCATGGTAGAGTACGAAGTTTCTCCTTACTGAACACGTGATGCTCTTGCGGTCTCGACTTTCCATATAATAGAGACTTGTTGAGACGAGGTCGACCCTTATCTAGATGATCCATCCATAGACCTCTGGGACTCTTACGGTGACTCAATAGTGAGATGTGATGATACTCTTCCACCAAGACGAGGGTTAACTTCAGTCATATCAATCACCCCTAGACCTTAGACTTCTGTGTGAATAGGAGGTTGAGGGGTACATTTTGTTGAATGGGTGATGAGACATCTCTTATGTGTTGGTTGTATAGGGCTTTATACATGAGTGGGTTACACATGACATTGACCTAATTGGTTGGCGTCTACCCCAAGTAGGGTTTAGTGGTTGCACACTTGGGGTTTCGTGCCTTTCATGATGGCACCATTGGGAAATGTGCATTATCATTAGGGGAGTATTTAAACCAAAACAAATACAATCAAAGGTTTTCTCTTTCTTCTCAAACAAACCATCGTGCCTTTACCATTTCTGCAAAAAAAAATATGGCCTTTCAAATCTCAAAACCTGCAAATCCTCCAATCTCAAGTTGCCTCCTACCATTCCCTCTGTCTCAAGAGCTTAAGTTTCCTTAGGTAATCCTCTTCACCCCCTGTTTTCTTCACTTCCAGTAATTCCAATCTTTGCATTACTGTTCCAGTTAGCTTTCATATTTTTCTGTGATAATTTTTACCACAGTTAGGGTTTTTTGGGTTGAAGAGGTTTGCTTATTTGTGGGTCTTTAGGTTGTTTGTGTGGTTATGAGAGTTTGGTAGGCTTAGGCTTCTATTTTTTATATGTTTAGGCAAACTCCGGTCATTATCTCCAGTTGGTCAAGTTGGGGTTATTCTTGGTATTCTTAGAAAAACCTTTCAAATTCCCATGGTTTGATCCTTGAGTCAACTACAGTCAAACTTTTAAGCTGTTTGCCATTTATTATCTTTTCTTATTTCACCCAAGTGTATCCTCGTCCTTTTGATGCTACGACCCTTCTATAAATTAGCATAGGACTTCTCTAACTTGAGAGAGAAGTGCTTTGACAAGATTAGGCAGATAGAGGAATCCCAAGCCGCGAGTCGAAAAGCTGAAGCTTTTCCAGTTTGTCTTATCTTTCCACCACCCTTGGTTGTAGTATACCCCAAAGTCATTGAGGCTTGTGAACCAATGTCAGAGTCGTCTGCTGCCGACCATATGTCCACCTCTTAATAACCCGAGAGTGTGTATTCATGCGAAGAGGCTATGGATTATTCCCCAACGCAAAGTGTAGAGTCTGATGTTGAAGAGGTTTCCTCTAGTATTTTCGTCTTCTAAAGGAGCCGAGTCATCACATGACTCTGATTCTGTGGAAATATTAGACCCCAATGTTGAGTTACCTACTCTAATAAATTCCATTCCATTATCGATCGTGACTAGAGTCGAATTCGCTGAGAGGTTCCTTAGCAGTGACCCAAATAACACCCGGGCTGAGGTCCCGGAGAATAAAACTGAGGTTGACACCTCCATTGTCGCTGAGTATGTGAGTTCTATATATGAGGCTAATCTTTTAGTCTTCAAACACCTCTACGGCATAGATCCCGCTATTTCTATGAGGATACCACTCAAGAATGAGAGATCCTTTCGTGGTCGAGATGGTGAGATCTGCATCTACGAGTAGATATTAAAGTTAAGTTTTTGTTCGCCCATTCACACCATAATCCGAGCCATCCTTGATCACATAAACCTTTTAGCTTCTCAGCTATCTCTGAGTGCGTGGAGAGTTATGATTCGAACAATCGTCCTTGAGAAGGATGTACATCAAATCGACCTTACAGTTCACATATTCCTTGGTTGTTATGCACCATCATCTTCCAAGACTCATCCAAACTACTACCATTTTATAGACAGGAAGTGTGAAAAGAAAATATTATTAGTGACTCAAACCTCAAACCACAATTGGAAACCCTAATACTTCTTTATTTCGAGTGCTTGGGAGTTCAGCCCTAACCAAGCCTGTGGGATGTTTGCACCTAGAACTCCTCTGAGGTCAGCCAAGTCCCCATATCAGCCAAAGATAACCCGAGATTGCGCCATGATGCCTACAAAAGGATTAACAAGCGTCATAGCTAAGGTGATAAAGGTCATCTTGTGAGGTTTGTGCATTTGATGAACCCGTACTACCTTGCTCAGATAGGTCTGGGGGTTGGCCCCCAGATTGAACTTCGAAAGTTGTTATTTTATTATTATTGCTAAGTGATGCCTCGTACCTTTTTATAGATGATACACTGATTCTTAGACTTTTCTTTTGTAGAGCGTCCAGAAGGAATTTTAAATGATCTTTAGAAAATATCGGCCCCAAATTTGAGCAAGCTTATTCATAGGCGTGGCAACAAAGTTTCCCATCTAACTGTACTATCAAAGAAGGTTGTCGGTTCAACAGAACCGATGGTGCTGAGAAGAATAGGAAGGGTCAGCCAACCGATCCAACCTCCACTCGACCTTCCAAAACTTAACGTTTCCACCATGACATACCTATTTCAATCTATGATGCTCTCGCTACTCGTCTATCACAGTTGAAAATAAGTGGCAATAGCATCATTGGTCATAGTCTAAAGGCTACAGACACCATCGACTCCCTCATCTCATAGGATGACAAAAGTCTTCTTCAATCCATAGACATCCCTATGTTGGATTAATTTGTTGTTCACCGAATTATCCAGTTATCTTTAAGAAAAAACCATTCATCGAACTATTTTCCCTTCATTTCGCGTGTCTCATACTTAAATGTCTGCTTCTTAAGTTAGAGGGTATGATTTCTCTTCACCGCTTGGCCAATTGGAATCTGAAGAGGTTGCCCTTAATCTAAAAGGGTCAAGATCCTGAAAATCAAAGAAGGCCTAGAAGTCAAGGTTAAGGGGAATATGAATAAGGAGATTGATTTGGTCGCCACTCTAAAGGATGACCATGATAGATATCTTAAGGTTAAGTATGAGAACGTGAAGTCCATCATTGATGTCGCTGTTAAAGCTTCCTTGGTCGAGGCTAAGGACCAAATCATTACCGACTACAAAGTGTCTGAGGAATGTTTGGACTTCAGCTTCGACTATCTTGAAAGGGGTATTAGGGTTGCTGGTCAATGGGCTACTCTTAAACATGTTGATACTTGGAGCCTATCCCCGGATGAATTTCTAATCCTTGGTTTTATTGACCCTCATCTCAGAGCTGCTTCGGCTGATGTTGAGAATGTTGTTACTACCCCTACAGAGACTAGCCCTTTGGAGGTTACATAGAACCTTGGGGACGATGCCACATCGGATGTCCATGAATATGGGGTTGGGGACACTTGTGTCAGAAATGCTAAAATGGTTCATACTGATGATGGGTCGGCCCCGGTTGAAGGCGATGTTCAGCCTTGAGAGCTCCTTGGTTATTAATTTTCCCGTTAAGGCAGTCATCCTTGAGGGATTTTTATACGTGTACTTCCTTTTTCAATCTTTGTTTATGGCATTTGTAACCTCGTATTTGATGATTACAATTCTGCTTTCTATAATTTTTCTATCTTCTGCTTGCTATCTTTTGTATTATGATACCACTAACTAATGATGTTTTATCTTAATCTCATATTCACCAAATTAATAATATTTAAAGGCATGAGATCACCAAACTAATGATGTTTCATCTCATATTCACAAAATTAATGATGTTTAAGGTTTGAGATCACCAAACTAATGATATTTCATCTCATATTCACCAAATTAATGATATTTAAGGTCTGAGATCACCAAACTAATGATGTTTCATCTCATCTCATATTCACCAAATTATTGATGTTTAAGGTCTGAGATCACTGAACTAATGATATTTCATCTCATATTCACCAAATTAATGATGTTTAAGGTCTGCGATCACCAAACTATTGATGTTTCATCTCATATTCACCAAATTAATGACGTTTAAATAATGAACCACATCCAAGGGATTTTGGATGTGGACTCACCAAATTATGGTGTTATGCCATACCCCCTCTCATAGTTTTAAAAGTTCATGCTTGAGCATCGTCTCACCCCATGCACTATCATCTCAGACGAGAGAGGTTTCTTCACCAAGCTAATGATGTTTTAATAATGAAATTGACCCCTCTTAGTGTTAGTGAAAATCCATGGATGGGTTCGGCCTCTCCAGGTTATAATTTCACCAAGGTTGGGTTGTTGTTATCTCACCATGAATGATGTTTTATAGCTTTTGGACATTTGGACCATGTAATTTAATTCCTACAAACAAGATATGAGGGAACATAAGCAAGATAATTTTCATTTATAGAGTATATCATAGAGTGGAAAAAGAAAAACATACAAGATAATATCCAAGATCTTTTATTGGTAGTATCTTCCTAAATGGTTGATGTTCTTGGGGTTTGAGAAGTGCTTTCCCTCTAGATTTTCTAGCTGGTAGGTCCCTGGGAAGATTCATCAGTACCTCTATAAGGACCATGTCAGTTGTCATAGAGCTTGATAGGTTTCTGCCACGTCCTTTTCAGAACTAAATCTCCCACAGCTATCGGCCATGCTTTGACCCTCTTATTGTAAAACTTAGGTGTTCTGTACTAGTAGGTTACTTGCCTAACCTCTGTATCTTATCTTCTCTCTTCAATCAGATCAAGGTCAAGTATTCTCTCTTCCATATTTCCCTCAGGGTTATACATCTGAACTTTGTGAGTGGTGATACCAATCTCTGTAGGCACCATAGCTTATGAACCATAAGCTAGCATGCACGAGGTCTCTCCTGTCTTTGTTTTCACTGTCATCCGGTAAGCCCATAGTATTTCATGTACCTCTTCAGTCCATCTCCCCTTAGAATCTTCCAACCTTTTATTTATTATATCAAGAATAGTTCTATTGGTGACTTCAGTCTGACCATTAGCCTGCGGTCGGCCTGGCACTGAGAATGATTGCTTGAAGCCGACCCTTTTACAATATTTTTCTAGGGAGATGTTCTTGAACTGGTTACCATTGTCTGAGATGAGTGTATTAGGCATGTTGTATCTGCAAATGATGTTCTTCCACATGAACTGAAAGGTCTTATTTTCAATGATCATTATCATGGACTTGTCCTCTACCCACTTTAAAAAGTAGTATATCGCTGCAATCAAATATCTGTAGTTACCCATGGCCCTTAGTAGTGGTCCAACCAAATCAATCCCCCACACTGAAAATGGCCAGGGTGAGGTGATAGACGTTAGGGGTTGATGGGGTTGATGAGGTATGGTGGAAAATCGCTGGCACTTATCGCACTTCTTTACGTACTCAACTGAGTCTTTGGCCAGGTTCAACCACTAATACCCTTTAGTGATGATCCTCTTTACCAATGATCTTCCCCCAATATGTCTTGAGCAAGAACCTTCTGGAACATCCTTCAAAATATAATCTACTTTGGCTGGGTGGACACATCTGAGCAAAGGTAAAAGAAACCCCTTCTTGTATAGCACGTCCCCTAAGATAGAGAACTTATCCGCTTTGTATCTCAACTTCCTTCTTTCGTCCTTAGACTCTCGCAAAATACCCTCTCTGGTTACTGAATTAGGGGGTCCATCTAAGATGGCCCTAGGTTTAGTTTGAAGAAACAATTCAACTTCGTGTCATCCTCTTCTATGGTCGGTCGAGGAAGGTTTCTACTGGCACCGACCTTCTTGTCTCTATCTGTGTGGCCGAGGCTAGCCTTTCCAGAGCATCAACTCGATTATTCTCCACCCGAGGAACCCTTTTGACTTTGATCTCATTTAAGTCCTTCATCATCTTCCTCACATTTTCTAGGTACATTCTCATTCTATCATCTTTGTCTTCATAAATCCCTAAGACCTGATTAACTACAAGCTTAGAGTAGCCATGGAGTAACAGTTGGTCAACGTTGAGAGCTTTGGCGAGGGAGAGTCCGGCTATGATGGACTAATACTCTGACTCATTATTGGAAGCCTTAAAATTAAAACTCAACGCCTACTCTATATATGTTCCATCTGGGGCCGACACAATTAGGCCTACTCAACTCCCATTTGTGCATGATGAACCATCAGCAAACAAGTTCCACACTGCCCCTTCGGAAAATTTTCCTTCTTTAATGACACAATTTCTGAGAAAAAACTTGTTAGTATCGGTTGTAAGAGGTCTCGCAGTGCTTTTTTCGGCCTCTATCGATTCGGTACTAGTTTCGATCAGCCTTTCAAGGCTGTCTACTTCTTCAGTATCATCTTCAAACTAGGTGAACTCTACTACAAAGTCTGCTAAGGCTTTCCCCTTGATTACCACCCTCGACTGATAGACTATATCATATTCTCCCTGCTCAATGTCCCAGGCCATCAACCTACCTCCTTTCTTAGGTTTATAGATGACCTGTTTGAGGGGTGAGTCTATCAAGAAGACCATCGTGTGGGCTTGGAAGTATGGCTTTATCTTTCTTGAAGCATGGATTAGGGAATAGTCCGGTTTCTCCATCTTCGAATACCTCTGTTCACCCCCTGGAGGGCCTTACTGTTGAAATACACTGGTCTTTGTACACCTTCATCATCTCGTACTATCGTCACACTAATAGACGACTTAGACACGGCCAAGTAAAGATAAAGTTTCTCTCCTTCGATAATATGAGACAGTAAAAGTGGAGAGCCGAGATAAGACTTTAGCTCCATAAAGGCTCTCTCGCATTCCTTGTCCCACTCAAAAGCTTTCCTCCACCAACTAATATTGTCAGTACCTCACATCCATGTACCCTGATGGTAATAATGAGCGGGTCATCATGAGGAGCTAAGATACCTTTAAAAATTAGCCTTAAAAATCCGACTATGAGGGTTTCCATACCCACTTTCTTCCTTTTCATGGGCTTAATATCAATAGATGCTAAGTTTACAACCTCAGCCTTAGTTATTGCCTTCTCCTTGGCCACATACGCCTTAATGTCGGCCACCTCGGAGCCTCCTCCTGCTAGGCCACCATAAATCATGCCTACACCACGTGAAATCATGTTGAGCCTTTTCACTGGGATGTTATCGTCCTTTTGTGGGAGATCCATATCATCACTATCGTTAGTTGAAGGGTCATCCCTCTTGGCTAGAGCGTCCTCTCTGTATTTATCATTTCTCCTCTTTATTGGGTCGTCTAAGCCTTGGTCATCTCGGCCTCGGCCTGAACCGCTCTTATCAGCATATTTCCTCAACTTACCAGACTTCAACATTTTTTCTATCTCATCTTTGAGGGTGAAGCATTTATCGGTGATGTGCCCATGATCTTGGTGAAATTCACACCAAAGATTTATATTCCTCTTGTGAGGAGCGGTCTTTAATTTTTTGGCCACCTAAGAGACCGGTTATTTTTTTATCTCATTTAGAATGTGCTCACAGCTAACTGTTGGAGGGTTATAATCCATAAACTTGTCGTCTATCGGCCTTTTCTTGCTATCCTTCCCCTTAGATTTCTATCCCTTTCCATCACTAATTTTTTCCATCTTCTTTGGCGGCCATCGCCTCCTCTGCGTTCATGACTCTCTCGATCGTAGCCAGGAGTTTATCCATGGACTTTGGAGGGTCCTCGGCCAGATTTCAGAGTAGCTTTCCTTTCTTAAGACCTCCTATAAGGGTTGTCATTGCGATACTTTCCTCATAATCTTCAAATTCTCATTTTTCCTTATTAAAACGGGTTATATATTCCCTCAGAGTCTCGTCCTTCCCATGTTTGATGTACAACAGGTGGGCCGTCTGCTTCCTAGGTTTCACCCCAAAGCAGAAATTGTGGGAACAACCATCGACTAGCTTCTTGAAACTCCCTATTAAGTTCTTGGGAAGGGAGGTGAACCATATGTAGGTTGCCCCTATTAATGTGCTAGAGAATGCTCGGCATCTCATCTCGTCTGAGATTGAATATATATTGAAGGCTTATTGATACATTTCCACATGATGCGTCAGATTCAAGCTCCCGTCGTACTTCAGAGTAACTACCGGCGACTTAAACTTGGCCGGGGTTGGGTAGTAAAATATTTTCACTATAAATGGAGATCCTTCAGCATATCCCCTCTATAAGGGGTGTCAAATTTTTATGATATCCCCTATTTTGTTCTCTAACCTTTGTATGGACTCATTCCAAGGATTGTTTGCTTCAACGTCGTATTTTGCGAGGGTAGCATTTTCCCTAGCCCCTTCTCTATCATCTAGCTAAGTTGATTATTCTCTATTAATAGGACAGGTTGAAGGTTCTTTATCTGCACCCTTAGATTGGTTATTGACCTCTATTTGCTCCTCTCGGTCCTGGGGAGGTCTGTAATTATCTCTCCTCTCATTTCATCTTGAGTCAAAAATACTCCTTGATCTGGAAAGATGATACCTCAGATCTTGCTGGGGGTCGAGCTTATCAAATTCGGACCCTCTACTTAGCCAATCTAAGGCTAATTGGCTTGGTCTGCCGTCTCGGCTTTGCCGATGCTCTTGTTCCCTTCTCAGTTATAAAGGAGAACAATCCCCCTACATATCGGATATGGTACCTAGCATTCCCTCTCTTTGGCATCCTCATAGAGGTCGTCTCCGACCTCATCATCACGGAGTTCTTGACTTTGGCTACCCAGGCATAAAATCTTGGGGTCAGCTACGTCTCTCCACCTATGTTCTGGGGGGAGGTCTTTTCTGGTGCTGGGGGTGGTCCCCTGGCTTGTTGATGAGTAACGCCTTTTTTGACAGACGAAGTCACAAACTCTGCTCCAGCACCGCCAGTCCTAGACGTGAAGTTCTAGCTAAACATAGAAAATTGTCTTTGCATCTCTTTTTGGCTATCTATGAGGGAGCGGAGCACCATAGCTACGTCGACCATTTCTCACTGAGGCAATGCTTCACTGTAGCTAGAACTAACCTTGTGTGGTGGGGTTAGTTGATTTTCAAGAGGAGGAGAAGGGTCTATAGCCATTGGTGTAAACTGTATGAGCTGTGAGATGAAGAATGAGGGATTAAAAGCTCAACAGGAGCTCCTTCAATGATGAAATAACTCCACAAAGAGTGAGAACTGGTTCACCACCATAGACTCTTATGAGTACAAGCTAGAACAGGGAAAATATGAATATCCTCATTCCTACAGATGACGCCATATTGATGATGTTTTAATCAGCACCATTAGATTAAGGTGAGGTTATGAATAGCTTAAGCTCAATCACTGCACAACAATGGATATGGATATATGTATATATGAGAAAATGAGATAAAGATAAGAGGATAAACACAATGATATAAAGTGGTTCAGCCAATTAGGCCTACATCCATTGTGTGAGTCTCTGAAAAATCCACTAAATAAAGGCACTAATGGCCATGGATACAACACTCAAATCTCTCTCTCTCTCTCTCTCTCTCTCTCTCTCTCTCTTCTGTATACAATTGGACAGAGTTCTATTAGGATTTTTAATCAAGAGAAATCGATCCCTTCTCATGGAGAAGATGAAGTGTATATATAGGTCTTGGGGGTGTAATGCCCCCCCTAAGCATGTAATCAGCATGTGCATGCGGATACTCCAAATAAGATGAAGACACCTGTCCCCGGCGCATGGATATAATAATGATGTAATATTCACTCACGTGCGGGAATGATCTTGTTATAACAGAATTGTCCACGTGGGAATGCCACTTTTGCACTTACAAATGCTCGCGCTGCTTGGTGTCATATGCTGGGAGCTCGGCCTGGAAGGATACGAGGTTTCTAACTTCGATAATATGGTCCCATGCTTATAAACACAAGTATGACCTTGGCTAAAAAGTTCAGGGAGAGGTTGGATTAGCGCGGTCACTCCTGTTATCGTCCACAACAGAGTACGCAGTTGGTCCTTGCTTAACACGTGATGCTCTTATGGTCTCGACTTTCCATATATCCGAGACTTGTTGAGATGATGTCGAACCTTATCCGGACGATCCCACCATAGGCCAATGGAACTCTTACGGAGACTCGACAGTGAGATGTGACGATACTCTTCCTCGGAGACGAGGGTTCACTTCAGTCATATCACAATCCCTTGTAAATTATAGGGCTCCTAAGAGAACACATCCAGGTTTATTTCTATAAAGGTGATCAACTCCTTTTGATCATGATCTACTAGTGTTGTACCGATCAGGAATTTTCTCTACGATAGGTTGGCATCAAATGTAACCTCCTCCAGGCTTTCCATCACCCTGTCAGTGGGGTGGACCTTAGTCCCCTCCACCCATGGTCGACTGTAACATAGTTGCTATTTGGAAAGGGTAGCCCCATCTTGGGCTTCCTCCGGGATAACATTTGGTTCTTTCTTTTTCTCTTTTTAGGGTCAGATGGAAACGATGAAGCACATTCTGGAAGTACCTTTATTGCTACGAATTTCCACTACTCCCCCATCAACAACACATTTGATCTTTTGGTGGTAGGTCGATGTCACAGCCTTAATAGTGTGGACCAATCCTCTGCCTAAATAGCATGGTATGGAGAATCAATATCCACCACCATGAATTCAATCATCTTTCATATATTTCATGCCCTTACTGGAAAGACTATCTTTCCCATCGGTGTTTTGATCTTCCCTGCGAATTCGACCAACGGAGCAGTTTCCTCCTTAAGGTAAGTAAGATTAAGCATTAGCTTATGGAAGAGCTCTAAGTACATCACCTCATATGAGTTCCCCTGATACACCAGAAGCCTGTCGATGTCCCAGTTTGCAATCCTAAGGGTGATCACGAATGCATAGTAGTGTGGGGTTCTTACCCCACTCAAATATTCCTCTGTGAAGATGATGTGTTTGGTGTAATCAACATCCTCTGGTCATCGACACTTGCTAGCTTGGCTTTTTTCTAGTCCAATCTGAAATGCCTCTATAACGACTGTGACCTTCTTCTGTTCCATCCGAACAGCGTTCCCTTCAATCTACTTTAGGTCAGATGCGCTGTCGATCACTGAAAACTCCTATCCAATATTATCATCAAGGACATTATCAGGCTTTGGGTCGCCATTGGCTGCGAACTTGTCAGCCTTCCTATTTATATACTCGTTTAGGGGCCCAACTTGGGTCAACTCTTCCAAGTGCGACTTTAGTGCTTTGTAATTCTCTGTTCTGTGCCCTTCTTCCTTGTAGAACGCACACCTAAATGCAGTGTCCCTCTTTATTGGTTCACCGCCCATCTTTTTGGTAATTTTGCAAATGGCTGGTGATAAACAGGTGCGAACCGCGGTGCAAGTATATAAAGATATACACCGGTCGTTATGCTCGGCTCCCACCGCTATGTAAAATCCAAAACTATTGACTACACTCTTCTAAGGGAGTATAGCTTCCAGTATAGGTATCGAAATGTAATACCCCACATTATAAAACCAATATTTAAATGGTAATCGAAGTATTTGACTCAAAGAAGAAATTATTGGAAACAAATACATAATTGTTGAGCCGAAACCATATATAAGTGATGCGTCACACATAGTGATTAAAAAGAAATTTTCACGTTACATGATCCGCATGGGTGAACATTTGAGTTCAAATAGTTATAATTAGCATATCGGTGAAGCACGACAAGAATTTTTTAAGAAACAGATGTGACACGAATATGGTTAATATAAGGCGACATTTGGTGGTACGCGACATAGACACGCATAGTTTGCACAATTTTTGTAGCAAGTCTCGTGGACGATAAAAATAATTTAACCAATTTTTGGGTAATAAAAATATATATTTAAATACCATGAGACCCAACTTCAAAAAAGGACATTTTTTACCCTATGGCCGGTCGACTAGTCTCCCTGGTCAATCGACTACGGCACCCAGGGAAGACCTCGGCGGGATTTTTTATGTGTGTGTGTTGTCTAATGGTGGTCCCTTGGATTAGCCACGGGCCAACTTCCCATTGACTCTAAGCCAAGATGACTTCGGTTTGGACACCCCTTGTTGTATATAAACGTAGTAGATGGAGTGCTAGGGTTATTGTTTCTCCTCTTCATTTTTGTAGCCTCTCTCTCTCTAAGTTTAAGATTTCTGGAGTATGTCTTTTCGCCAAAAATACAAAGGATAGAACCACCACATTAAACCATTATTTCCACAGATGAACCCACCATTAGTAGCCTCTAAACACCTTATATTACCTTAGTAAATCATAGACAGATTATTGGGGTGAAGAAGAGATTATTCTTGGCATGGTTAATGGGTACTTGAAAAGGGTACTTTGAGGATGATAAAGAAATTCGTGGAACATCATTTAGAGAATTCTTGGAGTACCAATAGAGTCCAATTTTAGAGGGATTTTAGAGATCCCCTTGAGGCCACCTTTGGAGGTGGAGGATCCTCCATCTTCTATCCCATTTCAACCATTGTTAGAGCTCATTGACGTGGGAAAAACTAACTTTGATAAAATTTAAGAATATTGTATAAAATCATCTATTTTATGTACATATATTAGGATAAATATATTTAGGTTAAATGTTAGATTTGCACCCATTTGTTGTTTAGTAGTCATCTTTGCATTAGTATGAAAATGGGTTTCATACGATGAATTAAACAGGGGTTTTGAAAACATTTAAATTTCCAGGATATATGCCTTGAACAATTTATGAATTAAAATGTGTTCGAATGGTGTTTAAAGGCTAAATAAAGTGATTTTTATACAAATAAATACATTTGGCTTGTTAAAGAAATTTTGTGAAATTAAAGTGTGACGTGATATGTAAATAATAAAGTAAACAATGAGAAGAAGAAACCCTCACTTTAATAAGTATTTTAAAGTGTATAAAACTTATGTAGAAAGTCAAGTGGGTTTAAATGTGTAAATGTATGAAATGGAGAGTTTTACATTAATGGTGGAATAAAAATTAAGGAAGGAAATTGAGGGGTTAAAATGTGTGAGTAATCGTAAGGTGGGTGTAAAGATGCAAAATCCCATGAATAAAGTGTGTGTTTCAAATCTGAAGAAAGTGGGATTGTAATAAGTAAAGAAGTGTTATTTTATATATGAAATGTGTTGATGTAGTAAGAAAAAATGTTCGGTAAATCGTGATATTGAACAAGGGTTAAACTGCTAAAGTGTTTTAAATATTAAGTTGGAAACTTAATGACCATTTTGAGAAATAACACTTGTTAGAAGGACTCAAATGCAAGTTTGGTAAACAAAGGGTAAATCAGTAATTTACTTAAAGTGAAACATTTTTAAGGAATAAAAATGTTAAAGAATGTCTTTACACTAATATGTGTGAAAATGAATTAAGTCCTAAAGAGTAAATGAATTGTTATAAATCAGGTGTGTGTGGATAAGGGACTTAAAGAAGAAAGGAAACAATTTTTCAAGTGTTAATGGAAAAATGGACGGTTAAGTCTGAGTTTTGGCTTCGGCCGGATAAAAGTAAAGAAATGAAATAATGTAGACATGTGTAAAATGTTAAATACATTAATAAGGACTGGGATGCAATGGGGAAATAATCAAGAAGGGCCTGCAGCCTTTTGGTGAAAAGGCCAAAATCTCTGGCTAAAGCAGATGTTGTGCATAGCCGTCGATGTGGTGTAATACCCCATAATTTTATTGATATTTATTGAAGGGATTAATTAAATTAAATGTGAATTAATTGAGAATTAATCCGGATATAAATACTAACGAGATGTGAGTTGGTATTTGATTATGATGTGTATATATGGCAATATATGAATATTGAAAATATTAAAATTGTCGCGAGACTGAAATACGACAATTTGGGAAATTTAGTTGGGACGCGCGTGTCAGTCACGTTAAGAATGTAATTATTTGAATTAAAAAGTGAATTTTATTTTTATCAACTAAATGGTCATTTTGAGTGCGCCAATGTGTTCGGAAGGGTCGAAATAGTCAGATAACACTAGTCGGGGGTTTAGTTTGGGTCCCGGGGCATTTTTGGGCCATGCCGGCAACTTAAAAGGGTATTTTGGTAATTTTAAAAATATGGGAATTAAAACCACGAAAATTAGAGTGAATATTTATTATTCTAAAGGGGTCACTAAGTCCATTACCAACAAAATTTTAGAGAGTGGGCTACGGGAGTTTTGACAAAAGTTGGAGAGAAGTTACAAGAACCAAAACCAAACCATCTTCAACCTTGGGAGAACATCTGTAGAGTAAGGAGAGAATCAACCTTCATTCACCAACATCAATTCTGAAGAACAATCTAAGGCAAGTGATTTGATATTTTTAATGCATTGAATATGTCTTCCATGTTTAGTGTAGGAATTATCTTATATTGTAATTTTTGAAGAAAACCCATGAAATTGTTGGAGGAACTTTGAATTTGGGTTAGGATTTTCATGTAGAATGATAATGGACTGATTTAACACTTGAAGAGTGGTATATGATGATTTAAAAACGTATTTATGATGAGTAATTGGGCATAAGAAAATTATGAGTTCATGTTCATAGGGTTTGGGAAATATTTGGAGATTTATATAAATTTCTTAATGATTTGTAAGATTTGACCCCTAAAATATGTTAAGGGATGATCTAGGATGAATAGATATGGTTTAAAAACATTAGAACATAAATTGGATGATCTTAGGGTGGATTTAGAGAAGAGAAGAACTGAGAAAAATGGACTTGGGGATTTCTGGGCTGAAACTGCCATCTCGTTAGAAGACCTTGCCCAGGTCGTTCGAACGACCTCGTTCGAACGAACTTCTAACGAGATGACATTATCCCTTCTAAGGAGTTGGAATTTCGTTCGAACGACCTCGTTTGAACGAGACTTCTAACGAGTTGACAGAATGGCCTTTTTGGCCTGATTTGATTTCTAGTATCCCGTAGACTTATTTAAATTGTGAGATAACATTCCCTTATTAACTAATGGGTATAGTTGGGAGATTGGGATACATTGAAGAGTAAAACAAAGAATCTTATAGTAAACCGGATGACATTTGTGGATTGGGAAGCGAGTAACTAATCACGACGTGAGAAGAGTTGATAACTTAAATACATATAAACTGGGGACTTGTGAGTTGTATAACACTAAATGTTGGTATAAGAACGAGAAGTATACCACTAATGAAATATTGTGATATCTAAGATGTGTGAATGCTTAGTATATGTAATTATCTGTGTATAACATGCCTACCGTACTTGCTATCATGGGAGGTTGGCGTTCGTTTAGGGCCATCTAATCTTTGTGTGCCTACGGGGGGGGGGGGGGGGGGGATCTAGATTGGTACCTCGAGGACATAGGTCAGAGAAGGGCTTATTGAGAAGTTAATAAGTCTGCTGATCATGGGAGCGCAGGTATGTGCGTGACCCATGTGATGTGAACTATGTTCGCCTCCATTGTTTGTGATTGTGGTTAATGAAACGTTTCTTGAGAGATTCGGAATACGTGGTCCTCATGTACGTGATGTAACGGGATTTGATAGCAGAGTATGTGTGAACTGCAGCTTAGTCTCGGGGTGCTAGTATTGTATATTATGATGAGAATAATATACTGTTAATTGAAATAAATTGTCAATTATAAAAGTGAGTATTAATAGTAGCAACGGGTTGTAAAGTGAAAATGGAAGATCTCTAGAAATTAATATTACTAACATGGGAAACTGTGTAGCAAGTTATAACACTCAGTTTACTAAAAGTTTTTGGGAATTGAATTGGATATCGTATAGAAATGTTAGATTTTAGTATCGGACTAGTTAGATATGGGAACAACTAGAATGGGTACGGGTACGATAGGAATGCACAATTAGTTGAGAGGTGAGGAACTCATGTGAGTGCACACACTATCATGTACTTTATATTCACTGTTTAATGATATTGAACACTTGCAAATTTTTAAATTATTTTCACAATTGGGCTCTGAACCGTTTGCTTTCAAATCTATTTTTGTAAAAATAAACTTTCCAGGTGCCCAACCATAAGGACACCATGCATAGGAGTTCTATTCAGGTGACGTGCTATAGCTGCTGTGGAAGTTACAGGACCTTGACAGTAGACACCTCCATCTTCGATCTTGATTCCATTATCAGATTTTCTTATTTTGTTGGGCATGTCCCCCCATTCCTTTAGAGACATCTTACATTTCAGTTATTTCAGACTTTGGGTTGTAATTAATTTAGTGATACATACTTGGTATTTACTTATTTCAGTATTTGGACTGTTATGAGGAGTATTCCTACATACTTATTATTAGTTGATGGTTATTCTATTGTGACTATGTTGTGGTGGTTATGTTAGCAATTCATAATTCACTTACTGTATGTTTATCGAATTTAATTAAAATTGGCAACTCACTTTTTAAATACTAGGTGGTTAGTAATTATTAAAATGTTTTCGACAGTGATGCTATGAACTGAACCAACTTGGCATTTTGTATTAATTTAATAAAGGAGTCGCTACCCGGAATTTAATTAGTCGGGGTGTCACAGGTGGTATCAGATCATCAGGTTCTAGTGTCCTTAGGATCTGTACGACTTGTTATGTTTCCGCTGAGCTTTCTTTGATATAGAGCCCTATATTTTAGGACTGTTGTATTCTTTTGTGTATTCTTCTCTCTTCAACTATTTTGAAATGATAACTGCGAACTTATAAGACTTTACTCTCATTTAAGATGCCTCCACGATGTGCGCAGCGAGTTCCTAGGGATGCACAGCCAGAGCCACAGCATGCACCAGTTCAGGGCACTATGAATGCCGCAGAGGTTGCAGCTATTGTAGCCCAAGCGGTAAATGCCGCCCTAGACGTTGTACAACAGGCACTACCCCAGACGCCGGTAGTCGCGCCAGTTCAGGCTCATGCATTCCAGTCTGCTTGGGAACGCGTTCGTGATGCTTTTCAGAAACCACACCCTCCGGAGTTTGCAGGTAGCTCCGATGTTGTGGTATCCAGTCAGTGGAGGAAGGACATTCAGAGGAACTTAAGGATGTACGAGTGCACAAGTGTTCAGAGCAGATACTGGTTACTTTCAAGCTAGTAGGATCTGCATTGCAGTGGTGGAAGTCCATTACCACCGCGGAGGAGAGGGACGCCCTCACTATTCTGGAATTCTGGGTGCGGTTTGACCGCAAATATTTTTCATCATCTGTTCACACTGAAATGAGGAGGAAATTGATGAACCTCAAGAAGGAGGGGAGGACCGTAGCCGAGTATGAGGCTGAGTTTACCAATCTCTTTAACATAATTCCGGATGAGATACCGACTGAGGAGAAGAAAATTCAGAAGTTCACGGATGGATTGACTTGGAGGATCCGTCAACACTTGTTGGGGAATCTCTCGTTGGCCACTTATTCTGATGTGTTTAACGCTGCATTACTTCACTTCCAGGTTCATCGTTTCCACATGTCTGAGAGCAAGAGATCAGGGGAGTCCAGCCAACAGGGCAGGATCGGGGGAAATGGTGCCAGCGGGGCACAATCTGCTCAGGGTCAGTATAGGAAGAGTGATCAGGGTTCCTAACAGGGGGATTCTAAGAGATTCAGATCTGGAGGTTTTAGGAGTGGTCAGGGAGGTTTCAAACATGGCCATAAGGATCAGAACGGCCATCAGGGCCAGCAGGGTCAGAATGGTCAACAACAGCAGTTTCAGCAGGGCCACCAAGGCCAAGGTAGGAATGGTAACGATCATCAGGGTCGTGGGCAGCAGGGACAGCAAGGGGGAAATTTCCCGAGGAAGTGCTTCGTTTGTGGAAAGACTGGCCACAAACGCCAGGATTGTCCTGATAGGGGCAGGGCCCCACAGCATCAGCAGCAGGGTGCTCGACATGAGGCACAGAGGCCTATGTTTCCCGCTGCCCTCCCAGCACCACCACAGATGGCAGCATTACCACCCATTCCAGCAGTCCCAGTTCAGCAGGGACAGCTTCAGTATGGGAGAGTGTATCAGCTTCAGCATTCCGCAGCCCCACAGGATCCACCTACCATTGAGGGTATGTTCTCTATTCAGGGGACTATAGGGCGTATTTTATTTGACACGGGGACCACACATTATTTTATTTTCATGAGATTTGCACGCACTATTGGGTTATTAGACACCGCCGAGAGCACGGTTACTTGTGTAGATTCACCATTGAGTAGGGGTTCCGTGATTTCCCTTATTTGTAGAGGTGTGGGTATAGAGATCGGGAGGTTTACTTTACCCGCCGATATGTTAGTATTAGAGATGACTGAGTACGGTGCGATTATTGTTATGGATTGGCTAGTTGCGTACCGAGCCATGATTGACTGTTTCAGTAGGAGTATTATTTTTGCCATTCTCGGGCAGGAGATGTTTTTAGTGGCGATGCCTCTCCCTGAGGGAGGATCGTCCACTCACATGTACTATATAGAGGAGGAGACCTCTAAGGAAGTGGTGATACCACTCGATGCGATTCCAGTTGTTAGCGGGGAGAGGGGACGGAGCGCCACTTCGATAAAATAACTAAATCCACAAGCAACAAGGTATAGAGCATCTAAATAAACCCACAATAATATAAATCCACTAATCTCAATCTTTTGAATTACAACAAGTCTCTCGAATTAAAATTACAACTATCTAACTCGAATAAAAATATAAATCTCCAAAGCTCTATACATCAAAATAATACAAATCTTTCCCAAACAATCCTCGCTAAAATCAATCTCCATAGCGCCCCAAAATCCGCCCTAACCTGCCACTAAAAGAAAATATGGGGAAGTACACAATAGGACAAGAAACATGCTCAACAAATATATGTTAGCGATGAATAAAGCGTAACAACACGAGTACGAATATTCAATTCAAAATGCAAATCTCAAAGCATTTATCAATATAATTTCTCAACAACACATCAATGGGTAACCAGGCCTCACCCCATTCGCATATGCTTTATCAAGCCATAGCCGGGAATAGGTATTTTGGCGGGTACTCAACATCCGTGCCATATTAAAATCTCATGACAACGTGCTCATCAATAATATAATGATACCACATGAATCAAAATAATTTCAACAATTATTTTCCAAATTTCAATGAATTTATCAATTCAAATATGAGTTCAATTAAACAAGAATTCAAAGAGAATGACACTCGCAAGATTTAAGGAGCATATTGTGTAAAACCCCATACCTCAAACCATGATGAGAAATCAACGATCACATCCTCAAGATCAACTCAAAAGATCTACAAAAGCTCCTCCAAGTACCTCTAATAAAATATCCCCAAGAACACCTCTAATCTAAGGTTGGAACTCACAAATCTCAAGGGCCAATGTGTATATAAAGAGAAGAGGAATATAAAATATATTTTCTGCCAAAATTTGTGCCAAAAGTATGTTAAAAGGCTTTCCCATGACTTCCTTTTATAATGCAAAGAAATGAAGAGTTGGAAGCCAAAAGACTCCTTTAAATAAGGCAAAGAAATGAGGAGTTGGAATCCAAAAGACTCCTTTAAATAAGGCAAAGAAATGAAGAGTTTGAAGTCAAAATAACTCCAAGAGTTAAAAACGGTCGATCGATCGAAGGCAGGGGGTCGATCGATCGATCACTTAGGTCACAGACTGGTTTTTCTGCATTTCTGCAACTACGGGTTTAGCCACTTTTATTCATTCTAACCTTCATATGAACATCCCAAATGATTTATAATCCTTACTACATGATATACCAACATATATGAACGATTTATAATAATTTAAACATCCTAGAATCATCAAGAGATTGGATTAAAAAGCATGTTTCTCTTCTTATTTCCAGAAAATTATAAAACTAATATCTTCAAGAACACAACCATGGTTTTCAGAATTTCCTCAATAGATATATGATTATTTCGTGGATTATTGTCAACATACAACATGAGTTTGATTCCTATCTGATATACCCGTTTATATCCTCGGCCTGGCTGATGATTACCTCCAAACGGACGACCCCTCAGGGGGGCCGACCCTTCACAAGGCTCCTGACGACCCCTCAGGGGGGCCGACCCTTCACCAGGCTCCAGACGACCCCTCAGGGGGGCCGACCCTTCACCAGGCTCCAGATGACCCTCCGAGGGTACGACAGTACGAGGCCAGAATTGGGCCAGACTCACCACTGGAAGGAACTTTGCCCTCGGCCTCGGCCCATAGGCCGAGGGTGACATCATCACAGCGCGTGGTTTGGTAGACGCGTGGAACAGTGCGCGTGAGGCTCACATGGCACATGGGAGACCGTTATAACAAAATCACACCCTCACGTGAGGGAATATTATGTCATCATTTGGCATCTACAGGTGTCAGCAAGGGATTGGCTAGATCATCATTCACATGCACCATGCATACTTGGGGGGTACACTACACCCCCCAAGACCTATATATACTTGTCACCTACAACCCTATAAGGGATCGACCAATTGATTGTAACCCTAGCTAAAACTCTGCTTGTACACATAGTAGAGAGAGAAAGTGAGCTTATGTACATTTTATCCAAGGCCATTAGTGCCCATACTTAGTGGATCACACACTCACAGTGGATGTAGGCCAAATTGGCTGAACCACTATACATCATTGTCTTATTTCCTCTTATACTCATCCCCTTCTTCATACTTATACACTTATACATCTCTATGGCTGCCATGGTTACTACTGTTTGAGCTCCTTATCACTTACCCGGTGGTGCTAAATCTTAGCATCATCACTATCTATTTCCAGTTTCTAGAAAATCCATTAAAAACTATATCCTTTCATCTTCCAAGCATGAAAATCATCTCTTTTTATAACTATCCTAACATGGACAATATACGATCTTAAATTGCAAATATCAAACACTTGCCTCTAATGAAGATATGATCCTTTGGTGTAGTATATCTCAGGTGGTTCTCCCTTCTCCGATCAACCTCCGGTGGTGGTTAGTGGTGCTGACCTTTGGTTCTTTGTTCTTCTCCTTCCCAAGTAAACTCTTCTCTTCCCAAGCAACCTTTCACTCTCTCTAAGAAGATGAGTTTTCAATTTTGTGTAGAAGAGATGAAATGAACCTACGTACACTAATCTCCAAATATTTATAATAAGACAAAACCCGAAATCACTATTCATCCCCCTTGTAAAAATGACCAAAATACCCTTTTGGGTTGTCTTTTCATTTCCAAATGACCCGAGACCCAAATCCAACAGCCAAATAGACTTTTCTGACTATTTCAACCCTTCCGGACGCAACGACGCAGTCGAAATGACTATAAGGTCGATAGAAAATAAATTTCCTCACATCTAATATAGATGCCTAACACGAATATCACCTAAAATTTTCTATCTCTAAAAATTGTTATCCACGCAATGAACCCAAAATCCAAGACCCAAGGGTTGTCGTATACCTAAGCTCTGATACCATTTGTAACACCCCGCCCGCCCGGAGAGAGCGAGCGGAGCGCTAATGCGATAAAATAAATCCAAATGCACAAATAACAAGGTATAGAGCATCTAAATAAACCCACAATAATATAAATCCACTAATCTCAATTCTTCAAATTAAATACAACCAAAAGCCTCTCGAAATAATACAACTATCTATCTCGAGAAATAAATCGCCAATGCTCTATGCATAAAAAATAAATACAATCTTCTCAAATGTATTCTCGAATATTCTTCCCAAAATAATCCACGCTAAAATCATTCCAATTGGTCCACAGCGCTCAAATCCACGCTAACCTGCCAACTAAAAGAAAATATGGGAAAGTACACAATATGACAAGAAAGATGATCAACAAATATATGTTAGCGATGAATAAAACGTAACAACACGAGTACGAATATTCAAATAAAAATGCAAATCTCAAAGCATTTATCAATATAATTTCTCAACAACACTTTAACCGGGTCACCAAGCCTCACCACATCCGTATATGCTTTATCAAGCCATAGCCCGGGAAACAGGAATTTTGGCGGGTGCCCAACATCCATGCCATATTAAAATCTCATGACAACGTGCTCATCAACAATATAATGATACCACATGAATCAAAATAATTTCAACAATTATTTTCCAGATTTCAAAGAATTTATCAATTCAAATATGAGTTCAATTAATAAGAATTCAAAGAGAATGACACTCGCGAGATTTAAGGAGCATATTGTGTAAAACCCCATACCTCAAAACATGATGAGAAACCAATGATCACATCCTCAAGTGACAAGGTATAGAGCATCTAAGTCCCACAACAACAAAAGAGAAACTACAAATCTCAATATCTTCAAATTAAATACCAAATCTCTCAAATTACATACAACAACTAACTCGAAAATAAAATACAAATCTCCAAAGCTCTATACATCAAAATAATGCAAATCTTTCCCAAACAATCCTCGCTAAAATTAATCTCCATTTGGTCCATAGCGCTCAAATCCATTCTAACCTACCAACTAAACGAAAATATGGGGAAGTACACAATATGACAGGAAAGATGCTCAACAAATATATTAGTGGTGAATAAAACGTAACAACACGAGTACGAATATTCAAATCAAATGAAAATATCAATAGCATTTTATCAATAAATTTCTCAACAACACTTTAACCGGGTCACCAGGCCTCACCACATCCGTATATGCTTTATCAAGCCATAGCCCGGGAAACAGGAATTTTGGCGGGTGCCCAACATCCGTGCCATATTTGAAAATATCATGACAACGTGCTCAACAACATGAATCATACCACATGAATCAAAATAATTTCAACAATTATTTTCCAGATTTCAATGAATTTAACAATTCAAATATTAGTTCAATTAAATAAGAATTCAAAGAGAATGACACTCGCGAGATTTAAGGAGCATATTGTGTAAAACCCCATACCTCAAACCATGATGAGAAACCAACGATCACATCCTTAAGATCAACACAAAAGATCTATAAAAAATCTCCTCCAAAAACCTCCAACAAAATAGCCCCAATAACACCTCTAATCTAAGGTTGGAACTCACAAATCTCAAGGGCCAATGTGTATATAAAAAGAAGAGGAATATAAAATATATTTTCTGCCAAAATTTATGCCAAAAGCAGGTTAAAAGTCTTGCCCACGACTTCCTTTTATAATGAAAATAAATGTAGATTTGGAATCCAAAAGACTCCTTTACATGAGGCAAAGAAATGAAGAGTTGGAAGTCAAAACAACTCTTGAAAATTACTTAATGTTCACAAAATTCGTTTTAACTCCGATTTAAAAACCGTTTGAAATTATCGCCTTAAAAAATAATAACTAATAATTTGAGCAATAAAAATAATTTTATCAAAAAATTTATTTTTCCTCTTTATTTTGAAAATACCCAAAAAATTACGCGGGTTATTACACTTCCCCACTAACAATGGAATTATTTCAGACCGGGGGATATCGGTAGATCCGGGGAAGGTATCCGCGGTGAGGTAGTGGGGACAACCCACGACACCGACTGACATCCGTAGTTTCTTGGGCCTAGCAGGATACTACAGGAGGTTTATTCGTGGTTTCTCAAAGATAGCGGGTCCTTTGACACATCTGACTCGCAAGGGTGTGCCATTCATCTGGAGCGATGCCTGTCAGTTGGCATTCGATGAGTTGAAGGACAAGTTGACCTCAGCACCTTTGTTAGCGTTGTCCAGATCGGGAGTTGAGTATTTAGTTTACACCGATGCGTCCTTACAAGGACTCGGAGGTGTGCTGCAGCAGGAGAGTCAGGCCATAGCTTATGCTTCCCGTAAGCTTAAGCCTCACGAGAGGAATTACCCCACCCATGACTTGGAGTTAGAGGCAGTTGTATTTGCCCTTCGGATTTGGAAACATTATCTCCTGGGGGATAAGTTTCGGTTGTTCATGGACCACAAGTCCCTACAGTACCTCTTCACGCAGAAGGAGTTGAATATGCGTCAAAGACGGTGGCTTGAGTTTGTGAAGGATTATTAGTTTGATATCCAATATCACCCGGGGAAGGCTAACGTGGTAGCAGACGCGTTGAGCCGTAGGCCAGTGGATGAGGTGGCCGAGATGTGGAAAGTCAAGTGGAAGGAGTTGGGACACCAGGATGTGGTGGCCCGATCGTTCATGTCTGTGATGACTGTTACACCGCAGATTGTTACAAGAGTGATACAGGCCCAGGCAAATGACTCGTTCTGTCAGGAGCAGATAGTTCGATTACTAGTAGAGGGAGCCGAGTCCTATACCGTTAGCCTAGACGGGGGATTACGCTTTAATGGGAGACTAGTCGTTCCGGAAGGAGAAGACTTGCGACACGAGGTGATGGCAGAGTCGCACGGCTCACGGTTCGTGGTACACCCTGGTGGGGAAAAAATGTACCAAGACATGAGACGTCAGTATTGGTGGAGCGGAATGAAGAGAGATATTGCCGTGTTTGTTTCTAAATGCGCCACTTGTCAGTTGGTAAAAGTGGATCATCAGAGACCGGCAGGACTTCTACCGCCATTAGAGGTTCCGACGTGGATATGGGAGAGCATATGCATGGACTTTATCACGGGTTACCTACGTCACAGAGGGGTCATGACTCCATTTGGGTAATTATGGACCGTTTGACCAAAGTTGCTCATTTTCTACCCATAAGGACAGACTACACTATGGGACAGTATGCCCAGAGTTTCATTGCGGAAATAGTGAGACTTCACGGTGTGCCTCTAAATATCGTGTCTGACCGAGATAAGATATCTGTTTCACGGTTGTAGGAGAGTTTCCAGGAGGCCATGGGCACTGAATTGCGGTTGAGTACGGCTTATCACCCGCAGACCGATAGGTAGACCGAGCATACAAATCAGATGCTGGAGGACATGTTGCGTATGTGCCTCATAGACTTTAGGGGTGGATGGGAGAAGTACCTTCCACTGGTGGAGTTTTCTTATAATAACTCCTACCAGTTAACCATTGGCATGGCTCCATTTGAGGCATTGTATGGTAGACCTTGTCGTTCCCCAGCATGTTGGTTAGAAGTGGGGGACAACAAACTACTTGGGCCGAAGGTGATTCAGGATACTTCGGCAAGGATAGAATTGATACGGAGTCACATTCGGGTAGCTCAGGATTGGCAGAAGAGCTATGCTGATGCGAAGAGGTTCTTCAGAGAATTCAAAGTGGGGGACCAGGTTTTACTCAGAGTAACTCCTATGAAGGGGATTATGCGTTTTGGGAAGAAGGGGAAACTGGCACCGAGATATGTGGGGCCATTTCCTATCATCGAGAGGATTGGGCCAGTTGCGTATAGACTGGGATTACCAGAGCACTTGCATAGGATTCATGACGTGTTCCATATTTCCTCGCTATGGAAATATCTTAGGGACGATTTGGCCCATACTCACATTACTTTGGAGGACAACGATCTCCAGCCCGATAGTTCCTATGAGGAGGGGCCGATTGCTATTTTGGACCGAAGCGAGCGGAAACTGCGGTCAAAGATAGTACCGTTGGTACGTGTTTAGTGGCGGCATCACAATGATGAGGAGTCCACATGGGAGCGTGAGGATGAGATGCGCGAACGTTGTCCAGAGTTGTTTTTACCAGGTACTTTTTAATTCCGAATTTCGGGATGAAATTCTGTTATTAGGGGGGAAGTATGTAATACCCCGTAATTTTATTGATATTTATTTAAGGGATTAATTAAATTAAATGTGAATTAATTGAGAATCAATCCGGATATAAATACTAACGAGATGTGAGTTGGTATTTGATTATGATGTGTATATATGGCAATATATGAATATTGAAAATATTAAAATTATGGTGAGACTGAAATACGACAATTTGGGAAATTTAGTTGGGACGCGCGTGTCAGTCGCGTCAGGAATGTAATTATTTGAATTAAAAAGTGAATTTTATTTTTATCAACCGAATGGTCATTTTGAGTGCGCCAACGTGTCCAGAAGGGTTGAAATAGTCAAAAAACACTAGCCGGGGGTTTAGTTTGGGTCCCGGGGAATTTTTGGGCCATTCCGGCAACTTAAAAGAGTATTTTGGTAATTTTAAAAATATGGGAATTAAAACCCACGAAAATTAGAGTGAATATTTATTATTCTAAAGGGGTCACTAAGGCCATTACCAGCAAAAGTTTAGAGAGTGGGCTACGGGAGTTTTGAGAGAAGTTGGAGAGAAATTACAAGAACCAAAACCAAACCATCTTCAACCTTGGGAGAAAATCTGTAGAGTAAGGAGAGAATCAACCTTCATTCACCAACATCAATTCTGAAGAACAATCTAAGGCAAGTGATTTGATATTTTTAATGCATTGAATATGTCTTCCATGTTTAGTGTAGGAATTATCTTATATTGTAATTTTTGAAGAAAACCCATGAAATTGTTAGAGAAACATTAAATTTGGGTTAGGATTTGCATGTAGAATGATAATGGAATGATTTAATACTCGAAGAGTTATATATGATGATTTAAAAATGGATTAATGATGAGTAATTGGGCATAAGAAAATTATGATTTCATGTTCATAGGGTTTGGGAAATATTTGGAGATTTATATAAATTTCTTGATGATTTGTAAGATTTGACCCCTAAAATATGTTAAGGGATGATCTAGGGTGAATAGAAATGGTTTAAAAAGGTTAGAACATAAATTGGATGGTCTTAGGGTGGATTTAGAGAAGAGAAGAATTGAGAAAAACGGACTTGGGGATTTCTGGGCTGAAACTGCCATCTCGTTAGAAGACCGGCCCAGGTCGTTCGAACGAACTTCTAACGAGATGACAGTATCCCTTCTAACGAGTTGGTATTTTGTTCGAAGCCCTTCATTCTAACGAACTCATTCGAATGAGACTTCTAACGAGTTGACAGAATGGCCTTTTTGGCCTGATTTGATTTCTAGTATCCCGTAAACTTATTTAAATCGTGAGATAACCTTCCCTTATTAACCAATGGGTATAGTTGGGAGATTGGGATACATTAAAGTGTAAAACTTAGAATCTTATAGTAAATCGAATGACATTTGTGGATTGGGAAGCGAGTAACTAACCACGACGTGAGAAGATTTGATAACTTAAATACATATAAACCGGGGACTTGTGAGTTGTATAACACTAAATGTTGGTATAAGAACGAGAAGTATACCACTAATGAACTATTGTGATATCTAAGATGTGTGAATGCTTAGTATATGTAATTATCTGTGTATAACATACCTACCGTACTTGCTATCATGGGAGGTTGGCGTTCGTTTAGGGCCATCTAATCTTTGTGTGCCTACGGGGGGGATCTAGATTGGTACCTCGAGGACATAGGTCAGAGAAGGGCTTATTGAGAAGTTAATAAGTCTGCTGATCATGGGAGCGTAGGTATGTGCGTGACCCGTGTGATGTGAACTATGTTCGCCTCCATTGTTTGTGATTGTGGTTAATGAAACGTTTCCTGAGAGATTCGGAATACGTGGTCCTCATGTATGTGATGTATCGGGATTTGATAGAAGAGTATGTGTGCACCGCAGCTTAGTCTCGGGGTGCTAGTATTGTATATTATGATGAGAATAATATACTGTTAATTGAAATGAATTGTCAATAATAAAAGTGAGTATTAATAGTAGCAACGGGTTGTAAAGTGAAAATGGAAGATCTCTAGAAATTAATAGTACTAACATGGGAAACTGTGTAGCAAGTTATAACACTCAGTTAACTAAAAGTTGTTGAGAATTGAATTGGATAACGTATAGAAATGTTAGATTTTAGTATCGGACTAGTTAGATATGGGAACAACTAGAATGTGTACGGGTACGATAAGAGTGCACAATTAGTTTAGAGGTGAGGAACTCATGTGAGTGCACACACAATCATGTACTTTATATTCAATGTATAATGATATTGAACACTTGCAAATTTTTAAATTATTTTCGCAATCGGGCTCTGACCCGTTTGCTTTCAAATCTATTTTTGTAAAAAAAACCTTTCCAGGTGCCCAACCACAAGGACACCATGCATAGGAGTTCTATTCAGGTGACGTGTTGTAGCTGCTGTGGAAGTTACAGGACCTTGACAGTAGACGCCTCCATCTTCGATCTTGATTCCATTATCAGATTTTCTTACTTTGTTGGGCATGTCGCCCCATTCCTTTAGAGACATCTTACATTTCAGTTATTTCAGACTTTGGGTTGTAATTAATTCAGTGATACAGACCTGGTATTTATTTATTTCAGTATTTGGATTGTTATGAGGAGTATTCCTCCACACTTATTATTAGTTGATGGTTATTCTATTGTGACTATGTTATGGTGGTTATGTTAGCATTTCATAACTCACTTATTGTATGTTTATCGAATTTAATTAAAATTGGCAACTCACTTTTTAAATACTAGGTGGTTAGTAATTATTAAAATGTTTTCGACAGTGATGCTATGAACTGAACCAACTTGGCATTTTGTATTAATTTAATAAAAGAGTAGCTACCCGGTATTTAATTAGTCGGGGTGTCACATGTGGAGCCAGTGTAAGTATGCGATAAAGGAAGATTTCAAAAATTTGTATAAGTTATAAGGAATATGTCAAAAAATGGGTTGTGCGGTAAAATACATTAATACAACCTAACTTGAATGAATGAAATAAATGTTCCCATAAAGGTGAAATGGATAAGTAAATGTGTAAATCTATAAATGCCCATAATTTAAAGTAAAAAGGGTAAAGTAAGTGGTCCAAAGGGTGGTTATGTCACCTAAGTTGTTAAACCCATAATTTGCATAAGTTTCAATTGAAAAGGTTTCAAATGATAAATAAGTATTTTCCAACATGGTGAATGTGTGTTGAAATGGTACTTTTCAACGAAAATATTAAGGTATATATTAATGAATAAAGTGGGGTGATTTTGGTGAAAGCATGGGATGGATTAAGTCAACTATAGTGGTGTTAAGTGTTGAACCGGGCATGTTAAATAAAGTGAAAAATACCAAGTATGAATAAAGGAAGTTTTTACAAGATTAAGGTAAATTAATCTGGATGAGTAAGGTTTTCTAAAACTAAACGATTAATTCATTTGAATATGTATTTATCAAATGTATATATATATATATATATATATATATATATATATATATATATATATATATGTGTGTGTGTGTGTGTGTGTGTGTGTGTGTGTGTGTGTGTGTGTGTGTGTGTGTGTGTGTATATTCGTATTAATATGATTGTAGCATTTGAGTATTCGATCCTGTCATTCGTTTATATACTGCTTATATAGTCCCACTGGGCATAGGCTCATGCCCTCGCTTTGTTACGGAAGGTTGGGTGTGGGTTCATATTTTGAGGGGCGTTATACAGGTAAGTGTATTTTATTTATTTTACGTTAATAGCTCTGTTTACTTGGACTCGGGGTGCTCCCCATGGGTCACATACATAGTTTATCTTTATACTGTAATCTCATACTAAACGAGTGACATGTTAATTAAATTAAAACTGGACTAGCAACATTATATAGGATATTTCATTGCACTTCACACCTAACGACTCGATTCGGACAGGGTTGACCACGGGTAACCCATAAATCCGGGTCGGGGTGTTACAAATTTGGGACGGTGTTGGTTTGGGCTAGTCATGCTATTTTGTTGATGGTTATGGTTCGTGTCCTTGGTGGTAAGGTCAAAGAGGTTAGCACGAAAAGTAAGCTAGTGTCAAGTGGCATACGATCAAGTTAATTGTTATAAATAGCTTTCGTCTTCTGATTTAGTATGTAAAGAATTTACTGGTGTCCAAGTAACCCAAAAGTGGTGACATCGTGGTTCGTAATGTGAGTTGTTTTGTGTTCCAGCCTTGTCGGCATAGAGTCTTTAGAGATGTTGATAGAATGAAATATTGCTCGTTGGGCATGTGGCACCAAATTGTGGATAATCAATGATAAGGATTGATTGTTTGAGTGTCAAAACCACGTGATGGGGAATCATGACTTTAAGTTATATGTAGTTTTGGGTGTGACACATATAAGGCGTCAATATTGATGTGATGATTAGGTCGTTCCTTGGGGTAATACCGTGATTGATGGTAAATTCTATTATCATATATAATTTGTGTGGGCCAACGCTAGAGGATAAGGCAGTCTTAGTTAAGCATGGCGGTATCTTTGTTGGTGAGCACCTTAGTGGTCGTTATCCGATTAATGTATCTTGTGAACCGTGATTAGAGTTACAGACCATTTGTGGCAAAGGGCCACGTAAGTGACAAAGAGGATTCATAGTGACAATGGAGTGAACTTTAAGTAATACTTCGAGGTAGTGATTCAAAGAATAATGCAACAATCGATGAATAGGATCTTTACTCACACTAGTAGTATATACCTGGGGATGCACAGATTATACATCGTGTCATGTATCCTACCAAGAAGCCTTAGTAGTAGTAGTAGTAGTAGTAGTAGTAGTAGTAGTAGTAGTAGTAGTAGTAGTAGTAGTAGTAGTAGTAGTAGTAGTAGTAGTAGTAGTAGTAGTAGTAGTAGTAGTAGTAGTAGTAGTAGTAGTAGTAGTAGCAGCAGTAGCAGTAGTAGTAGCGGTAGTAGCAGCAGTAGCAGTAGTAGTAGCAGTAGCAGCAGCAGTAGCAGTAGCAGCAGCAGTAGAAGCAGCAGCAATAGAAGTAGCAGTAGCAGTAGCAGTAGCAGCAGCAGTAGCAGCAGTAGAAATAGCAGTAGCAGTAGCAGTAGCAGTAGCAGTAGCAGTAGCAGCAGCAGCAGCAGCAGCAGCAGCAGCAGCAGTAGCAGTAGTAGTAGTAGTAGTAGTAGTAGTAGT
The DNA here is from genome assembly GCA_949130495.1 of Sambucus nigra. NCBI lineage: Eukaryota > Viridiplantae > Streptophyta > Magnoliopsida > Dipsacales > Adoxaceae > Sambucus > Sambucus nigra. The sequence continues at coordinate 314,784,070 of OX422222.1, forward strand.
AGTAGTAGTAGTAGTAGTAGTAGTAGTAGTAGTAGTAGTAGAAATGTCTTGTAGTGTTCGTTGAAACTTAGATGGAAGGCTTGCAAATCCACCAATTGAAATTAAGTGACTGGGTAATGTGTTTATAAGTATAAGTTTTGTGGTAAGTACATATTAGGTCCCTTGGTTGTGGCTTGGATTTAGTGTATCTCTATTTATGTACCTTGAGTATTATGTAGGTTTAGATAATCAAGATGGTTTGAGGTAACCTAGGGGTGACCCTAAATAATCTTGGTGACTTAGTATTAAGTACAAATGTTATGGTGTTCTAGAATAGGAACTCTTGTGGTGTCGTATGGTGAGACCCCCCCCACCCCGGGGGGGGGGGGGGGGGGAATACCTGATGTCATGTGTCCTACCAAAACTCTGGTGTTATCAACATATAGTTTAGTGATCGTAGTGTGGCATTGAGAAATAGGATCCATTCTGGCATTCGAGGGCTTGACCCTTGGTGTTTATAGGAAATACATAATGTCCTGTATCCTACCAACGTATATAGTCGTGATTAATTGGTAGAATAACAAGTAGTATGATGTTTACGTAATGAGGAAATTTAATTATCGTGGTTGAACACTCGTTGTGAATTTAATAATGTAGCCTAGTGAGGTGGACTTTGGTTTAGTAACGTGGATAAGCACGGGAAGCCGTGTTGACATTCCTCGGATATATATACTAAGTTATATCGAGTGAAATGTTAATGCAAGTGGTATACATTACCTAATAATAGTAAATTTGATGTTGTGTACCATGTATAAAAATGACAATAGTGTCTCTCCTCGAAACCTTTGGGAATCATTATTGCATCGAGGTTTATGTGGCGATACATATTTCGTAGTGGTAGATTCCAGGTTGGGTAACATAGGTCATGGTACGACTTGTGGTTTCTCGTGATAGATGTGTAGGCTATGTAGATAAATAACTAAGTTTGGTTTCGTCACCCATGAAGTATTTGGGAATCATAGTCATATTGGAGTTTACATAGCGATGGTGAATCATTGATGATCGTAGTAGGCTTGGGCCACATTGATTTATAGAAGCACTTGGGGTTAGTTCCCCAATGTTTGTTGTAAGCCTATGTCCTAATAATACATTCGAGGGTAATGTCAAAAATAGATTGATGAGTGACAGATTCTACACCTGGGAGACTTAGAAGAAAAAGATGTTCATACTTATTTTATACATGACATTCGAAATGGAGTGTATGATTAGATATAGCACTTGCATGTGTTACTAGTATGATTTAGTATGACCATAGTAGGAAAAATAATTAGGGCTTAGGAATGGGTAATGCTTGGAAGTTTGAGATTCTATTAGAATGGTTACGATTTGGGATCGTTTAGGGCGTTGCAAGGAGTCGTGGAAATAGTCTGTGAGTTAAATGTATGAAAACATATGAGCGTTGTGTTTCACTTGATGAGAGTGTTCTAAAAAAACTTGGGTTGGTTATCGTGTGTTGTAACTATGGAGGCCTAGGTATGATAGGTCAATGACTGACAATGAGCATTGAAATAATGTAATTTCATTTGGTTCACGTTGTTGTACTAGATAGTGATGGTTATATAGCATTATTCCTAAGGAGGGAAGACTAGCATTTCATCTTTTTGAAGTAATTGGTCTCGTATTTCATTCATCCATTAAGGATTGGAGACTCTTAGTTAGAAACCGTCAGGGTTAATGATCCAAGATAGGGTATGTGGTCGGGCTAAGACTTTGGCAGATATCGATAAAGATTTATAGACTTCAAAAGTATGTAAAACCCCGTATTTTTGTGATATTTATTTTATGGGATTAATTAAATTAAATGCGTATTAATTGGGAATTAATCCGGATAAAATACTAGCGAGATGTGAGTTGGTATTTGACTATATTGAGTATATATGATGATATATGAATATTGAATTATGAAATTTGTCGTGAGATTGATATACGGCAATTTGGACATTTTATTGGGACGCGGGAGACAGTCGCGTCAGGATATAATTATTTTAATTATAAAAGTGAAATTAAATTCTATTAACTGTATGGTCGTTTTGAGTGCGCCAACGCGTCCGAAAGGGTCGAGATAGTCAGAAAACACTAGCCGGGGGTTTAGTTTGGGTCCCGGGGTATTTTTAGGCCATACCGGCAACATAAAGGGTATTTTGGTAATTTTGTACTTTTGGGAATTTAAAAGTGACGAAAATTAGTAAATTATATCTGATGTGGATTTGACCCACTAAACCACTAACCAACCCATGTTAACCCAATAGGCTACGTAGGTTATTAGAATTTAGGTTTCTAATAATTTCCCAAAACAAACCCTAGCCACCATAGCTATTGGAGAAGAAAGCTTGGAAACAGAGAGATAGAGGAGAAAAGCTTGGAGAGAGAGAGAGAGATTCATCAAATCGTCATCAAAATCTGAGATTGAATCAAGGCAAGTGGTTTAATTTACGTTTTTATGCAGTAAATGCTTCTTCCATGCTTAGACTATCCAATAATCATAATTAATTGGGAGATAATTGAAAACCCATGAAACTAGAGTTGTTAATAAATTTTGGAGATAGGTTTGCATGTAGAAATGTTATTGGAAGATCGAATTAAGAGAATCATAAGTTTATGTGTTATAAAAACGGATTTATTTCTGGAAATTGATGATTTATAATCTTAGGGTTTATGTTCTTGAAAAAATTGGGGAAAAGTGATGAGACTTGTGATTTGGTGATGTTTAGGATGAATTATTCCCTTAAAACACGTTAGTATGTGACCTTGATATGTTTAGGATTGATTGGAGACCTTAAAACATTGTTGGGACGAATTTTAGAGGAGAATTGAGGAGTAGAAATTGGTAAAAAACGAGTAGAAAATTCTGGGATTGAATCTGGCCACTCGTTAAAAGACCTACCCAGGTCGTTCGAACGAGCTTCTAACGAGTTGACCATTGACTTCTAACGAGGGTGAAGTTCGTTCGATAAGATCGTTCGAACGAGATCTCGTTAGAAGACCCAGTTCATTCGAACGAAGTCTCGTTCGAACAGCCTCGTTCGAACGAGACTTCGAACGAGTTGACAGTTTAGGCTTTTTAGCCTGTTTTGATCCCGAATGCCCAGTAACCTTGTGTATAGGTAGAGATAGCCTTTCCTTGATGAGTGATTGATATACTTGGGATGTTTGGGATATTATGAGGAGTCAAACCTAGAGGTGTAGTTTGAACCTAAGGGAAAATGTGAAGTAGGATGTGAGTGTCTATTACGATGTGAGCTACTGACGGCCTAATTAATTATATTAACCGGGAACATATAAATGGTGTAGTATTATATGTCAGTACGAGAAGAGATACGTACCAATATATTATGGTGATTACTAAGACGTGTGCATACTTAGTATATATGTATTGATTTTCGGTGTATGACATACCTACCATACTTGCTATCACGGGAGGTTTGCGTTCGCTTAGGGCCCTCTAATCCTTGTGTTGCCCGGATTTAGACTGGTTACCTCGATGAACATAGGTCAGAGAAGGACTTATTGGGATGTTAATAAGTCTGCTGATCGTGGGAGCGTAGGTATGTGCGTGACCCATGTGATGTGACTGTGTTCGCCTCCATTATTTGTGATGTTGTTATGCGAACTATTCCTGAGAGATTCGGAATATGTGATCCTTATGTACGTGATGTACCGGGATGGATAGCAGAGTATGTGTGCACCGCATCTTAGTCTCGGGGTGCTTATATTGTATATTTATGTTGTGGAAAATATACACTTTATTATGGGAACTTTCATATGGTATTGTGTGTATAAATTTGGAAAATATAAAAGGGATAATCTAAAATTAGTTGTGTTGCTTTTATGGGAGAAACTAAATTTACGTTAAGCCCCTATTTAAATGAGATCGTTATAATGTAAATGGGAACCGATTAATAAGAGTAGAACCTATGACAGTCTAGCTAGATATGATGTCACTTAGCTAGGGATTAGTGTCATTTTAGATGGGTACTTACGTTAGGAGTGCACATTTAGTCGAGAGGTGAGAATTTCATGTGAGTGCACGTCCTAACATGTACTTTGCATTTAATGTTTTAAATGTTTTTAAAGCACTTGCAGGTTTTTTAAAATATCTCCACATTCGGGCTCTGACCCGTTTGCTTTCAAATCTATTTTTCTTGTAAAACCATTTTAGGTGCCCAGCCATAAGGACACCACGCATAGGATCCTCATTCCGATGACGAGCTGTAGTTGTTTATGGAAGTTACAGGGAATTGCTTTTATACGCTTCTATCATTTGGATTCCAGGTTCAGTATTCCTCAGTTGTAGGGCATGTTGCCCAAATTCTATTAGAGACATTTCCATTTCAGTTTTTCAAACTTTGGCATGTATTAATTCAGCATTCAGTACTTCGTTACTTATTTCAGTTGTGGGATTTGTTGTGAGGAGTTTTTCCTCCGGATTTATTTATATCATGTGATGGCTATTCTATTATTTCGTTATAGTGAATGATGATATTATTCTTGCTTTAAATTTGTTACTGCATGTTAATCAGACTTTAATTAAAATTTGACAACTCACTTTTTTAAATACTAGGTGGTTAGTAATAATAAAATGTTTTCGACAGTGATGCTATTAACTGAGCCAACTTGGCATTTTGATTTAATTTAATAAAGGAGTAGTTGCCCGGTATTTAATTAGTCGGGGTGTCACATCTAGGAAATGATCGTCTGCATATATGCATTTTATGATAACCAGGGTGACCCTAGACTAGGATAGGGATCTCTTAGGAGATGTCGGTCGAGTACACCAGTGTAACAAGGTGATTGTATTAGAAATCCTTGTTATGTGCAATGAGGAATGTTGAGGTTGTATCAGCCTAGGCTAGCCATGATCCAAGATTGTTTGAGGAAATATAGGTTGTGAATCCTAACGTAAGAATGATCCATGTTATTGAATTTATCATTCATATTGCGATATTTTATGAATATCATTCATCTCGAGGTTTTGTTTTGATAGACATGTTAGGCATGTTTGAGATTTTGCAATAAAACCTTAGGGTTCATCACGATTGGGTTAACGATAATGATTGAGTGAAGTGAAGTGTTTGGGTTTTAAACCATGGTATTGAGGATGAAATTAGCATAGACCATAGAGATGAGGAGTAAGAATTTCGAAGGAGAAATTCCCTAAGGAAGGAATTTTGTAATACCCCGCCCTAAAAAATAAATATTTAAATGATAATTGAAGTATTTGACTCGAAGAAGAAATTATTGGAAAAAAATACTTAGTGTTGAGACAAAACCATACATAAGTGACGTCGTACAACTGACACCCCGCCTAATTAAATATCGGGTGATCAGTGCTTTATTAAATTAAAACATAATACCCAGCTGGTTCATTCTTAGCATCACTATTGAAAACTGTTAATTACTAATCACCTACATTAGTTAATTAAGTTGGTGCCAAAATTTAAATGTTTTAAATTAACATGCAATGATCTGAATTAAATAAATAAGTAAACCACATTCAACATTCCAATTGCCCAACATCATAAATAGCGAAATAACTGACTCAAATAAAATATGACTAGAATAAACACTCCAGGCTGAAACTCCAATAAAGTAATCCATATTTAAAACTGAATTCAACAATTGAAAATAAATGAAGTACAGTGTCTCTAGAAAAAACTACTAGTAGAAGATGGGGGCGACATGCCCGACTGAAATAGATTAAATGATGCATATGATCTGAAAGGAATGGAGGTGTCTACTATCGAGGTCCTACAAGCATCCACAACAACTGCAGCACATCAATTGAGAATGAAGTCCTAGGTTGGGCATCCCTATGGCTAGGCACCTAAAATAGTTTTTACAAAATAGATTTGGAAAATACGTCATAGCCTAAGTAAAACAGTTTAAAAATATTTGCAAGTATTTAAAATAGTTTTTACATGTTAGTTTCACATGCTCTCACGTGAGGTTCTCACCCCTCAGCTATTGTGCACGCCTAACGTATTCTACTAACCCATCCTAATTATGCTACCTCGCCTAACTAGTTCAAGTCCATTATCTTACTACACATACTTACTCGTAATGCCCACCCGTATTACCCATACAATATATTATTGATTGGTTTTCTCATGTCATTTAAATAAACTAAGAATTCACCAAATAGATATTAAGTTTCCACATTCTTAGGTTATTTTAGATATCACTATCTTTCTCATCTACTAAGCACACACAGTTGAATAAACAACAAGTGTATATATATATATATATATATATATATATATATATATATATATATATATATATATACAGCACCCCTAGGCTGAGACCTGCGGTGCATGCATACTATGCTATTAAGTACATATCCATCACATACTAAATAAAGGACTATTGGTTTGAAATCACTCTCGAACCACAATATACAATTCACACATAATTGGAGGTGAACATAGTTCTAGGCCTTTGGGCTATGCACATACATACGCACCCAAATGACTGGGCACACCCTCATTTACACAAGCAATGGTCATCCCAAAGTTCTATGTTTTGAGGTACAAGTCTAAAATCTCCTAAGATGGCTCATCAAAATAAGATCGTCGCCTTTTTAAACCTCCTGCGATAGCAAGCAGCATAGGTATGTCATACACATAATAAGTCACACATTAGGTATTCAGACAACCTATTTATATATATTCAGTAAAGGTAAGCACGTACCCTATAATATATTCCATACGTAGTCTGTATAAATCTCGTATAGCCTACGTATTATTAATATATCATTATACTTCTTATTTGTATATCCCCAAGTGCTTCCCATCACTTGGAAGGTTACCGATTGTTCCTTAAGTCAATTCAGTATCTATACCACTCATACCCTACTGGTATAAGTCATCGATTCCCTAAGAATACCTGTGCCATGATAAGGTTCCCCAATATTAAATCTCACCACAATTATGTCCAATTAACTTTGGCCCTTAATTCTCCTCATGTGATTAAGTCTCAGAATAATCCTTGGCCTACTGGTATTTAATATAACTCCAATTGTATTTAAATATTACCTCAAAAGTTCGCCTAATCGCTTCCCATGCATTTTAAGCAAAAAGGGAGAAATTTATCAGAAATCTAGGCAGCCAAACCGATTCGGCCTTGGAGCCGAATCGATTCGCCTGTAGTAGGTGTTCATATTCTTCCTCAAACAGTTACGGGTTTCACCATTTTTAATCATCCAAACCTTCATTACACTATCCCATACTCCCAACCAAACCTACCAAACATTATCCTAACACATAAGCAAGATTTCTAACGTAATAAAATCATCAAATCATCAAAAACATCTATAGATTAAATAAATTCCAAGATAATCCTCCAAAACCTAAAATTATCATTTTTGTTCAAGAACTCAATTAAAAACTCAGATTTCTTCATGAGTTTATAGTGATGAATTATAAATTACATTCTACGTGAATAAGGGGTATATCCTAACTCAAATTCATCCCAAGAACATGTTTTAAATCTCCCAAATTAAACCAAAATTCATGAGAGTCATAAATTAAGCATCCTACTCTAACATGGATGGTATATCTTTCATAATTTAAGAAAGAGAAATACTTGCCTTTATTTGATGTTCTGATGCTCTATAGAAGAATGGTACGTTTTTTATCCTCTCCTTTCGATCTATGCGATGGTGGTTTTGTGGTGCAAGAATGGTGTGATATGTCCTTGGGGTCTCCTCTCTTCTTCCTCCTATGGACTCTTTGGGACTTTACAACTTCTAACCCAAGTTCCTCTGACCTAATAGAAGTTATACACTTAGAATTTTCATAGGTCTTCCTTCCTCAAAAATACAAAAGACCGAAATACCCTCTCGGGTTATCAGTTTGGCCTAAAATTGTTCCGGGACCCAAACTAAACCCCCGAGTACACGTTTCTTACTATTTTGACCCTTACAAAAACACTGGCACACTCAAAATGACCATATATAATATTTTTATAACAAATAAAGAACTTATTTATTAAAGGTGGAGTGAAGAAATGCCCTTCGCAAATTGCTTAAAAAGCAAGATATCAAAAAATCTTAAATGAAGCCTAACAAATATCTAGATTTAGAACCTTTGTAAGGTCTAGCTTTAAAAGAAATTCTCACGTCTTCATGGACAAGTTTGATAATCTTGGAAGATTTCATAATCTCCCCATCATATTCCCTTTTGTTTCGAGCACACCAATGTGGCACCCCGCCTAATTAAATACCAGGTGATTAGTCCTTTATTAAATTAAAAACAGAATATTTGGCTGGTTCAGTCTTAGCATCACTGTCGAAAAACATTTATTAATTACTAACCACCTAGTAGTTAAAAAGTTAAGTGTCAAATTTTATCTTTTAAAATTATCATGCAACCAAAAATAATTAATTTAACCATTCACCATCTAATACAATGTCACAGCAAATAAGAATGACATAAATGAATAACTGAGTCTGGAGTAAACACATCTAGCCTAAATCCTAAATACAAAAGTTTGAAATGAAATAAATACCCACAACTGAAATATAAATAAGTGACTGCAGTCACTATCTCTGAGTACATCTGAATAAATGATGGGCAACATTACCGACTGAAGTAAATAACTCAGAAAGAATCATGGATGGATGTGGAGGCATCTAGTACTGAGGTCATATAACTTCCACAGCAACTACAATACTTTAACTAGTAGGAACTTCTATGCTTGATGTCCCTGTGGCTGGGAACCTAAAAGATTTTTACAAAAACAAAGTAGATTTGGAAGAAAACAGGTCAGAGCCCGAGTTGTAAATGGTTTAAAAATAATAAGTGTTTAAAGTGCATTAAACAGAAGATATTATATCCATGTTAGTTCTCATGCCCTCACTTGAGATTCTCACCTCTCAACTAATGTGCACGACTAGCATAGACTCCTAACCCATCCTAGTCATGCTATCCCACTTATCTAGTTTATCCCAAGTCCTTTATTGAATTGCCTAAGTTATTGTACCCAATCATAACCCCCGAATAATACCTTCTTATAATTATAACATTAGTTTAATCGGATTCAAATAACTCATTAATCATTCAAGTTCTCACATTGTTGATTAATATTAAATATCGTAATCTTTCTCATCTACTAAGCAGCTCAGTAGATATTCTCAACTATATATACATCTATATCACTATTATACATATATATACTAATACAAAACCCCAAAAGGCTAAACCTACGGTACACATATACTCTGCTACGAGTCCCGATACATCATGCATATAAGGACTACGAATTCTCAATCACTCTAGAATCGTATCAACACATATCACACACAATAGAGGCGAACATAGTTCCTAGATCCATGGGCTACGCACATACCTACGCACCCACGTGACCGCAAACTTATCAACTCACAGATAAGTATTTCCCAGACCTATGTCCTGAGGTAGCAATCTAAAACCCTCGGAACATTCATGAAGATAAAATTGTCCCCTTCCTAAGATATCCTGCGCTAGTAAGTATGGTAGGTATGTCGTACACATAAGGGTTCATAAAATATGTACACACAACCCATATAATTAATAGGATCACCCCACCTAAATATTCCATATTTGTACAAATTGTCATTCTTTACCGTATTCACGATGCTCCCAATTATGACTATTCTCTCTATCGTATCACACTACTTATAATGGATATCACTAAGGAGTCCCTCTTATCCTTATATACTTCATACTTAATGTTACTAACTCAAGAAATGTGGTTGCCCTATATAACCTTAAGTCATTCATTATTCTAGAGTTATTTTCACCAAATTCCAGTTCGTCCCATAAAATTTCCAAAATTTGAAATCTCGTTCGAAGTGCCCAGAATTTTCGTTCGAACGAACTTCACTCTGAAATCTCGTTAGTAAGTAGTTTGAACGAGTTCATTCAAACAAACTTTGAACAAACTAAAGTCTGAATTTTTGTTGGATTCTCATTCGAACGAGGTCATTCGAATGACTTTCCCATTCCCCAAGTCGTTCGAATGACATTCACCCAGTTCGACCTCTACCTTAGGAAACCTGCATTTTTGTCCATTTTGGTTCACCCAATTCACATCGAACTTTACCCAACTCAAAACTAATATTCCTAAAGCCACTTTACATACATTTAGATGATCCCTAACATATTTTAACCATCAAACCTCATTAAATCTCATATATGGGTGAAGGAATTTAATCAAATATCAAAAGCCCTAGTTTTACATCATCAATAATTTAATCCACCCAAAACCCAAAGTTAAATTCATTTTTCTTCATGAATCGACCCAGATTCATAGCCTCTACATATGGTAATTCATCTACATTCAAGTTTCTATCCAAAAGCTTGATTAATAATTCAATTTCAACCCAGATTTCATCATATCATGTGTATATCATCAATTCTATAGTAACATGTATAATAAATGCACTAATTAAAGCAAGATAACCACTCGCCTTATTGGTAAGGTCTGAATCATTGAATGAAAGTGGTATAGATGCGTTCCTCTCTTCCCGATCTATACGTTGATGGTGTTCTTGGTGAAAGATGGGTGGGTTTGGTCTTGGAGCTCCTAGAAATCTCTTATCCTTCTTCCTCTTGGACTCTCTCTTTTCTTTTGCAGATAAAAACCCTAACTTCTCACACGTACATGCGGATATATTTCTTCAATTTTCTTCCACTAATTAGCCCTAATTTTTCAAACAACAAAAATACCCCTCCGGGGTGTCGGTTTGGCGTAAAACTATCCCGAAACCCAAACTAAAATCTTGGGTAGACTTTTCTAACTATTTCGACCCTTCCGGACACGTTGGCGCACTTGAAATGACCATTTGTATTATGTATAAATGTTTACTTTTTATTCTAATAATTTAGTCCCGACACGACTCACAAGTATATCCCGACTTACATTCCAAAATTGTAGTATTTCTCTCTCGTGGCAATTTTCATGAATTCATGATCACATTCAGAATCATATATTACTTTATTCGATCAGTAATATTCAATGTAATTCCCGGTAATAATTACTAACTCTTATCTCGCTAGTTAATGTTTATTTTATTCCGGACTAATTATTAATTAAATTTTCTCACCTTTATTTCAATTAATCCCATAATTAAAATCAATTAAAATTACGGGGTATTACAACCAAATCCTCCAACAAATGTAACATGGTAGGACAATAGAGAGCAAAGATTTTATATCTTTCCCTCGGGAGTTTAACCACATGAGGAATCTTTTTTGAGAGGAAAAATTAAATCTATACCCCATAGTACCCAAAAACCGATTCCAAACATCTTGAGCGGGGAGACTAGTTCCAAAGAGGTGATCAAAATCTTGTTCAACGGGATTGGTGCAAAATCTACACCTTGAAGATATCAAAATATGAAGATTCTTTAAACATAGATCTAATGGAAGAGAATGATGAAGAAGATGCCACATAAGGAAAGAAATGTTTGGAAGAATTCTAGGATTCCACATAACTGAGAAAGAGAAGAGGGTGCAGTCTCTATAACGAACAAGTCCCAAGCATATTTTAAGGTGAAAAGTCCATTCGAGTTTGGCCTCCAAACCATTGGGTTATCACCATCAACCTTATCATGATAAATATCCTAAACTTTTTTCATTCTGCGCCAGGTATACTTGAATAAGAAGAAGATCCAAAAAAGTCAAACCGCGCTTGACATCTATAGATCTTTTGCATGTAATCTACACATATGTTATCTCCTTTATGAAATGAAGCCCCAGCTTGCATGAGTAAGATTTTATAATGTCGGATAAGATTTTAACACCCATGCCACCTTATGCATAAGGAAGACACATGTCCTGCCACTGAACCCATTTATGTTTCAATTTATCTCCATTAGTTCCCTTGATAAATGTTGAAAAGTTCCTTTTTAGGTGCTGGATGACACTGATCGGAGGATCTAGAACACAAAATATATGAAACACCATGGATTATAAGGCTGAACGGAGCAAAAATGAGATTTTTACTGTGAGATAGAAGCTTTCCCGACTAGTTCGTGACTTTCTGCATCATTAAGACCTCCACTGCGTCAAATAGCCGAGTTAATTTCCTACCCGTGAACAATGACACACCCAGATATTTAATTGGTAACTTTGTTTCCACAAAACCAGTAGCAGACTTGATAAAATGGGAGTGAGCAGAAGAGGTTGCACCCGGGCATGAGAAAGATGATTTGAGATTGTTGATAAGTTGTCCAGTAGTTAATTCATATTGGGTAAAAAACAATTTCAAGCAGTTAAGACTCTTTTTCTCCCGATTTGTAAAAATAAGACAGTCGTCCACAAAAGGGAGAGATGGTATAATATCACACCCTGAAGGCGTAGAAAAGATTTTCACCCGTCCTTAAATCATTATATTGTGAAGTCCCCTTAAGATAATTTTAGTGACTATGATGAATAAACCTGGAGAGTGCGGGTCCCCTGGACAAACACCACATTTAGATTTGAAGAACCTGCAAGCTTTTCCGTTAAGGAATATAGAGTGCCAATAATTTGAGATAGCACGCCAAACCAAATCAATCCATGTTTTCGAGAAACCAAATGCCCAAAGGACTTTGGTTATACTAAGCCAATAAATCCTATCATACACCTTTGACATATACAATTTAATTAGAACATTGTATCCACAAACTTTGTTATTGAAATTGGACATAAGTTCTTGTGCCATCAAAATGTTATCCATGATGTTGTGATCTTTGACGAACCCTGCTTGAGATTTTGAAATAATTTTTGGAAGCAATTGGCCAAGCCTATTATTCATGATTTTTTAAATTATTTTATTACAAAAAAGTTCATAAATTAATAGGTCTATAATCACAACAAAAATTGGAATATGACTTATTTGGAATAAGAATAACATTTGTAGCGGACCAGCTTCTAGGAAGAACATTACATGAGAAAAAAGACAAAATATCATTATGAAGATCGTATTAATGATTTCCCACCAATGTTGGAAGAACCATACATTATAACCATCTGGACCCGCTGTACTATTTTTATCCATCCCAAAAATAGTATCTCTAATTTCTTCCAAATTCGGGACCCTTGTGAGCAATTCATTTTCCTCCTGGGTTATAATAGATGATATGGCATCCAAAAGATTAAGATCCATTAGAATATGAGAAGTGTGTGTGAGAATCTCTTCAAAATGTTTAACCATCTCCAACTCTATGTTATTTTAACCCTCAATCTTGACACCCTTTCAGTTTTAATACTAGGAATAAGAAGTTTGGATTTTTTTGCCTTAGACATAGTATGGAAAAAATGGTATTAAAGTCTCCTTCAGATGCCCATTTTACCCTAGCCTTTTTACGCCAAAATTCCTCCTCGATACTCATTTCTTGGTTGAACAATGCTTTAGCTTTGAAAATTTCCAAGCTATTCACCTGATTTGGATCAATATCATAAGCACTTTCCTTGGATATTAGGAAACCTTTGCTGATTTAACTCTTTAATGAATAGTTTTAAACACATTTGCATTCCAAGACTTAAGAACATTTTTCAACCTCCTAAGTTTGGCAGCAAATATGTATAGAGATTCACCTCCTAACTCCCCATTCCAAGAATCCAAAATAATCCTAAGAAAGTCCTTATGCTTAGTCCAAGCATTAATAAAACTAAAAGGTTTAGGAATCCCTTCCAGTTCCGATTTAACCTTAAGAATTAAAGGTGAGTGATCCGAATTAGTGCGATTAAGGTGTTCTACTGTGGAAATGAATCCATTATAACACCAATTCGGATTACAAAATATCCTATCAAGCCGAGCTAAAATACGATTGACACCATCTCTATTATTGTACCATGTAAACTGTGAACCTTTATATTTAACTTCCAAAATATCGGAATGATAAATACTATCCTTAAATTCATCAATTGTCAAATTATTAATTCCTCTCCCACCCACTTTTTTTATTGAGACCAAACAACATCGAAGTCACCACCAATAATCCATTGCCCCTGGATGGAATTTGAAAGTTTTTCTATTTCCATCCATAACGCCCTTCTTCCAGCAAGCTTACATTTAGCATAGACACACGAAAGGAAAAAATGATTTGGAAAATTCACATGTTCCACTTTGATGGACGGGATTTGATTATTGTCATGTATAACATCTAATGACTAGTCAAGTTTCCACAGCACCCAAATTTTGTTTGAAACATTTGCCACCCCTCCCTGAAAGTTAAGCCATCTACAAAGTGATGATATATTCCTATTATCAATTTTAGTCTCTAGTATTTAAACTACACCCAAGTTATAATTCATAATTAATTTTTTTAGCCTACCCACTGATGGATCGTTTCCCACACCACGAATATTCCAAAAGAGACAACTAATCATTTAATACCTTTAAAGAGGAATTATGCAAGGACTTACCAGTCGACCTTGTAGATTATTCTTTGTTTTAAACCCAAAGTTTCTTGGGATGTCTTGAAAAGGTCGCTTGATTTCTTCCAACTTTAAAACCCTTTTTGAATTCGGAGCCAATTGTCTCAGAGAAATCTTCCATCAGTTCTATATTACTTGGGATAAAATTTTCTAGCTCCTCAATGTCTGAAGCCCAAGATGGTTTGAAGATGTTTGTGTCCTTATTCTAACATATTTTTGTCCTGGAGGAAACATGTATCCTATTAAACAGAGTCAGATCAAGTAGAACAGACCCGAGTTTAAGAATATCATCCATGCTAAAGCCAATAATCTCGCCTTCTTTAACCGTGTCTATTTCAAGACTTGGGCCATCTATAATTGTAGTGACCATAATTGGGTTTACCAAGGAATCAGATATTAGGACATTGTCATCATGGGAAAAGTGAACCGAATTGCCTGATATGATATCATATGTTTCCTCATTCAACAGTGCAAACTGGTTATTGCAAGAGATGGTGGAATGTTTAGGAACTTATCCTTTTATAGATACATTATGAGGAAGGGTTATAGAGTTACTGGTTGAGGGGATATGAGATTAGCTTAAGTTTATGGGAGTTTCTGAGGTTGAAGTAGGAAGGTTTTGGGAAAAACTGTTTTACGTTTTTGGAGCAATTTTAAGTCAATGGGAGAGAAGGTGGTTTTGGTTTGGGGAGGAATAGTAGAATAGATGGTCAAAGGTATGTGGTTAGAGATACTTTTTGCAAGGATATTTGGGTTAGTTTCAACAACGTTGAAACCAGTTGCCGACACCCTAGTTTGTAGAGGTTCGTTAGTTAATTTTTTCATCGAAGTTGTGACTTCCACCGCCGCTTTACCCTTGTCTACCTGTGTCGGCAAGAGGCCTTGTCCTTAATTGGGGGACACTTTATCAAAATGATCACATTCGGTGCCGTCATGTCCCTTCCTCATATAAGCTTTACAAAATCTTGGTGCAGTTTCATAATTAATAGTCTGCTAAAAACCTGGGTTTGAGCTGCAGCCAATCCAGACCCGTCGTGGCATAGGTTTAGCAAGATCAATTTCAATAAGAAACCTTGATTGGCAAGGAATTGACACCAAGGCATTTTCTTCATCTAGTTTAAGAGGGTTACCAATAAGTTTTGCAATAGATAATAAGGCACCCTCATTAAAAAAGTGAACCGGTAAGAAACGGAGCGTAATCCACAGTGGCTTGACTGGGAAATCATGGCCTCTGTTAAAATAAGGAGTCCACTTCGAGACCACCATGTAGCATTTAAAAATAGGCCATTTTCCATGCAACCAAATACATAAATAGTCTTCTTCCTAATGGAGCCAAATAAGGATGTGCTTATCATCCAACAAACCAATGGAAAAACCTCCTCTAAGAGAAAATGTATGAAAAGATTAATGAATGGCTTCCAGAGGAGGCCTACAATATTAAAATTTCCCCATAAGAGAGTGACAAAAAGAAGCAGCCAATCTAAGAATATCCTCATCTTCAAATTGTAAAGCAGATTCACCCTTGTAAGAACAATGTTGCTTGATAATAGTGATTATTTGGGATGAGGCTTCTAAAAGAGATGCAAAGGATTTCTTTTCTTCCCTTGCTAAGTCAAGAGGTTTGCTCGGGATAGCATGGCAGTCCTGTGGAGGAGTCTCCATAGAGAGAGAGAGAGAGAGAGAGAGAGTTTCGTGTACCAAAGTTACCTTGACCTATCCTATATGGAATATCAAAAGTAAAATTATATTTTATATCCCAAATTAAGTCCCGACACGAGACAAAATTTACCGTACCTGTCATATTTCACTCTTAACAATTATAATATTTTCCTATCATTATTATTACTCATTTATGAAGTAATATTCAATATAAATAAGCATTAAACCTTATCTCGCTAATTAATATTTATTTTACCAGATTAATTTTCAAATATAATTTAAATAATCTCAATAAATTCCTAATATAAAAATCAATAAAATTAGTGATTAAAAATAAAATTTCACGTTGCATGATCCGCATGATGAACATTTGAGTTCAAATATTTATAATTAGCATATCAGTGAAGCATGACATGACTTAGTTGAGGAACCGATGTGACACGAAAATGGTTAAATATAAGGCAACATTTGGTGGTACGCGACACAAACACGCATAGTTTGCGTGATTTTTGTAGGAAGCCTCGTGGATGATAAAAATATTTTGACCATTTTTCTAGGGTACTAAAAATATATATTTAAGCACTCAGGCTTAAAAATATACATTTTTCTAGAGGCCAGATCTTCAAAAAATGGACATTATTTTCCTTATGGCAGGTCGACCGTACCGCTCAGGGAAGACCTCGACAGGAGTTTTTTTTTGGGTGTTCTGTTTGATGGTGGTTCCTTGGATTATCCACGTGCCAACTTCTCATGGACTCCAGGCCAAGATGACTTTAGTTTGGACATGCCTTGTAGTATATAAACGTAGGAGATGAAGTGTTAGGGTTATTGTTTCTCCTCTACATTTTTGTAGCCACTCTCTCTCTCTCTAAGTTGAAGATTTCTTAAGGATGTCTTCTCGCCAAAAATACAAAGGCTAGAACCACCACATTACACCATTATTTCCACAAATGAACCCACCATTAGTAGCCTTTAAACTCCTTATATTACCTTAATAAACCAAAGACAAATTATTGGGGTGAAGAAGAGATTGTTCTTGGCATGGTTGATGGGTGCTTGAAAAAGTTACTTTGAGGATGATGAAGAAATCCGTGCAACATCATTTGGAGAATTCTTGGAGTAACAACGGAGTCAAGTTTTAGAGGTCTTTTAGAGATCCCCTTGGGGCCACCTTTGGAGGTGGGGGATCCTCCATCTTCCACTCCATTTCCACCATTGTTAGAGCTCATTGAGGTGGGGAAAACTAACTTTGATATAAGTTTGGAATATAGTATAAAATCAGCATGTTTATGTACATATATTACGCTAAATGTTAGATTTGCACCCATTTGTTGCTTCGTAATCATCTTTGCATTAGTCTGAAAATGGGTTTTGAAGGATGATTTAAAAAGGGCTTTTGAAAACATTTAAATTTTCAGAATATATGTCTTGAACATTTTATGAATTAAAATTTGTTAGAATGGTGTTTAAAGGAAAAATAAAGTGATTTTTATACAAATAAATACATTTGGCTTGTTAAAGACATTTTGTGAAATTAAAGTGTGACATGTTATGTAAATGATGAAGTTAAACAATGAGAAAAAGAAACCCTCACTTTAAAAAGTATTTTAAAGTGTGTGAAACTTGTGTAGAAACTGAAGTGGGTTTAAATGTGTAAATGTATGAAATGTGGAGTTTTACGTGAATGGTGGAATAAAAATTAAGAAAGAAAATTAAGGGGTTCAAATGTGTGAGTAATAGTAAGGTGGGTGTTAATATGCAAAATCCCATGAATAAAGTGTCTGTTTCAAATGTCAAGAAAGTGGGACTTTAATAAGTAAAGTAGTGTTATTTTATATATTAAATACGTTGATGTAGCAAGAAAGAATGTTGAGTAAATCGCGATATTAAAAAAGTGTAAAATGGCTAAAGTGTTTTAAATATTAAGTTGGAAACTTAATGACCCTTTTTTGAAATAACACTTGTTAAAAGGACTAAATTACAAGTTTTGTAAACAAAGGGTAAATTGGTAATTTACTTAAAGTTGTAAATTTTAATAGAATAAAAATGTTAAAGAATGTATTTACACTAATATTTGTGAAAATGAATTAAGTCATAAAGCATGAATGAATTTTTATAAATCAAGTGTGTGTGGATAAGGGACTTAAAGAAAAAAAGAACAATTTTCCAAGTGTTAATGGAAAAACGGATGGTTAAGTCTGGGTTTTGACTTCGATCGGGTAAAAGTAAAGAAATGGAACAATGTGGACATGTGTAAAATGTTAAACACATTAATAAGTGCTCGGATGCAATCAGAAAATAAGCAAGACAGGGCCTGGAGACCTTTAGTGAAAAGGCCTAAATATCTAGCCTGAGCATATAGTGCACATAGCCATCGATGTGGAGCCCATGTAAGTATACGGTAAAGGAAGATTTCGAGAAATTGTATAAGGTATAAGGAATATGTCAAGAAATGGGTTGTGTGGTAAAATACGTTAATACAACCTAACTTGAATGAATGAAATAAATGTTCTGATAAAGGTGAAATAAAATGAGTAAATGCGCAAATCTATAAATGTCCATAAGTTAAAGTAAAAAGGGTAAAGTAAAGTGGACATAAGGGTCGTTATGTCACCTAACTTGTTAAACCCATGAGTTGCATAAGTTTCAATCGAAAAGGTTCAAAATGATAAACAGGTATTTTTTAACACATTGAATGTGTGTGTGTTGAAATGGTACTTTTCAATGAAAATATTAAGGTATATCTTGATGAATAAAGTGGGGTGATTTTGGTGAAAGAATGGGTTGGAATAAATCAACTGTAGTGGTGTTAAGTGTTGAACTGGGCGTGTTAAATAAAGTGAAAAATACCAAGTATGAATAAAGGAAGTCTTTACAAGATTGGTAAATTAATTTGGATGAGTAAGGTTTTCGAAAACTAAACGATTAATGCATTTGAATATGTATTTTTCAAAGTATGTCTATATATATATATATATACATTCTCATTCATGTGATTATAGTGTGTGAGTATTCGCTCCAGCCGTTCGTTGTCATACTGCTTATATATTCCCACTGGGCATAGGCTCACACCCTCACTTTGTTACGGCGGGTGGGGTGAGGATTTGTATTTTGAGAGTGTTATACAGGTAAGCATACTTTATTTATTTTTCATTAGTAGCTCTTTTTACTGGGACTCGGGGTGCTACCCATGGGTCTCATATATCTAAGTTAGTCGGGGCGGAACTATAGTGGTGGTAGTCTATTACCAACGTGGAGGAGAGAGACAGTATGCTGATACAGGAATTCTGGGAGCGTTTTGATAGCAAATATCTTCCATACGCCCTCCAGACAGAGATGAGGAAAAAACTACTAGATCTCACCCAGGAGGGAAAGACCATTAATGAGTTTGAGGAAGAATTCACGATGTTGACTAACTTCGTTCCAGGAGAGGTACCTACTGAGTAGAAGAAGTTACAGTTGTTTACAGATGGCATTACTTTGAGGATCCGACAACATCTGTTGGGTAATCCTACTTTGAAGACATACACTGAGGTACTGAATGCTACTATATTACATTGTCAGGACCACCGCTTCCATGTTAAGGGGAGCAAGCGAGTAGGAGAGTCCATCCAGCAGGGCAGGACAGGACAGGGGTAGAGGTGCCCATGGGGAACAATCAGCTCATATATAGTATAGACAGGGTGAAAAATGTTCCCTTCAGTGGATCCTGCTAAGCGATTCAGATATGGAGAATTTAGGCAGGGACAAGGAGGTTTCAGGTAGGGCCATCAGGGCTAGCAGAGTCAGTCAGGATAGCAGGGCCAACATCATTTTTTAGTAGGGCTAATAGGGCTAATGGATGGGTGGAAATGGGTACCAGGGTCGAGGCCAACAGGGCCAGAGGGGAAGTAATTTTGTGGGTAGGTGTTTCATATGTGGAAAGATTGGTCACAAGCGACAGGATTGCCCTGATAAGGGCAGCACGCAGTTGCAGCATTAGGGAAGTCACCAGGAGCATCAGAAACTTATTTCCCACACCGTCCTCCCAACATCAACACCCGTACTAGCCTTAGCTGCAGTACCAACCGCTATGGAAGCCCCACCTCAGCAGGGGAAATTATAGTACGGGCATCTGTAAAACGTCCACCAGGTAGCGGTTCCTTTGGCACCACCCGCAGTCGAGGGTATATTTTCTATAGACGAGGCTTTAGGGAGTATTTTGTTTGACACGGGGGCTTCACACTCGTTCATAGCCACTGGGTTTACACGGACTGATGGGTTGTTAGACATGATCGATAATATAATTACATGTGTAGGTTCGTCATTGGGCAATGGGACACTTATATTCATTATATTTCGGGAGTGAATATAGACATCGGGAGATTGATTTTCCCCATCAACATGCTTGTGTTAAACATGATAGAGTATGATGCTATTAAAGCCATGGATTGGCCAGCCACTTATAGGGACATGATCGACTGTTATAGTAGGAGTATTATGTTTACTTTACCAGGACAGGAGATGTTTTTGGTAGTGATGCCTCATCCCGAGGGAGGCTCGTCCACCCACTTATACCATATAGAGGAGGATACCTCCAAGGGAGTGGTGATTTCCCATGATTCGATACCCATTGTTTGTGACTTTCCCGATGTGTTTATCAGGGAGGAGCATGTGCCTAAGATGACTTTTTAATAAGATACGAATCCTATGAGTTTAGAGTTATGCCATTCGAGCTAACTAATGCACCAGTTGTGTTCATGGACTTGATGAATAGGGTGTTCAGAGTGTTCCTAGATCAGTTTGTCAATGTCTTTATAGATGACATCCTGATATATGCTCAGAATGAGGAGGAGCATGCCGACCATCTGCGGAATCTTCTACAGGCACTGCGTGAGCACCAGTTGTATGAAAAGTATGAAAAGTGTGGTTTCTCTAAATGTGAAGTGTAGTTTTGGGGCATATCATTTCGGAGAGGGGGATATCAACGAACCTGAGTAAGGTGTTAGCGGTGAGGGAGTAGGGATAGCCCATGGCACCGAGAAAGGTTCGTAGTTTCTTAGGATTAGCCAGGTATTATAGTAGTTTTATTCGGGGGGTTTCAAAGATTGTAGGTCCTTTGACAAACTTGACTCGCAAGGGTGTGCCGTTTATTTAGGATGACGCTTGTTAGCTTTCTTTCGATGAGCTGAAGAACAAGTTAACTTCAGCACCAGTTATCTATCTACACAGGTTGGGAGTGGAGTACCTAGTTTACACTAATGCATCCCTACAGGGACTTGGGGGAGTACTTCAGCAGGAAGATTAGGCTATAGCTTAAGCTTCCCACAAGCTTAAGCCTCACGAGAGGAATTACCCCACCCACGACTTGGAGTTAGCGGCAGTCATGTTTGCACTTTGGATTTGGAGACATTACCTGTTGGGGAAAAAATTTTGCATGTTCACAGATCACAAGTCGGTACAGTAATTTTTCACTCGGAGAGAGCTGAATATGTGTCAGCTCATGTGGATTGAATTTATTAAATATTATTATTTCGATATTCGGTATCACCCGGGGAAGTCAAGCGTGGTAGTAAACGCATTGAGCCGTAGGCCAGTGGCGGAGGTAGTCGAGGTGTGGAAGGTAAAATGGAAGGATCTGAGACATTAGGATGCATTGGCCAAATCATTTATGTCAGTTATGACCATTACGCCCCAGATTATCACAAGGGTGGTATAGGCACTGGCAGTAGATCCATTTTGCTAGGAGTGAATTAGGAAGCTGCTAGTTGGGGGAGCTGAGTCGTACTCCAATAGTTTAGAGGGAGGCTTACGATTCAACAAGATGTTGATAGTTACCGAGGGGGAGGACTTACGACACGCTATGATGATAGAGTCACACGGGTCCCGATTTACGGTACATAGGACAAGATGTTTAAAGACATTAGACGACAGTACTGGTGGAGTGGAATGAAGAGATACATTGATGAGTTTGTGTCGAGGTGTACCACCGGCCAGCTAGTAAAGGTGGACCATCAGAGGTCGGTAGGCATCCGATAGTCATTAGAGATTCCTATATGGAAAAGGGATAGTATTTGCATGGACTTTATCACTAGGTTGCCTATTTGTGAGAGGGGTCATGATTCTATATGGGTGATAGTGGATCGGTTGGTCAAGGTAGCTCACTTTCTGCCAGTCTAGAAAGATTACACTACAGCTCAGTACGCACAAATTTTCATTGTTGATATGGTACGATTACACGGCGTGCCACTTGATATCGTGTCCGACAGGGACAAGATTTTTTACTCTCATTTTTGGAAGAGCTTCTAAGAGGCCATGGGCACGGAATTGTGATTGAGTATGTCCTATCACCCGCAAGCAGACGGGCAGACTGAGAGGACTAATCAGATGTTGGAGGACATTCTACGAATGTGCATCTTGGATTTTAGGGGAGGTTGGGAATCGTATCTTCCACTAGTGGATTTTGCATACAATAACTCCTATCAGTTCACTATTGGCATGGTTCCATTCGAGGCGTTGTAGGGAGGCCTTATCATTCTCCTACTTGTTGGCTCGAGGTGGGGCACAATAAGCTACATGGGACGGAGTTGATCCAAGATACTTTAGACATGATAGAGATGATTCGAAGCCAAATTCGGATAGCTATGGACAGACAAAAGAGTTATGTTGATGCCAAGCAGTCCTTTCTGGAGCTTGATGTGGGCGATCAGGTGTTGCTTCTTGTATTCCCTATGAAGGGGATAATGAGATTCGGGAAGAAAGGGAAATTATCGCCAAGGTACATAGGGCCATTCCCTATTATCAAGCGGATTGGGCTGCCAGTGGCATATAGGCTCGGGTTATCGAAGCACTTGCACCGTATTCATGATGTGTTCCATATTTCTTCATTATGACGATACCTTTGGGACGAGTTGGCTTACACTCACATTGTGTTAGAGGAGATAGACGTGCATTCCAATATTACGTACAAGGAGAAACCAGTCTCTATCTAAGACCATAGTGAGAGGAGATTGAGGTCGAAGTTAGTGTCGCTTGTACGTGTTCAATAGGGGCATCAGAATGTCGATAAGTCTACTTAGGAGCGCGGGGATGAGATGCGCGATAAATACCGAAAGTTGTTCCCATTAGGTACTTTTATTTTTCGAATTTGGTGAAGAAATTCCGTTATAAGGGGGGAAGTATGTAACACCCCATATTTTTTAATGATTTTTATAATTGAATTAAATTTGAATTAAATTGGGATTTATTAAATATTAACTGGAATAATTAATCTGGCGTAATAAATATTAATTAGCGAGAAAATGATTAATATTTATTATGTGGAATATTACTTAGTGAATGAGAGATAATGATGATACGAAAATACTCTAATTATTGTGAGTTCAAAATATGGTGGTTACGATGAATTTAGTCGGGACGCGCGTGTGAGTCATGTCGGGACTTAATTCTGGAAATAAAATATAATTTTACTTTCCATATCTTAAATGGTCATTTCAAGTGCTCCAATGTATCCGAAAGGGTTGAGATAGTCAGAAAATCCTACTCGGGGGTTTAGTTTGGGCTTTAAGGCCAAACCAACAATCCAGAGGGGTATTTTGGTCTTTTTGGAATTTTGGGGGAATTAAACCCACAAAAATTAGAACCTTATATCTGCAAATACGTGAAGGAAGTTAGGGTTAAACACAATAGAAAACACAGAGGGGTAAAGGAGGAGGAAGAAGGAGGATTCTAAGGAGATTTGGAGGTTTTCTACCATTCTTGTACCACAAACACCACCATCGCGTAGATCGGAAGGAGAGGACCACAATCATACCAATTTTCTACAAGGATCAGACTTACATACAGAGAAAAGTGTTTAATCTTGCTAACTATGATTTGATATATTATCCATGTTAGATTTAGGATGATAATCTTGTGAAATTCATGGAATTTGGTATTCAAAATTTGAGGTAAAAATCATGTTCTTGGGTAGGATTTATGTTATATTTAATCCCTTACACATGTAGACTGAATTTGATGATAAATACCACGAAATTGGATAAGAAGTCTGGAATATTATTGAAGTTCTTGAACAAAGAGTTTAATCTTGAATTAAATAAATTTTAAGTTATTCTTTGAGTATTTTTGTGATTTGTTGACGTTAGAATTTGTTTATATACGTCCCTAGTATGTTAGGTATGCTTGGTTTGGAGTTTAGTAGCGTTTAATGGTGATTTGGAGTTTTAAAGAATCATGAAATTAGTAACAGTTAGAGGAAGAAAACAAACCCTATAGTGCCGAATCGATTAGGCTCCTGGCCGAATCCATTCGGAAAGGCGAATGGATTCGTATCCAAACCTAATCGATTCAGCTTCCTAGAGATTGAAATTTTCCCCCTTTTGCTTAGAACTCACGGGAAACTATCGGGTTGACTTAGAATATAAATTTTGAATATAATTGAGGATATTCTAATGACTAGTAAACTAAAGTTGTGAATTGAACTTAGCCACATGGGTACAATTTATGGCCTTATTAGTTGGGTGTAATTGGAAAGTTGAAAACCTAAATCGGAGATTATATTAGGCCAAAAATGTTTGAGATATTTAGGAGTTAGACCAGTATGACATGGATGGGATGACTACTGAATTAACTTAGTGTATAATTAATAACCTTCTGAGTAGTTGGAAATACTCAGTTATATATGATAAGAGGTTAAACAACATATTTAAAATACATAGTCTATTTGAGAGTAATATGAACTATGAACGGAATATTATAGTGTAAACGATTACCTATATTGAATATATATACACAGGTTGTGTTAATACCTATTGTTTGATTTATTATGTGTAATCATACCTAGGTTGCTTGCTATCACGGGAGGTTATGCGTTGTGGATAGTCTTATTCTGATGAGCCCATATAGGGGGATGTTGACTTCTACCTCAGGACATAGACCTTAGGGATTGATCACCACTTATATGAATGAGGGTGTGACTGGTCATTTGGGTGCGTCAAGTATAAGCGTATGATAGCAAATAAAAATAGAGTATGATTGTGAAATCTAAATATTCAAGAGTATGAGAACTGAATTACTCTGCAAAGATTCCTTTTGAACATAAAGAATTGGGGAAAATGTTTTAACATGATGTATGGATAATACAGGTGGGTATCATAATTGATTATATGCATAATGATATTAATCATACTAGTTAGGCGGGTAGTTTAACTAGGTGGGTTAGACTAGTACGTTAGTCGTGCACATTAGTTTAGGGGTGAGGATCGCAAGTGAGGGCGCGTGGTACTAACAGGTATTTAATATCTTATCTTTTCACACTTTAAACACTTGCTAAATTTTTAAAGTTTTTTTACTTGGGCTCTGACCCATTTCAAATTCTTTTTGTAAAAAACATTTTTGGTGCCCTGCCACAAGAACGCCAGGCCTAGGAGTTCCTACTGTTGACGTGTTGCAGCTATTGTGGAGGTTGCAGGCCCTTGATACTAGATGCTTCCATGTTTATTTATATTCTTATGCATCTTTATTTAGTTATTGTATTCGGGCATGTCGCACACTCTTATTCAGACATTACTTCAGTGACCATGTATTTCATCTCTTTATGATTAGTTGTTGGACTAGCTTTTATTTCGGGAATACTGTATTGGAGTTTATGATTGGAGTGTTTATTCCCATCCTTTCTATCTTATTCAGTTATTTCATTATCAATTATGTTGGTTAATTGGAATGGTGATGGTGATGGTGATGACTTATTTATTGTTTATTTAATTATATTATTACATGACAAATAAATAAAAAAATATTTGACACCAACTTAATTAATTGAATAGGTGGTTAGTAATTAATACATTTTTCGACAGTGATGTTAAGACTGAACCAACTGGATATTTTGTTTTAAATTTACTAAAGGACTGATCACCCGATATTTTTTGGGTCGGGTGTCACATGTGGTAAAATACATTAATACAACCAAACTTGAATGAATGAAATAAATATTTCGATAAAGGTAAAATGGACAAGTAAATGCATAAATCTATAAATGTCCATAAGTTAAGGTAACAAGAGTAAACTAAGTGGGCAAATGGGTGGTTATGTCACCTAAGTTGTTAAACCCATAATTTGCATAAGTATCAATTATAAAGGTTTAAAATGATAAACAAGTATTTTCTAACACGGTAAATGTGTGTCTAAAAATGGTTCTTTTTAATGAAAATATTAAGGTATATCTTAATGAATAAAGGGGGGTGATTACGGTGAAACAATAGGTTGGAATAAATCAATTGTAGTGGTGTTGAGTGTTGAATCGGACGGGTTAAATAAAGTGTGAAATACTAAGTATAAATAAAGAAAGTTTTTACAAGATTAAGGTAAATTAATCTAGATGAGTAAGGTTTTCAAAAATAAAATGATTAATTCATATGAATATGTATTTTTCAAAGCTCTCTCTCTCTCTCTCTCTCTCTCTCTCTCTCTCTCTCTCTCTTTATATATATATATATATATATATATACACTAGGAGAAAACTCGCGCGATGCGCGGGATCATCGTGGGCCTTCACACAAATAAAAGGATGTATAAACAATATGAAAGTTAAGACCGTAAATTATAGAAAACGGCCACTAAAATTGAGAAAGATTGTTATAGACGGCATAAAAAAGTATTTCCTTGAATAGACAAAAATATTATACTATGTGTTTAAGATTAAGAATAACAATAATATAAGTATTTTTCAACTGTTATATTTTACAAATTAAAGGTTTATAATGAAAAAAGAATGGGAATAATTTACATTTAGCTCCTAGGATCTAAGAACATTTACACCTAGTCCACCTTATTTTTTATATTCTAAAAAGTTCCTTGTCAATTTTTGTTACAAATATGTTTTTTTTAGTTCACAACTTGTGGGAGATTGTTGTGTATTTTTAAGTTTTAGACTTTCAGTTGGTCATTATTTTACCATTTTATTTAGTTGGTTATATATGTTTGTTTAAAGTTGGTTTTGACAATTTTAAATCATTTGGATTGTATCAGACCATTAATTCTCTAAAACAACTCCAATTGAGCTTGCCAGTGTAAAATTTAAAAACTCATGCATGAATATAATTGAATTTTCAGAAAACTAACGTAACATAACCAAAACCCGGAAACTCATTATAGAAAACTTGAAACCCATGTTTCATTTTATGAAACTAATCAATTTTCTACCTAATTTCCCAAAAAAATAAATTGGACAACACAAAATGAAATACAAATGTATACCGATAAGAACAAAATATAGTATTTTTCAAGTAATTAATCTCTCTACACTATAATTTATGTTTTGAAAAAATATTTCCATGTTGGGTATTCAAATTTGAGAACATTTTGTGCTTATGTGTTCAATTTATGATTTGATAATTTTCTTATAATCCTAATTAGTTTAATAAAGATCAAAATAATATTATTCAAATATTTGACTTTTTCAGACTAAGCAAAGAATCAAGAAATTACATATCTCTTAATCATTTCATAAAACACACTCTAAACACCCCTCAAATCAATACAACAACCATAAAACAAAAAAAGGTACACCCTACAAACAAATTCCAATTAAAAACCAATTTAAAAACCAACCCATGAACCTCTTTTCCCTTCCAAACCTCACGATAATCATAACACAACTTGAGTAGAAAAGGGAAAGTATGATCATGGACTTCCATTTGTCTCCACCAGCTTTAATGACCTATTCAATTCAAATATAATAACATCATTACCATCACATTCTCACAATGATCTAAATCACAAAAAGTTGGGTCAATTTAAAAAACTTACAATGGGTACAAATTTATTTTCAGATGCTTCTCTTTGTATTGCTCCCTAAAATGCACCCTATATTTACATACATACAAATCAATCAAAGCATACTGAATGATTACTTGATTAAGAACCAAAACTTTTGAGATCAGTTTCATACATGAATACGAAGAAAGCACTGTCATGCGTCTTTGTCTTGTTAGAATCATTTTCAGCCTTTCCTTTCTTAGCTATTTGAGCGGATTCTCTATTCGCAATAGGAAACCTACAAACAAAAACAAAGATATGATGATTAAGCTAACATCTACGTAGATATAAAATAAATAGATAACAAATAAGAAAATTGATATTTGAATATTTGAAGTCATTTTAATCTTTTCAAGACTTAAAAATAAAATAAAAAATTGTCTTTAAAAAAATTTGGTGAAAAAATGACCATTTTAAAGGGGTGAATCATTTTTTTGGAGCTCAATCGCAATGTTTGAAATATCTTAAAATAGTTGAATTAGTGGAGACAATTTTTAATCAAAATCTTGTTGTTTCCACATTGATCTTAATGTTCTAAAATAGTAAGCACCAAAATATATTTTGCAGAGGTAAAATACATTTTGGTCACACTCCCAAGATAACCTTCACTCAGCACTCCCAACACCTCAAAACAAACACATCAACTCTTCCATCTATTTCACCCATTCCCTACCTACCAACATTCAACCCCAAACCCACTACCCCACTATCATCATATATCATCATTCAAATATAAAATTTTCATTCCTTAAGAAATAAACCAAGATGTTGAATTTCTTTGTCAGATAAGGAAAAAGGCGATCAAAAAAAGATCAATCTCATACTTTAAGAAAGTCACAAATCTTACATTAGACGATTATCGAATAGCCGAAAATCTGATTTAGAATAACAAATAAAACAAACGATTAACATTAGTTAGTTAGTTCTAATATTTTTCAATGTCCCCATAATACCACACCCCTTGTTTCTAAACCCAACCTTACCCGCTTCCAACCACCATCCAAACCGAGACACCCCATTGACCTGCTGCTGCCATTACTACTCCCCACGCTCACACCCCAATTCCTCCTACACCTTCTCCCATCAACACCACACAACCTTTTTTGGAAACAAATTTTGAACAATTACATTACATAAGAATAGTGAAATATATAAATAGCATAGACCTCTACAAACACCAACCTCCCTCCATCGCTAACACCACCTCCCTTTAAATTAAAAATCAATTTGAAGCCACAAATCAAAACAAAATCAAATTTCTACCACAAATGTGAATAAACCCAAAAAATAAAAAAATGAATAATACAGATACATACAATTATTCATCATTACAACATTCTCATAAATTTTTTCTTCATGAATGAACAGTTCATTAAAAAGTAAAATGTTCTTCTTAAAAAAACGGTAAAACATAAATCTTGAAATTTTAGTTTAAATTAGAAAAGTTGGAACAATCAGGACAAATTTCACATGGATCAATTTCAAGTTAATATAGCAAAAAAGTTAATACAGATCTGTAATTGTCCTCTTAATTATACATGGAAATCATCCATGTATAAATTGTGGATATGAAAAAAAAATATATCAAATGAATCAAAATCTGAACAGCAAAAAGAATCCAAATATGTTATACCAAAAGATAAAGAAGAGATTAAAGACTCATCGACCTTTAAAGTCGTACCGATCTTTAAACAAACATCATATTGTGAATCTCTTCAGTTTAATCCAAAAATGAGTTTGGGATCCCCATATGACTGTGAATCCACGGAGACAGGGGATGACAGGGCTAGTACGGCTTTAATCTTGTCATCCTTATTTGCATCCCCATTTGACTTCAAAACAACCCAAGAATTTGAAGATGACAAAAACGGTTTAGTGGGTGCAGGAGTGGAAGTTGAAGAAGATGAAGACGAAATCTGGGAGGGTAGGAACTCATTATAAATGATCGAAGACAAAGAGAGGGAGACACAAATAAATATTGTGGCGTTCTATTTTGATTTCGGCCGTGACGAGAAGAAAAAAGGAGATAGAAAGGAAGAGAAATAAGTGAAGGGTTTAATAGCGGTGGGGAGAGAAAAAAAGGAGTTCAAGGAAAAATAAAATTAAATAGAAAACCAAAGGTCATGGTAGAAATGTGTGGTAAATAGATGAGGAAAGAAAGTGGGGTATGATAAGGAGAGAAAGGGGAGGGGCTTCAATCAATTTTTCAACGTGACACTTGTAAAGAAGTAATTGATGATGCTGGAAACAACACCACCCTTCAAGGTGTTTGTGAGCTCAATTCAATGTTAACAATGGCAGCATAAGGGTACATACACATATAGTAGAAGGAGGTGAGGAGAAGAGGATTCACACCGAAATATAAGTGGTTCAGCCAATTAGGCCTACATCCACTGTGCAAGTGTATGATATGTATCACTGTATGAGGGCTCTAATAGCCATAGTTACAATATCTCAAGCTCTCTCTCTCTACTGTGTGTTTAGAGAAAGTTTCAGCTAGGGTTGCTCATTTTGGATACAACCTCTTCCGGATCTCGGAAGACGTTTACGTTTGACCCCTCTGCAGTCTTTGAGTTATTCTCAATCTCGGTCTCTTTGTATACAACCTCTTCCAAATCTTGAAAGACGTTTACGTTTGACCCCTCTGCAGTCTCTGAGTTATTCTCAATCTCGGTCTCTTTGGATACAACCTCTTTCGGATCTCGGAAGACATTTACTTTTGGACCCTCTGCAGTCTCTGAGTTATTCTCAATATCGGTCTCTTTGGATACAACCTCTTCTGGATCTCGGAAGACGTTTACGTTTGACCCCTCTGTAGTCTCTGAGTTATCTTCAATCTCGGTCTCTTTGGATACAACCTCTTTCGGATCTCGGAAGACGTTTACGTTTGACCCCTCTGCAGTCTCTGAGTTATCTTTAATATCGGTCTCTTTGGATATAAACTCTTCTGGATCTAGGAAGATATTTATGTTTGACCCCTCTGCAGTCTCTGAGTTATCTTCAATCTCGGTCTCTTTGGATACAACCTCTTCTGGATCTCGGAAGACGTTTACATTTGACCCCTACGCAGTCTCTGAGTTATTATCAATCTCGGTCTCATTGGATACAACCTCTTCTGGATCTCGAAAGACATTTACGTTTGACCCCTCTGCAGTCTCTGAGTTATCTTCAATCCAGGTCTCTTTGGATACAACCTCTTCCGGATCGCGGAAGATGTTTACGTTTGACCCCTCTACAGTCTCTGAGTTATTCAGAATCTCGGTATCTTTGGATACAACCTCTTCCGGATCTCGAAAGACGTTTACGTTTGACCCCTCTGTAGTCTCTGAGTTATCTTCAATCTCGGTCTGTTTGGATACAACCTCTTCCGGATCTCGGAAAACGTTTACGTTTGACCCCTCTACAGTCTTTGAGTTATTCTCAATCTCAGTCTCTTTGGATACAACCTCTTACGGATCTCGAAATACGTTTACATTTGACCCCTCTGCAGTCTTTGAGTTATTCTCAATCTCGGTCTCTTTGGATACAACCTCTTTCGGATCTCGGAAGACATTTACGTTTGACCCCTCTGCAGTCTCTGAGTTATCTTCAATCTAGGTCTCTTTGGATACAATCTCTTTCGGATCTCGGAAGATGTTTACGTTTGACCCCTCTGCAGTCTCTGAGTTATTCTCAATCTCGATCTCTTTCGATACAACCTCTTCCGGATCTCGGAAGACGTTTACATTTGACCCCTCTGCAGTCTTCGAGTTATTCTCAATCTCGGTCTCATTGGATACAACCTCTTCTGGATCT
Source organism: Sambucus nigra (assembly GCA_949130495.1). Taxonomy (NCBI): domain Eukaryota; kingdom Viridiplantae; phylum Streptophyta; class Magnoliopsida; order Dipsacales; family Adoxaceae; genus Sambucus; species Sambucus nigra. The sequence goes on from OX422222.1 coordinate 314,815,761, forward strand.
CGGAAGATGTTTACGTTTGACCCCTCTGTAGTCTCTGAGTTATGCTCAATCTTGGTCTCTTTGGATACAACCTCGTCCGGATCTCGGAAGACATTTATGTTTGACTTCTCTGCAGTCTCTTTCTGATCTCGAAAGACGTTTACATTTGTAAATATAACGTCTTCCAATACAGCGCAGAAGAGAAATAAGGTGGATATGGACACCCTTATAGTTGGGTTCTCCCGACTCGACTACAAAGGCATCTTAGCCCCACATGATGACCCTTTGGTAATTACAATAAGGGTGAAAGGATCCGAGGTGCAGAGAATTCTCGTGGATGGGGGAAGTTCCGCAGATGTGATGCCCAAAGAGGAAGAGGTTAGATTTACAACTTCAAGCTTTGCCACTGACTTGGCCTCTTCCACATGATCTTTCCTATCAGCAACCTCAGAACCACCCCCCGCAAGTCCTCCGCATATGGTGCTAATACCAAAAAAGATCATACCAACCCTCTTTACTGGGGTGTTGTCATCTTTCGGAGGGAGGTCCGGATCGTCTTCGTCATCTCCGTCTGAGCCACCATCTCTTCTTGCTGGGGCATCGTCGCAACATCTATCGTTCCTCTTCTTTTTAGGGTCATCTCTTCCCTTTTTGGGAGCTTTGCCATCAACATATTTCCTCAACTTCCCTGACTTCAACATCTTCTCAATCTCATCCTTCAAGGCGAATCACTTGTCTGTTATGTGGTCATGGTCTTGGTGGAATTCACACCACAAGTTCTGATTCCTCTTATGTGGAGGAGCCTTCATCTTTTCTAGCCATCTCAAGGATCGGTCATTCTTGATCTCATTCAGGATGTGTTCGCAGCTTACCGTAAGAGGGGTACAATGTGCAAACTTGTCATCAGCAGACCTCTTCTTTCCATCCTTCTTCCTTTGGGACTTTCCGCTACCATCGCCGTTCTCATCCTCATACTTAGCGGCCATAGCCTCTTCAGCATTCATGACCTTCCCCGCAGTTGCTAATAGCTCCGCTATGGATTTTGGAGGGTCTTCCGCAAGTTTCCACAATAACCTCCCCTTTTGAAGACCTACTATAAGGGCGGTCATGGCAATATTCTCTTCGTAATCCTCAACCTCAAGTTTTTCTTTGTTGAATCTGGCGATGTAGTCTCTTAGGCTCTCGTGCTTGCCTTGCTTGACATACAACAAATGGTTGGTCTTCTTTTGAGGTCTTACCCCAAAGCAGAAATTATAAATGAACCGTTCAGACAAGCCCTTAAAGTTCTCAATTGAATTCTTTGGAAGAGAAGTAAACCATATGTGCGCAGCTTCCGTCAAAGTCTCGAAGAAGGCCCGACACTTTATCTCATTCGGTATTGAGTAAATGTTTGCTGCTGACTAGTGCATCTCAATATGATGGACAGGATTGGTGCTACCGTCATACTTGGGAGTCACCGCAGGTGGCTTGAACTTGGCTCGGGTAGGGAAGCTCACTATCTTAGCCACGAATGGAGATCCTTCTGAGTAACCCCTTTGTAGTGGGTCCGTACTTTTGATGAGGTCTACTATCTTGTTCTCAAGACGTTGGATGGAGTCATTCCATGGCCTTGCAACGTTGGCCTGGCCGAGGTTGTCCCCAGCCACCTCCAAGGGGTGGACCGAAGGTTCCCCAGCCGCGGCACAACGCCTGATGTTGACCTCTTCTTGGTCTCTTCCTCGTCCTTGATGAGGCCAACGTTGCCTCTCTTCCCTTTGTGAGCCAGCTTCACTTCTCGACCTTGACAACCTTTATCTTAGGTCATTTACGGGGCCGAGCCTTTGAAAGGCCGACCCTCTGCTTAGTCGATCAAAGGCTGATCCTCGTTGTTGGGCTTCTTGACCTCTTCTGCCCCCACAACCTTGGATTAGTTGGATAGGACGAACTATATTGTTTGAAACCTCATACGGCTCCCAACATTCTTCCGGAACATCTTTCGCCTCTAGATCATAATACATGTCCTCAGGGCAAGGGTTTCCCTGCCTCCCCAGGCGCAAGCGCCTAGGGTCAGCAACATCCCTCCTCCGCTGGGGTGTAGGTTGGTCTTTCCGTGGTGCCTGGGGTGGTCCCCTGGCGTCAGGATGAGGCTGAACAGCCGCCGGAGTGATCATTTTCGATGAAACTCCAGGTGGCCTCATCATACTTTGGCTGAGCTGTGCAAATTGCTCCTACATTGCTTGTTGCGTTGCAGCCAAAGACCTCAAGGCTGCGACCACCTCCACCATTTCGGACTGGGGCGGTGCCTGGCTGGAGCTAGGTCCCCCCGCACCAGGCGACGGAAGAGGTAGTGGTAGTTCCGGTGCCATGTGTTAGCACAAAAGAGTTGGTGTAGTAAATGAGCTTAATACCTTATAGGACCTCTTTCACTAGTTAAACAGCTCCGCGCTAGGGGGAGGCCTGGTTCACCACCAGAGTCTTCGGTGAGGTTAAGCAGAAAAAGAGGAAGAGATAGCTTCTCATTCCCACAGACGGCGCCAAAATGATGATGCTGGAAACAACACCACCCTTCAAGGTGTTTATGAGCTCAATTCAATGTTAGCAATGGCAGCATAAGGGTACATACACATATAGTAGAAGGAGGTGAGGAGAAGAGGATTCACACCGGAATATAAGTGGTTTAGACAATTAGGCCTACATCCATTGTGCAAGTGTATGATATGCATCACTGTATGAGGGATCTAATAGCCATAGTTACAATCTCTCAAGCTCTCTCTCTCTACTGTGTGTTTAGACAGAGTTTCAACTAGGGTTGCTCATTTTGGATCCTTTGCAAGGTAGAGGATGACCTCTATATATAGTACCTGGGGGGTGTAATGTACCCCCTATGCATGCAATGAGCATGTGTGTGTTGATCTAGCCAATCTGATGAAGACATCTGTCACTGTCACATGTAGATAATGATGATGAAATATTCCCTCCACATGAGGGGAATGATTTGTTATAACTGATTTGTGTACACGTGTTCCCAACCACATATATGCGCATAAGAGCTCGGTTATCTGTGATTGGTCCCAACCTTGTCCTTGAAGAGGACGAGGTTGGTGTGGTAGGGAAACTGCTTGATCAGTGGTGACCTTGGCTTACCAGCAGAGCCGAGGTAAGGCATGCGGGACTACAACGTCGGCTTGGGCCGAGGTAATAGTGGAGTAGTAGGAACGTCGGCTGATTCATAGCTGAGGCTGGTTATGATGGTGGGATTGTTCTTGTAACCTCGGCCTGCACCTAGCCGAGGTTGTCATACTTGGGTGGCCTGTTGAATAACCCCCCATGGATCATGAAGACCTCTCTTGTCGAGGTAGCTAGTAACGTCCACCATGGACGACCTTTTTTGGACGAGACTGTTGGTTGTTGATCTATGAGGCTGAGTTCGAGGCGGAGCTATTGTATGAGAGTTATGAGGCTGAGGCTGAGGCTGAGGCTGAGGCCAACGTATTCTGTTCTTACCCTTATCTGGATGACTCTGCCAATGATTAAGCTATGGCTAGCCCTGTTGAGGCCGAGCCTTATCTGGATGACCCTGCCAATGATTAAGACATGGTCGAACCTGTTGAGGCCGACCCTATTGAGGCCGACCTTGTGGAGGTCGACCCTACTGAGGCCGACCCTTATCTGGATGACCCTGCCAATGATTAAGTCGTGGCCGACCCTGTAGAGGCTGACCCTGTGGAGGCCGACCTTGTTGAGGTCGACCCTACTAGGGCCGACCTTTATCTGGACGACCCTCCCAATGATTAAGCCATGGCCGACCCTATTGAGGCCGACCTTTATTTGGATGACCCTGCTAATGATTAAGCCGTGGACGACCCTGTTGAGGCCGACCCTATTGAGGCCGACCCTATTGAGGCCGACCTTACTGAGGCCGACCCTTATCTGGATGACCCTGCTGAGGATTAAGTCGTGGCCAACCCTGTTGAGGCTGACCCTACAGATATCGATCCTTATCTGGATGACCCTGCTGAGGATATGTGAGGCTATTATGAGATGTGATGCCCGTCGTCCTAAGAGACGAGGGTACATTTTGGTCATATCAGTAATTAGTTTTGTTAAGCATTGGGAAACAGAGAATGTACATGTGGATAGTCTATTTGATCAGAAATACTTAATTTTTGTAATGCATTTTATAATATATAAAAGATATAGATTCGCATGCACGTGATTGTAACGTGTGAGTATACTTCTTGTATATATACTTCTTGTATATTCCCACTGGGCATAGGCTCACACCCTCATTTTGTTATGGCAGGTTAGGTGAGGGTTGGTATTTTGGGGGCGTTATACAGGTAAGTGTACTTTATTTATTTTACATTTGTAGCTCTATCTACTTGAACTCGGGGTGCTCCCCATGGGTCCCAAATGTAGTTTATCTTGAAATTGAAATCTCATGCAAAACGAGTGAAATGTTAATCAAAATAAAATTGAACTAGAAACATTATACAGGTTGTTACATTGAACTTCACACCTAACGACTCGATTCGGATTGGGTTGACCATGGGTAACCCATAAATCGGGGTCGAAAAGTTACATGAAATCCACAGAGACTAGTTGTTAGAATTATATCTGTTTAATACTTCAGGAATAATAGTGTGAAAGATATCGGATAACAAAAAGAAAAGATAATCTAGTCATGTGTATTTAAACTACGATCGACAAAAGGAATAAAACTATAGATTGAGACTAATATTCCTCACCTCGGATTAATTAGTATAAATGGTTACATGGGACTATAAGTTTATCAAGATTGAATATCATTTCAACAATTAATTAGATCTAGGATTGTCACCCCCTAAATCGTCATAAAAGCCTACTGTGATTTTGGCATCAACAAATACCCCGGAAATCACACACGCAAGGTTGTAAATATGAAGCATACATGATATAACTCATTCAATCTCCTTGGAATATGATCAATAAAAACACAATCGAATTAAACTCATAAACTCCATCACCAAAGCTAAGAAACCAAATTAACCCAAGGTACGTTCAATCAATCTCAACCAAAACTAAATTAGCTACACAACATAATGAAAGACATAAATTAAATGCAAGAAAGTAAGGAAATAAATAAATAAAGCAGTAAACCTAAGTTACAAAGCAAGTAAATAAACAACAAAGCAAGTAAATAAACAATAAATCAATAAATAAACATTGGAAGATTGGATTAAAGAGGAAGAAGATGAATAGTATTCTTACACAACCAATATGGGTAAACCCTAGGAGGGTGAAATGGCACACCTAAAGTCTTGTCCAAACAATAGCTTCCTAAGAGAACCAAAACCTAAAACTAACTAAAAGAATAGATATTCATAAAATAAAAGTAAGGTTTTATTTATAATAAGTGGGAAAGACAAAATGGAAAAAGAAATTAAAATGGAAAATTACCGGATATCGGCTACGACCGGTCAACCACGGCAAGGGGGTCGGCCGATCGGGTCCAAGGATAGAAGTACCATGTTTCATTCATAGTCAAAATATTGAATTACCGATCAACCGGGGGCTGAGGGCTGGTCGACTGGTCCCCTGTTTTCAGGCCTCCTTTGGTTTTCACATGGGAGGAAAAGTGCTTAACAGAAATGGCCATAACTTCTTCGTCTGAACTCAGAACGGCGTGTTGTTTACGACCACGCGAAGCTAACTCAACGAACTACACTTATGTGTAATTCCACTGAGTTGGAGATAAAGTGTGAATTGAATAAATTTGCTTTGAAGTTGTGTTCGATGATGAAACTTCTCTGAAATGCAACGATTCCTCACTTGGAGCGTTCCAATACCTACAAAAGTTCAATTAAGGCTTGAAAAGCATATAAACATACATAATAGAGGTTGTCTGGTTAAAGACCATAAATATAGTCATAAAAATACAAAAAGTGCTTGAATGCATAAAGATAAATGGTCCAAGTATGCAATATTCGTGACGTATCACATCCCCTAACTTAGACATTGCTAGTCCCTAGTGATGAAACAAACAAAACCAGACCACAAAAGGCAGTGCAAAACCTATATAAGCATAAGAATATATAAATGCCACTTTTGTAGGGAACACGATTGAATTTAGCATATGCAATAAGTCGTTAAACCCCTAGGTTACCCTAGTATACGAGTGTTCTCTCGTGATGGTTTCCAGGGACGAAACCCACAAACAAAAATGTTTCCTCAAAATATATGCCCAACCAACATGTGACAAGACGGACAATAATGAAAAAGATTTCAAACACATTATTAGCAAAGTAAACGAATTCACACAAAAGTCAGTATTATTAACATTATGGAATGAACTTCATGGACTTGAAACCTTAAAGTGGGACGAAAATTGAGCGTATGCAAAGTATGGTTTGGCAAAAACTTAAATAAACCAAATAAGTGTTAAAGCGCGCATAAGTCACTCCTCATAGGATATTACATTCAACAAATGAAATCATTATTGTGGGTACCCGAATTTAGCATTATGGGCCCGAACGAGTAGCCTAATAAAAACGGCCCAAAATTCGGACCCCATGCCTTAACTAAATAGGATTACGACTTAGTCTCCTCCCATGCTTTCGTATAAGAGATGTTCCAGGAAAAGATGGTAAATATGGGGGAGTCCAACACCCCCACTCCCCGAAGACAGACATGTATATAATAAACCCTAAGTCTGGGGTAAAAGACACACACTGTATTCTCTGTAAATGCTCCCCGGAGTATATAGAAATAATACAGACTGCACCACCGTGGACGTAGGCATTCTTGCTGAACCACGTACATATTGTGTTGTGTGATTGGTATTTTATCTTTTTTATTTTCCTTAGTGGTTGCGCTTCTCTCATTTATTTTTGTTGAATATAATTGTCAACACAATTGGCGACGTCTGTGGGAACGTTTGTCTTCCCTGAGAAAGTCCGCACCAAAAAAAAAAGTTTGAAATGTCTGGTCACAGCAGTAACGCTCCTCAAGCAGGAGATATCCAAGAATAACCTACTCCACTCCGGATCATATCTGAAGTTCGGCGTTCAGATCAGAGGGCTCGCCCAGAGAGGCCAGCCTCCGAGGAAAGCCAAGGACCAGCAAGGTCCACGCAAATCTCCAGACTGATTGATGCCTATGAGGCAAGGCTCTAAGAGCAAAGGGAGTCCTCTCGCAAGAAGGAGGCTGAGAATGCTCGCCTCAAAAGGAAATTAGAGAGGATGGAGAAAGAACTCCATCGCAACACTAGGCGATCTCCATACCGCACTCTTAGCCCTCAGGCGAGCAAGTCTCGCAGCCGAGGAAGAAGCCCTAAGCGTGGGTCCTAAAAGAATGAGAGACACGAGTCAAGCAACGACTCACTCGAGCACCAGCGACCGGCTCACCATTACAGGAGCCCATCTTGCAGCAATGAGAACATATAAAAATTTATCCGAAGAGAGATGGACCAACACCCAGCACATCGCAACGCAAGATCAACCAGGGAGCTTGCTAGACGAGCTCTTAAGACCCAGATAAAATCCCCTTTCTCGAGGGAAATAGAGGAAGAAGAAGCCCCCAAGAAATTTGCTATTCCAAGATTCAAGATTTATGATGGAAAAACTGATCCTATTGATCACGTTAGGCAGTACAGGCAACCCATGACCCTATGGAACCACCGAGATGCGTTGATGTTTCAAATTTTTCCCTCGAGCTTGCATGATGTGGCACAAAAATGGTTCGAAAGGCTCCCTCATAGGTCCATCTAGAGCTTTGAGTCCCTGGCCGAGCTTTTTATGGCCCGCTTCATTACTAGTAGCTCCCATCCCAAACGGATGGATGCTTTGCTAATAATGAAGAAGACATCTCAAGAGACGCTCCGAGACTACGTGAAGAGGTACTCGGAGTTATTAAATAAGGTCGAAGACTGCTTGGAGCAGGTAGAAATGGCCTCCTTCAAAATTGGGCTACCCAACTCTTCCCTTCTGTACCAGTCCCTGACAAAGAAAGATGCCACGGCCATCGACGACCTGATGGCTCGCATCAAGAAATAGGCCAAGGTGGAGGATGTGACCCGTTTCAGCACAAGGGAGAATAGTCGAACTAAGCTCGCTGCCAATGGCAATGACAAAACTGAGAACCAGAAAAAAGGAGGAAAGAATGGGGGCAAGAATGGTTCCAAGAACGGAGGCAGAAACGATGTGGAAAAAGCATTTCAGGCAGTCAACACTGTCTTCAGAGAAGTGATTTACAAGATTCTCGCAAAAATCAAAGACGAGCCATTTATTAAGTGGCCCAGAAAAATGGGAGGAGATCCCTCAAAGATAAATAACGCGCTGAGATACGCCTTTCATAAAGAAGGAGGACATAAGACTGAGCATTGCAAAGCTCTTAAGTCCTACCTCGAAGAGCTGGCCCAGTCTGGGCATCTGAACGAATTTATGGAAAAGAAGGCAGAGAAAGTCGCTGTCAATGGAGAGGTAAGACCTGACAACGTACTCAAAGACGATGCTGGCCATGAATTCACAGTAATTCAGGGGGCATATGATGTGAAGAAGATTCAGGGGAATTCATCTCGGATGGAGGTAAAGAAGCTTACAGCAGTGATGCAAGCTTTCCAGATCGATCCAGCAAAGACCCAATCAGGAAAACATCGGTGAGCAGATGACATCGACTATAGTAAACATATCGTGTTCACAAATGAAGATCTGGTGGGAGTAAGAACCCCACATCATGATGCCTTGATCATTACGCTCAGGATTGCCAACTATGATATCGACAAGTTGCTCGTCGACCAAGGAAGTTCATCCGAGGTAATGTATCTCGATATGTTCAGGAAATTGAAGTTGAGCATCGCCGACCTGAAGGAGGCCACTGTCCCTCTAGTTGGCTTCGCTAGAAAATTGACTATCCCGCTGAGAAAGATTGTTTTGCCGGTAAGGGAAGGAAGTATCTCTAAGATGATTGAGTTTCTGGTAGTCGACATTGACTCACCGTACCAAGCCATCCTCGGTAGAGGATGGCTACATGCGATGAAGGCAGTCCCCTCGACCTACCCTTAGAGACTCAAGTATGTAACCGAGCGAGGAGTAATGGAGATCCACGGTGACCAAGCTATGGAAAGAAGGTGCTTCATAGCAGCCATCCGCCCTAGACCAGAGAAGAAGGCCAAAAATCCCAACGAGAAGGGCGAGGAACAAGAAGGTCTGATACCTTTAAAATAGCAGTTAAGGTACGGAAGATCGGGAATGGAAGAGACCAGGCTCCTTCCATCTGAGCAAGTCGTGGAAAACCTGGAGGAAGTCACAGCTGGTGGTAGCGAAAAGGACAGGGTATTCTTGATTGGAGCTTCTCTCACAAATCAAGAAAAAAAGGAATTAACTATTTTGTTGAGAAGCGACGTAGATGTTTTCGCATGGAAACCATACGAACTGCCTGGAATTGATCCCAATGTGGTTTGTCATCGGTTGCATGTTGACCCCACTTTCAAACCTATCACCCAGAAGGCACGGTGAACTGCGCCTGAGAAGGCAAAAGCCCTAGAAAAAGAGGTTGAGAAATTACTGGATGCAGGGTCCATATGGGAGGTCCAATTGCCCAAATGGTTATCCAACCCAGTAGTAGTTTTAAAGAATAATGGGAAATGGAGAGTCCGCATCGACTTCACTGACCTTAACAGGGCTTGCCCTAAGGATAGTTTCCCCCTCCCAAAAATTGACCAATTGGTGGACGCCACAGTGGCTCACGAAAGAATGAGTTTTCTGGATGCATATTCGGGATATCATCAGATCCCTCTATATGCACCAGACTAGGACAAGACAACATTCATCACTATCGTCGGATTATATTGTTACAAAGCATGCCCTTCGGGGTCAAAAATGCAGGGGCAACCTACCAGCGACTAGTCACCAAGATGTTCAAAGACCAAATGGGAGACACCATGGAGGTCTACATCGACGATATGCTCGTCAAGAGAAGAAACAAAGAAGACCACCTCTCAAACCTATCGAGAACCTTTGAGATCCTCTAAAAATACCGAATGAAGCGTAACCCAAGCAAGTGTTCTTTCGGTGTCCAGTCAAGAAAATTTCTTGGGTACTTGGTTAGTAAGAGAGGCATCGAGGCTAACCCGGACCAGATCGACGCAATCAACAGGGTGCAGCCCCCTCGCACAATACGAGACGTAAAGAAGCTCACCGGCATGCTCGCTGCCTTAAACCGTTTCATCTCAAAGTCCTCCGAGAAATGCAAACCGTTCTTCCAGCTCCTAAAGGGAAGTAAGACAGTAGAATGGAATCAAGATTGCTCGTGAGAATTGAAAGAGCTCAAGGACTACCTTAGCTCACCACCCCTGCTCGTCATATCCCAAGAAAGAGATTCCTTATACTTGTACCTCTCCATCTCAAGCCATGTCGTGAGTTCTGCGTTGGTGTGCGAGAAAGCAAGAATTCAGCACCCCATTTATTACGCGAGCAAGACTCTATTAGAGGCTGAGCAGCGGTACCTACCACTAGAAAAGCTCGCCTTTGCACTTGTAGTAGCTTCAAGGAAGTTGAAGCACTATTTTGAAGCTCACACCATCATTGTTCTTACATCATATCCCCTTAAAGCAATCCTGAGGAAAGAGGACTTATCGGGCAGACAGACTAAATGGTCAGTCGAGCTCGGACGATTCGACATCTAATTTCAACCAAGGAATGCAATCAAGGGATAAGTACTTGCTGATTTCATAGCTGAATTCACAGGTGAGCCTCCACCAGAACAACTTCAACCGATGAAGCAGAGAGATAACCACGCAACAGAAGGAGTTTGGAAATTATTTGTTGATGGAGCCTCCAACTCAAAGGGGGCAGGAGTGGGCATTGTGCTTATTAATCCAGTAGATACAACCCTCGAATAAGGAATCAGGCTTGGATTTGAAGCCTCCAATAATGAAGCGAAATATGAAGCTTTGATAGTCGGCCTTCAAAAGGCACACACTTTAGGAGTGACGCAGTTATAGGTGTTCGGTGACTCACAATTAGTCTCCAATCAGATAAGTGGAGACTAGAACACAAGAGACGAAAGAATGGCGGCCTATCTCGCCTTGGCCAAAAGGCTAATGGCTAGCTTCAAAGAAGTCAGTGTCCAGTAATTTCTCAGAAGAAAAAATAGCCACGCTGACGCCCTGGTAGCCCTGATCTCGGCAATCAATTCTAACTTGAAAAGAACGATCCCCATCGACTTCCTCGTTCACCCGAGCATCAACCAGAGTACCAGGCGCGGAACCTGTGCTCCAGATTGAATCAGCACCCAGTTGGACAAACCCTTTAAAGTAATATTTGAAGGATGGTACGCTTCCAAGTGATAGGAAGATCGCTCATCAGATAAGAGTCAAAGTTGCTCGCTTTCACTTATCTCCTGAGGGCAAGTTGTATAAAAGATCGTTCTGTGGCACTTACCTGTAATGTTTCACCCGAGGAATGTCGAGCGTATTCTACAAGAGCTCCATGAAGAAATCTGTGGGATCCATATAGGAGGAAGATTACTAGATTTTTGAGCTATGAAGGAAGGCTACTGGTGGCCATATATGCAAAAAGATTCAGCAGTATACGCTCGCAAGTGCAAGAAATGTCAACTACACGCCCCTATAGTTCACCAACCTGCCAGCGACCTAAAATCACTCACCAGCCCCTAGCCCTTTTCCCAATGGGGAATGGACATCGTAGGACCACTTCCTACCGCCGCCGGTAACTGCAAGTATCTGTTAGTCGCAACGGATTACTTCACCAAATGGATCGAGGCAGAGCCACTGGCCAACATCCGAGATGCAGATATGATGAGATTCATATGGAAGAACATAATTACCCATTTTGGAATCCTTAGAACCATCATCACAGATAATAGAACACAGTTCGAGAGTGGCCCATTCCAGATCTTCTGCAGTAAGCATGGGATCAGACACTACTTCAGCTCGGTGGCGTATCCTCAGAGCAACGGTCAAGCTGAGGCTTCCAATAAAATAGTGATCGATGGGATAAAGAGACGATTAAAGCGATCTAAAGGTGCATGGGTAAACGAGCTGCCTCATATTCTGTGGGCTTACCGCACTGCCCCACGTCGAGCAATGGGGAAAACCCCATTTTCGCTAATATATGGAATGGAGGCGGTCATCCCACTAGAAGCAGGACTACCAACTATGAGATCCACCCTTATCGACCAAGGCCAGAATGATGCAGCATTTCTCGCTGAACTCGATCTAGTAGACGAGCACAGAGAACTTGCATTAGTGAAATTAGCGAGCTACCAGCAACAGCTCACAAGACACTATAATAAGAGAGTCAATCCAAGGGCATTCCAAGTAGGTGACTTTGTCCTAAGGAAAGTCCTTGGCAGCGCAGTAAAACTGTCGTATAGCAAATTGGGCCCAAACTGGGAGGGACCATTCAAGATAACAAGAGATGATCTGCAAAGAGCCTATCACTTAGAAACGCTGGAGGGCAGAGAGATACCCCGAGCATAGAATGCGGTAAATCTTAAGAAATTCTATTTCTAGTTTTTCTTTGGTTTTCTTTATCAGTTTATGCAAATGGCAACTCATTTACTCGTGATCAATGAAAGTTGTTTGGCAGTTGCATTATATAGGGTGTTAGGTAATTAATATATGGACTTTATAACTTGCACACCCTTTCCAAGTGACAGTCACAGTACTCAATAACAATAGCAGGGAAAACACCCTCCTCGGGTTTTCGTTATGAAGCACGAGCAACCTCTTAGCATTGCCCCTGGCAATATATGAAGCCCTACAGGAGATCCTTAGGCAACTCGGCCAAGTCAAATTGGTCTCCAGATAATGTTTGGTCAACAAAACCCTGATCGGATAGAGTATCCAACACTAGGTGTGTCCTCACCAATTGTCACACTTAGGCCTAAGGGAGTGTGACAACACGACCTAAAAGGTAAAGTAAGGCAGAATGGTATCTCATAAGCATACTGGACTGGAGGGACACTCACTCGATAATACAAACTTACCAATCTTGTCGGCCAAGAGAGGCCCAAGATTATTAAGCAAAGAACAAATGATGCAAAAAATATGGAACACTTGTTTAGTCGACGAATTCGCCCAAAACATAAATTTTATATTATTTTCACAACAGAAATGTACAACTCGTGTATAATCGGAGAGATCGCCCAAAGCATCGATACTACATTATTTCATTACATATATGTACAGAATTACAACTATGTAAAATCTTAATGAGGCCGAGGCCTCTGAACAAGATAATCAGCTACTTGTGCTCTTCGACCGTCATCCGGGTGAGGAGCTAATTCTTCATCGACCTCGTTCGCATCTGACTCCAATAGCTGTCGAGGGATGGCATCGATGGGGATCCACTGATCATCCCTCCTGAAGGGGTTAGGACTTAAAATGGAAGGAGAAATCTCATGACGATACCAGAGCATTGAGTTCCTTGGAACTTGTAGCTCCCTTAGGGCACTCAACCATCCCCTAATAAAGGCGAGCTCTTCAAATTATGTTAGCCTCGTCGGAGCATCCGCCCAACCTTGGTCGTAACCATCAGCCCATACTCGTCGGGGTCCTCTCTTAAACAGATGCCTCAACCGTGTGACATCCTTTTGGAGCCCAGAAGTAATAACGTATGCTTAGCAGACATCTTCACGAAGCTCATACATTTCCCTACCTGGGTTCCTTGCATTCGTACCAGTCATAAAACGGTCGATGGGATAGAACCTCGTATCACCGGAGGAACGTCTCTCGGTCCTGCGCCAACTCGTGATGAGAAGGAACCCCTCAAAATGCGAGGCGCAGTGCTCGGCGCATGCTCCCTGAGGAGCAATACCTCTCTCCTCAAAGACTCATTTTCCTATTGAAGAATTTCCCCAACTTGGTTAATCTCGGTAGCATCAAGGAGCCTTGCCCCCAGGGTATTCACCTCCTTTTGAATAGAAGCTCCAACTTCTTCCATCTCCTGGAGCCTGTCTTTCAGTTTAATAACGAGCTCAGTCTGCTCTATGAAATGCTTGTTCCTCAATTGCAGCGATTTACAAATCCTCACGAAGGTACGATGAACTTCAGGACTTACATCAGGACCAGGGATTCTTCCCAATTGAGAAGTGGATGGTATATAGTCATCTACATCAACCAACTACAGGACATAAAAGAGCAGTAAAGGAAAAAATAAATCAGTACACTGGGGGAAAAAACCTTCTCATTTCATTAATATGCAAAAGGATCAGAGTACATCGAGGAACAGAAAGGAAGATTACAAACAAAAATATAAAAGTAACCCTAAGGGTAAATTAGCTGGCGACCTCGGGCTGCCCAGAAGAAGCTGGTTGCTTCCCCTTGTCAGCAGCAGTAGGAGCACCTCCCTCAGCAGGGACAACCTCTGTCGCCTGAACAGGAAGGGCATTAGCAGGAACTGACTGGGAGGAAGAATCAACACCTTTGATGGCTGGGGCAGGGACTTCATCCACAATTGGCTTTGGGCCTGGATCGTGCTCATCGAACATAAGAGAGGCAACGTCCACCCCGACAGCCAAGAGGGCTTTGTTCCGACCATTCTTGAAGTTCAGACGGCTGATGTAGTTTATCTGAACCTCAGCATCTTCATATGCGGTAGCCCACCTAGAGTTATACGAATCTTCCTTAACGGTGGCTGCCTCAGACTCCTTCTCCTTTATCTTCTCATTCAGCACCTTGTTCTCCTCCACGACTACCAGCTTGCTCGAGCAGACCAAATCATAAGCCTGTCGCAGCTCGCTCAGTTCTTTGTCCACTGCCTCCTTTTCTCAGTTGTCTTTGACAAGGTCCAGGTCAGAGGACGTTCAGGAAGCATCAACAACCTTCAAGCTAGCATCGAGCTTGGCACTCTTCACTCTCAAAGCAACATTCTGCTTATCCAGCTCGCCATTCTTATTGATCAGCTCATCGCGAGAGCGATAGAGAACAGCAAAATCAGTCATAAACTGCAAGTAAAAGAAGATATTAGAAGAAGGAAACAAACAGAATTTGACCAATATTAGAAAAGAGAAATAGACTTACCAAGGCTAGCCTCTGACTCGCTTGCAAGGCTAACTGGTCAGTCCCCATCGCCCTTTGGCGATCAACAGGAAGGACTGCTCTCTCGAGCAGCGCATGGGCTAATTGAGGAGAAGTGGCAACTGAGGCCCCCTCTGGCAACGCTGACACAGGCACTAAGGCCTGCCCAGCCTTTGTCCTCGCCTCCATTTTTCTCCTCTCTTCCTCTTTTTCCTTCTCCTTATCTACCCTCCTCCTCTCCTCGACATTCTTCCTCTCCTCAGTCTTCTTCTTCTCTTCTTCCCTTTTTCTCTCTTTTTATCTCACCTGCTCTTCTTCCTTTCTCTTCTTCTCCTGCTCCTGAGTAGCAGATCGAGAACCAGTAGCAACAGCCCCACTGCTGGACTTCTTCTTCTTTTACCTTTGAGCAAGGAGCACATCATCATCATCATCAGCAGCACGAATCAAGTTCTTTCTTGGGGAAACCATTTCCTAGTTGGAGCTGCTGGACGAACTCGAAGATTCTTGGGCTTCAAAAACCTCTTTTGAGCTAGAAAAACTGCCACTGCTGGAGCTCTCCTTGCCAAAAACACCTTCGGCACCTCCTCTGGTATTACTCTCGGAACTGCTCTCTTCCTCGTCCAACTGAATGGGATCAGCAGCAGCTTCTTCAGAGGTATCAAATTCAGGAATACTATCCATAGGCCTTGTGATAAAACTGGACCTAATATTCTTGTACTCGAGCAGGAAAGCGACAGACCGGGGATGTTCACCGTAGGCCAAAGGTTCCCTGATATTCCAAACTTTAATCCACTCGAAAGTTCGAACCTCGCTGAGGGAAGGCTTCAAGTTCTTTGTCTTCGCTGAAAGGAAAATAGGAAAGTATCAGAAAAATCACACATTAACAAAGAAATCAGAAGGGCAGAGCAAAGACTACCTATGTACTCTTCCCCATAAAAGGGGACAGTAAATCTATCAGACCTCGACCCCTCAGTATGAGGGGAGAACTACCAATTCCTAGAAAGAAAGCCATCTTGCCAGTAGTCCTTGTGGGAATCAGGTAATTTTACTACCAATACCCTATCAGGACTCCTGGCCTTGAGGTAAAGAAGACTAGAGCTAGTTCGAGAGAAGGAATAACAAAAGAATACTTCGGCGAGCCCTAAGTTAGTTCTATAAATTTGATTTATTCTATGGACACCATTAATTATCTTCCATACATTGGGCGAACAGTGTGCAGGGACAATGTTAAAATAACCAAAGAAATGAATAAACAAATTGTTTGGAGGAAAAGTAATCCCCCCTTAAGAAAGTAACAGGACATGAATCCAATGAGCACCCTCTATCTCTCTAACATTCTTACGGAGAGAGGCGCACTCAATCTCTACTCATTTTGGGATATTATAGAACTTCCTGAACTCAGACAATGACCTATTACCTATTTTTTACATTTATAAACCCTAAAAATAGCAAATTCAGAGAAAACTCAGCAAAAGAAGCACAAAGAAAGAGCAAAGAGGACTTACGAGATGAAAAGATCACGAGAGAGAGTGAAAGCAAAGAAAATGAAGGCCCAGAAAAGAAGACACGACAGCTGAAACTCGCAGAAGGTGAATAAACGCAGAGAAATTTGAAACAACAATGGTGGAACGCTGCTCCAAATGGTTTTTAAATGCTCCCAATCATCGCGCACAAGACACAAAGCAACTGCCGCCTAAATTAGTTCTCGACTTTGGGAAGAGTTACATGATTCACAAAAGTGTCATTATGGAAAATCATTTAAATTTATTGAGCCCAGCTTGTGGCCAAATAACTTTAGGGGCAATTATGGGTACCCAAATTTAGCATTATGGGCCCGGACGAGTAGCCTATTAAAAACGGCCCAAAATCCGTACCCCTTGCCTTAACTAAATAGGATTACGACTTAGTCTCCTCCCATGCTCTCGTATAAAAGATGTTCCAGGAGAAGATGGTAAACGTGGGGGAGTCCAACACCCCCACTCCCCGAAGACAGACATGTATATAATAAACCCTAAGTTTGGGGCAAAAGACACGCACTGTATTCTCTGTAAACGTTCCCCGAAGTATATAAAAATAATACTTGACTGCACCACCATGGACTTAGGCATTCTTGCTGAACCACGTACATATTGTATTGTGTGATTGTCATTTTATTTTATTTATTTTCCTTGGTGATTGCGCTTCTCTCATTTATTTGTGTTGAATATAATTGTCACCACAACTATGCTGGGAGGTAATATACAGGACATGCGGGCATAAAGAGTAAATATAAATGGAAACTAGGTTGTGCACATGTCACTAAAGAAGAACACTATATATAAAATGGAAAACAAGTAATCTCAATGAAAGATACCGTCATTAAGGGATGCGAAATTTATTTTCACAGATTATCAGAACTATTTAAACTTTTGAATTGAATCACCCTAGGATCATATAGGACTTTATAGGGTTGTAACGTAGGCTTGGGGTTAAGGTTATGAAATAAAGGGATTATGTACGGATTCAAAGGTGTTCAGGGATAAAAAACTTGGAATAATTGGAAATATGGACAACTACAAAATTAGAATACGATTCCATAACAAGCATTGGATATGCAATAGGAGAATGATGAGGATAATTGAACACTGTTGACACAAAAATTCTCCATCAACGAGGAGCATTCAGAAAAAGACACATGTCATCCTACGTGGCAATATTTATACTTATTCGGCACCCGAAGAGAGTTAGTGGGCACCCGAGGAGAGTTGTTCGGCATACCAACCAACATATGGCATACCAAGAAAGTCAAGGAAGACCAACCACCATAGAAGACCAACAGTTATATTCGTTGTATATAGATATAAATGTCTGAATGTTTAAAGACATTCTATCTCTTTAACTCCCATCACTATAAATACATGGATCCCCTTAGCCAAAAGGGGGGGAATATGGACAGAAATAAATTCTCTACACACCTCTCTCTCTCTACAACATATTGTGTTATTGTAAACCCCTGGGAATAAAATAACAGTGGGCGTAGGCTTTATTCATAGCCGAACCACTTTAAAAAAACCTTTGTCTCTTATGTGTTTGATGTGATCACCGTTTCATCTTCAATCATCATCTTCATACCTTCATTTTTATCTATTGTTGATGCCGATAAGATAACACAGATGCTATTTCTAGTCATCAACAGATTGGCGTCGTCTGAGGGAACGTGATACAAGCATTGTTCTCCACCAAAAGCTAAGTTTTTATTTTCTCTGCGTGTAATCAATTATACATACATCTTTTGATTTAATCATAATTTTTATATGAATGAATTCATTGATTAATTTAGGAATATGTGAAACAGTAGATTTCAAAATTTTATAAGTTTTGTACGAATCCCGAGTTATAGGGATTCTCAAAATTTTATGGGTATACATGTTTAAAGCATCGGTTAAATCAATTCATTCAAACCCAATATGTATCTGAATTTCATAATATGAAAAGATAATTTTTTCAAAAGAAATCATCTCAATTTGAGATTCAGAGTATAATTTGTGATGATTTATCGATTCAACGGATTATCTCTTGATTTTCAGAATATCTGGATTCTATACAATATATGACTTGCTGTATTGAAGATAGAGATCCATTTTCTCTCTCTTCAAGAAAAATTATTTCCTCTGGCATAGATGTTAACCATATCATTTCATTGTGTTAGTGAATTATACACTCAATTATTATTCCCATGTAGATCTGGACAACCTTGTCATATGTTGATAATCTTCATGGTTATTTTGAAACAAGTTTTGAAAGATCTTTAATCATATTTTTCTATCCGTAGTCAGAGAATGGGAAAAGTTAAAATCAAGAACAATTTTATTTCTTTAGAAAATCACAATTCTACCCAGATCTACTGTTCTCATCCATTTGATTTATACATGTTGTATTCAATATTTAAGATCTGTAAATCTTCGTTCCTCTAGTTCAAGGCCATTTTCTAGACAAACCGTTATTAGGGTTACATGGGGATAACGATTCACCTATTTTGATATTTCGCATCTTCTACATGGCAATAAAGATTCAAAAAGATTCTATTTACTTTAGGACACAGAACAAATTATTACATATAGATCTGGTTTACGGATTCTCTCTTATATCTTATTATGTTGATTTATTGGTGTATTCTTAAACTTGGCACCGAATTATCACTGGCCGTCAAAACTAGACTCAGACAACCGTATAATTTCAATCCCCCTAATTCCAGTGTTCTATGGCAATAACTAGATAGAATATGGAGAATTCCATGAGGTTATCCTCTTAATCAACGATTGAAACGTCTGGGAGACGAAAATCAAGCAATAACCCCACTACAACATCACTAGAATCTCCTCAGAACAACATTTTAACAGGTCGAGGGCTTCCTGACCACCCGTTATTGGTCGACGGTAATTGGCGACCTGAAATTTATGAGCATAAAATAAATATTTTTAGGAAGAAATTTATTAATAGGTATAATACAGTTCGAAGGTTTCCGACCTCCTATTTTACTGATCGACGAGATCTATTTCCACTCAGATGTATCTATATTTGGTCGGCCACGGTCGCCAATAAGTCTTCTTGGTCGGAGGCACCATCTAGTGCTGGTCGGCACAGCTAAACAATCGGCAATCATCTTCATCTTGGTCAGCTCTAATTTTGGTCGGTGACCATCCAACAACAACCTACCCCTGGTCGTCAACATCCACTGCTAGTCGGCACCATTTAAATTTGTAAATTTATGATCAGTCAAGGACCATGTATTCTACAACCTGAAACCTCCCAAATGCTGGTCGGTACTATCCAATGCCCAGACGGTAGTCCCATTGTTAGTCGGAGATCACATATGGTTGCTCGACTATAACTTATTCTTGGTCGGGTATATTTACTTATTGGTCGGAGACATTTGTTTTTAGGGTCGGCATTAATGGTCGACCTAATTCTATTGGTTCACCAGACCATCTATTGTTGGTCGGTGTAGGCTCCAGACCTTCTTTTGTTAATCGGTATCAATTGGTCAGCAGATTGGAAAGAATATTATATGTTGGTCGGCAATCGTCTAACAGTGATTTATTGTTGATCGGGAGCAGATCGACAACAACTATTCATGGTCAGAAGCCTCTATAAATATTAATCGGCTATTACTATAATATTGGAACATCTTTTGATCGACAACAGTGCAAAAGTTCGGTATCTGATCAGTTCTCAAAATACAACCCATTTTGGTTTGCAACTCAGGGGACACTTGGGTGACCATGTTGGGTCTCACCTGCTGCTTGAACGCAAATAAATTTAATTTTTCTAAAACCAATACTGGTTGTTTAATGATTTGGAAACTTTACAACTCACTCATGAAGGTACAAGTGTCGTAAAAGCTTTCCAATACGCGCAATTCGAACCATCGAAAATAGAAAATTTTGAGAATGGGGAAAATTCCATTTTAGCCGAAAATAGTTAAAGGATCTTAACGAAATAATTTATCGTTTTTGGCTCTGATACCAATTTGAAATGTAGAAGGTCCCCAAATTTTTAAATCAAAAATTCTTTTTACTTCAAAACTTAATTTCCTTTTATATAGATATGCAGAAGCGTAAGATGGTTCACAAAAAACACCAAATTTTAATTTACTTCAAATTAATATTTAAACCAAGTTGAAATTAACTTAAAACACACACAATTCAAATTTCACTTAAACACACTTAATTAACCCAAGTCCTAGAAATTTTGCCTAAGTCGTATTTTTCAATATTAATCAAATTAGGCCAACCCAAATTTTAACAAATTAGATTAATGACTTGAATTAATTACACATTACCCAATATTTAAATTAGCACCAAATTAGACATGTAGTGATTAAAATCATATTTTATCTTGAATTACCTAAGCATGCGTTCTAGGTGATATAGCAAGATAAAATAAACAATGAAACCACTACGCCGCGATGTACGAGGAAAAACCCACAACGAAAAAAAAAATCTCGGACGGCCCTAGCCTAAAATCCACTAAGTATGGTTTTACAAATACAAGACAGAAAGACTTACAACACTCGACTCGATCCCTCTCAAGCCCCGACGCTCCTTCTTGTAGACACCTCCACCTAACGAATAACCACGGAGCTCCACCGCGGTCTCGGAATCCACCGATCGGACTTTATATGGTCATCGTCACCTGAACAAGAAGCCTTTCTCCAAGTGGATAAATCAACGCAAACTTCTTCTTCTTCTTTGTTGGATTTAGAAGCAAATCCGAACGTCTCTTCAAAATGGTAGAGATGAAAAATCGATGCCAAAACGCCAAGCAATGTATATATATATGTGGAAGCTTGGATAAACAATATGGGTGAAAACTAAAGTGTAAAAGAATTTTTCTTTGAAAAATAGACACTTTAAAACATGAACTTTTTCTTTTTCTCCTTTTATTTCAAACTCTCTCTTCGAGATAGATGTTTATGAAAAAGTTAAGTTAGAAAAGTTCATTTCCGCACATATTGAATCTGCCAAAAAGTTAGTGGGAAAAACAAGAGGGAAGGTGGGTCAAAATGGCTCAAAACTGCCATTTAACTGTTCCCGCCAAATCTCGTTTGAACGACATTTTCGTTCGAATGAAATCTCGTTCGAACGAGGCTTCTAACGAAGTTCCAGTGTGAACTCGTTACAAATCTAGTTGAAAATCTCGTTCAAACAGCCATCTCGTTCGAACGACATTTCGAACGAAGTTCCAGTGGACAATATGGAAACTCGTTTGCAAACTCGTTCGAACGACATTTGGTTCGAACGAAAAACTCGTTCGAACGACATATCGAACGAACTTCCAAAAACTTGGAATTTTTTATTTTTAGCCCATAAACTTTATAAATTTATTTTAAAGTTTTATTAAAATCTTTCTGAAAATAAACAACAGTTTTAAATAAACGTACACTCGTAATAAAATGTTCCAAGCTCCTATATATATATATATTAAAATGCATTCATAACCCCAAACTAAGATACGGTTACAATAGGTTTAGATACCATTTCTCCCCCTATCATTCTCCCCCTTTTTGTTCAGGAATAGACAAAGGCTAAAGAACTAAAACCATTAACTTTTCTCCCCCACTTAAAGCATATTACCCTTAAACTAAACAAGGGATAAATAAAATGGGATAACAAGCTAAACATGAAAAAGTGATGAGAACATTAAAGCATATGGGCAACAAAAGTGATAACTAATCCAATAAATACTAATGGATACCAACTGAGATGTAAGAAACAGATACCAATATGATACATAAGTATTAAGCATGTGATATCAACAAAGAATGCAACAAGATGCATACCAATTATGAATTAAAGCATATATGGACTAGAAAGCAAGGAAAAGACTAAACAAAAATATCAAACATATGTATACATAAGATATACCTAATAGACGTAAGTACACATATATGGATATAAACACACAAATGACACAAAATATGATAATCTTTTCACACTCGTATGGCAAAAATGTGTTATATGGAAATGGAAGTGTTGGGGTGTGAACTAGCAACATTTAAATTTAGACCCAATCACTTAAAACATGTTCACGGAGTTGTCAATTGATTTCAAACTTCGTCACATTTGAATATAACCTCATGTGACAATATAGATTGGACTCAATGAACAAACATACACAATGCATACAAGCCTTGCATTTTGATGATTCTTCAAACCAATAGAGTCATGACATTGAAAACGCAACTAGGATAAATGGACATTGTGCAAACCATTGATATATCATCCTAACTCCCTCAATAAGAATATATTTTATTCTTTTAAATGAATAAATCAACTGAACATAGGCCTTGGCAATTATTTTTTCTTTTAATGCCATATTTTCTTTTAGGCCTTGGATCATGTATTTCTTTTAGGTCCAAACAAACTCTGGCTTACTATTCGCAAAGGATAATAAATCCTTTAGGAGCCCTTCCCCGTGCACATTTATATTTACCATATTTTTATTTCTCACAAATCTCACGTGCAACGGATTTTGACATGCACTAGTCCTCCTAGGTCACAAATATGTGGATGACAAGATTGGTAGGAGAACATCTCACAAAGCTCAAATATAACATGTGACAATTAAATTTCGAACGAGCTCATGCATGTGTGAATTGAGGCATATAAAAATAGAATCCATTATATCAACACAAAATCCAACTACTCCATGTAAGCATGGTAAAGAACATAATAAGGATTGACAATCCAAACTAAAAGTTCTAGCCACATGGGAGCATAAAAGATGGGATTCAAACACAAGTGTATGCCACATAAAGTGTGTCAAACTAAAATACACACAAAAATAAAAATCTTGTTGAGTTTTTGAAATTTTTAACCAAAAATAAAAACATATACTCGAAAGACAAACAAAAATCATTTGTATTTTTCATTAATCTTAAATTGTTAAAAAGATAAAATGCAAATGATAAACCAAAAAGTTGTTTGTATTTTTTCATTTAATGAAAACAAAGTGAAGGAAATATAATACAAAAGATAAAAAAAAATCATAATTCTAGCATGTGATTAAGCATGGAGCATAGACTAGAAAATGATCAAATAAGCATACATTTAGCATGAGAATATAGCATGAAGTACAAAAGCTAAAGTATGCAAACAAAACTAACACATTCAACCTTTAGATTTTGCAAGGGAGGAGGCATGTGAAAGGAAATGAGAATCAAATACCCTATCTTGTAAAGCTACCAAGTCGGATCTCCTAACCCAAACTAATGATGAATGATTACCTCGGGGTGTAGGAATCCTGGCTACCTTGGTTGCCTTACATTGGGATTTTCTAGGAACTCGTTTAAGATCAAAACAAAATTTCCTAACATGACCTTTTCGACCACAATATGAACATTTGAACTCACAGCGAAAAGATTTACCTAAGGAGTTATCTCTAAAGGCATTCCTAGGTGATTATCCTAAAAGGTTGGTTTTGGCTTTTTGAGTAGATTCATTACAAGTATCGAAGCGTAAACCACACGTGTCATTTTTTATTTGGAGCGTGCTTAAGATTTTATCAAGTTTTTCGGACCTACACTCCAAATCAAATTTGACTTTAGTAGAGTCTTTTAATTTATCTTATAATTCTAAAATTTTAGACTCTAACAAAACATTACTCTCTTCAAACTCGAAAAGCTCCTTTTTCAAGGATTCCATTAAACCCCTAAGGCTATCTCTCTCGCCTTCTACATATTCTAGCTTCTCTCGAAGAGTCCTCTCACGTGTCCTAAGGTATTCAACCAACACACTATCATCAATGACATTGACACGTTCTCTTAAATTTGCTTCTAACTTCAAATTAGCTCTTTTTAATTTAATTGATTCTTCATATGTAACACCCCGTAATTTTGAGGATTTAATAATTAATTATTTTTGGGAGTTATAAAAATATTTAAATTTGGAGGAACTTAAATTCATGAGTTGGAGATTTTAATTGAGTGAGCCGAATTATTCATAATTGGCGAATTTTAAGTTTAATGGTTCAAAATGTCGTGTGTCTCATTTTGAGGTCGAAATTGGAAATTTTCAAAAAGTATTTCGGATGGAAATTCTGAGTGTGCGGTTGCGTCCGGATGGGTCAAGATAGTCAAAAAAGAGTACCCGGGGGTAGTAATTGGGTCTCGGGGTATTTGTGGGCATAGCCAGGCCCACACGGGGTGAGTTGGGCCTTTTTAATTAGGCCCACATGGCCAAAAACGGGATTGTATATTTTTAACCTAAGTGAGAGATGAGGGAACATCAGTCAACTCAACTCTAAGCCTAGGGCTTGAGAGGAAAATTGGGGGAAAGCAAATCAAGAGCCAATTTGAGGATTTCGGAGCCAAATTAAGGGACTACATCAACAGATCAGACACTACGGACAATTCCAGGCAAGTGGTTAACTGTTGTGATTTCTAAATTGATGATAATCAATTCATATCATAGTGACGTGTAAATCAAAATTCGTTTTGGGTGTGTAACCAAAATCAAAATTGGGTTTTTTTAGAAATTAATATACTTTAATGGGATTAAGGGTGAGATTTATTGTGGTTATGATTCTAGAATGTAGAGGAATGAATCGTATGTTAAAACCAGTGAGAATAAAGGGTTAATTGCTGATAATATGAATGAAATTTGTATTGGGGATTTGAAACCCGGATAATACCCAAATCGGGAAAACCTTGAAATTAATGGATTTTGCTGATTAATTAAGGTACGTGGGATGTTTAGACCCTTCTCTCATAAAGAGGATATGTTAATTGTATTTGGGTAAGGATTTAGATTGAGAATCAAAGCTTTAGGTTTCGTCCATGGCTGACAGAGGGCTGGAGGAGACAAACACTGGAACGATCGATCGATCGACCCAGGGGGTTCGATCGATCGAAGCTACAGGAATTCTAGCAGTGCCTCAAGTTTTTAATACATGAGAATAATTATTGAGAAAAAGACTTTTGGACTGATTTTACATGTTCAAAATGGACAAAGCGAGCAAGTCCGGGTATGTTGATAATTATAGGAAAATGTAATTGGGGAAATTTATGGAGATGAATGTGTGACACATTGTGGGTGAATATGTGGGTATGAAATTTTGAGATGTAAAATGGACCAAGTGAGCGAGTCCGGGTATGTTGGTTAAGTGACACCAAAGTATTAAATTAATTATTGAGAGAGAGTAATTAATTTGGAGTCGGAACATAGACTCAGAAAATATTAAGTTACGGGCCAAGTAAGTGAGTCCGGGGATAATGGTTGGGTGACACCATTAAATTAATAGATGTGATAATTAGTGAAGGTAAAGTTGGAGGGTAGACTCGAAAAAGTATTAAATTAATTGATGTTGTAATTTATTAGTTTAGGGTCGGGTTGTAGACCCGGGATTTGGTATAAATTAATTAGTGTGTAAATTAATTAACTGGGAGTCGGACCACAGACTCAATTTGGTATGAATTAATTAATGTGTAAATTAATTATATTAGAATCGAACCACAGACTCGGATTTGTGTTGATTAATTAATGCGTTGATTAATTAAATAAGAGTCGGATTGTAGACTCGGGTAGGTATTAAATTAATGGGTGTGTTAATTAATTTAATAAGAGTCGGATTGTAGACTCGGGTATGTATTAAATTAAGGGGTGTGTTAATTAATTTAATTAGAGTCGAATTGTAGACTCGGGGCGGTATTAAGTTAATAAATGTGTTAATTAATTTGATTAGAGTCGGACAATAGACTCGGGACGGTATTAAATTAATAAGTGTGTTAATTAATTTAATTAGAGTCAGACGATAGACTCGTGGCGGTATTAAATTAATAAGTGTGTTAATTAATTTAATTAGAGTCGGACGATAGACTCGGGGAAAGTATTATATTAATTGAGGCGTGAATTTAATTATATTAGAGTCGGACCATAGACTCGGGAAGATGATAAATTATTAAGTGAGAAAATTAATTATGTTGAGTCGGGCCACAGACTCAGGAAATTACAGGCAGTGTACGGGACTTTGAGTACACGGTAAAGCCGGAGTTTATATTATATATATACGGTGTAGTGATAGTATATATATACGTGTATATATTGTGTGTGATATTAAATATCAGTGATTAGATATTTATTTAATTTATATACTCTAGTGCTATCAAGGGAGGTTGCGCGATGTGGGTGAATCCCCTAGCTTGAGGAGTAGGGCGAGTATATCCCCAGGTCATAGCATCCGGTAATATGGGTGAGGGGATTATCTCACTTTCAGGGAAGGAATCTGACCGCCTCCACTACGTTTATATTTTGGGCCAAGTTGGTGAGCGATTCCAACTTGGGAAAACTAGGTTTTGTGAGCACAACTAGTGAGATAGCATTTTAGAGGGAATCATCCGGCGAGGGTATAATCGAAGGGATGGATATACGTATGTTATATGTGTGGATATTTTGGTAAAGGTATGTATATAATCGTAGTAAATATTATATACGGGTAATAATACAGTGTGTGATGTATTCACTTTATATAACTTGTGACAAGGTTATATGCTACTATTTAAGAGGAATTAATTAAGTTAATTGTGAGATAACTTATAATTCAAGAATCATTATACTCGGGTTAGAGTAGTATGGCAAGGGATGGCTATACCAGGACTAGTTGGACGGGGTAGTACAACTAGGTGGGCTTAAGGTAACCGGTAGGTGTGCACAATAGTGGAGGGGTGAGAATGTCCACAAGGGAGTGCGACACTAACTTAAATATGAAGCGCATTCATGCATTTTAAATTACTATAGTTAATTCACTTGCTAAATATTTTCAAAATGTTTTGGGTTCTAACCCTTGCTATAAAACTATTTTCAAAACCTTTTAGGTGTCCAGCCACAGGGACGCCAGAATCGATATTCTATTCCAGGGACACGGAGCTGAGACATATGTGGATGCTAGCAGGAGTTTGGATTAGACGCATCATTCATTCATTCCTAGAGTAGGAATCTTGTATCAGTTTCATTTTTATTTAGGGCATGTCGCCCAGACTTTAAGTTCAGTTTTCAGACTTGTTTTATTCCTGTGTTGGATATATGTTTTGGATTATTTCACTTTGGTGGCCGATGGTTTATTCGGAAAATTGTTTAATTAATGATTCAGTTTATTTTCATTCAGTTGTGTGAATGGTTTATATTTAATTCCACATGTACTGTTTGTTAATTAAAAAGTTAAAATTTGGCACAAGCTTTTGGAATACTAGGTGGTTAGTAAGTTTTAAAAAGTTTTCGACAGTGATGCTAAGGATGATCCAACTGGGATTCCTGTTTTAATTTGGTATAGGACTCATCACCCGGTATTTTATTAGGAAGGGTGTCACATATAATTCTTGAAAAGAATTTTGAAGTTCACTCACATTAACCTCTTCTTCATTTTCACTCTCTCTTTCTTCTCCACTCTCACTACCATAAAAAAGAAGGGAATCATAAACTATGACCTTAGAAGTGTCATTTGTTAAAGTTTCATCAATAGATGAGTTCTCACTATCACTCACATGACTAGCCATAAAAGCCACAAAGTGGGCTTAGTGGGGGAATCGGATCCCTATTCCTTATCACTATCACTAAGGGTCGCATTATATGAAATGGGTCTCTTACCCTCTCTCCTTAGTTTAGCGGGGCACTCAGAAGCCCTATGGCCATAACCCTCACAACCAAAACACCTATTTGATTCATCCCTATTTAAATTTTCATCAATAGTTTTTGGGATCCTTTCGGCTTTGTCATGCTTAGAAGTTTCAAATTTCTTGAAGTCATTTTTAGATTTATCTTTGTTAATTTTAAGAAACTTTCGAAATTTCCTAGCAAACAAGGCCATATCTTCCGAGTCACTATCACTCTCGCTCTCTACTACTTGTTTTTTCTTTTTTCGGGCTTTTAAAGCAATACCCTTTTCAATTTTCTTTTCAGTTTTTGAGGGAAACATGTCCAGTTCATAGGTTTGTAAATCACCTACAAGCTCTTCTGATTTCGTAGAGGCTAAAGTTGGTAAAGAATTTAAAACGGTCACTTTGGGAACCTTAAAATTTTCTTTACCACTCGGTTGTCGGGTATTTTCTCTCCCAAGTTAAAAGATGAATTAACAATATCGGAAAGTCTAGCATAAAATTCATCAAACATTTCTTTTTCATTCATTTTGATAGTTTCAATTGAGTGGTGAGGTTTTGGAGTTTCGAAGCTTTTATGACACTTGTACCTTCATGAGTGAGTTGTAAAATATCCAACACTTATTTAGCGGTCTCACACGTCATAATGCGACGGAATTCACCCGGTGTGACAGCGCTAAACAAGGCGTTTAAACCACGGAAATTAAAATTTGAAAGTTTAAACTCATTCTCATTCCATCTATCGTCCGGTTTGGGAACACGTTCATTATCTACTAAATGAGTTGGTGGAGACCACCCGTTAACTACAGATAACCAAACTCTCTCGTCGATAGATTTTAGTGTCGATTTCAATCGCGCTTTCCAATACGCGTAATTAGAACCATCGAAAATAGAAAATTTTGAAAACGGGGAAAATTCTATTTTAGCCAAAAATAATTAAAGGATCTTAACGAAATAATTTATTGTTTTTGGCTCTGATAGCAATTTGAAACGTAGAAGGCCCCCAAATTTTTAAATCAAAAAATCTTTTTACTTCAAAACTTAATTTCCTTTTATATAGATATGCGGAAGCGTAAGATGGTTCACAAAAAACACCAAATTTTAATTTACTTCAAATTAAAATTAAACCAAAATGAAATGAAATTAACTTAAAATACAAACACAATTCAAATTTCACTTAAGCACACTTAATTAACCCAAGTCCTAGAAATTTTGCCTAAGTCATATTTTTCAATATTAATCAAATTAGGACAAACCAAATTTTAACAAATTAGATTAATGACTTGAATTAATTACACATTAACCAATATTTAAATTAGCACCAAATTAGACATGTAGTGATTAAAATCAAATTTTATCTTGAATTACCTAAGCATGCGTTCTAGGTGATATAGCAAGATAAAATAAATAATGAAACCACTACGCCGCGATGTACGAGGAAAAACCAACAACGAGAAAAAACCTCGGACGGCCCTAGCCTCAAATCCACTAAGTATGATTTTACAAATACAAGAAAGAAAGACTTACACCACTCGACTCGATCCCTCTCAAGCCCCGGCGCTCCTTCTTGTAGACACCTCCATCTAGCGAATAACTGATACGACGCAAATATTGCGTTTTTCATCCGTCGAACCTACGCATTTTAGCCCCCTCGGGTGCCTTAATCGCTATATTTAAGCCCGTTAACCAGACAACCTCCATTTTATATGTTAACATGCTATATGAGGTATAATTGGGCTTTTTTAGGTATTTAGGTACCAAGTATGGGATCTGGATGCATTCCGCGTAATTCCCGTACGCAACCGCACGTTCGAGGGCAATCCGGTCATTTCACAGCTTGGGTACCTGGCCCGACATCTTCACGGAAGTTGTAGCTCTCCTCGCTACCTTCGCGTGACCGCGAACGGTGCGTGATTCTGAGGTCGTACAACATAGTTACGGCGATTTGAGCGGAGTTGGAGAGTATGCCAAAACAGGGAAAATTGCAGGCTGCCACTGCTTGATCGATCGATCAAGCCTAAGGGTCGATCGATCGAGCCTTATTATTTTTGCCACGATTTTCACTGTCGATCGATCGACCACAGGGGTCGATCGATCGATCCCCTGTTTTTCCCCTACAGATATTTTCTTTCTTTTCTTTCTTCTTTTCTTTTATTCAAACTTACTATATAAGATAGCTTTTGTTGTAATAAATATAGACATACATATTCTGATTTAGATAGTTTTAGTTAGGGTTTGGTTTTGGAGAGTTCATTTTCTCTTCTTCTTGGATTGACAACCCATGTGGTTTTGTAAGATTGAGCTATTCACTTCCTCTCCATTAATATAGTTTGTTCTTCATCTTTCCTTGCCTTGTAATTTAGTTTCCATGCCTTAATTCTTGCTTTCCTAGTCTAATTAGCATAATTTAGTTTAACTCACTATGCACCCTTAGATAAATAGGGTCGGGATTTCATTTCCGCCATTTTCGGGCCCCGAGCTCCGAAAACTAGGTTTCGTGCAAAATCGCGTTTAATTGAAACCGCGTGTATTAAAGTTGGATTGTTATGCGTTTAATTTTATTTGTCACGCAACTTTAGTGTTTATAGCGACAATCCGAATTTAATCTGCGTGCGATCATTTTCCATTAAATGTTTAATCTCGCAACTTTGGCTTAAATTCCTTATTGTGTGATGTTTATGATTAATTGAAAATGATCGATTAAATTGCTTTCGAGCCTTAACTCTAGTTAGTAGTTGTTTCGATCCGTTTGGTAGGATGCGATCCCGATCCTCTCTTTCCTTTAATTTAGCGTTAACTTATTCTTTTCTTTAGTCCACCATAACCAACCTTCACCTTTTCTTATTTCTTTTACACCATTTTTATTCCTGAAGTTTTAAAGCAATTAAAGTCTAAAATTTAACTCCCTGTGGATTCTCGATACCCGACTTACCGCTCTACTTGCTTGTCAAGTGTAGTAGTAGCTTAGGTTTCTTTTGTATCGCGGCGGCGAAACACACGACGATTGTGCACTTTACACGCGCACACTTTTTCCATCCGGTCAATAACCACGGAGCTGTATCGCAGTCTCGGAATCCACCGATCGGACTTTATATGGTCAGCGTCACCCAAACAAGGAGCCTTTATCCAAGTGGGTAAATCAACGCAAACTTCTTCTTCTTTGTGGGATTTAGAAACAAACCCAAACGTCTCTTCAAAACGGTAGAGATGATAAACCGGCGCCAAAACTCCAAGCAATGTATATATATGGAAGCTTGAATAAACAATAAGGGTGAAAACTAAAGTGTAAATGAATTTTTCTTTGAAAAATAGACACCTTAAAACATGAACTTTTTCTCTTTTGCTTTCAAACTCTTTCTTGAAGATAGATGTGTATGAAAAAGTTAAGTTAGAAAAGTTTATTTCCGTACATATTGAATCTGCCAAAAAGTTAGTGGGAAAAATAAGTGGGAAGGTGGGTCAAAACTGCTCAAAACTGCCATTTAGCTGTTCCCGCCAAAACTCGTTCGAATGACATTTTCGTTCGAACGAAATCTCATTCGAACGTGGCTTCTAACAAAGTTCTAGTATGAACTCGTTAGAATTCTAGTTGGAAATCTTGTTCGAATGACATTTCGAACGAAGTTCCAGTGGCCAATATGGGAACTCGTTGCAAACTCATTCGAACGACATTTGGTTTGAACGAAAAACTCGTTCGAACGACATATCGAACGAACTTCCAGAAAGTTAGAAATTTTCATCTTTAGCCCAAAAACTTTATAAACTTATTTTAAAGTTTTATTAAAATCTTTCTGAAAATAAACAATGGTTTTAAATAAACGTACACCTATTATAAAATGTTCCATGCTCCTATATATATATATATTAAAATGCATTCATACCCCCAAACTAAGATACGATTATAATAGGTTTAGATACAATTTCTCCCCCTATCATTCTCCCCCTTTTTGTTCAGGAATAGACAAAGGCTAAAGAACTAAAAACATTAACTTTTCTCCCCCAATTAAAGCATATTACCCTTAAACTAAACAAGGGATAAATAAAATGGGATAACAAGCTAAACATGAAAATGTGCAAAAGTGATGAGAACATTAAAAAATATGGGATACAAAAGTCATAACTAATCCAATAAATACGAATGGATACCAACTGAGATGTAAGAAACAGATACCAATATGATACATAAGTATTAAGCTTGTGTTATCAACAAAGAATGCAACAAGATGGATACCAATTATGAATTAAAGCATATATGGACTAGAAAGCAAGGCAAAGACTAAACAAAAATATCAAATATATGTAGACATAAGATATACCTAATAGACGCAAGTACACATATATAGATATAAACACATAAATAACACAAAATACGATAAGCTTTTCACACTCGTATGGCAAAAATGTATCATATGGAAACGGAAGTGTTGGGGTGAGAACTAGCAACAATTAAATTTAGACCCAATCACTTAAAATATATTCACGGAGTTCTCAATTGATTTCAAACTTCATCACATCTGAATATAACCTCATTTGACAATATAGATTGAACTCAATGAACAAACACACACAATGCATACAAGCCTAGCATGTTGATAATTCTACAAACTAATAGAGCCATGACATTAAAAACGCAACTAGGATAAACGGACATTGTGCAAACCGTTGATATATCATCCAAACTCCCTCAATAAGAAATTATTTTATTCTTTTGAATGAATAAATCGACTAAACATAGGCCTTGACAATTATTTTTTCTTTTAATGCCGTATTTTCTTTTAGGCCTTGGACCACGTATTTCTTTTAGGTCCAAACAGACGGTGGCTTACTATTTGCAAAGGATAATAAATCCTTTCGGAGCCCTTCCCCGTGCACATTTATATTTACCATTTTTTTATTTCTCACAAATCTCACGTGCAACGGATTTTGACATGCACTAGTCCTCCTAGGTCACAAATATGTAGATGACAATATTGGTAGGAGAACATCTCACAAAGCTCAAATATAATATGTGACAATTAAATTTCAAAGGAACTCGTGCATGTGAATTGAGGCATATAAAAATTGAATCAATTATATCAACACAAAATCCAACTACTCCATGTAAGCATGGTAAAGAACATAATAAGGATTGACAATCTAAACCAAAAGTTCTAGCCACATGGGAGCATAAGAGATGGGAATGAAATATAAGTGTATGACACATAAAGTGTGTCAAACTAAAATACACACAAAATAAAAATCTTGTTGAGTTTTTGAAATTTTTAACCAAACATAAAATATATACTCAAAAGACAAACAAAAATCATATGTATTTTTCATTAATCTTAAATTGTTAAAAAGATAAAATGCAAATGATAAACCAAAAATCTTTTTGTATTTTTTAATTTAATGCAAAAAAAATGAAGGAAATATAATACAAAAGATAAACAAAAATCATAATTCTAGCATGTGATTAAGCATGGAGCATAGACTAGAAAATGATCAAATAATCATAAATTTAGCATGAGAATATAGCATGAAGTACAAAAGCTAAAGTATGCAAACAAAACTAACACATTCAACCTTTAGATTTTGCAAGGGAGGAGGCATGTGAAAGGAAATGAGAATCAAATACCCTATCATGTAAAGCTACCAGGTCGGATCTCCTAACCCAAACTAATGATGAATGACTCTCTCGGGGTGTAGGAATCTTGGTTGCCTTACATTGGGATTTTCTAGTAACTCGTTTAAGATCAAAACAAAATTTTCTAAGATGACCTTTTTTACCACAATGTGAACATTTGAACTCATGGTGAAAAGATTTACCTAAGGAGTGATCTCTAAAAGCATTCCTAGGTGATTCTCCTAAAAAGTTGGTTTTGGCTTTTTGAGTAGATTCATTACAAGTATCGAAGCCTAAACCACAAGTGTCATTTTTTATTTGGACCATGCCTAAGATTTTATCAAGTTTTTCGGACCTACACTCTAAATCAAATTTGACTTTATTAGAGTCCTTTAATTTATCTTCTAATTCTAAAATTTTAGACTCTAACAAAACATTTCTCTCTTCAAAATTGAGAAGCTCCTTCTTCAAGGATTCCATTAAACCCCTAAGGCTATCTCTCTAGCCTTCTACATATTCTAGCTTCCCTCGAAGAGTCCTCTCACGTGTCCTAAGGTCTTCTACCAACACACTATCATCAATGACCTTAACACGCTCTCTTAAATTTGCTTCTAACTTCAAATTAGCTCTTTTTAATTTAATTGATTCTTCATATAATTCCTGAAAATCATTTTGAAGTTCACTCACATTAACCTCTTCTTCATTTTCACTCTCCCTTTCTTCTCCACTCTCACTACCATAAAAAATAAGGGAATCATAAACTATGACCTTAGAAGTGTCATGTGTTAAAGTTTCATCAATAGATGAGTTCTCACTATCACTCACATAACTAGCCATAAATCATATGTGTTAGGAGTACACGTATGCGTCGTGCATATATGATTGATTGAGTTTATTTACCTATAGAATGTGTTCACACCCATACATTCCATTTCCATGACCTAGTTGTTTGAGTTTAAATCTATGGTGTGATTTGAAGTATCTTATTTTTGTATAAAAATTGAAAAAAAAATCCAAAAATAGTTTGTGGGATAATCCTTTGCATGCGCGTAGCTTAATTCTTGTTTGTTATGCATTTTTGTCATGACACTCCATGTTTTAATTGTTTCT
Organism: Sambucus nigra; assembly: GCA_949130495.1. Taxonomy (NCBI): domain Eukaryota; kingdom Viridiplantae; phylum Streptophyta; class Magnoliopsida; order Dipsacales; family Adoxaceae; genus Sambucus; species Sambucus nigra. Next base: position 314,850,582 of record OX422222.1, read on the forward strand.
TCTTATCTGTCTATTTGGGGACATCATAAAAAAGGGGAGAAATAATTATCATATTATGGGGGAGATTTGATTATTAATGATTTATTCTTATATCATTTCAAACTCGATGCGTCAGGAAGGTTTTTATTTTATCTCGCATGTGTAGGTACAATGATTGATGATCATTATGTTGCACACCCTAATGAGAAAATCTTTTAGATTTGATGAAGATTTTTGAAGAACAGTTTGAGATCTTGCAAATATATTCATGGGAGGGTAAATTTGTATAGGCATTTTGGTTTTTGATATTTAGAATGTTTTTATGTATGTACCGGCATAAACATAGGGGGAGATTTGTAAGGACATATTTTTATATGTCCATTATCAATTAAGTATGTCATATACCGCTACACTGTCGAAGAGCATTCAAGAACATTCAAGCATCAAAGACGGATCCTAACTAATAAAGTTCTTCATCAAAAAGACTCCGCGAAGTTTACTTTGGTAAGGTTATGTTTTTAATACCTTAACTTTCCACTTAGAGATTTTGGGATATTTTTATAAAATATTTTGTCAATGTTGGAATGGACTTTTTCATCAAAATTTGTGCATGAGTATTTTTTCTAAGTCCTGAAGCATATCTCGATTTTGATGCCCACTTAGCTATCTCGTTTTAGCAACATATGGATTTCGCGAGATGTCGTTTGAACGACATCTGTACATCGTTCGTGCGAGATCCTTATCTTGTTCGAACGAGCTCGTATTCTGAGGCGACGCATTTTTGTATAAATACTCATTAAATGGTTTCGTTTTCATTAAGAAGTCCCAGCATTTTACAGAACAGAAAAACTGGTTAGAAAATAGACTCTAATTAAATAAGTGTTCCAGATTACAAAGTTGTGAATTAATTTTAATTCGGTATCACACACTGTGTTCTCACGTTTCACAAAGGCAAAGCAACCAAATCAACCCAAAGCGAGTTCAATCAATCTCAACCTAAACTAAATTAGCTATACAACGTAATGAAAGACATAAATTAAATGCAGGAAAGTAAGTAAAACAATAAATAAATAATTAAACCTATGTTTCAAAGAAAGTAAATAAACAACAAAGCAGTACATAAACAATTGAATCTTGGATTAAATAGGAAGAAGATGAATAATATTCTTGCACAACTAATATGAGTAAAACCTAGGAGGGAGAAATGACACACCCAAAGTTTTCTCCAAACCCTAGCTTCCTAAGAGAAACAAAAACCTAACACTAACTAAAAGAATATATATTTACAAAATAAAACAAAGGTTCTATTTATAGTAAGTGGGAAAAATAAAATGGGAAAAAAAATTAAAAGGGAAAATTGTCGAATATCTGCTATGACCGGTCGACCGCGACCAAGGGCGATTGATCGGAGTTAAGGATCGGTCGACTCGACCCCTGTTTTCTCGCCTCCTTTGGTCTTCACATGGGAGGAAAAGTGTTTAATGGAAATGGCCATGACTTCTTCGTTCGAACTCGAAATGACGTGCCGTTTACGACCACGCGACTCTAACTTAATGAACTATGCTTCCATGGAATTCCATTGAGTCATAGATGAAGTGTAAATTGACTAAATTTCCCTTGAAGTTGTGTTCAACGACGAAACTTCTCGAAAATGAAACTATTACTCACTTTAAGCGTTCAAATACCTACAAAATCTCAATTAAGAACACAAAAAGTGCCACAATGCATAAAGATAATGGGCGCGTATATGTAATATTTCTGACGTATCAACTAGTTATTGATCTTTTCAAGGATCATGTAGATCTGCTCTTTGAAGAGTGTATTAACGGTCTGGAAGGCCTTGAGGGGTCTGCCTTGCCTCCGTTATTTGAACTATTATTCTTCCCCATCTTGAGAGTGGCAGACTTTTATCCTCCCTTATTGGCCTTGACACGATCAGTTTCTCGAGGATTAGCATTAATCATGTCTTTAACCTTGTCATATTTTTCAATACGCACCATGAGGTATTCAATGTTGTTAGACTCCTTCTTGGTGAGAGACTGGCTCATAGATGTGGTTAGTATACCAATACTAAGGATGTTATGGTAATCTACTCCGAGCAATCTTCTATTTGGTTAAAAATTTCTCAATACCACTTGGCATACTCACAAAGTGTCTGTTGTGGATTTTTTTCATTGTGAGCAGTAAATCCATAATCTTTTAGTAAGAAATGTTGGTTATGAAGAGAGTAGTGAAGGCCTCAATGAGGGCCTTGAAGATCTTAACGGGCCTGTGTGGTAATCTTTCAAACCACTTTTGAGCTACATCGTGCAAGCTAGAAGGGAAAAAATGACACATGGGGGCATCATTATGGCTCTACGAAATCATTGCTTATTTGTACTGCCTAATGTGATCTATTGGGTCAATTTTTCCATCATAAATCTTGAATCGAGGAACAACGAACTTCTTTGGGGGCTCTTCCTCTTCAATTTCCCTTGAAAAAAGGATTTCATCTATGTTGAAATCTCTTCTGGCCAGCTCTCTAGTAGACCTAGCCCCTCAGTCGACTGGGTATTGATCCATCTCTCTCTGAAACCAAGCTTTTAATATCATTCCTCTGATGATTATCATCGTTGTGGCGCCTTTCTGATCAGCCACGTTCTAAGCGATCACGGTCTCACCTAAAAATCCTCCTTCGGTTGCGAGTTTTGCTTGCCTGAGGACTAGGAGAATGTTAGTCATATTTTTAATTGTCTCCACATAGATCCCTCTCTATTTATTCAAGTCATCGCTGAAGGCGAGCATTCTCTTCCATATGGAGGCCCATTTCCTCTGCTTGCTCTTAGAGCCGAGCTTCATATGCGTCAAACATCCTAAAAATTTGGATAGAACTAGGTGATCCATGACTCTCTTTAGAATATTGCCTTTCTTAGCAAAATCTGGGTCTCTGCGTGGAGCGCCTTCTGCCAGTACGTCGCTAATTTACGGTAAATTTCAATTTTAGTGAGACATCGTGTTTTTTTTGTGATTTCTTTCATAGGAAAAAAGGCTCGCTTCCCATACACGGCGCGAATTTTGAGTACAAAATTGTCAGAATAAACAATCAAAGAAAAAATTCAAATGTAGAAGGGAAATCATCACACACAACACTAAATATATGTCATTTGGCAATACACCTTCATCCACGGAGAGGTTATTGTTTCTTATTAGTGTCTCTCATATAATCGAACTTACATCCCCTTTGCCCGAGGGTTAGGATTTACATTTATAGTGGCAATTAAGTGGTTGAATTGTATAAGTAACTCATCCATCGTATAGATAGCTCGTAGGTATCCCTGAATATCTGGTCGCGATCTTTGGTAACCGATTTGAGCCTATCGCGATGTATTTAAGCACATGATAACTACATAATAAAATAATTTTTACGCTTTAACCCCATTAGTAAAATTATAGTGCGCACATATTCCATGTTTTTTTTTAAAATTTTTATAGGTCTAAAAACTATCTAAAATCACCTCTAATTTGTCTCATAACGTTTTTAAACTCTCATCTTCATTTTTACAGAGAATTACACTTGTATCCTATCCTTATTATAACTCTAATACGATAGAATTAGAGGTTAATGAGGAGGCTTTAATGTTAACTATTATTATCATTTGGCTCTATAATTTTCAAGACATGTATTAGATTTTTTAAACCGGTGCCCCTCTCACTTCCTTTATCTTTCTTTAATTTAATCAGGCCTTTTCAATTCCCCCATATTTCCCTTTTGTTCCTTAATTTCATCCCGCATTTTTTATTTCTCCAATAAACCATCCATTCTCTCTCTTCTTAGCTTCGATGCAACAAATCAAGAATCGGGGGCTCCCATTCAACTGGGTTGTTCATGTAAAAATGATTTGGCTACTACCCACCAACATTGTGCTAAGACTTTCTTGAAGATTAGAAGCATCAAGTACCCAAACTAAGTTAAAATACTGATCTTTGTATGTGTTTTCGTGTTCCCTTATCTGTGAATCTTGGTGATTGTTTGTTCTATGCTAAGGTGGGAACGTAGATTCCTTGAGTAATTGTTTATGGAAATGGAATCCTTTTGGGGAGGTTTTTAAATAAGTTGGAGGCTTGTGTGGGGGTTTTCTGGGGGTGTATAAAAAATCAGTGATGGTTTAAAGTTACGGTGGGTGAGATTAAGAGTGAGAGAGAAGAAAAAGGTGCCGAAATGGGTGAGGTTTGAGGTGGGTAGCTGGGAGTACGAGGTTAAATTGTGGATAAAAGAAAAAATAAGTGCCAACATGAGGTAGATAAGAAGATGGATCGGGATTAAGGTTTTCGATCTGAGGTGGGGCACCGTTGTGAAGGAAGATCATAGAAGGGGGTTCGGGAGGGAACAACAATTGGTAAGAGAGTTAGCTAAGATATGCTCAATCTAGGCCAGTATAGTTGGGTGTAGGCTTGGTGTAGAAGATAATAGCAGGCTACGTGTCGATAAGTTAGCAATATGCCTCAATTAAAGAGATAGAACGTGTCCAACATCTGGAGAGAGGTAATCTTTGTATAATTTTTTAATGTCTTTCATCCAAACAATTCTCTAAGATACTTTTTTCCCCTCTTATTGTTGTAAGAATTTTTAGTTTTTTTGCAGCCCATAAATTGCAAGTCCCCTATTTGATGAAATTCCTTATTGAAGGTAAAACTCATTCGTAGTTTGATTAAGGTTTTTTTATGATAATGTTCTTTACAAAATTATTTGTTATGATTATAGAAGTGTATATGTGTAATTAGGTAAAGATGTCTGTCAATTTTACTTCATTAACTACAAATAGCACAATGGGTAAGGATGAGTTGATTCCAATGGGTTGTTACCATATAGAGTACGTCACATATGTTATTGAAAAATTAATTTAATGACCTAGACTTACCATAATTTTATGATTTTAGGGATGAAAGAAAGACAATAAAGTGAAAATTCAACTTTGAGTCATAAGGTAATTTTTTTCATTTTACCCACTATTCTAAAAAACTCGCCTAGGCTTCGCCTTGGCACGCCTAGGCTTGAGGCTTGGGAGAAACGCCTCGCCTTACGTCGTTTACGCCTTATTCTTGGTAAAAACCTCAAGGCACACTTTTTTTCTAAAAACAACAATGCTTTAGTGAAACGATATCGCCTTTTAAAGAATTTTTTTACAAACCAGACCATTATCTCATCCAAAATAATCAAATAGTATTTTAATTTGCATATATTCAGACATATTTTGATGATTTGTACAATTTTAGTATTTTAATAGCCTTATTATGGTTAAAATATATTATGAAGTCCTAAACGCTTTTCACGCCTTTTTACGCCTAAGGCTCGCCTAGGCTTCTAAGGCTTGAGGCTTGACCTCCACGCCTCGATCACGTCCCGCGTTTTTTAGAACCTTGATTTTACCTATTTTATTGTGTTGTAAGTATTTTGGTTAAAATCCATTTTATTGTGTTTGTATTATTTCTTTATCAACCACTATCTTTTGAAACATTTGTAAAACTCTCCATTTGTCATAGTTTTCATAATTGTAGTCACAACATCCTTTTGGTAAGTGATTTATATATTTCAGATTTTGGTTGATGGAGGTAACCATTGTCTCTTTTAATTTATGTAAAATGTTGTCTCAAGAATGCAAAAGTAAACGTGACTGACTACAAATTTATCAATGTCGTATCCATTTAGTTTCTATTGTTCAGTTTTTCAAACTAAAACAAAGTTTGAAATCATTTAGGTACCTGGTTTTAGATTCTTATTTCAAATTATCTCCATAAGCGGACGTTTGAGAGTTGGAACTATATAATATTATTTCCAATTACGTAGCCTTTCATAACTATAAATATCTATTTCTCTATATTATTGTAATTATGTACCCGCCCGCACATAGCAAATGTCTTGGTTCACTTTATGGATATAACCAGAGATGAGCAACTTCCTATATATATATGTAACCAATTTGCTTTCAGTTTTGACGATTTTGATTCGATTGGTTTTTTAAGGATTTTTTTTACCGATTTAACTGTAATGGGTTTTTGAATGATTCAACTATAAGTTATTTCATTTGGTTTCGATTTAGTTTGGATGGAGGTCATGGTTGGATTACAGTCAAATAAGTCATTTTTTTAACTAAAGGCGTATAGGTTGAATTATATAGGTGCATCTTGATAAAAATATAAATCGTGTATATACTAATTTAGGTGTGTGTGTTTCCGATTGATCAATTATTATATATTTATATTATATAAACTATTTTAAATAACTTTTAAGTAGATTTTTTTATAAAATGTTCGCACATTGTACTTGGTCCATGCTAGTTCATTATAACAATGTCACCAACTAAACATTAACTTCAGATTGGCAATAAATGAATACTTAAATTGAGACTAAGTACCTATGCTCGTAGAAATTATTATCTGTTTACATTAATACAAATTTAATTTATTGAAAAAATAGTTAAATATACATTAGCCTCTCATCATTCATCATAGACTTTAATCATAAACATGACCACAAGATGAAGTTAAGGGTGTGTTTGGCAGCTCAATTCCAAACCTTGGAATTGGAATTAGGAGGCTCAATTCCAATTTTTTTGTTTGGCACATTAAAAAAGTCCATTCATTTATAATTCTCTCAGGCTCAATTCCATAACTCAATTCCATTTTATTTTGTAGAGATTTTGAAATCGAAATCCACTTGGGATTCAGATTGGGCACACACACTAAAATCAAAATACACACACAAAACCCTTTTTCTCTTTCCCTTTTTCCTCTCTGCTTACACAAAACTCCACGCCAGCAGCTAACAGATCTCCGATAACCCTCTCTCCAGTAGGTAGCTTATTCACGCCATCAGTCTCCTCCTACGCCGACAGTTAACAACTCTCCGACAACCCTCTCTCGGGTCGTCAACTTATTCACGCTAGCAACTAAGACTCTCTCCGGTTAATTTTTAAGTACGAACTCAAATCTCCGGTTGTTATCTCCGTTTGTTGTTGTTCGTTTTTCGGTAACTATTTTCCACGCCAAATCTTTTGTTTGTTGTTCATTTTCAGGCATGAGACATATCTCGAGTATCTGTTTGTTCTTGGGATCTCGGATTCATATATACATAAATCTATTTTTTGTGATACCTTTTTTTTATTTTTTCTTAATTAAAAAACATAAAAAAATGTTATATAATTTTTTAATTAAAAAACATTAAAATTTGTTATATAATAATGATCTATTTTTTAATTTTTTAATAAAATAATAATGATCTGTTTTTAATTAAATTATATAACATAAAAGATTATATATAATTTTTTTCTATGTATGTGTTATAATTTTTTCATGAATTGTAATATATATATAAGAATAAGTTACAATGGTGTTTTCACTGTTCATAAGTTTGGAAGACAATTTGTGGTTCAGATTAAAGCGACCTAGGCTAGAAATGGAGGGTTGAGATTAATTACTACCAAACACTTTGACCCAAAACCCTAACCAAGCCACCTCCCTTTTCTCATTCATGTGCATATCCTTCTCTCTCTTGCCTTGTCCCCCACACTCATGAACTCCCTCCAGCCTCCAAAGCTCCCACGGACAAAAAATTCTCTTACCATTCTCTAAGGCTGTCACCTTAAGCGTGAGTCTACGTCTCACGATTATCTAAGCGTGTCAAATCTTTTTGGGTTTGATTTTTTTATATACTTTACATTTTGCAGATTTGAGCTACCTTCATCTTCATCAAACAACTAATAGGTAATCATATGGTTAAGGTATTTTCTTTTCTTTCTCACTCCATTTCTGGTTCTTAGGCGTTGAATTTTTTCCAACTGTTGTGTATTATAAATATCAGATCTGTTGTTATCAGTTACATGAGCAATTAGAGGTGGAGATTAAGCCACCTCACTCAAAAATAAAGAGTTGAGATCATTTTCCCTTATTCTCCCCCTTACACCAAAACCCAAGCCATCATTCTCTCCATCTCTCATATTGGCTTTTCCCTTTTCAAAACAAACTTTCACTCACACGAATTCGCCCCTAGCCTCGCCCTCTTTCACTCCCAGACACTCATACGCATGCAAAAACACACACTCTTCCTCATTCGATTTTTATTTCGTCTAAGATCTCTTTATGTTTATTTTTGGGATCTAATTATTTTTTGTTAGTTGTTTATTTTTCTTTTGCAGATCAAAACCTGATTATACATTAAAACCTTAAATAGGTATACTCTTTTTCATTTTTATTTTGGGTCTATTTATAGATTTTAGGTTAGTGGGGTTGTAAAACTAGGCTCGATTTTTTTTATTTTCAATTTTTTATTTTGTCTTTGATTTATATTTGGTTGGATTTCACAAATATTGGTTTAATTTTTGGGGTTTTTTTAAATCATGATTCAAATTTTAATTTTGTGGCTGATGAAATTTTGTTGCTTTTTAATTTTTGGTTTGATTTTACTATTATGATAGATGAAGGTCCCGAAAAATGCTTTATAGGCATATATAGAATTCCTCTGCTCAATGGTGTCACCCATGGATTCATCTTTACCATCAATGCAAATGGTATGCTCTCTCCTTTTTTCACTATAAATTTTTTTTATTGTTTCATTTGTTTAGCTTTTTGGAACCCATATGGAGAGCTGGTAGAAGCTTAAATGTTTATGTGTCTAAATAATTTATGAACATTCAAATTTTTCATTTTTTTGTTAAAGGAAATTGCGATAGTGTGACCTTAAATAATTTTTATTAATGGTCTTCTTCAAATTAGGTGTTTTTGAACCCCTGATTTTTAAATATCTCAAACTGAAATTATTATCTTAATTGCTTGATGTGGTTACATGAAACTAGAATGATGGGCCTGGATGAGTAGCCCACTTGTAGCGGCCCAAAGTCCAGGCCCCTTATGCTTTAAACCGATTATGATCTAATCTCTTCCCACGTTCGCATTAAGGGGCACCCTAAGAGGAGATGGGAAATATGGAGGAATCCCACACCCCCACTCACCAGAACGAACATGTATATAAAAAAACCCTAGGTCCAGGGCAAAGGACAAGTTGTATTCTCTGTAACCACTCTCCGGAGTATATAGAAATAACACTGACTGCACCACCGTGGACGTAGGCACATCTTTGCTGAACCACGTACATCCTTTGTTGTGTGACTGCCGTTTTACTTTCATTATTCTTACTTGGTGATTTCTTGTCTCTTATCTATTTGTGTTACACAATAATTTTCACCACAATTGGCGCCGTCTGTGGGAACGTTTATCTTCCCTGAGAAAGCCCAAACAAAAAAAAGGAGTTTAAAATGTCCGGTCACAGTAGCAATGCTCCCCAGGCAGGGGATATTCAAGAATCACATGTTCCTCGCAGGATTAGATCTGAAGTCCGACGTTCAGGTCAGAGGGCTCGCTTAGAAAGGCCGGCCTCAGAAGAAAGCCAAGGACCAGCGAAGTCCACGCAGATATCCAGGCTGATTGACGCATATGAGGCAAGGCTCCACGAGCAAAGGGAGTCCTCTCGCAGACACGAGTCCGAGAATGCTTGCCTTAAAAGAAGATTAGAAAGATTGGAGAAAGAGCTCCATCGTGATACCAGGAGACGTCCGTACCGCACTCCTAGCCCTCAGGCGAGCAAGTCTCGCAGCCGAGGAAGGAACCCTAGGCGAGGGTCCCAAAAGGTTGAGGGAACCGAGTCAGAAGACGACCTGCGCGAGTAGCTGCGACAAGCTCGCCATTACCATAGCCCAGATCACAGCAACGAGAACATACGAAATTTGGTCCGACGAGAGATGGACCAACATCCTGCCCATCACGGTACCAGATCGACTCGAGAACTCGTTAGGCGAGCTCTCAAAACTCAGATGAAATCACCTTTCTCGAGGGAAATCGAAGAAGAGGAAGCCCCCAAGAACTTCGCCATTCCAAGGTTTAAAATTTATGACGGTAAGACTGATCCCATTGATCACGTCAGGCAGTACCGGTAGGCCATGACCCTCTGGAACCACCGAGACGCACTAATATGCCAAATTTTCCCCTCGAGCCTGCATGATGTGGCGCATAAATGGTTCGAAAGGCTCCCCCACCGGTCAATCAGAAGTTTCAAATCCTTGGTCGAGCTATTTACGGCCTGATTCATCACTAGCATATCCCATCCCAAAAGGATGGATGCTCTATTGACAATAAAGAAGGCGCCCCAAGAAACACTCCGAGACTACACGAAGAGGTACTGGGAATTGTTCAACGAGGTCGAGGATTGCTCGGAACAAGTGGAAGTGGCTTCTTTCAAAATTGGGTTACCCAGCTCTTCCCTTCTATATCAATCCATGACAAAGAAAGAGGCCATGACCATCGACGACCTAATAGCCCGCATCGAGAAGTATGCCAAAGTGGAAGATGTGATCCGCCTCAGCACAGGGGAAAATAGCCAAGCTAAACTCACTGCCAAGGGCAGTGTGACACCCCGACTAATTAAATCCGGGTAGCTACTCCTTTATTAAATCAATACAAAATGCCCAGTTGGTTCAGTTAATAGCATCACTGTCGAAAACATTTTATTAATATCTAACCACCTAGTATTTAAAAAGTAAGTTGCCAAATTTAATTCAAGTCTGATTAACATGCAGTAAAAGAATAATGGAAGAACAACATAATCCATTCACCATAACGAAGTAATGAAATAACCAACAAATAGTAATAAGTCCGGAGGAAAAACTCCTCACAACAATCCCACGAATGAAATAATAACATAAGTCTAAATCCTGAATTAATTACATGCCCAAAGTCAGAATAACGGAAATAAATGAAATGCCTCTAAAAGAAATGGGCGACATGCCCTACAACTGATAAATGCTGAATATGGAGTCGAGATAGATGAAGCGTCTACAAGAAAAGTCCTGTAACTTTCACAAACAGCTACAGCTCGTCACCTGAATGAGGATCCTAAGCATGGTGTCCTTGTGGCTGGGCACCTAAAATGGTTTTTACAGAAAAATAGGTTTGAAAGCAAATGGGTCAGAGCCCGAAAGTGGAAATCATTTTAAAAACAGCAAGTGTTTTATAACATTAAAACATTAAATGCAAAATACATATTAGGACGTGCACTCACATGAAATTCTCACCTCTCGACTACATGTGCACTCCTAACGTACCGTACCCATCTAAATATATACATATCTAACCAAACCGTAATAAGTTCTACCCCTTACTACTTGATTCCCAAATTATATTCTAGCGTTATCAATTAAATAGAGGGCTTAACATACACTCGGATTCTCAATAAGTAATACAATTCTCTATCAATTAACTCGTTAAGTTTTCTCAAAACATTACCATAGTTATATTCACATTATTAACATGAAAGTTCCCATTAATTAGGTGTATATTATTCACGTCATAAATATACAATACAAGCACCCCGAGACTAAGTTGCGGTGCACACATACTCTGCTATCCATCCCGGTACATCACGTACATAAGGATCATGCATTCCGAATCTCTCAGGAATCGTTCTCAGATAACAATATCACAAATAATGGAGGCGAACACAGTCACATCACATGGGTCACGCACATACCTGCGCTCCCACGATCAGCAGACTTATTAACATCCCAATAAGTCCTTCTATGACCTATGTTCATCGAGGTACCAGTCTAAATCTGGGCAACACAAGGATTAGAGGGCCCTAAGCGAACGTAAACCTCCCGTGATAGCAAGTATGGTAGGTATGTCATACACACAAAAGCAATACATATACTAAGTACGTAAACATCTTAGTAATCACCATAATATATTGGTGGTACACTTATCAATCTCGTACCGACATATAAAGCTACACAATTTATATGTTCCCGATTAATATAATTATTTAGGCCGTCAATAGTTCTCGCATCGTATTGGCACTCGCGTCCTAATTCGTAATTCCCCTTAGGTTTAAACTACACTTCTAGGTTTTTACTCCTCATTATACCTCAAATGTCCCTACTATATCAATCAGTCAACAAGTAAGTGTTATCTCTACATATAACCAAGGTTATGGGACACTCGGGATTAAAACAGGCTAAAAAGCCTAAACTATCAACTCGTTATAAGTCTCGTTCGAACGAGGCTGTTCGAACGAGAGTTCGTTCGAACGAAGTGGGCTTTATAATGAGATCTAGTTCGAACGAAAGTCTTCGAATGAACATCCCTCTCGTTAGAAACCAAACTGTCAACTCGTTAGAAGCTCGTTCGAACGAGCTCGTTCGAACGACCTGGGCAGGTCTTCTAACGAGTGGCCAGTTTCGAGCCCAGATTTTCCAAATCTCGTTTTTCTAACTTCTCTTCACCTCTAACCTCATCTAAACATTAATCTAACGATTTTTCAAAGCTACTAATCATCCCTAAACATGTTTCAACCGAATAATAACATTTATATGGGTTCAAATCACCCTAAACTACATCAAATTATCAAATCTCCACCATTTTTCCCAAATCACATGAACATGAACCCTAAAACTTATAAATCATCCATGGGCCTAATTAAATCCATTTTTGTTTCATCCAAGATATTATTATCATAAGAATAATCACCTACATACAATTCTACATGCAATTCCTCATCAATATGCAAGATTCTAATTCCAAGTATAATGGGTTTTCATTCATCTCCCAAACAAATACAATTATGACAAATTCCTACGCATGGAAGAAGCATTCTCTGCAATTAATTGAAATTAAACCACTTGCCTTAAGTGTAACTCTGGATTTGATGACGAATTTGATGAATGGTTCTCTCTCTCTCTTCTGCAGAATTCCTCATCTCTCTCCAAGCTTTCTTCTCTAATGGTGGCAATGGAGGCTAGGGTTTGTCTTAGGAACTTTTGGGGCTAATTCTAATAACCCCCGTAGCCCTCTAATTGGTTAATGTCTGGTAATGGGTTAGTGGGTCTTTTAATTTCCCATTTAAAACTCCTAAAAATCGTTAATAAAAAATCCCAAAATTCTAAAATTACCAAACTACCCTTATACGTTGCCGGTATGGCCTAAAAATGCCCCGGGACCCAAACTAAACCCCCGGCTAGTGTTTTCTGACTATTTCAACCCTTCCGGACGCGTTGGCGCACTCAAAATGACCATACGGTTAATAGAAATAAAATTCACTTTTTAATTAAAATAAATGTATTCCGGACGCGACTGTCACACGCGTCTCAACAAAATTCCCAAATTGCCGTATTTCAATTTCACGACAAGTTTCATAGTTCAATATTCATATATAGACATATATACTCATTAATATCAAATACCAACTCGCATCTCGCTAGTATTTTAATCCGGATTAATTTCTAATTAATACGCATTTAATTCAATTAATCCCATAAATAAATATCACCAAAAGTATGGGGTATTACAGGCAGTAACAAAACTGAGAACCAGAAGAAAGGAGGAATGAACGGGAGCAAAAATGGCTTCAAAAATGGAGGTAACAATGATGTGTCAAAAGCATTCCAGGCGGTCAACACCGTCTTCAAAGAACCAATTTACAAATTTCTCATAAAAATCAAAGACGAGCCATTCATCAAATGGCCCAGGAAGATGGGAGGAGATCCCTCGAAGAGGAATAATGCGCTGAGATGCGCTTTTCACAAAGAGGGAGGACATAAGACTGAGCATTGCAAAGCTCTTAAATCTCACCTCGAGGAGCTAGCCCAATCCGGGAATTTGAATGAGTTTGTGGAGAAAAAGGCAGAGAAAGTGGCTGCCAATAGAGAGGCGAGACCTGACAACGTGCTCGAAGATGACGCTGGACATGAGTTCGCGGTAATTCATGGGGCATCTGATGCCAAACAGATCCAAGGAAATTCAGCTCGAATGGAGATGAAGAAACTTACAGCGGTGATGCAAGCCTTTCAGATCGATCCAGCAAAGTCACAGTCAGGAAAGCGTCGACGAGCAGACGACGTCAACTATAATAAGCATATTATTTTCACAAATGAAGATCTGGTGGGAGTAAGAACCCCACATCACGATGCCTTGATCACTACCCTCAGAATAGCTAACTTTGACGTCGATAAATTGCTCATCGACCAAGAAAGCTCATCCGAGGTAATGTATATCGACATATTCAGAAAATTGAAGTTAAGCGTCGCCGACCTAAAGGAAGATACCATCCCTTTAGTTGGCTTCGCTGGAAAAATAACTATGCCCCTGGGAAATATTGTGCTGCCAGTACGCGCGGGAAATGTCTCCAATATGATTGAATTTTTGGTGGTCGACATCGACTCACCATACCAAGCCATCCTCGGCAGGGGATGGCTCCATGCGATGAAGGAAGTCTCCTCGACCTACCATCAGAAACTCAAGTATGTAACCGAGCGAGGAGTAATGGATATTCACGGGGATCAAGCGATGGCAAGAAGGTGTTTCATAGCAGCCATCCGACAAAGGCCAGAGAATAAGGCCGATCAGCCCAGCGAGAAAGTTGAAGAACAAGAAGGTCTGACACCTTTTAAATAGCAATTAAAGTACGGAAGACCTGGAGTAGAAGAGACCAGGCTCCTCCCCTCTGAAAGAGTCGTCGAAGACCTGTTAGACGTTGCAGTTGGTGATAGCGACAGTAACAGAGTTTTCTTGATTGGTGCCTCTCTCACCGACCAAGAACAGAAGGAATTGACAACTTTGTTGAGACGCAATGTAGATGTTTTTGCATGGGAACCATACGAGCTGCCTGGAATTGATCCTAGTATGGTTTGTTATCAATTGCACATCAATCCCACCTTCAAACCAATCACGCAGAAGGCATGCCGAACTGCACCCGAGAAAGCAAAAACTGTGGAAAAATAGGTAGAAAAACTGTTGGATGCAGGATCCATACGGGAGGTACAATTCCCCAAGTGGTTATCCAACCCAGTAGTAGTTCCAAAAAGCAACGGGAAGTGAAGAGTTTGCATTGACTTCACTGACCTTAACATAGCGTGCCCTAAAGACAGTTTCTCCCTTCCAAAAATTGACCAACTGGTGGACGCCACTGCAGCTCACGAGCGAATGAGTTTTTTGGACGCATACTCAGGATATCATCAGATCCCTTTATATGCCCCAGACCAAGACAAAACAGCATTTATCACCACAGTTGGGCTATACTGCTACAAAGTCATGCCCTTTGGGCTCAAAAACGCAGGGGCAACCTACCAGCGGCTAGTCACCAAGATGTTCAAGGATCAGATGGGAGACACCATGGAGGTCTACATCGATGACATGCTCGTTAAAAGCAAGAAGAAAGAAGACCACCTCTCAGACATGTCAAACACCTTTGAAATCCTCAGGAAATACTGAATGAAAGTGTTCGTTCGGTGTCCAGTCATAAAAATTTCTTGGGTACTTAGTCAGTAAGAGAGGCATAGAGGCTAACCCAGACCAGATCGATGCAATTAACAGGGTACAACCTCCTCGAACAATCCGAGACGTACAGAAGCTCACTGGTATGCTCGCTGCCTTAAATCGCTTTATCTCTAAATCCTCCAAGAAATGTAAACCTTTCTTCCAGCTTCTAAAGGGGAACAAAACGGTAGAGTGGTACCCAGATTGCTCGCAGGCATCGATCGAGCTCAAACCTTACTTAAGCTCTCCACCACTGCTCGTCATACCACAGCGAACAGATTCTTTGTACCTGTACCTCTCATTTTCCAACCACACTGTCAGCTCTGCATTAATGTGCGAAGTTGTTGGAATCCAGTACCCCGTTTACTACGCGAGCAAAACCCTGCTTGAAGCCGAGCAGAGGTACCTACCACTGGAGAAGCTCGCCTTTGCACTAGTAGTGGCTTCAAGGAAGCTGAAGCACTATTTCGAAGCCCATACTATAATCGTCCTTACATCGCACCCGCTTAAAGCAATCCTAAGGAAGGCGGATTTTTCAGGCAGACTGTCTAAATGGTCAGTCAAGATCGGAAGATTTGATATCCAATTTCAACCAAGGAACGCAATTAAGGGGCAGATCCTTACTGATTTCATAGCCAAATTCACAGGCAAACGACCTTACGACCCACCACAGCCAGCCAAACAAGAACAGAGCCACACGACGAAGGGAATCTGGAAATTATTCGTTGATGAAGCCTCCAATTCAAAGGGGGTAGGCATAGGCATCATACTTATCACTCCAGAAAATGCAATCCTCGAGCAGGGAATCAGGCTTGGATTTGAAGCCTCCAACAATAAAGCAGAATACGAGGCCCTGATAGCCGGCCTCCAGAAAGCACACGCTTTGGGAGCAAAACAATTACATGTGTTTGGTAACTCACAGTTAGTCTTCAATCAGATCAGCGGGGACTACAATGGAAAAGACGAAAGGATGGCAACCTACCTCGTCTTAGCGAAGAAGCTATTGGCTGACTTTGAGGAAGTCAAGCTCCAGCAGTTCCCCAGGGGACAGAACAGCCATGCTGGCGCCCTAGTAGCCCTAAGCTCAGCAATCGATTCAGACTTAAAAAGAACAATCCCCATCGATTTCCTCGCTCACCTGAGCATAGATCGCAACAGCGAGCTACCAAGCATGGAGCAAGTGCTACGAATTGAGTTCGCACCCAGTTGGATGGACCCACTAAGGGATTCTTTGAAGGATGGCACGCTTCCAGATGATAAGAAGGTTGCTCACCATATAATAGTTAAAGTTGCTCGCTTTCACTTATCTCCTGAGGGCAGGCTATACAAGAAATCATTTTTCGGTCCCTACCTCCAATGTGTTCACCCAAAAGATATCGAGCAAGTCCTACATGAGCTTCACGAAGGAATCTGTGGAAGACATATTAGAGGAAGATCTCTGGCTTTTCGAGCAATGAAAGAGGGTTATTGGTGGCGATATATGCAAATGGACTCGGCAATGTACGTACGCAAGTGCGTAAAATGCCAACTTCACGCCCCTATGGTTCACCAACCTGATAGCAACCTAAAATCATTATCCAGCCCATGGCCGTTTGCCCAATGGGGTATGGACATCATAGGACCACTTCCTATCGCCACTGGAAATCGTAAATATCTGCTGGTCGCGACTGACTACTTCACTAAATGGATCGAGGCAGAACCCTTAGCGAATATCCGAGATGCAAATATGATAAGATTCAAATGGAGAAATATAATAACTCGTTTTGGCATCCCCAGAACCATCATCACCGATAATGGAATGCAGTTCGAGAGCGGATCCTTTCAGAGTTTTTGCGATGAGCATGGAATCAGACACCATTTCAGTTTGGTAGACTATCCTCAGAGCAATGGCCAAGCCGAGGCTTCCAATAAAACTGTGATCGACGGGTTAAAGAAGCGATTGGAGCTAGCTAAAGGCGCATGGGTAAATGAATTACCACATGTTCTATGGGCTTACCGAACCACTCCCCGATGAGCAACAGGGGAAACCCCATTTTCACTAACATATGGAATGGAAGCAGTCATCCCGTTAGAATCGGGATTGCCGACTATGAGGTTCATCCTTATCGACCAGGGCCATAATGATACAGCATTGCTCGCCGAACTCGACCTAGCCGACGAGCGCCGAGATCTAGCCCTAGTAAAACTAGCGAGCTATCAGCAACAGCTCGCGAGGCACTATAACAAAAAGGTCAACCCAAGGACATTCCGAGTTGGAGACTATGTCCTAAGGAAAGTCCTGGGCAGCATAGTGAAACCATCAGACGGTAAGTTAGGGCCAAACTGGGAAGGACCATTCAAGATAACAAGAGATAATATGCAAGGCACATATCACTTACAAACGCTGGAAGGCAGAGATATACCTCGAGCATGGAATGCAGCCAATCTCAAGAAATTCTATTTTTAGATCCTTCTTTTGCATTGTACTCATGAAACTGAAACTTATTAATCAAAGTTATTTAGCAGTTGCATTCTACAAAGTATCAGTTAACTAGTAGGATTTAGACTATACAACTCACACACCCTTTCCAAGTAAAAGACACGCTGATCATTGCACTATAGCAGGGAAATACCCCTCCTCAGGTTTTCGTTATGAAACACGAAAAACCTCTTAGCGTTGCCCCTGGCAATATATGAAGTCCTACAGGGGACCCTTAGGCAATATGGCCAAATTTAAACTGGCCACCAAACCATTTTTGGTTGAATAAAATCCTGATCGGATAAGAACATCCAATACCAGGTGTGTCCTCGCCAATTGCCGCACTTAGGCCTAAGGGAGTGTGATGACACGACCTAAAAGGTAAAGTGGTGCACAATGGTATCTCGATGTTATACTGGACTGGAAGGACACTTGCGTGATAATGCAAATTTAGAGATCATAAAGGAGCAAGAATATGGAAAATATAATACACTTGTTTAGTCGGCTAAAATATCCCAAAACATAAATTTTACATTAATCCACCATATTTACAACAAGTAAAATACATGTTTAGTCAGCGAGCTCGCCCAAAACATTGACGTAACATCACAACAACATAAAATACATAGAGAAGCTACTGGCAAAATCTCAGTGGGGATGAGGCCTCTGAACGAGATAATCAGCCACTTGAGCCCTTCGACCATCATCGGGAGCAGGAACCAACTCTTCCTCGGCATCGTTAGCATCTGACTCCAATAGCTTCCGAGGGATAACATCAATGGGTATCCACTAATCATCTCTCCGAAGGGGATTGGGCATCCGAGTGGAAGGAGATATTTCGTGGCGATACCAGAGCATAGAGTTCCTTGGAACCTGCATCTCCTTCAAAGCACTCAACCATTCCCTGATGAAGGCGAGCTCCTCAAATTCTACCAGCCTCGCCGGAGCATCTAGCCAACCTTGGTCATAACCATCGGCCCATACTCGCCGAGGTCCTTTTTTAAATAGATGCTGCAGCCGAGTAACGTCCCTTTGGAGCCCGGCGACAATCACATATGCTCGCTGAACGTCACCGCGGAGCTCTTCCATTTCGCTATCTGAACGCCTGGTGCTCCTGCCAACTCGCGAAACAAATGGACCAGTGGAACCTCGCAGCACAAGGGGGAACATCGCTCGAGCCAACCCTAGCTCGCGTCGATGAAGAACCTCGCAGCACAGGGGGAACATCGCTCAAGCCATCCCTAGCTTGCATTGATGAAGAGCCTTGCAACACTGCAGGATCGGTGCTCGACGCGTGCTCCCTAAGACGCAAGACCTCTCTCCTTAAAGCTTCATTTTCTTGATGAAGAACCTCCCCGACCTGATTGATCTCAGAGGCATCCAGGAGCCTCGCCCTCACCGTATTCACCTCCTCTTGAACTGAAGCACCAACTTCCTCCATCTCTTGAAGCCTGTCCTTCAATTTAGCTACGAGCTCATACTGATCTTTATACTTCTGTTTCCTCGATCTAAGGGATTTGCACATCTTAACAAAGGCTTGGTGAACCTGAGGGCTCGCATTGGGACCAAGGCTCCTGCCCAATTGAGATGTAATGGGAATATAATCATCAACATCAATCGACTACAAGCAATAAAAGGGGATGGGAGAGAAAAAGACCAATCAGTGCACTAAGAAAAAAAGACATTTTCATTGATAAGGGTTAAAAGTATATCGAGCAGCAAAAAGAAAATTCACAAACAAAAAAAGCAGAAGTACAAAGCATCCCTAGAAGAGAAAAACTAACTACAAACCTCAGGTTGCCCAGGAGTCAATGGCTGCTTCCTTTTATCAGCATCAGCAGGAGCACCGCCCTTAGCAGGGGTAACCTCTGTCGCCACAACGAGGGGAACGTAAGCAGGGGTTGTTTGGGAAGTAGGGTCAGCACCTTCGATAGTAAGGGTAGGGGCTTTATCTACAATTGGCCTCGGCCCTGGATCATGTTCATCAAATAGAGGAGATGCAACGTCCACTCCGGCAGCTAAAAGGGCCTTATTCCAGCCCTTCTTAAAGTTCAGACGGCTAATATAGCCTATCTGAACCTTAGCATCCTCGTATGCTGCAGCCCAACCAGAATTGTATGAGTCTTCCTTGACAATGACCGCCTCAAACTCCTTCTTCATCTCTTCGGATAGCACTCTGTTCTCTTCCACGATAGCCAGCTTGCTCGAGCAAACCAGGTCGTAGGCTTGTCGCAGCTCTTTCAACTCTTTAACTGTTGCGTCCTTCTCCCGGTTGGTAGTAACAAGAGCCAGATCGGATGATATCCGAGCAGCATCAACCACTTTAAAACCATCCTCGAGCTCTGTACCCCTCAACCCAAGGCTTTATTTTGTTGCTCCAGCTCACCATTTCTCTTCACTAGCTCATCGCGAGAACGATAGAGCACGGCGAAGTCGGTCACAAACTGTAAGAAGAAGAAAACATTAGAAGAAGAAAATAATGGAATTCATTAAAACATTAGAGAAAAGAAATCGTCTTACCAGGGCTAGCCTCTGGCTAGCCTATAGGGCCAGTTCATCAGATCACAACGCCCTTTGGCGATTAGCAGGAAGAACTGCTCTCTCGAGCAGTGCGGGGGCCAACTGAGGGGAAATTGCAATAGAAGCCCCCTCAGGCAGTGCAAAAACTGGGATTAAGGCTTTCCCAGCCTCCATCTTCCTCCTTATCCCTCTTCATCCCTCTCCTCTCCTCTATCTTCTTCTTCTCCTCCACCTTCTTTCTCTCCTCCTCCTTTTTTCTCTCTCTCTCTCTCTCACTTGCTCTTTTTCTTTCCTCTTCTTCTCCTTCTCCTGAGAAAAAGACCGAGAACCAGTAGCCACGGCCCCAGAGCTAGACTTCTGCTTCTTCAACCTTTGAGCGAGGAGCATGTGATCCTCATCATCATCATCCCGAATTAGATTCTTCCTTAAAGGAACCATCTCCTCGCTCGAACTACTAGATGTGCTCGACGACCCTCGAACTTCAGAAACCTCCCCCAAATCAGAAGAGTCGCTACTACTGGAGCTCCCTTCACCCAAATTGCCTCCAGCACCACCTGCGGTATCACTTTCAGAGCTTCTATCCTCCTCGTCCAACTGAATAGGATCCGTAGCAGTCTCTTCGAACGTATCAAACTCAGGGATACTGTCCACCGGCCTCACTATAAAACTGGAACCAACGTTCATATATTTAAGTAAAAAAGCAGCAGACCGTGGATTCTCGTCGTCAGCCAAGGGCTCCCTGATATTCCAGGCCTTGACCAATTCAGAGAGATGAACCTCGCTGAGAGAAGGTTCCAAATTCTTCAACCTCACTGAAGAAAAAATAGAGAAAGGTCAGAAAGATCACAAGTCAACAAAAATTAAAAGAGCAGAGCAAAGTCTACCTATGTATTCTTCCCCATAAAAGGGAACAGAGAACCTATCAGACCTCGACCCTTCAAACTGTGGAGAAAACTGCCAATTTCTAGCAAGGAAGCCCTCTTGCCAATAGTCCTTATGGGAATCAGGTAGGTTTACTACCAATACCCTATCAGGACTCCTGGCTTTGAGATAGAGGACACCAGAACTAGTCCGAGAAAAAGAGTAGAAAAAGCAGACCTCAGCGAGCCCTAACTTGGTACCATATAATTGATTTATTCTATGGATGCCATTAATTATCTTCCACACATTGGGCGAGCACTGTGCCCGAACAATATTGAAATAGCCAAATAAGTGCAAGAACAGATTCGTTGGGAGGAAAAGTGAGTCCCCCTTGGGAAAGCAACAAAACATGGAGCCAATGGGCATCCTCTATCTCTCAAACATTTCTAGGGGAGAAGCGCAGCACTTAATATCTACCCACTCTGGGATGTTATAAAACTTCCTAAATTCGGAGACCGACCTATTCCCAATCTTTTCCATTGGAAAACCCTATAAAACTACAAATTCAAAGAGAAAGTACAAAGAAAAGGCACAGGAGACTTACAAGATGGAAGTTCGAATCGAACGATGAAGAATCACGAGCTCAAATAACAAGGAAGCAATGAGAATGGAGACTGAGAGAAGAGAATATGAATCGCTAGAGCTCACAGGAAATGAAGGAATGCTGAGAAAGTTGAAACGATGGTCAAAAAGTGGCTGATCTAAATAAAACCTTGAAGTGTTTCTAATCATAGTGCACAGACCACAAAGCGGGTGCCGTCAGAATCAGTCCTCAAATTTTGGGAAAAGTTGCACGATACACAACTCAGCCATTATGACAAATCATTTAGGTTTATTAAGCCCAAATCATGGCCCAACAAACTTAGGGGCAATTGTGGGTACATTTAACTAGAATGATGGGCCTGGACGAGTAGCCCACTTATAGCGGCCCAAAGTGCCTTAAACCGATTATGATCTAATCTCTTCCCACGTTCCCATTAAGGGGCACCCTAAGAGGAGATGGGAAACATGGAGGAATCCCACACCCCCACTCACCAAAATGAACATGTATATAACAAACCCTAGGTCCAGGGCAAAGGACAAGTTGTATTCTCTGTAACCACTCTCCGGAGTATATAGAAATAACACTAACTGCACCACTGTGGACGTAGGCACATCTTTGTTGAACCACATACATCCTTTGTTGTGTGACTGCCATTTTACCTTCCTTATTCTTACTTGGTGATTGCTTGTCTCTTATCTATTTGTGTTACGCAATAATTGTCACCACGCTTGATTTCTAGATCTCACCTGTGGATTCAATTTTACCATCAATGCAAGTGGTATGCTTTCTTTTGAACCTTCAAGTTGCTGTCAATGGTATGAACCTTCAAATCTTATTGTTTGATTTCTTTTAGTTCGAGATGTTGGATGTTAGATCTTTAGTAATTTAGGGTAATTTTTAGTTCGAGATGCTTAATTAGTTGGTTTCGTTGTTGGGTTTGTTATTTAGGGTTTCGATTTTGAAAATGAGTGGGTTTTTAGTTCGAGATATTTAATTGGTTTCACTGATGTTTAATTTGGGTGATAACTACAATTCTTACTCTCAAAGATAAGTTCTAAAGTTTGTTGTTGTCTCATTTGCAATAATTATGATTTTTTTGTTTTATCTTATTTTTGGTTTCATTGCATATAAATATATTTTTCTTTTCTTAAATTGTAGTGAATTTTGGACATACTGGATGGATAAATGTTTATATACGCAATATAAATGGTGGGATAGGTAATGGTATTATGATTGGAAGGCTAGGTAAAGATGGTACATAAGCATATGCATCCAACCAGATCATGGAGAAGTAACACTAGACACAAATCCAATCAATGGAAGAAGACGATGCTTCGGTTCAAAATTCAAGCCCCTTACTGCAACCAGATCTTTTCCTGATGCCACTGTCATAATGAGGCCACGAGCTCTTTGAGCAGCCCTAAGGAGCACCAGGATATTGTTCTCTACTATTTTAAGCAAGTTATTTGTGCAGTTTGCAATACAGAGAAGCAGGTCGCTTGTGTTTGATCGATTTTTCAAGTTTAAATTAGGGAATACTTTCTGCAATGATGATACTACGGAGAAAAAGTTTCATTCGATTAATTAGGTGTAATAAGAAACATTGTATGATGTCATAATAGACATTGTATGATGTCATAAGATAATTTTTTTTCTACAATGCCTCTTTTACCCCTTCAAATTTTGGGTTCCCTCTCATTTCTTTCTCACTAGTTAATTCTCCCTCTTTCATTTTAATTCAAATACAAGGCTATTTTGGTAAACACACAATAAAATATCGTACACTCACCAAAACCCTTCCTTTTATTGTCCCCCGTTCCCTTATTCATTTCAGCCGCACAACACAAACCCTCTCCCTCGCTGCTCTTTTTCGGTAAAACCCTTCCATAGGAGTTTTGGTTTGATTCTTTATTCAAAATTTGACCTATTTGGTTCGATGGTTGGTTCGATTTTGGGTAACAGGTATAATCTCTATTTTTTTGTTCATTTTCTTCTAAATTTGGTTTGTAGATGTGTGTGCTACTATATATATATTATGTGTAAGAGTTTTGTTAAAAATAAGGTTATGTGTGGATTGATTTGTGTGTTTGTATGCAATACATATATAATGTTCAACCATCACACATTACACTTTCTTCTCAGTACTGCTCATGTTCTTGATTCAAAATTTTAGTTAAATTTGGGGGTTTTATTCTTAATGTGAGTTTACAATGAACAATCTTAAATTTTAAGAAATATTTATTATTTTATGGTTTACATTCTCAATGTTGCGTGACAATTGTTTGATGAAATTCTTGACCAATGTTTTAGTTTGTCGTATAGTTGAAACGTTTTCAAGCATAAACCATACCACATGGACTAAAGGAGAAAGAATCAACTCTAAACTTGAGGGGATCCAACTATCGTCACAGCCTTCGATATAAGATATCGTAATCGATAATGTAAAATTGATTCATTCTTTTTATGGAACGTGATGCTTTTGAGATTTTTTTTTCAATTTACTTTTGTCTTATAATTTGTTATGAATATGATTTAATTTGGTTGTTTTTATTTAGTTTTTTATTTTATGATGATATACACCAAGGGTGTTAATTTAATAACCTTGGATCGTTACCAAGTTTTAAATTGTGACAGCGGATACCAAGCTCTTTTCTTACCTTTGTTTGTCTTCAAACTATATTTGAGAACAAGGGGAACTGATTAATCTTTGTTTCAACATTAGCATATTGATATGATTAAGTTTCCTATATTGTTTATATTTGAAGTTCTCCTTCCAAATGTCTTACGATTCGGTTTATACTATGCTCAAGTGCAAGATAAAGCGACAATATGTTGTCTACACTTCATTTTGTGCTATTACTTTTTGATTAGTTGATGTTTCGAGAACTAAAATATGTCAATTTTGATTCGACCATCAAGAATTAGGTATTGGTGTAATGGGGCAAAATATGTTAGTAGCGTTAAAACTTAAAGTATGCGCATGTTGTAATTTACATATGTGTGCATGTGTGTGTGTGGCTATCTATTACAGTCACACTTATTGTAAATATTATAGTCACATTTGCTGATATAGGTTTGGGAATAAAACCTAAGATCTTTTTCATATTGCACACATATTTTGTTATTTCTATTGTGAATTACCTAATTTAGAGTCTTTTATAGATAATGACCATTTTTCCTTACATTTCTCATATGCTTCAGATATTGGTAGTTTCTTGTTGTTTTCTCTCTTTCTTAATTTCAGTGCGATGGTGTAGTAGTTACTCAATTGGATAATGCAACTAATGACATGAACATCGTAGTAAAGGTAGACCACCACAAGGTTGCCGAAAGCATTAAATTTCTCGGTGGAGAAGTCTACTACTTGAATCTTGGATGTTATTATATATCCAATGCACAGGTAGAATTTCATCTGCAGATTCAATATTATTATCTAAATTTGGTGTCGAATGTTTCATAACCCTCCAAAGTATTAAGATTCACTATTACTATGAATCAGTTTCATGTCAAAAGGAGAATACCTGAAAAGCCATTTATTCTGCTACAAATAGCTGACGAATTTCAGAAGAAGGCAAATCCAAGATATTACTCATATACAAATTAAACAAATTCCTTTCATTTATTTGGGTTGCCCCAATTACATATATTTGCAGGAGATTATAGATAAAGTCCGAAAGAATTTATCAAGTTGGAAAGGGAATTTTTTTATCTATGGGGGATAAAATAATCCTCATTGGACATATGGTTCAGAGTATTCCTCTTCATAAATTAGCAACAATTTATAAGAGTAGGGTTGTAATTATCCTTTTAATTCCTATATATTATCGTAAGGTTAGAGTTAATGGAGGCAGCATATTAAGAATTCCAAGGGTAGCTATACAATGGACTCCAAGTTGGTTGTTCATAGAAAAACAGGGGATATTATGCTTAACCAATGTTTATGTTTCCATCATAAATGTTTTTTGGTCATTTATGCAGAACTGAACTAAGTTCTATATTATATGGATTCAGGAATTTCATAGATTATATGGATTCAGTTTCTTTTTGGTCATTTATGCAGAATTATTTGCAATTGTGTAAGCTATGGGCGCAAATGGTGCATATAACATTTTCTATGATTTTATTTTCCTATTAAACATGCGCGCACAGTTTTTCTATGGCAAACCTGAACTAAGTTGTTTTTTCTTTCAATATCTATTTGTTCGTATTATTTGTGTTTGTTGTGATTCCTTTGTTATTTATTTTCTTTTTTTTATTTCTCTGATTTTATTTTACTTAAACTCATATGTACTCCTTATTCAGGTCTCTGATTTCACATGAGCATGGTTTGTTACATTGATAAAGTTAGAGGGTCCACGTATGCTCGAACGGTTACTAGATTTTTGTCTGATGTTGTTTGCTCTACAACTGATGAAGTTGGAAAAATATACAATTTCATATGCGAAGATTTAAGGTGCAGTTTTTTATCACCCAAAAGATATTGCAAAAGAGCTCTTGAAAAAGCAAATACCAACTGGAAACACTATTTCCAAGATCACCAAGTATCATGCTTTATAAAACGAAGAGAAGAGAAGAGTTCCAGTTGGTTATTTGATTATGATGTGTTGGGTAACACTCTACCATCCCTTAAATCTGATTTTCATTGGCCATCTAATGTTTTCACCAATTCTACCACTTCTCTCAATGGAGAATTTGACACCTGTGGAAACACTGACAGTATCAAAGAGTATGGCTCTAAAAAGAGACTGAAGTCTTGCTCGTGCAATGCGTTTGATTCAAAAGCATGTAAGGAGAAAATGAGGAGGGATTTTCACGTGCCCCCCCTTTACTGGGCATTGTGTTACGTGTGTTACACTAATGAGGTAATGGATTGTTAACCGTTTATTGGTATATCATTTTGATTTATTTATTTTAGTGCTTAAAAAATTTATTTTATTTGTTAAACTTCAAATGATTTTTTTTTTATTTCCAGGAAGGATACCTTTGATACAAAAAGGAATTTACTTTTTTTATAATGCTATAAGAAAGTCAATTTCTCTGAGATTTCAGGTTACGGTTGTGGAGCTTTGATATTTATTTTGTTTATTTTAAATTTATCATCTGGGCAGGTCCATGATTTCAATTAGGTGAAAACCTGGTTCGTGACTTCTTTCTTATTAGCTATGAGTTATTCTTTGCTTGATTATTGAAAGGGTCATCTTTGTTTACACTAATAGTTAACTTTTCATATTATGACTGATTGTTACTTTTTTTAATTTATTTTACATACATATAAGAGGGATGTGTGACACCCAGCCTAATTAAATACCGGGTGATCAGTCATTTATTAATTAAATCAGAATATCCGGTTGGTTCAGATTATGCATCACTACCGAAAACTTATTTTAAAATACTAACCACCTAATATTTAAAAAGGTTGATGTCAAAATTTTATCTTATTAATTAATAGAAAGCAATTAAACTAAATAACCAATCATTCACCATTCAATTCAATCTCATACGAACTGAAATAACTGATATAAAATAAAGAAGATAGAGTAAACATATCTAATCAAAATCCAATACAGTAATCCAACTAAATAAATCCAACAACTAGGAATAGAAATGAATTAAATCTCAAATCTCTGAATGCATAAATAAGAAAGGACGATGTGTCCAACTGATGCAAATAACTCAAAAGTGCAAAATGATAGACTCAGAGGTGTCTACAACCAAAGTACTGTAGCGTCCACAGCAGCTACAGCTCGTCGAATGAATGGAACTCCTAAGTCTGGTGTCCCTGTGGCTAAGCACCAAAAATAATTTGACAAGAAAAGAGATTTGCAGAAAATGCGTCAGAGTCCGAGTTGAAAACAGTTTAAAAATCATCAAAGTGCTTGAAATAGTTTATTAGCGCATATATTTATCATGTTAAATTATCGAACTCACTTGAAAATTCTCACCTCTCATCTAGTGTGCACGCCTAGCGAATATTCAAACCCCACTAGTTCTCTTCCCCTACTAACTAGTTCTTTCTGTCTAAACCCATCATAGTCCAATACCGTCTCCGATTATTTCCCTCGTAAAGTGCACTACATATAATCAATCCCACTTTAGCATAAATAAGCATTTTCAGTTTTAATCCAATTAAGTGGTCGCTACTTAATTCATTTCGGATTTCATTATAAATTTTACCTACTAAATGCACACAATAGATATCAACACAAGTGTATACATATATTCACTCTAGCTCGTATATATATATATATATATATATACACAATACTGCACCCTGAGACACAGTTGCGATGCCTGCATACTCTGTTATCATGTCCTGTTGCATCGCTCATTTGCATAAAGGACTAAAGGTGAAGTCTCTCACGAACCATCAGAAACATAACACATATATTGGAGGCGAACATAGTCCCAAGCCGATGGGCTACGCACATACCTGCGCACCCATACGACCGTCATCACTATCGTTCTCACAGATAGTCCGCACCTAGGTTCTATGCTCTTAGTGGTACCAATTAATATCCCACCCGAAGGCTCATCAATGCATGATTGTCCACAATGCATAACCTTCGCTCGATAATAAGCAACGTAGGTATGTTATACACATAATAGTTCAATCAATAAGTATGTACACAACTTATTATATTCATTAGGTATTCACACAACCTAAGTTCCTGATATTATAGATAATATCATCGTCTCTACTATTCACTTTATCGCAACGTTTCGACTTATCTCTCTAATATATACCTTTTCTCTAAGGCTCTATCACCCCGCTATATCCCCTTAGGTAATCGCTCTCTCAACTCATTACTAACTAGGAATTTAAGTCATTCGATAATAGCATAGATAAATTTCTCTCACTTGGACCAACCGAGAAGGGCTTCTAACTTATCCGGGCCAAAAATAAGCATTCTGGAATCTCGTTAGAAGTCCAGGATTCTCGTTCAAACGAGGTCGTTCAAATGAGGTCATTCGAAAGAACTTCTCACTTCGAACGAACTCAAAAATCTCGTTGAAATTCTCATTGGAATTCTCGTTCGAACGACCTGGGCGGGTCTTCGAACGAGAATTCTGAGAGTACCCCTATTCTTCCAAACTTCATTTTTCCCAATTCTTTCCTCATCCAAACTCCTCTAAAATTTATCCGAAAACTCCCAATCAATGATTCCAAACCATTCCTAATCATAATGGGGTAGTTTCTAATATAATTTACATGACAAATCTTTACATAATCATAGGAAATCTAGATTAATGTCTTAAATCTCTAAAAGCCCTTAAATATAAACCCACCATGAAAAATACACAAAAACCCCCAATTATTTCGTATTACAACATAAAATTTCTATATTTATCATTCCTGCCTTAGTGTTATTCATCTGCATGCAAACCTATCTTCCAATTTCACAATTTAATGGCGATTCAGTGTCAGATTCATAGCATCAATGGTTATCTCATAATCTAGGTTAACATGAATCATAAATGCTCAGAATTTTAGCAAGATACACACTTGCCTTTTCATGATCCTCTGAATTGTTGAACGAAATTGGTATGTAGGTGCTCCTTTCTTCGCGATCTACGCGTTGGTGTGATTTCCGGTGGGAGAACTTGAATCTTTATCCCAAATCACCTATGTGTTCTTCTCCCTCTTTGGTTCTCTCCTTCTCTCTCACATAAGTTGGAAACTGATAACTCTCCATTTAATTCTCCAAAAATCCTAAAAATCAAAATACCCCTCTGGGGTGTCGTCTTGGGCTAAAATGCCTCAGACTCCAAATAAAACACCCGAGTAGTGTTTTCTGACTATTTCGACCCTCCTAGATACACTGGCGCGCTCAAAATGACTATACGAGTTATTTAAAAATAAATTATCCTTTTAGCTCACTAAAGTAATACTGACACGACTCACACGCGCGTCCCAACTAAGTGTATTGCAACTGTCGTATATTTCATTCCCAGCCAAAATAATATTCTCATATTCATATATTAATTTACTCGCTAAGTAATATTCCACGTAATTATTTCCGATAAATATTAACTCTCGCCACGCTAGTAAGTATTACAATTAAATCCGAATTAATTATAATTTAAATTTTCTCCCTTTAAATTAATTAATTCAAATTCCAGAATTAAAATAAAATTCCACAAAATCACGTGGTATTACAGGATGCTATTTGACACGGTTTCTTTCATTAGTGAAAGTAATATAATGATAATGGTAGAATTAGAATCATAGGTAACACAAGATGTCAATTTTTTAAACGTTTATTTTATCTTCTTCATCAATATGTGTACTAGGGTATAATAATAGATTACTTGTGGATACTGAATTTGTATGTGCACTCTTCCAGGTAAGTTGTAATTTTTTATATAATTTCATATTTCTTTTTTAATAGTCATTTAAAGGTTACTTTTTTCACAAATTTGGTGTTTCGCTGTGGAATTTGTAGTCATGTTAGGTATGCAAAATGCTTATGTTTTGTTATTTAATGACACTAGGTAGTGTTGTAGGCTCGAATAGAATTCAAACAAAGTAAACAAAGTTTAATTTATATGTTATGTTCCATTTGTAATGTCTTATTTTGCTTTTGAGCAATTAAAATTTAAACATTTTTTTTTCAAATCAGGGTTCTTTTATCTTTTAGGATATAGATAGGAGCTGTTCTTTTGGGGGTTTTGACATTATAATCTAGCTTTCATTCTAACAGTACAATTTTTTTTATTGAGAAATACGGCTTGAACATTATTGTTTCTATTTCAGAGTCATTAAGCCTTATTGTAGTTAAAGTGAAGTGAAAAATATGGCATATTCCTCTTTCTATTTTCCCGTGCGGGGTGGTTTATGATGGGGGGTGGGGATTGCATGACAAATTTTGTTGATTTAAAAAGGATTTCATTTTAAGAATGATTTTCATATTTGAATGCGCCCTTGCACAAGACAACCATCGAGCAGATTTGAATACGCCCTATCTTGAAATGAATTTGAATTTATATTAGATGTAGTCATAATTTTTTTTTTGTAATTTGTTTTATACATTGGTCCAACTTTTCCCATATACTTAATTTGTTATTTCCACTAGTTTAACATTTATTCTCCATCCTCATTTCTAAATTTGATTTTTTTCCCTTTTTTTTCCGGCCAAACACCAGTGCACTTGATTCCAACTCATCTTCATAATGTTAATTCCTTTATTTCTCAAATTGCCTGATGTATTGAGATGGATTTCATATATATTGAAATGAAATTTTCGCTAATGGAATTTTGGTCACTATTATTTATTGGGCTCATTTTCTAGATGTGTATTAGTGTGGTTTTTGTGGATTATTTGTATTGTTATACTATTTTTTATTTCTTAGACAGGGTGGTAGGTAGTCCTATAAACAAATGAAATTCTGTGGAAATTTTCTAAAATGTTTACACATTGGTATTGTAAAAAGTAATTTCCGATTTAAAAGTACTTGATAGATACGATGTTAGTTTTGCGAGGTTCATGACACTATTAGTGTTGTCATGGATTAAATTTTATTTAATAAATAGAGAGATGGTTCTATAAACAAAGGGAATTTACCTCAAAATTTTCATTTTATTTATAATTATTTATGTTATATAATAGGACTATCAACGATGTATTGTCCTATCAACTACATACACTTTCGAAAATTAGCGTCGTTCCTTTAGGCACGGGCATACCCTAGTGTGTGTGTGTGTGTGTGTGTGTGTGTGTGTGTGTCTATATATATGTATATATATATATATATGTATATATATATATATTGTTATATAATTTGTTTATATATGCATTGATAACTGTAAGGACATTCGTATATGTTACCAACTTGTATGTCGTATACCGCTACACTATCGAAGAAGTTCAGGATCACATTCACGTCAAAAAAGATCAATAATCAAGGTTCTTCAACAAATAGCCTCCGCGGGACATACTTTGGTAAGGTTTTGTTTTAGAGTACCTTAGTAATGCACCTAGAGTATTGGGATTATTTTTCATAAAATATTTTTTAAGTGTTGCCGCGGAGCTTTAAATGTTTTTCGTCAAATATATAATTTTTTGAATTTTTGAGGCAATGCATTTATCAAGAAAAAGAAAAGGAAATAATTGAGAAGCAAATGTCGTTCGAACGACATCGTTTGTCGTTCTAATGAGACTGCATATCGCGTGATACTTCAAACGACATCGTGTCTCGTTCGAACGACACCAGCGTCATAAAGTTTCTATAAATTGGGCTTTCCAACTCCGTTTTTCTGAAGAAATCTTTCACATTTTTCATTCTGCAAACACTGCAAATCAGCAGAATACTTTGTCTTCTTCATTTAAGGCTTAAAACCCTTTTTGTTTTCAATTCACAAAATCCGAATACCTTTATGTGAATTATTTTGGAACCCAAAGGACAACCGTATTATTGTTTAACCTCTATGGAGAAGGCATCTCCATATCTGATCGGTGGACACCGAGTATATATCTCTATGTGTGGACGAGCCGAAGACGACGAACCAACACCAACAGGTTTTTCGCTATCAATTGTAGCTTTGAAGGTTTGACAAAGACACCGTGCGTTACACTTGTGGGTGATTATCAGGTTGTTTGTAATTCAATGGTCTTGTAAACTTTTCAAAGTGTTAAGAATGTTTTTACCCAAAAGGGTTTTTCTCCCTGAATTTGTCATCTTTGTTTTTATATGCATGATTTGAATGATTCAATGCTTTATGACACTTAGATGCATGCATAGGGGCTGAATTAAAATTGAATTTGGGTTGTTTAAATTTTGACACCTAATTAAATAAGTGTTTTTTATTCCATTGGTGAATTGCAAACTCGATTGATATTGCATTTTTTCAAATTGGTATTAGAGCAGGTTTCACTATTTTATTGTGAATTCCTATTTTTCACAAAATAATTGTGATGTCAATCTTTTTTTGAAAAATTTGATTTTGTCGCAAGGTTTTCGATGGATACGTTATATAATAGGGTGTCCATCTTTGACGGTGATAATTATGCATATTGGAAAGATTGCATGAAGTCTATTTTAAAATCCATAGATGAGCGAGTTTTATTATTGGATGAAAATGGTTGGACTCCTCCCACCGTGATAATTGATAATGTTACCTCTTTAAAACTCGTACCAAACTGGACTGAGAATGATTATAAATTATCTAACCTTAATTCTCGTGGTTTGAGTGCTATTTCTGCAGTCTTCACTCCCGACGAATTTCATCATATTATGATGTGCACCACGTCTAAAGAGGCATGGAATATTTTAAAATTGACACACGAAGGTACAACTGCTATTAAAGAGTCAAAATTGCAAAATCTAGCCACCCAATTTAAGACCATTACTATGTTAGAGTCCGAGACTTTTGATGAGTTTTATGCGTGTTGGTCGGACATTGTCAACACTAGTTTTAATTTGGATGAGATATTTGATAACATGTGGGTTGTGAAAAAGATTTTGATATCCCTTACAAAATGTTTTATTCCGAAAGTCACGATTTTAAACTCGATGGAAAATTTGAGCACACGTAAGTTAGAAAAGTTGGTAGGTGATCTTCAGAATTACGAGTTAATATGTTTTCCTAAACTATCAAACCTAAAGATAAAGGAATTACACTTAGGTCACAGTCGAGATCGAGTGAGGATTTTTTAAGGAAGAGAGATAACAAAAAGAAAGTGAGTTTATATGAGTCCGAGTCTGAGGACGAGTCAGATTTTGACATGGCCTTACTTACGAAAAATTTTAAAAAATTTCTCAAAATGTCTAAAGAAAATTATTCCAACAAAAATAGATCTTTTGAGAAAAATAAAAAGAAAGAGGAGGCCAAAGAAAGTGATAAGGTGGATGAAAGGAGGTACTTCGAGTGTGAGAGCACATAGCTAAAGAGTTTCCTACTAGGATAAGGAGAAAGAGCAAAGAAACTGTCATGCTCGCCACACTTAGTGATAGTCAGGGAGATGACGTAGGTAAAGGTTTAGCACATAGGATGTCGGTAGCTTTTTCGAGTCGTGTGAGCACACTTACTTTTTCCCACGATGATAGTGTTCATGAGAGCGGCGGTGATACGTCGAGTGTTTCTAGTGGGGATGAGAGCGAGTTTGAAAGTGGAGATGAAAGTGAGATCCAAAAATCTTTTAGGGATTTGTACACCGAGACCTTGGAAACAAAGAAGTATAATAACGATTTAGGTCGTCGGGTTTTAGATTTGGTCAGAGAGAAAGAAGGTTTAAGGAGGAAAAAGTGTGACTTGACCGACACGTTGTCTAGTCTGATGACACGTGTATCCCAACTCGAAAATCATCTCGAACGTGCCCAGGAGGTCAAAGTCTATTTAGACAATGCATCTAAGAAGGTTAAAAATATGGTTCTCAATCCCACTTTGGGTAGTGGTGAGAGTTTAAGAAAAGGTCATGACGGAGATTCCACTTCTTTTGTTGCACTCGATTAGTAGTAAGGGTTTAGGTCGTCGGGTTTTAAATTTGGACAGAGAGAAATAAGGTTTAAGGATGAAAAAGTGTGACTTGATCAACACGTTGTCTAGTCTGATGACACTTGTATCCCAACTCGAGAGTGATCTCAAACGTGCCCGGGAGGTCAAAGTTCATTTAGAGAATGCATCTAAGAAGGTTGAAATGATGGTTCTCAATCCCACTTTGGGTAGTGGTGAGAGTTTAGGAAAAGGTCATGATGGTGCTTCTACTTCTTTTGTTGCACCCGAGTCAGTTCCTACTTTAGTGAGAGATTCACATGGCTCTTAACCCAACCCACTTAGGCATCCCGTACCTGTTAGGAGAGTGCGTAGGAGACATTTTGAGAGATGTGTACCTAGGCATGTTTATGTTTACTCCCATTGTAAAAAGAGAGGACACCTTAGGAAGTTTTATTTTAAGTTGGATAATATGTCACGCTTTGCCTCTACACATGTTCGTACACATACACCTACCCATGATACTTTGCTTGCACATAATGATGGAGAGTTTGCACATATTCGAGAGCAAGTAAAGTTTTTGGTCAAGGCCTCACATGAGTAAATGGTTCTTTTTCATACGATGTCGCCATCTTTGAAAAACTCCCCCGTGCCTACTGGATGAGGTCTAAATTTTTTGTTATCATAGGATGATTTACATGATGTCATTTTGGGCCTATTGCTAGTATGTCTCATTTTGTAGTTTACATTGTTGTCTTATTTTTGCTACAATTTAGCACTGTTTTAGATCTGTTTGCCCATTCCACGAACTGTTTTCTCAAAAATTTTATTACAGGCCAAAGCTGCATTATTTTATGGGATTACTGTATTCTCGTTCGAGCGAGATTACATGTCGCGCCAAGTTGTCATTCTAACGACAACTGCTTTCCTTCAAGCGACTTTGTGTTTCATTTGAATGACCTGTTGGGTTTTCTGGATTTCTCTATTTGTAGTCCTCTGGTTCATATTGATATAATATTTGGTACTGTTGGGTTGTTTCTGAACATTGTTAGAAAAAATACGAAAAGATTTTTGTTTTTAAGAAATATTTTGAAAAATCCAAAAAGAGTTTTGTATTTTATTTGTACCTTATATGAATTGACATTTAGGATGACCAAGTCACAATTTCATTCCATTTATCCATGTGACTATTTGATAGTGTTTTGAGACAATATGTTGTGTCATTCATGTGCTTTACAAAGTTTGGAGTCTTTGAGATGATATATAGTGTTGCTACCTACATGATTGACTCATTTGTCCTTTATTGCACACATGTATGGATTTGTTTGACTTTTGTGCTTGTCTATCACATGTTGGTTGAGTGTTTCCATCTCAGTTTTATCTATACAACAAACCAAATGCGATAAAACTTGACAAAAAGTAGTGCATGTTATAAACCATTTGAGTGTTTTATTTTGAAAAACGAAAAAGGGATGTGAGATTGAAAATTATCTGGGGTCCAATGAGGTTTAAAAGAGCCCAAAAAAATTGAAAGGCAATAAAAAGAAATATATGCCAAAAATGGGACAATAGATTTTAGTTTCATCACCTTAACAAAAAATAAAAAAAGCATTATCTTTTAATGAGGGAGTTTGGATGGAATTTAAAATGGTTTGCACGTCTTAAAAGTCATGAAAAAACATTACATAGTTTTGGACGTTATTGGTGTGGAAATCATCTATACTTTAATTTGTTGATATGATTAAGACGATGTCATCTAAGTTCAATTTTTCTACACCTGAGGACTATTTTTATGTTCATTCGTTAGGAGTACACTTATGCATCGTGCACACATGTCATGATTGAGTCGATTTTCCTATCGAATCCGTTCACACCCATTCATTTAATTTTCGTGATTTGGTTATCTTCGTGTAATTTCATGGTGTGAGGTTTTTGTAACGTCATTTTTGTATTTTTGTATGAAAAAATTTGAAAAATTCAACAATAGTTTGTTTGCCTTGTTTACCGTGACACCCCGTTTGGATTTATTGGGTTGATTCTTTTCCTTGTTTATTTCAAACAAATGAAAAAGAGGATAACGAATTATGATATTATGGGGGAGTTTAAATATGAGGGAGATTTGCTTATGCTTACATATTTTATGTTTATCATTTCAAACTCGATATGTCACGAGGCATTTGCATTGTCTCATGTGTGTAGGTACATTTAAAGATCATTTTTTCACACCCTGATGACGACAAATAATGTTTGAAGTTTGTTGAAGATTGAAAAAGTTTGAAGACTTGTCATTTACCTTTTAAGTTTTGGGTTCATGGGAGGGTATATTTGGATAGGTCATATTTATGTTTTGATAATTAGAATTTTTTATTTTGTACCGGCACAGACATAGGAGGAGATTTGTAAGGACATTTGTGTCCATTACCAATTTGCATGTCGTATACCGTTACACCATCGAAGAAGTTCAAGATCACATTCACATCAAGACGGATCCGAATAATCAGGGTTCTTCAACAAATAGCCTCCGCGAGATTTACTTTGGTAAGGTTTTGTTTTAGAGTCACTTAATAATTCACTTAGAGAATTGAGATTATTTTTCATAAATATTTTCTAAGTATTGGAGCGGAGCTTTAAAAGTTTTTCGTCAAAAATATAATTTTTCGGAGTTTTGAGGCGGTGCATTTATCAAGAAAAAGAAAAGGAAATAATTGAGAAGTAGATGTCATTCGAACGACATCGGTTGTCATTCTAACGAGGCTACATGGCGCGCGATACTTCAAGCGACATCATGTCTCATTCGAACGACATCACTGCCTTAAAGTTTCTATAAATTGGACTTTCCAACTCCGTTTTTCACAAGAAGTCTTTTACGTTTTTCATTCTGCAAACACTGCATATCAGCAAAATACTTTGGCTTCTTCATTTAAGGCTTAAAACCCTTTTTGTTTTCAATTCACAAAATTCCAATATCTTTATGTGAATTATTTTGGAACCCAAAGAACAACTGTGCTATTGTTCAACCTATATAGAGAAGGCATCTCCAAATCTGATCGGTGGACACCAAGCGTAGATCTCTACATATGAACGAGACGAAGACGAAGAACCGACACCTATGGGTTTTTCACTGTCACTCGTAGCTTTAAAGGTTTGACGAAGACACTAAGCGTTACACTTATAGGCGATTATCAGGTTATATATAAGTCAATGGTCTTGTAAACTTTTCAAAGTGTTAAAAAGGCTTTTAGCCGAAAGGATTTTTTTTCCTGAATTTGTCATCTTTGTCTTTATATGCATGATTTGAATGCTTTAAATCTTTATGACACTTAGATGCATGCATAGGGGCTTAACTAAAATTGTATTGGGTTTGTTCAAATTTAGACACCTAATTAAATAAGTGTGTTTGATTCCACTGGTGAATTACAAACTCGATTGATATTGATATTGCATTTTTCAATAGCATGATTAAATGCGAAACAATTTCAGAAAATGGATCATTAGTTGTTGGGAATTCACAACTTGGTTAGGAATGAAAATGACACTAGAGAAAAAAAAATAAAAGAAAAATAATCGTAGGGTATCATATAGTTATTTCGGCGGCAATTGCGGTGTGGTGGCATAAAACACATTTATTAAAGGGGTCTTCTGAAGATTTGAGAAATGCAAAAGAGAGATTTAAGAGGACTTTATTATGAAAGTGATACAACTTATAGAGAGCAGTTGCGTCTTGACATAGATGCATTCAGTAGTTTATTTTAAAATAATTTATAATATTCTTCTTCTTTTTTCCTATTTTCTTCACTAGTTAAAAAATAAAATTTCTTCTAATGTAGGTAAATATTACCTTGTTGACGTTGGATATACAAAAGGACCTAGTTTTTTGGCACCTTATAGAGGCACACGTTATCATCTTAATGAGTGGTAAAAAATGGGAAATAATCCACAAACATACGTGGAGCTATTTAATCTTCGCCATTCAACTACTAGAAATGTAATCGAAAGAGCCTTTGGATTGATTAAGAAAAGATGGGCTATTATGAGATCTACTTCTTTCTTTGAGGTGAAAACTCATATGAGAATTATAAATGCGTGTGCTATCCTCCACAATCTTACACGAATGGATCAACTAAATGATTCGCTATTGGATATGGTAGAAGATGATTTACGTAATGAAGTGCCAGAAGAAAATGATGAAGATTGCATAGATGAGGAGGATGTAATGGATAACCATGGTGCAACCAATATAGATCGTATTAGACATGTGCCAACGACTAGGGAGTGGACGCAAAAAAAGAATGCATTAGCACAAGCAATGTTTCTTGAGTACCGAATAAGGCAGCGTCGAGGATAAATTTCTCATCTGGCTTACTTTTCTAGTTATACACTTGGTTTTAGCGTACTTGATTAATGTGTATGGTTTTAGCTTACTTGATTAATGTGTATGGTTTTAGCTTACTAGACTAATGTGTATGATTTTAGCGTACTTGATTAATATGTATGGCTTTAGCGTACTTAATTAATGTTTATGGTTTTAGCTTCTTACTTGATTACTAGACTAATGTGTATGGTTTTAGCTTCTTACTTGATTAATGTGTATGTTTTAGCTTAATTGATTAATGTGTATGGTGTTAGCTTATTAGACTAATGTGTATGGTTTTAACTTACTTGATTAATGTGTATGGTTTATTTATTTTAAATTTGATTATTTTAAAGGAATGGATTATGATTCTTAAATTAGAGAAGTGAGTAAGAAGGAAAAAGGCTATTTCTCATGGACCCCGGAGAGGGATAAAACATTGTGCACTTGCATTGCAGATCAAATTAATCAAGGGAACAAGTTGAATTAAAAATTTGCATGGAAATCGGTGGCATGGACTAGTGCCATAAATATCATGATGGAGGAACCTCACATTCCCGTGACAAAGCAAAATGTTCAATAACGCCTTAAGACTTAGAAGAAGCATTATGATGTTATAAATCAAATGCTATCAACTTCAGGGTTCTCTTGGAACTATGATAAAGGTAGAGTTGATGTTGAAGAAAGAGTGTGGAATGCATATATGCTAGTAAGTCTTATTTTATCATATTCATTACTTTTGTGGTATGTGTTGTGGCTCTTTTAATGAATTTCTCTTTAATCTTAATGTTTAAAATTGAATTTATTTTCAGGCTCATCCTAAAGTTGTCCTATATCAAAAGGGCATTACAATTGATAATTGGGATAGTTTATGTGTTATTTTTGCTCAAGATCGTTCTATTGGGGATGGTGCTCGAGCGGCATTAGAAGATGAGATGGAATTGACAAATAATGAAGAGTCTAACAATTTAGAAGAAACATTGGAGATTGATGAGAGGATCTTTGAAGACGAGGCCACACATACATCTCGAGTCCGAAATGAATAAGGGAAGGCCAATGCATCATCTTCATCTATTTCTCACATGAAGAAGAGAAAGCATTCTAGTTCTGAAGCACTTTCAAATGTCTTGAGGCAAATGGCGGAGTCACTTGATCGCTTCTTAAATTTTGAGCCTTCCAAGGCAAGAACTCAAATGGTATTGAATGAGGATTCGAAGGTGCAAGATTTGGATGAAATACAAGTCTTGAAATCAGTTGATCTTTTGATGAATGACCAAAGAAAATTTGATACTTTTTCTGGTCTTCCAAATGAGCTGAAGAGGCGATGGATTTTGATGCATCTTGGCGCGTGATTATTATTATAATATGTATTGACTTGTTATGTTATTAGGTGGACTTTTTTTCATTATGGTAATGTTGCTTACAAAGTAGTTCTAGTTTTACCAACTCTTAAATTTAGATAAACTTCTATCTATCTAATTTAAATTTAGTTCAATTATTAATTCTTGTTAAAGTAACAAGTGTGATGTGATTTGATTCCACTTTTTTATTAATATCTTTATTAAAAGTATAATTTTTTAATAGTTTACAAATTATTAGAATTTCAAAAGAATTTTGTAATGAATCCAAACAAATAATTTAGAATTCTACTACACTTGAACCAAACAATTGAAATGAAATTGTAATTCAATTCCAATTCGCGCATCCAACGAACCCCAAGTAGGGGTGTGCACAAACCCGAATAGACCGAATGGACCGAAAAAATCGAACCGGACCAAACCCACTTTTGCGGGATTTTTTTAATTCGGTCTTAATGCGGTCTAAAAATCTATAGGACCGCATAATTCGGTTCGGTTTTCTAGGGTCATAAAAAACGGGTTTAGACCGGACCAGACCGCTTTTATTTTATTTTATATATATATATATATATATATATATATATATATATATATAAGTTTTTTGTTAATTTGGTAACAAACAACACACGAACGCACTTTTTTGGGGCCACAAAAACATAACCCTAAAACACAATCCTTATTCTCTTCTCTCTCTCAAGCCAAGCTCAAGTTATTATATATATATATATATATATATATATATATATATATATATATATAAGTTTTTTGTTAATTTGGTAACAAACAACAAACGCACGCACTTTTTTTGGGCCACAAAAACATAACCCTAAAACACAATCCTTATTCTCTTCTCTCTCTAAGCTACCGCCGTCGGCCACACTTCTCTCTCTCAAGCCAAGCTCAAGTTCTTCCCCTTTTCCATTCCCTTCCCAAATCCAAAGCTCTGTTTTCTCTCCGAATCCAAAGCTCCCTAAGGTCCCGTCCCAAGCTCGAGCATCTGTTCGGTAACAACTCGCGCACAGTGACGCACTTGGTAACCCAACTAACACGCACAACACAGCATCACTTGTTTGCTTCATCTCTGTTTTCTCTCCAAACAAGGTTCGATTATTGACTGAGTCATCTCTATTATTGTTTATTTATTATCATTCATTATTGGACATATTCTCCAAACAAGGTTCCATTCATTATTGTTTATTAATTATCATTGCATTAGAAATGAACTTTGGGGTTTGGCAGATCGTAAATGAAGAAAGGGTGTTTGAAGCCATCTGATTTATTGTCAAGCTAATATTGTTGAGTTGCCATTACAGTGAAGATACTATTTAAAAGTTATGGATATATAAAAAATGAGCAACAATAAAAACAGTACATGGAGGTAATTTCATAAAAAATGAGCAACAACAATAACAGTACATGGAGGAAATCTCATAAAAAATGAGCAACAATAAAATTTGGAAAAAATGCAGATAATATACTCACTGTTTGAAATCTTGTTTGAAATCTCATAATGAACCATTACTAAATCAGTATTGTGCAATATAAAAATTTACAAAACACAAGTATTGGTACCTCATAATATACTCACACTGTTTTTTTTAAAGTGCTGTTTTTTTTTTATAAAGAAAATGACTGTTTTTTTGAAGGAAATAGTTGTTTTAATGAAGATTTTACTTAAAAAAAAACATGTGCTGTTTTTTATTGTAGTTTTAAATGTGCTATTTTTAATAAAAAAAAATGCAGTTTTACAAAAAAAGTGTTGTTTTTAATTTAAAAAAGGGTTGTTTTTAATAATAAAAAAATTGTGTTGTTTTTTATTGGTATGGACCGAATAGGATCGAGACCGAACACGGACCGCTTAAAAACTGAATAGGACCGAGACCGATTATTCCGGTCCGGTCTCGGTCCATAATTTTCTAGGACCGATTAATACGATCCGATCCCAAAAATACCCTAAAACCGGATCGGACCGGACCGGACCGGATTGGACCGTGAACACCCCTAACCCCAAGTGTCGTCTCGGAATACCTCTCGTTCTTTTCCTCCCAAGCCAAGAATGATTGCATAAAAGTTTGAAAGGTTTCCCTTGTCTTTCCGTTATTTCCTCTCCATTTCCCCATCTATTAGCCATGCTTTTGTGTCGGCTAAAA
The DNA here is from genome assembly GCA_949130495.1 of Sambucus nigra. Classification (NCBI taxonomy): domain Eukaryota; kingdom Viridiplantae; phylum Streptophyta; class Magnoliopsida; order Dipsacales; family Adoxaceae; genus Sambucus; species Sambucus nigra. The sequence goes on from OX422222.1 coordinate 314,892,626, forward strand.
CACAGAAGATAAAACGTCAGAAAGTCTCCCTTCTGTCACCCACCGTGGTCCATGCTTGACTCTACCAAAAAGATTGGCCAGCATGGCTGTCAAGACTTTTCCATCATTAGTTCACCGTCATAATAAAATTACACACTCCTTTACTCCAAAGAAATATCTAACTTCATACATACTATTACCCATTACGAAGCCTTTTTCCATAGACAAAGCATAACCAACTTTTAACATGTGCGTATAATCATATAAAGTGAGGTAGCATGAAGCCACCACCACAAAATCACTTGTTCATCCTATCCACCCTTTTTCATTGGTGGTACTAGGGAAAAGGGGACGTGGTCACGTAGGCCTGTTGAATGGGGGCACATATAAGGCTCAAGTCTATTTGGTCGACCAACCACTTAAATTAAAACGGGTGTTTAATGAAATAGAAGTCTGACTGAAATTAAGCACAAAATTAAAATCGAAATATCAGTTATAGATTATATACTTTTAAAATTTAAAATAATATTAATTATAGATATAGGATAATAATATAAAATCATTCTTAAGAACACTCTAATATTAATCACGAACACATTAACATGATTAAACTTTAGCATACAATTGTTCTTAATAAAAGGATCTTGGATCTTCATGTTTTCACAAAATACGTCTAAAAGATAGAAAATAAGACTTACCTTGATCAATGATCAATCTTGATTAATTGCTCCATTAATCTACCTTATTGAAAAAAATACACTCTAATGGAATCTCGGAGTTTTTCTCCCACCTCAGAAATAGTGTGTTATGAGATAACCCCAGATGGTGTATGGCTCCTCTATTTATAAGGGGAAGAGAGCCGGAATCCTAGTCAAGGTGGGACTATTTTTCAAGTCTCCCACTAATGCCACTAACCATCATGTGACTAACGGATAAGATTGACCCAATCTTCTAATATTCGTATTTATCACGTTCCTAATTAATTATCTGATATTTATCAAGACCACATAATAGGAAAATTCATAAATTCGGAATTTAATATAATTGAAATTAAATAATTAATTTCGACACTGAATATTAATTTCCAACAGTCTCCCACTTGGTCTTAATAATCCTTATAATTAATTTAGGTACCATAAGATGCACAATAACTGATAAATATAGTTTGCTTAAATCAAACAATTCACGGATGCGAGTCATGGCGGTTCCATGCTATTCAAGAGCATGGTTCCTTCCATGTACCACAACACCAATGTTTCATTCAACTAAGTCTTTAATATTGGGTATCATAATGGCCTCATAATGTCCTTTTGAATAAGGACTATTTCTGTCAACAATAATTCATAATCATATGTATGCATTCACAAAAGACAGAAATAATTGAAATCAGAAAAACTTTTATTGAATTCAAGTAATAGTGTTAAACAACTAAGCCAAATAGCAATCATAATTTTACTAATCGAGATCCATCTCTTTGACACGTTCCATAAGGTCTTTTGGAGATAGTCCTTTCGTAATAGGATCTGTTATGTTATCACTCCTACCAATGTGATCAATTGACACTCTTTGTTTCTGAATTTCTTCTTTAACAGATAGGTATTTCATTCAACATGCTTAGTTACTTTAGGAAAGAAGATTGCAGTGACATTATCATAATATTTCAGCGACTTGATAATAGTGTCGACAACTCCAAGTCCCGAAATGAAGTCACACTGCCAAAATACATAAGTTGTAGCATCAAGCATGCTACAAACTCAGGTTTCATAATAGTTAATGGATGGATTGTGTTGCACTCCTTCATTATATTAGTTGATAAACCAAAACAAATATTCTGAAGCAAGAGTGAACTTCATACCATCCGTACAAATAGTAAATCTGAGTCACAATAATTGTTCATATTTAAATGAACACATACATCATAAATGTGAGCATATAGTCCTTTAAGTATCTCATTACTTCATACACAACTTTTAAACCCATAAGATTATTTTGATTCTATACTTTCTAAATATGTGCTTGAATATAGAGAAAATATATAAACTTACTCCCACTGATCTTAAGGTGTATACAAATACACAATGATTAAAAAAAATAATGATATTATTTCTTAAAATACATCATGTGGGAAACTTATATTTATAAAATGATCTCCTAAACATATACGCATGGTTTATAAGACGTCAAAAGTAATTTTCACATCCACTTCATGTAACTCTCAATCATAATGAGCTACTAATGTCATAGGAATTCCATGTCCTTACATATAATTGAGAAGGTTCATTTATAACCTTTTCTTCATTAATAGTGAAATATTTTACTACAATTTAGCTTTATCTCGTTTAACTACCATTAGTGTCGCGTTTGGTCTTGATGACCCCCTTATACCCGACTTTAGTGCATCAATTATGTAATTCAACGAGATTTCAACCTTAGTTGTAGTCCATTAGTTTCACTTCTTATGACTTTTAAAAATAAAACCATGCCATTATTTATCCCTACGCCAAATTCATGTTCATGCAGATACACCACATAATCATCGAAGATAGTAGACCTTTTAGGATCTTCTTAATACTATTCCTTATGATTTTATCTACATTTCTCTCACGGTGACAATACTATCATTTAGTGGTTGGTCATTTATTTGTTCTTTGTTGTTTAGACAATCTAACAACTAAAAGAACAAGGATTCAAGAAGGTTATCGCTAATGGGATAAGTAATTTACCTTCCTTTATAACCATATTTCATGATTTTCTACTACCATTAATTTCACCTTTCATAATGAATTTGACTTTAATGCAATAAATACGTGTCAATGACAATTATATGATTTATGTAGGTCCACCTTAAGGGAAGTTTCTCATAATCTCCCACTTGGGCCACATAGGTCATCCTTATATTAGACATCGTAATACCTTAAGAGCACAACTCGACTATCAAAATTTATAAGAGACATTACAAAAATCTTGTCCACGAAAATTATGAAAAAGACTCTACATTTAATTTGGCACGAGATTTAAAGAGTTTCATCAATAACGCTACGATTATGATGAAGGATCAAACAAATCTTTAAAGAACTATGTCCAAACTTTATTTTGTACAAAAATCAAAAGGAATATCATAACCGTTGAAAAAAATATTCATCAAAAGATTCTTTAGAAAATATCCCTCACGATCAAGTCTAGACAAACATTTTCAAAAAAAAAATTGAGGGTTTATGAAAATAAATGGTAATTTGATTCCCCAAGAACAAAAGAAAAGAATCTTATTAGCATTTCGAGTTTGTTTTGTAAGAAATCCTTGCATCAAAAGTAAATACTTTCTATAACACAATAAGTCTAACTTACAAACTCTACTGAGATGAAAAACTCGTTTCAAATTATAAAAGATACATATTATCTTTATCATTATTAGTCCAAGTGTGCAATATGTAAACAAACTTAATTTGTTTAACCAAATTAAATATGAAATTTTTAGAGAAACAAAATGGAATACAATAATATGTGATAAGATAAAGAGATAAATTGCTCACTTCATTAATGCTTTGATTTAACAACACACACATCGATTACATGATAATAAATTGAGTGCATAACCGTGAGTTTTCTTCAGTAGTAACCGTGAAATATCGATTATATGATGCTTGTAGATTACTTTATTGGGTATAATGTTATTTCATTATATTGTACACGATATTTGTGCACAACTTATTTTCACATACTATAATAATGTATGTGATCTATGATGTTCATTCAATCACTCAAAATTGATTCTCTGTAAGGAATAAACTTGCTTGAAGAAATAAACTCAATATACCCCATTAATATCTTTACAATTATAAGCATCATGAGTTACTACTACCATCATGTTTACATTTAATATTCATTGTCATTCTAATTGGGTCACTGTAGTGACTACCAAACATTTCATAATATGAATATTACATTATGTAAAGACTTACATACACAAGTCAATAAATTTTTCACTTATTTTCATTAAATATCGCATGATCAATAAACTAAATTATTCATGTTTATGGTTTTCATAAACTTAATTGTTGATATGATAGTGAAATAAACTATGGCATCTGTGTTTGACGACCATTATTACCTTCCCAAAATATATATCACCACTAACATTTTGTTCAATTATTGTAATCACAATAAATGAATAAACAATAATATGTATGCAGCATCATAAAGTATCATCATCCTAGCATTCAATATCATACATGGACCCGTAGGCAACCAAAATATGCATGATATTAATGCATTAGTCTAATATTTATATCTTCTGGAATGGAGCACTTTAATGAACACCAAACCTTATATTATATAAATATTAGAGATACACATACATGTTCAAAATACCCGTAATACATGAATAATTATATTATTGTCTATTCCCTAACTTGAAATTCACGTAAAATTAGACATAATGTGAAAATCAAATAAACAAAGAGTTTACATGAGATATTACACAAATAATAGTAAATGGAAGACATAAATCATTTACTTTCGCTTCATCACTTATGTATGAGTAACAAATTAGAAATATTGATCCAAATCATTCATGGGCATATTAATGCACAATATGGTTATAATCACAATTATCATACTAGTGGCATATGTAAATATGACTTTTTAACATTGATGCCAATTATTTAACATTTACAAAAATTTCAATGTTTATTTGATTCAAATTTCAGCACGTGTTGCGCTTCAATTTAACCTTATAACAAATATTAGGATAATCTGAAATGACTACAAGTATAGTATCTTCACATGTAATCTTAGCCTGTATTTGGCATTTGATTAAACTGAATGAATACCTACTTATGAGTCTCAAAATTTACAAGTCATACATTCAAATATGCATGTATGCAACGAATAAATCTAGTATCCGCACATATGAATTGTAGCCTGTGTTTGGCATTTAATTCAACTTAATGGGAGTACTAGCCTTAGAATAAACAATAATTCTGATTTTCAACTACATGAATCGTTGGCCTGTGTTTAGCATGAGACTCATTAAAACACGAATATCATAATATTCAACAATATGAATCATTGGCCTGTGCTTGGCACGAGACTCATCAAAATATGAATATTAACGCAAGTCTAATATTCAAATATGTTGGCCTGTGTTTCGCACGAATGTTCAACTAAAAAAGAATCATTAGAGCAAAATTTTATCACAGTTCTAGATAAAACATACATGAAATATGAGAAAACTTATTTTTTTCCAAAAAAAATGAGTTAGCATCATGGAACTATAGGAAATTACTCCAGAATCTCAAATATTCGACGGAATTCAAAAATATTTTTTCTGGAAGTCAGAAACATTATTTATGCAAAATCAATGCCCAAAAAAATATTATACTCAAAACTTAATGCATAATTAATGGTCCAAATATAGATGCATACATAATAATCAAATATTTACAATTATAGATTAAGACACTTTCATGTCTTCCCCATCCAACACCATATAAATATTATTGTCTAAACATCAATTCATAATACATTAGGACCTTTGGGCTACCAAATATAGATTATGCACAATAACCTAATATATCGAAATGTTATTGTCAAACACATAATAATACATCTAATATTCAAAATTTTATATTGAACTCTTTCATCAATACCAATGTTCTAAAAAACGCGTGGGGTGATTGAGGCGTGAAGGCGAAGCCTTAAGCCTTAGAAGCGTAGGCGGGCCTAGGCGTGAAAAAACGTGAAAAGGTGTTTAGGCCTTCTTAATATATTTTAATATTTTTTAACCATAACAAGGGTATTAAAATACAAAAATTGAACATATCATAAAAATATGTCTGAATATATGCAAATTGAAACATTATTTGATTATTTTGGATGAGATAATGGTCCGGTTTGTAAATAAATTCTTTAAAAGGCGACATCGTTTCACTAAAACATTGTTGTTTTTAGAAAAAAGTGCGCCTTAAGGGTTTTACCAAGAATAAGGTGTGAAAAACGTAAGGGGAGGCGTTTCTCCCAGGTCTTAAGCCAAGGCGTGCCTAGGCGGGTTTTTTAGAACAGTAATCAATACCAAATACTACATAACATGAATATTAGAACAACCATGAACATAAAAATAAAAAAACAGCCCCCGTGGTGAAAAAAAAATACATAATATTCGGAAAAAATCGTAATTTTTGCCAAAAATAGAAAATTTGAGTTAGCACCACATGGATGTAGATAATTACTCCAGGATCTCAAAACAATTTGCGGAATTCAAAAATCAATTTTCTGGAGTGAGATATTGACGTCAACATTATTACCAAAAACGGCAAAAACGTAATTTTAATGGTCTAAATGACGTCAAAACGCAAAAGTAAGGTGGTGCCCATTGTGTACAATTGGTTTTGTTTATTTCGACGTTTCCAGTCGACCATGTCAGTTTCGTAAAATTTCGAGCAAGTTTTGACCTTTCATTCTCACCATTGAGTATTGGCGACAGAAGAAAAACGTCACAGAAAATCTCAGACACACTTTAAGAGCAGATTTAATGACAGAAATAAGACGTCGCAGAAGGTCTCAGGCACAAAAGCAATTTAATGACATAAATAAAAATGTTGCAGAAAGTCTCAGGCACATATTTCATTATAGACGAACATCAATAAGGAAAATCATGAGATCTTAAACTTTAGCTCTGATACCACATATAAAATCATTCTTAAGAACCCCTAATATTAATCACGAACACATTAATATGATTAAACTTTAGCATACAATTGTTCTTAATAAAAGGATCTTGGATCTTCATGTTTTCACAAAATACATCTAAAAGATAGAAAATAAGACTTACCTTGATCAATGATCAATCTTGATTAATTGCTCCATCAATCTACCTTCTTGAAAAAAATACACTCTAATGGAATCTCGGAGTTTCTCTCCCACCTCAGAAATAGTGTGTTATGAGATAACCCCAAATGGTGTAGGGCTCCTCTATTTATAAGGGGAAGAGGGCCAGAATCCTAGTCAATGTGGGACTCTTTTTCAAGTCTTCCACTAATGCCACTAACCATCATGTGACTAACGGATAAGATTGACCCAATCTTCTAATATTCGTATTTATCACGTTCCTAATTAATTATCTGATATTTATTAAGACCACATAATTGGGAAATTAATAAATTCAGAATTTAATATAATTGAAATTAAATAATTAATTTCGACACTGAATATTAATTTCCAACAAATAAATATTTCGTTTTCAATTTTAGTCCCTATTTTCAAATTAAAGGGACACGTTTTATGAATAAGGGTTCGCGCCAGCGACTTTATTCGAAAATAGGGACTAAAATTATAAATAAAATGTTTGTTGTCCTATTTTCAAAACACATATTACAATAGCTCCTAAATTTACAGAGCGCCAATTTGAATTGATCATGCACAATACTTTTAACCTAAGTATGCAGAAATTATGAAGTTTCGTTACTGATTTTTTTTTTTGCTATGCCTTTGTTATAAAGAATAGAACATCTTGCTCCCCCAGTCGCCGTAATAGATTCTTGAACAGATGCAGTAATAGATTAGTAGCCGTTATTTAATTACATTATTTACTTCTGTGTTATAGTGCTTTATAAGAAAATCCAAATTTGTTTTAAAAACAAATGATTGTTCCCATTAGGTTTGTGGATTTGGATTTGATGCAATGTAAAGCAGAAAATGTGTTGTAAAATGTGGAATTCTAGTACGTCCGCGCGTAGATAAAATCTTTACCCAAAACATGCGTATAAAATTGAAAAAAAACAAAATAGTTCTTTTGTTTTTTAGTCAAAGAGTTTATGCTATCACACCATCGGCTGTCAATTTTTGACACGATAACCCGTTTACGGTAATAACCCGAAACTGACCCGAACATGACACGATTAGCTTGTATAGATTACTAACCCGAATTGCCACCCCGACCATCTTTGCATTTCACATTGTACGTATGATTTTGAATAGGTGTACTTTGCACTTGGCAAAAAGAGAATAGCAACCTTAGGGTCCGTTTGTTTGGCATAATTTGCCTAGGCAAATGCCAAAAAGTTGGCAAATATGAAAATTTACCCACATTTTGGCTGTTTGGTTGCATAATTTTGCCTAGGCATTATTTGCCAATGTACAACACCTCCTATGTACAATCTGTGGGCAAATTTTGCTTACCTATTTGAGTGGGAAATATTTGCCCACAAATTTGCCAACTTCTTAAACGGTTTTAATGTTTTAAAAATAATTTAAAACTGTTTTAAATAATTAAAAAACTGTTATGAATATTTAAAAATTGTTTTATAATGTTTCAAAAACTGTTTTTAATATTATAAAAAATTGTTAAGAAAATGTTTACAATTTTTTTAAAAAACCGTATTAACAAAATATTGTAAAAACTGTTTTTAACATTTTTAAAAACTGTTGTGAATATATTATAAAAACAGTTTTAAAGTTTTAAAAAATAATTTTAAAGACTGTTTTAAATATTTAAAAAAACTATATTTAAAAACTGTTTTGTAATGTTTTGAAAACTGCTTTTAATATTATAAAAAATTGTTAAGAGAATGTTTTACAAATTTTTTGAAAAACCGTAATATAAAAATATTGTAAAACAGTTTTTAACATTTTTAAAAACTGTTTTGGATATATTATAAAAACTGTTTTAAAGTTTAAAAAAATATTTTGTAAAACTGTTTTAAATAGTTTAAAAAAACTGTTGTGAATGTTTAAAATTTGTTTTGTAATATTTTAAAAACTGTTTTTGATATTATAAAAAATTGTTAAGAGAATGTTTTACAAATTTTTTGAAAAAACGTAATATGAAAATATTGTAAAAATAGTTTTTAACAATTTTAAAAACTGTTTTGAATATAATATAAAAACAGTTTTAAAGTTTAAAAACAAAATTAAAAAATATTTTAAATAGTTAAAAAAAACTGTTGTGAATATTTAAAAATTGTTTTGTATTAAAAAAAATTGTTAAGAAAACGTTTTACAATTTTTTTTTAAAACTGTAATATAAAAATATTGCAAAAACTATTTTTAACATTTTTGAATATAATATAAAAATTGTTTTTAAATAAATTAATTGGATTGACTTTAATTTCGCCTAATGTTGTTTGATAGCGTCATCTGAATTTGCCTAGGTAAAATTTACCTAGGCAAAATTTGTCTAGACAAATTTTGCCATGCCCACTCTTTTGCCCACTTGCAACCAAACGGACCCTTAGTTTTATCCAAGCTAATCATATTGATTTTGATCGTTGCATCGACTCATGACTATTCATAATGGATGCATTGCTCACTTCTAATGGGAAGCTAAATTTAGATTATGAGATCCAAATAAATTTAAATATGCATTTTCCATAGGCTATTGTATCGACGGTTTAAAGGTGCAAACATTAAAATGTCTATAAATGGAGTTTTAGAAAGGGGCATATACCAAATAGTCCCTCGAACTTTTTTTAATACACGTGTAGTCCAAGCCTTTTTATTTTGCACCAAAAAATTCTTTATCATGCCGCTGGCGCGGACCTTTAAAGATAAAAGAATAAAGGACTTTTTGGTACAAAATAAAAGATTTAGACCAAGTGTGTATTAAAAAATATTTGAGGGACTTTTTGGTGTTTGATCCTTTTAGAAATCTATTTATTATATCGAAAATGTTGCATTCTTAAGACTTTCCATATTCTATCTTCTAAATTATCATGTGAGTTGTTATTTGGTTGGAATAAAGCGTACTTAATTTGAGTTAAAAATCCGACACCTCTACATTCTATAGTGAAGAACATTTTTCTTACTCCAATGTGTACTTGCCTTTTTGGCCAGAAGTAGAAAAATGTCACCTAAAAGACATCATTCACAAAAGCTACGTTGCAACTTTCTTTGATTGTAATGTTATGTTTTACGATTCTTCTCCAAACTACAAGAAACAATGGCATAATCGGTCCAAGTCACGAGTTGGAATTTGGTCAATCTTGATTGTTATGATGACAAAAAAAATCATCAATCCAATCAAAATCGTTGGATCAACTCATGACGAATTGTACTAGAGGCCTAAATCACTTCTGATGGGATGCTATATCTATAACGTGAATTTGCGATGAATACAACAAACATTATCTATTGGCTACTAAATCGTGACCATTGAAATATGCATGTCCACGAAGAGAAATAAAATGCCTATAAAAAGAGTACCGGAACATTGTTTTGGATACTGAAAAATCATGTTTTCTCGTATCTTTATATTTTATCATTTGGCATTATCAAGTTTCGGTTTTAAAAAGTTTTTTAAACTTTTCAAATCATACATACTATGAATCAAACAATTGATATTGTCGCATTGTATAATGAACGAAATAGTCTATATACTTCATAGTGACTTACGGAGTTTTTAACCTAGAATAGTAGAAATATTACTTAAAATACAACATTTCTATAATATGTCTTGCAGTAACTTGGACCAATTATTTTCTTATGTTTTACGACCCTTTATTATTTTTCTCCAACAAATGTATTTTAGATGATAACTATGTGTTAGGTCTATCATCATGAACAACATTCAAAATCTTGTGTTAGTTTCTTCTTCCCTCTATCAAACGTAAAAGTTCCATTGACATGGGGGGAAATTGGGGGTTTTGTTTGCTATAGAAAGGCAAAGGGATAAACATTGATGATCATGATGGAACTTAACAACTCTTATCCGTGAGAATTCCACTTCAACAATTTTGTCTTGTAGAAGTCTAGAGACAGTGAGGTGGAGTGGTTGTGTGGTTCAAGGCTTAGAGAGAGAGGCCAGGGGTTGTGAGAAGTGGAGGCATTGCTTGGTATAGGTTGGGAAGATCGAGGTAAATTAACTTGTGACTGGTAATAGGGTGGGAGAATGTTTGCGTAAAGGCTTTTATTAAGTGGCTAGATGGTTATTCGTAGACCTGTCAATGGGTCGTGTCGAGTCGTGTTCGTGTCGTTTTTTATCGTGTTCGGGTCTTATTGGGATCGTGTCTAAACGGGTGACTTTTTTATCGTGTGAAAAAATCATATCCAAACTCGACCCGTTATGTTATCGTGTCGTGTCGTGTTCACTCGTTAATACCCATTAAGATAATGAATTATTTTGAATTGAATAGAAGTTGATATATATCTCATTTTTTAACCCAAATAGACCCATTAATTCATTGACATTAGTAAATCTATCATTTAGTAACATTCATTATGATTAAATTAACATTATATTACATATATTATTTATAAGTTTCAAAATTATATCTTATTTACTCAAATTAATGGGTCATAACGGGGTTTATCGGGTATTAATGGGTTAAGAGGGTCAACCCTAACCCGACCCGTTAACTATCGTGTCTTATCGGGTTGGCACTGATATGACCCGAACCCATTAAAGGTCCACCCATTAACTTATAACTTCGTGTCGGTTCGTGTCGTGTTATCGTGTCGTGCCTCATTTTGCCAGGTCTAGTTATTCGGTTAAGTTCTTAGTTTTTCTACTTAGTTTGAAATAATATATGTATAATTTAATTACTTTTTTCTCCCAGCCATCATTTCCATCCGAGTTGGCGGCTTGAATAAAAGAAATGTCTTGTTAATACTATTTAGTGAGTTTGAAAGCAGACTTGTAACGGAAATAGTTTATGAGCAATTTCAAAACAACCTAAAGAGTTTATAAGCTAACTTGTATCAAACTTTTTTTAATGCTACATTTTAATATAATTATATAACATTAATGTTATATATTATTTTAACATATGTTTTGAACATAAATAAGAAAGTAAATATTAAAAGAACATCCCAATTAATATTTACCCTTTTTCAGATTTGCAACTGTGCAATACGCATTAGTTTTTTATGTTTGAATCTAACTTTGACCACTTGATATGGAATAAAATAAAAACAAAAAAAGTAATTTGGAGTACTATAATATGCTTGTGTATTGATCTCTTGTCGTAGATAGAGTCATGGTTAATTTGTGTGACTTTAGTCTTCACCTACCTTAATTACAAATTCTGGATTCCCCTGAATCTTTACCACAATTATTTCATCAAAATCATCAGGCCTGTCATTTGTCTCAAGATTGACTCAAGTCTAATGTATAATCAAACTTGAAGAGGAAGACCAGGATGTCATTCGAACCCAAATTTTGTCTAACTTCTTTGTTTCAAGTCTGTTTGATGGGCCAAAATGCTAAATCACAACAAGAATTAATTGTTAGGTGATCGCGTTAGCGAGTCTTGTTAGTGGTAGGGTGGTGGTCTCCACAACACCATCAATCCAACGAAAACAAACTAATAAATCAAAGATTAGAATAAATTTTGACAAAGAATACAAAATCCCTGTAAACGCTTTATACCCCAAAGATATACTCCCTGTATCTATATGCGTATCTATTGAAAGAAAGAATAAAAAACTATCATACATGCATCCCGAATGAAGATTCACTCTACCGACATGGTAATAGACAGGAGAGAGGGAAAGAAAGAATTTAACCTGTCATTGACTTGTATTTTGTAACCTAGACCCAATCATATTGAGCTCGAATCTCTTCACTGCCCCCGCAGCCTCCCGCATTGTGGGGTCTACAATGTACGGAATCCCTTCCACCTTGATATCGGTGGCATTGCTTCGCTTGCGGCACGGCTCTCGCCGCTCCGAGATGGTACCATGGTAATGGTAATAGACAATCCTACCCTCGGTCTTATGCGTCGTCCTACCTGCAAAGTTCTGCGACATGTGGACCCCGGTGGCAAACACGTTACGCGGTTGCACCACGTACTTACGGTCCCGCCTGATCCCTCTCTTTATATCCCTAAACACTAACTTCTCAAATCCCCACTTCCTGCATTAACATCACATATACATTAACTTTAGTCATAACTTGTTATCTATAAATTCAAACTGCAACTCAATAATAGATTGTGCAACTTCATTAAGGAATGAACAAAATGATATTCTTAACACGTTAATTTATCATTTTCAATTAGGTAATTTGCCTACACTGGTTTGACTCCATTATACTTTGGCATTCAAGATCTAACAGCAAGACAAGAACAACCGGTCAGAAAAAGACCATTTCCCATTGTCTTGGATCTGAGAATTTATTGCATCACATAATTTCGATGGTTGGAAAGGGATGTTTGTTAAATATTTTAGGACAAGTATACAATCCGTATTCAACACACTGACTCTATGATGTTATACTCTATTTTTTGAGTCTCTAAAATTATTGTCCCCCAATTTTTTCTATTTTTCACATTTTTCTTTATACGTTTTTAAATCCAAATATAGTATAATAGATTTTGACAAAGGAAATATTTCTATGTCATACATATATCGTGATGATACGCATCATAATTTAAGTGAAAAAATCTCTAAATAGTGAATTCCAACTCCTAAAACTGTGATAAGATAACAGAACCGCCATTGATTTTTCAACGACTATTATTCATCATGAATAAAATAATATGAGAACCCATTAGAGACAATCAATAGCTCTATCTTGAATAAGAAACAATCGCTTTACAACAAGACTTAACCAACCCTGCATCCACCTGGTAACAAATAAAGGAAGATGAATGGAAGAACGTAAACTAACACCACTAGAACTCACCACTAAATCCAAACATGTACAAATCACTTTATTTAACTAACATATTTTCAATATCATGATATTTTACATTGAAATGTCAACATCAACGTATTAACTTAGACTTAAAATTGCAACATCAATATTAATCATTGCAATTACTCAACCACCACAAAAGTTAAGCAGGGCACTTGTTACAGTAATTTACAACGACACAAAACTCTAAAGCTTCAACCTGACAGCTCATTGTCTCAATATTCTACATATGTTGATTATATTCAATAATAAAAAATTCAATATTCAGGGGAAGTTGTATCAAGAGAGAAAAGGTTCATTTTTCAAGATCTTATCCGTGTTTCATCATTTGGAAAGGTTAATTCAATGTGAAATCAAACTAAACACGCGTAAGACAGAAGTCTGTGATTTTAATTTCCACAAAGAACCAAAGATTACACATTTACCCTCTAGGCACCAGCTAAATTCAACTGTTTTTACAAATCATTGGACGACAAGAAATAACTAACCTTTGGAAGTTTAAGGTGACTTTGAAAAGTAAAGAGGAAGAAAGAAAATAAACTTATCGGATGAACTTTGCGTTAGTGCTTCAGAAAGCTTTTAACTCAAACCGTGTTTGAAAAACTCTAAAAATATGAAAAATTTCGGAAATTTTCGTTATGCATCATTAAAAAGTCATCCTCTCAAATAACAATACCCGCCTTAGAAAGAGTTTGAATAAGAAACACTTGTTGGACGAGAGGGATAAAGAGATGATGGATTAAGAGTCTATCTAACGGGAGAAAATAATTCCAGTGGGATGGTTTTAGCCATAACGTATGGAATAAGAGGCGCATTTATTATACATGTCCCATTGTCCCACTATGCATCATATCAAAACTTACATCTTTCGTTAAATTTTCTTACCCCAGCTCTTTGTTTTTATTATGCGCAGTTGTGCATAGAGGATCAAGTGTCATACTTCAAACAATTCTAGTTACATCGTACGTATATTTAATCCAATTCTTTAACAAAATGTTGAAATTAAACCCTAAAAAGAGGGAGTATTTTTGGGTGGAAAATGATTTGATTTTTTTTTATTTTAGTCTCATTTTTGAAGTTTTGTTAGTCTCTCATTTTATCTGTTTTTTTTAGTTTGTTTTAAGTACCGTCCAAAACTTCTATAATCTAAAAGTATAGAACCAATAATAAAAAAATAATAATATAAAATTAAACACACATATATTTATAAAAAAAAGGACTAAACAATTGTAATCCCAAATTGATGGATGGTGAGTGCACTGGCCCCTCATATGAGTAATGAACCAAGAACATAAAACACAAAAAACAGGTTCATGTGCGATGGAAATTCCCCCCCATACTATATGAGGTTCATATGAGTTGGCACAACTCCAACCATGTGAAATTCGACAATTGTAAATTTCAAATTTTGCAGATTTAATTTCAAAATACCTTTTAATCAAAATATCTAATTGCTTTTCAAGACGAATAAAACAATTATAAAAAAATGCAACAGACTTACCTGAAACTTTTGCCGGCATCTTCCTGGAGACAGAACTTATTAGACATAGTCCTCTGCTCAATAGTAAACTGTGTATACTTCTCAAGCGAATCTACCACCGACTTAATCGTACCCTTGTTTGGCACAAAAATAAACTCATCTACATCAAAGAAAAACATCCACTTAGCCTTAAACCTATACCGATGCAAACAATCATTCACCACAAGAAACTGGTTATGATAATATGCATCAAACCTCTCTTGCTCCCTAATATCCTGCAAGGTTACATACCCCTTCTCAATCCACGGTAACAAAACCTCCATCACCCCAGGATGTACCCCACCCGCATCATGTATAACAAAATGAGATTTTTCTCCAAACAATCTCACATGATAAGCCAACCATTCACGTACCCGCTGAGGACTCAAATTTCCATACAAAGACGAACCACAATAAAGATAATCATATTTTGGTGGGGCTGTAAATAACGTGAGGTTAAGACTATTTGCGGGTTCGTTTAACACTTCTATTATGTCTACAACATTAAATTCTCTATCATTACCACCATTTGTTGACGCGTGGATAAGGAGTTTTCCACCGGAGATGTCCCCCGCGAGGATGGGAAATGTACAGTTTATTACAACAGTGGTGTATACTCTACCGTACCCCCAGTCAGGGAGGATTGTGTAACCCATTGTTGTAATAGTGGTAACGTTGTTATTTGGGACCCACTCGCATAGGTAAGTTGGTTTGCCGAATATATGCAACGGTTTTGAGGCTAATCCCATGATAGCAAAAGTGTTGGCACCGCCGCGATAAGCGCTCATTAGTATGAAATTATATGCTGATGTGCCATATGGGTTAAAGGCTCGTTTTATGGTACCGTTTTCAAAGATTTGGTCTTGTTGGATGGACGGTGGAGATTGGGGTAGGGGTAGGGGTAGGGGTGGGGGTAGGGTGGGGGTGGAGATGCAACGGCGGAGATCGGAAACGGAGAGGAAAAAACGAGATGGGAGGAATTGAAAAATGGAAAAAAGTGAGCAGAGAAAGAGGAGAACTGTAAGGAAAAGTTTTAGCTCGGCGGCACAATTGGGTTTCCATATGACACCTACAAACATGTTATTTGTTCTCTCTTTTTCTTTACCCATTAAACTCTCTTTGTTTGTACTTTAGAGAGACAGAGTTCAAGCTATGGGCTCAGTTGGGAGGAATCTGAGGAGCTGTTGTGCATGTATTGTTATTGGAATTGGGTGTGGAGAGACAGGATAAAAAAGTATATAATATGGGAGATATTAGCGCTTGTCCGCGTTGTAAAGTTTTTTATTCGACAGTAGACCTTAGTAGGCTTCGTTTTTATAGTGAAAAGGAAGCGAGAGTTTGTCTAAAAGCCCGGCTGGATTATGGTAATAAAGTCTCTAACTTTTTTCCTAATCAGTTATGGTAAGTGGGAATAATTCGGTGACAGTAGTGCAAATGGCGTGTCTACCGCTATGCTGAGCTGTAAAATATTGTCCTAATTTGTTTTTGAAAAAAGTTTTTTTTTTTTTTTTTAAAGATTGATGCTACACTTATGGAGATGTACCACCGCATGCATTACATGACCTGTACCATAAGAGGTCTCACACCATGGTACAAATCATGTAATGCATAATCGATACTGGACCGGCACTACGTATCGATAACCATAGCATTTTTCTTTTTTTAAATAAGAATTTATTATTTCATAAAAAAACAAGTCATAATACAACACTCATGACAACACAAGATCTTCTACAAAGAAGAAGATTAATAGCAAACAAATATGAAAAAACTATACATTATCAAATCGAGAAAAGGACATACACCACACAAGATCGGTAGATCTGTAAGAATAAACCAACGAAATAATACTCAAAGAAAAGACGAATGCATAAAACAGACCTGTGATTCCAAATGGGTAGTAGCCTGATCTACGTTTCATGTGTGAGCTCAACAACAAAAATGGTGTCGATGAGTCGAATGGTCATAACAAATCTGACGAAAGCCAGCGAGGGGACACGGATCTAAGCCATCCGACAACCACAGACGCAGTGGAACATGTTCCTGAACAAATGGATTTAATGACGATGAAATAAAAACTAGGGATAAACCCTGAGTAACAACTAGAATTGATATGGCAGATATAACACCCCAGTTGCGGAACCTCAGAGAGACGCACTTGAAGACGTGCTGCCGCAACCTTACAATTACATGCTATGGGGTGCGGACTTACATTTCGCAGACCTACATACTATAGGGTGTGGCCCTACATGCAACAGGGTGCAACCCCCCTCATTCACATGTTACAGGGTGCGACCGCTACCTTTCAGCATAGTCGGCTGCATCCCC
Organism: Sambucus nigra; assembly: GCA_949130495.1. Taxonomy (NCBI): domain Eukaryota; kingdom Viridiplantae; phylum Streptophyta; class Magnoliopsida; order Dipsacales; family Adoxaceae; genus Sambucus; species Sambucus nigra. The sequence goes on from OX422222.1 coordinate 314,910,082, forward strand.
TCTCTATTAACGACAACAATGCAGCTCTTACATCTCCTATAAGTAGAGGTCCACACCTCGAGATTAGGGATCCTAATCCGAATACATTTCTTACACTGATATCCGGTCCAGAGACTACTACACTTGGGGAGGCATTGTCAGATACCCCACGCCTCTTAGTACAGCTTGGAGGCTATTCACCGGCATCACGGTCATCTCTCTGGCACTCTCGAAAGCATCACAGACGTGTATTTTATTCTCTGATCTACATTGTACGCCTATTACGGCATTGTTAACTGCACTACAACATATATAATGAGAGTGTGGCACCAAAGTGGACGTAGGCTCATTTTAATAGCCAAACCACTTTATATCTTTGTCTTTTATCTCTCTTTACTTGCTATATCTATTTATTATGTATTTTACACTTGACTTGCTGGTACGAGAACGACAAGTGGACGACTTCTCGTATCATCAATCTGTCGTCGTCTGTGGAAAACGAGGTATTTCAATCTTGTTTCTTTATATTCTGGGTTCTTAAACACCTTATTTTATTCATGGGGATCCTTTGGATCATTATCTCATGGGTGAATTTTCGGTTATTGAACTCGTCTTTTATATACAAAGCCTCAAATGGGTATCTCATATATTCAGATCTGTCTATGGGTCTCTTTTTTTATGACCTTAGATCTATTTTTACATATCCCGATGATGTTATCTCACCAAGATAAGTGCAAAAGGCAATAGCCTCACAAAGGTGGGTAGCTAGGGATGAGATCTATGTGCTCGTTTACTACCTTCTCAGCTTGTGATCTAGGGCTTCCTACCATGATTGTGCCTTATTGTGCACCAAGAGGTTATTCCGCCCTGGATAGACCCTAGTGGGGATGTTCTCCACGCATTTAGTAAGAAAAACTCAATGTATGGGTTCCAATTTTGGGATTGCTCCTTCCTGCCTAAGAAGGGATATGGCCTGGTAGTTTAACGGCCCTTTTGCCACATTCCCTATACGTGCAGTTGGTTTATAGCAGCTCCAAATCATCAGGAAATGGACTCAAGTGGTCTCAAGTGGTCTCAAGTTCAACCTTGGTGAGTTCAACTCAAAGGCAGCGGCAGTGCACATATATGCCTTACTGGCCGCGGCCTCATCAATAAAATCATGCGGCGATGCAAGCGTTGCATCCTAACTTTATATTTGGGTTATCCTATATTCTATGATTACTCACTCCTGCTAGTTTTGTCTCATATTATATATATATATATAAAGACTAACAAAGTAAAAAAATGGAGGGAGAATCCAGCTAAAGCACAAAATTGAAGAATGAGATTGCACTGTTGTACAACCACCTCAATCATTTGTACGATAGCCACTCCTCGCTCCAGACCCAAGTCAATTTCTTGACCCAAAGAGTCCTTATTCTAGAGGTTGCGACAACCAAAGTTGTTGGCCAAGTCGTTGCTGTCGCAGCCAATAAAGCTATTGTCCCAAGGGCTGCGGCCCTGGACCAAAGGAATCTAAAAAGGAAGGTTGAAAAAGAATAAAAGGGTTTTGAAGCCTACACTCCACTGGTTTACGAGATTGAAGAGGTGTTGGAGCTCATTAAAGAAGACAAATTACTCTATTGGCCTGAAAAATTGAAGTTCCCTCCTCATAAGAGGGACAAAACCAGATATTGCAGCTTCCACAGGGACTATGGGCATAGCACTGGCAAATGGTTTGCGCTGAAAGATGAGATTGAAAGGTTTGTGAGGCAGGGCATGCTGCAGCAAATCCTGAAAGATGCTTAGAGGATGCAACCTTTACCAAACATGCCACATGCTTAACCCCATCTTGGTCTATATTTCTCTTAAATATGAAGTGTTGGTTTTACATAGAAGCATTGTATTTCATTATAAACTTAACATATATATGTGAATATATGAAATTAGACTTACTTTGCATTGTCCTAACAAAATCATATATATGTATGAAGAACAGATTTAGTCATGTTTTATCTCTTGACTTCCCATTTATAGAAATCTTATAAATGACCTTCGTCTTAAACAGATTTCAAGGGAAAGATGACCAGTTATCTCGGAAGACTATTTATTCCCAGAATGATCCTTATTTGGCGTACAACCTTAATGGCCTTACAACCCACTCATGGCACAAGAACATATTCTTATATTCATAACGCCGACTATCTCTCGATATAATACTATTCGCATCATTAGCCACGGAGGCTTACGATTACCGTTACATTAGCCACGGGGGCTCATAATTCCCGTTATATTAGCCACATGGGCTTATAATACCCCTTACATTAGCCATGAGGGCTTATAATGCATGTTCTCAGCTGTCGGCATGCGCCACTTAGCTGTGGGTGGCTTAATAATATAACCCAGCCTAGGAAGGTTTAAAAGTGTCCCGCACATTATCTTGGGGAATCTTCATAATACCTAGCCCAGGGAGGCCTGATAATAACCCACAGGGGCCAAAGACTTAATTGTCTACAGATAATCCTATATTTTAAAGGGCCGAAGACTTAATTGTCTGCGGATAATCTTATTATAGCCTGGGAAGGCTTTATATATATATCCAAACATGGCTTGGGGAAGCTTTATGTAATACCCCGTATTTTTATGCTTTCTAAATTTGGGGATTTATTAAATTTAATGTGAGTTATTAATTTAATATAAATCCGGAAATTAAATATTTCTAATTACTAACGTGACGAGAGTTAGTAATCATTGGAAACTTGTTGAATATTACTAATGAGTAAAGTAATATAATATTGGTACTATTAAATGTCACGAGTGAATAAAATAATAATTTTGAAAATTTAAGTCGGGACGCGCCCGTGTCGCGTCGGGACTAAATATTGATTAATAAAAGTGAATAAATTATAAGTCGCTCGTATTGTCATTTTGAGTGCGCCAAAGTGTTTGGAAGGGTTGAGATAGTCAGAAAGTGTACCCGGGGGTTTAGTTTGGGTCTCGGGGCGTTTTTAAGCCTATTTAGCACCTCGGGAGGGCATTTTGGACATTTTGCATTTTTGGGTAATTAAACCCACGAAATTTATTAGGTTATATCAGACATTTTGAATGGTCTTTTAGGGTTAGAAGACTCACAACCTTAGAACGGCCATTAGAGAGGAAGGTAGAAAGATTTCCAAGCAATCCAAGGCCAAAAAAATTCATCCGGTTGCACCGCCACCACCACCAACGCGTAGATCGCGTGACGGGAAACGCAACCACACCAAATTCGTCCACAAATCAGAACCCTGAAATCTACAGGCAAGTATTTATCTTGCTGAATTCTAGTTAATGTTCCTTGCATGTTAGTCTAGGAATAAAAATACACATGACTAGTGTAAATATAGCTGTAAAAAAAGATGAAAAATGCTACGCGCCAGTCGTTGAAAGGGTAAAAATACAATACGGCAACCGAAATAAGGGAAAACGGCGTCGTTTTGACAACATAAATTGAGGCCTTGCGCGGAACATCATGTCCCGCGTAAGCTTCTTCTTATTTCCATTTTACCCCCCCAAATGTTTTAAAGCTTTTATGTTTCTCCCCCAAATTAATTACTCAACTACTCCACCTACATTTCAACTACAAAATCAAATGTAACAACCCTATTTAAATCACCCCATCGTAAATCTTTTTTAACACTTCAAAAATATTTTTTAACACTTCAAGAAAACTACAACTTCGACCGAACGCAGGTAAATCCTCTGCTTTTTTATCCTTGTAAATTATTTATTTGTTCATTTTAATGTTCTATTTAATTACTTAATTATTACTTAATATTATATTTATTTAGTTAGAGCAATCCTTATGTACAAAATATCAGTAATTATTTTTCGTAAATAATTTCTTATTACAATTAGTAAATATTAACTTATTTGTTATGTATTTGTCTGGTATATTTGTTATGTATTTGATATTTAAGTGAATGTTTATAATAAATTAATTAGTAAATGGGCTATTATTTGTTAGGTTTTTGTAAGGTTCTTTTTATATGAAATTAACTAAAGTGAATGTTTATAATAAATACATTTTGTAAATATTTAATATTCTGTTTTGTTTTTTTCGATTCTGTTTATAAGAAATTATTTAAGTGAATGTTTATAATAAATTACAACCCTATTTATATAAAATTATTTAAGAAATTATCTGTTTCTGTTATGTTTTTTAAATAATTTCTAGTTGTGTATTTGTAACTGAAGTATTTATTAGGTATTTAGTAATTATCATGTAAATTTAGTAATTATCTGTTGTGTTAATGTTATCATGTAAATTTAATAATTATCATGTAAATTTAATAATGTAAAGTTATCATGTAAATTATCATGTAAAGTATTAGGTATTTAGCAATTAGCATGTAAATTTAAATAATTATCTGTTATGTTAATGTTATATTTATTTGTTCATTAACCAATATGCTAGAAAATTAATAAATTTTTTGTTGACATTACAGTGTTGATAATGGAACAAATTGGAAAAAAAATTAGACGGGCTGTTCGGGTTAAAAAGTCTAGAAAAATTGGAGAAGCAAGTCGAGAGCCCGAAATAACTACTGCCGAGCGACCTATAGTTTTTGAAAACTATAGGTGTATTGTGGACGATGGAGATCACATTAAAGCTTCTCCGGACACGGCCACAAACGGCAACACAATAAAGATGCGTAGCAATTGGCATAGTCTTAGAGCCACATATCAACATTTTAAGACATCTCCCGATGTCATGCATTTTATATACCGTAGCGGTTGGGGAGAATTATTGGATGCTCAAATTCCCAAGACAAGTTGGGGGTTGGTAGAAGCGCTCGGTGAGCGTTGGTGGGATACAACCAATACATTTCAACTACCTACCGGGGAGCTCACCATTACTCCTTATGATTTTACGATTTTGTCTGGTTAGTTTTTGTATATAAAATATAACTTTAGTAAAAACATTGATTAGTAGAATAATTAAATTTACAATTGATTGTTATCATTCCCATCTTGTAGGTATTCCCATCGGCAGCGGTCCTATGGTACCGATGGATGATAGAAAATACTTGATCGTACTTGACGGAAAAACTCAAATCCGGGGTGACATTATACATAAATACTTTCCCGGCATTGAACTAAATTGAAGTGATTCTTGTGGGGTGAAAGTGTCCAGCTTAAATAAGTGGTTTGATGCCATAAAGTTAAATACTGTGATTGTTGGCCCTGAGGACACTGCTAGGGCATTTTTATTTTTTTGTGTGGGACATATTTTCTTCCCGATCGCAAGAGACAGCGTTCCTATTGGTTGGTTGGCTGCTTTAGAGGATATGGAGATTGTGGGATCATACGATTGGGGTTCGGCAATTCTAGCTCGCATATACTACTCTCTCCATCTCTTGTCAAGATGTCGCGTAGACTCTATGAATTTTTTTTGGCAACTAATTTTGGTAAGTGTTTAAAGTGATATTATATATATTTCATATATAATTAATAATAATATTTTGTTTTATAATACTCATTTCTGTATTGCAGTTTTTCGGGTTTGAATACATACAACGGGCGTGTCCCTTATTGAAGGAAGATACTGGTGACTGCTGGCCTAGGATTAATCGATGGAAGAAATAAAATCGGTTAAATCGTAAGGAGATAAAGGGCTCAATCCAGTATAATTTTCCCACAGCCCAGAGTCAGATTGAAATGCGATCGCCAGGTTCGATCAATTGGCTACCTTACTCGGGGTCTACTGTGGAGATGCATGCCTACGTTCAACATGCAAAGTACGTATCACTGAAACGATGCGTTCTTATGGATCCTCAATATGGGGGGGTATATTACTTGGGTGATCGATGCCGTCGACAGATCACCGGTGAAATTTGCATACCAAATGACCCTCCCGCGCAAATGATGAGGATACCCTTTCACCCTGATAGGCATGGGATTATTATTGACGAGATGGACCCGAGCGTATCCATTGTTTCTCAACCCATGTATGACCGTTACTGGAAGCAAGTGTCCCTAGGCCTTGTAATGCCACCCCTCTATCGAGCAATCAACACGGATGTCATAAGTCCCAGCGCACTGCCATACCACATCCAAATACCGACTGTCCCTTCACAGGCACCTGGCGCTTATGAGACTCCCACTGGTCGGGTAAATCCCACTCAACCACAAATGACTTGGGATCTACCATTTTGCAGTCCTTCAGGTGTACCCATATTGATTCCGGTTCCACAGCCGGACAGGATTGCGGTCGATGAAGAATTTCCCACATACGATGACCTCCTATTTACTAGTCGGGAATTCTCTGATTATTGGCAATCCTCGAGAGCCACCTCTCTAGGTGCAGCCATGAATCTTAATAACTATTGGAGTCATGAGTTGGATATAGCTACAAGGAAGCTGCAAGAGTTGGGTGTATCTCACGATCGGACTCCTCCCCCGCCTAATTTTTTTAGTGGTACAACCTCGGCCTTTTACAACCCCACAGAAGTTCCCCGACCTGCGACCACAGTGTATCGACCGCACATGGATGAAATTGGCGACCAAGAAGATACTAGCCAACCTGGTCCGTCAACGCAAAATTATGACATGTCTGATGCTGTAAATTTGGATGATGTAGATTGGGATTTTGATAATTAATAAATATAATCCAGTTAGTGTCTCTGTTGTTATGTTGTTATCTTTATTATTAATGTTGTTAATGTTGTATTGTTAAGATTGACGCAAATTCATTTCACAATATGAAGCTTAATTTCACAAATTAAGAGAGTGTTCAGTATAAAAATATAAATGTAAGAATACGAAGAGTGTATGATTTTACCCAATTTATGTGTTCAGTATAAATTTAGAGAGTGTTCACCAATAACAGTGTGTGATTTTACCCAATTTATGTTTCTTTTCTAATGTTGTTCTGTTGTTATCTTTATTATTAATGTTGTATCGTTAATATTGTACCGAACTAATGTTTATCTGTGGAAATTTGAAACAAATGCATTTAACAACCCATAAAATCATATTACAAAGTAGATTAAACGATAATAGTAAATAACATGTTACATACTCAAAAGCATAGAAATTTTAAAATGCAGAATGACCTCCATGTGGTGGATAGTTTGGAAAGTTTGATTGGCCCCGTGCTTTGTTGATTATATTAAGCACGAGGTATTCATGGTATTCCTTCTGGATTGAATTCATGTTTGAGGTGTCAGTGCTCATAATTTGTTGATCAAGCAATATTTGTTCACGCATATCTTTCCTCTCCATAGCCAATATACTGCGTTCGTTGAGCTCCAAACTTCGCTCCTTAAGTTGCAGTGAACGGTTAAGCCCCAAACGGGCCTCTTCGTCACGTACATGATCAGCCTGACATGATCGCTCAAATGATTCATTGAATAAAGAGCAACTATTCAGTATTTCTCGGTTCACCTCAATATTAGTAGCCTTCGCTTTTCCTTTAGCCCGTTGCTTCATCTCTTTCCTTCCAGGTGGCCTCGGATAAGGACTTTCTATATTAACTTCTTTCCCATCTTTGGAATTTCCTAGGGGAAACCCAATATTCGGACTTCCTTCACTTTCTGTCGCACCCGTCATTGGTGAATCAAAATGAAATTGAGGACAGTCTAAAAATGTTTGGGAAATTTGAAATTTGTGGAGTTCTTTTAAAATTTGGTAACAAGATTCAAAATTAAATGATTTTCCCTTGTTCTCTCGCTGGAATGCTAGATTAGCTGCAATAACCTAAAAAAATGACAATGTAATTTTATTAACTCGTTAGCAACAGATTTAAGAGAAATAATATTTAAAATAAATTAGAAAAGATATAGGTGTTAACTGTCCCACTAGCACGATTTGTCATCGATGCATCTTTCAATTTAGAAACATAAAACATTACGTGCCTCGAGATTTTACTGTATCGGGTTTGTAGGCTGGGTCCCGTCCGACGTTCAGTGATACCCGTCGTTGTATTATATTCTTCGGCGACTGCATCCCAAAATAATGTGCTAGGTCGATTAGTTCCTCGTAAACCATCATTTGTTTGATTTACATAAGCGGTGCATAATACATCATCGTCGTGTTGAGACATATTTTGACCTCGAACCATTGTAAAATAATCACAAAATATTTTTAAGCAAATATAAAAATTTCGAAATTATTTATGGGTAAATAAATAATATTTACTTACCTAAAAAAATATTTTTTGGTAATAATAATATTGAAGATACTAGAGAGTGTTTTGAATAAAAAAATATAAATGCAAATTGAGAGTGTTTAGAATACAAATAGAAATGAAAATGAAGATAAGTAATCGTATTTATAAAAAAAAAAATATGTAACCGTTGGATACATAAATAAATAGCCGTTGAAATGTAACCGTTGGATAAAAAAAAAATTTAACCGTTGAAACCATTTGAAACAGTTGGGGATGAAAGTATAAATGTTGAAAATAGGGAAATGCTTGCGCGGAACATGATGTTCCGCTTAAGCAAATATCTTTTTTTTTTCTTCCTTGCGCGGAACATGATGTTCCGTTTTGGGTGCAGGTCCCACAAAAAACCAACTAGTCCAATTGCATCTTTGTTATTTTATAGCTTACGGATGGTTATATTTGGCATTTTGCCTTACCCATAGCATACACATATAGAGTATTTATACATGTTTAGCATACCCGTAAGGGTTGCTCTAAAGTCTCTAACTTTTTTCCAAATCAGTTATGGTAAGTGGGAATAATTCGGTGACAGTACTGCAAATGGCGTGTCTACCGCTATGCTGAGCTGTAAAATATTGTCCTAATTTGTTTTTGAAAAAAGTTTTTTTTTTAAAGATTGATGCTACAGTTATGGAGATGTACCACCGCATGCATTACATGACCTGTACCATAAAAGGTCTCACACCATGGTACAAATCATGTAATGCATAATCGATACTGGACCGGTACTACGTATTGATAACCATAGCATTTTTCTTTCTTTAAATAAGAATTTATTATTTCATAAAAAAACAAGTCATAATACAACACTCATGATAACACAAGATCTTCTACAAAGAAGAAGATTAATAGCAAACAAATATGAAAAAACTATACATTATCAAATCGAGAAAAGGACATACACCACACAAGATCGGTAGATCTGTAAGAATAAACCAACGAAATAATACTCAAAGAAAAGACGAATGCATAACACAAACCTGTGATTCCAAATGGGTAGTAGCCTGATCTACGTTTCACGTGTGAGCTCAACAACAAAAATGGTGTCGATGAGTCGAATGGTCATAACAAATCTGACGAAAGCCAGCGAGGGGACACGGATCTAAGCCATCCGACAACCACAGACGCAGTGGAACATGTTCCTGAACAAATGGATTTAATGACGATGAAATAAAAACTAGGGATAAACCCTGAGTAACAACTAGAATTGATATAGCAGATATAACACCCCAGTTGCGGAACCTCAGAGAGACGCACTTGAAGACGTGCTGCTGCAACCTTACAATTAAATGCTATGGGGTGCGGACTTACATTTCGCAGACCTACATACTATAGGGTGTGGCCCTACATGCAACAGGGTGCAACCCCCCTCATTCACTTGTTACAGGGTGCGATCGCTACCTTTTAGCATAGTCGGCTGCATCCCCTCTCTATTAACGACAACAATGCAGCTCTTACATCTCCTATAAGTAGAGGTCCACACCTCGAGATTAGGGATCCTAATCCGAATACATTTCTTACACTGATATCCGGTCCAGAGACTACTACACTTGGGGAGGCATTGTCAGATACCCCACGCCTCTTAGTACAGCTTGGAGGCTATTCACCGGCATCACGGTCATCTCTCTGGCACTCTCGAAAACATCACAGACATGTATTTTATTCTCTGATCTACATTGTACGCCTATTACGGCATTGTTAACTGCACTACAACATATATAATGAGAGTGTGGCACCAAAGTGGACGTAGGCTCATTTTAATAGCCTAACCACTTTATATCTTTGTCTTTTATCTCTCTTTACTTGCTATATCAATTTATTATGTATTTTACACTTGACTTGCTGGTACGAGAACGACAAGTGGACGATTTCTCGTATCATCAATCTGGCGTCGTCTGTGGAAAATGAGGTATTTCAATCTTGTTTCTTTATATTCTGGGTTCTTAAACACCTTATTTTATTCATGGGGATCCTTTGGATTATTATCTCATGGGTGAATTTTTGGTTATTGAACTCGTCTTTTATATACAAAGCCTCAAATGGGTATCTCATATATTCAGATATGTCTATGGATCTCTTTTTTGATGACCTTAGATCTATTTTTACATATCCCGATGATGTTATCTCACCAAGATAAGTGCAAAAGGCAATAGCCTCACAAAGGTGGGTAGCTAGGGATGAGATCTATGTGCTCGTTTACTACCTTCTCAGCTTGTGATCTAGGGTTTCCTACCATGATTGTGCCTTATTGTGCACCAAGAGGTTATTCCGCCCTGGATAGACCCTAGTAGGGATGTTATCCACGCATTTAGTTTGAAAAACTCAATGTATGGGTTCCAATTTTGGGATTGCTCCTTCCTGCCTAAGAAGGGATATGGCCTGGTAGTTTAACGGCCCTTTTGCCACATTCCCTATACGTGCAGTTGGTTTATAGAAGCTCCAAATCATCAGGAAATGGACTCAAGTGGTCTCAAGTTCAACCTTGGTGAGTTCAACTCAAAGGCAGCGGCAGTGCACATATATGCCTTACTGGCCGCGGCCTCATCAATAAAATCATGCGGCGATGCAAGCGTTGCATCCTAACTTTATATTTGGGTTATCCTATATTCTATGATTACTCACTCCTGCTAGTTTTGTCTCAGATTATATATATATATATATAAAGACTAACAAAGTAAAAAAATGGAGGGAGAATCCAGCTAAAGCACAAAATTGAAGAATGAGATTGCACTGTTGTACAACCACCTCAATCATTTGTACGATAGCCACTCCTCGCTCCAGACCCAAGTCAATTTCTTGACCCAAAGAGTCCTTATTCTAGAGGTTGCGACAACCAAAGTTGTTGGCCAAGCCGTTGCTGTCGCAGCCAATAAAGCTATTGTCCCAAGGGCTGCGGCCCTGGACCAAAGGAATCTAAAAAGGAAGGTTGAAAAAGAATAAAAGGGTTTTGAAGCCTACACTCCACTGGTTTACGAGATTGAAGAGGTGTTGGAGCTCATTAAAGAAGACAAATTACTCTATTGGCCTGAAAAATTGAAGTTCCCTCCTCATAAGAGGGACAAAACTAGATATTTTAGCTTCCACAGGGACTATGGGCATAGCACTGGCAAATGGTTTGCGCTGAAAGATGAGATTGAAAGGTTTGTGAGGCAGGGCATGCTGCAGCAAATCCTGAAAGATGCTTAGAGGATGCAACCTTTACCAAACATGCCACATGCTTAACCCCACCTTGGTCTATATTTCTGTTAAATATGAAGTGTTGGTTTTACATAGAAGCGTTGTATTTCATTATAAACTTAACATATATATGTGAATATATTAAATTAGACTTACTTTGCATTGTCCTAACAAAATCATATATATGTATGAAGAACATATTTAGTCATGTTTTATCTCTTGACTTCCCATTTATAGAAATCTTATAAATGACCTTCGTCTTAAACAGATTTCAAGGGAAAGATGACCAGTTATCTCGGAAGACTATTTATTCCCAGAATGATCCTTATTTGGCGTACAACCTTAATGGCCTTACAACCCACTCATGGCACAAGAACATATTCTTATATTCATAACGCCGACTATCTCTCGATATAATACTATTCGCATCATTAGCCATGGAGGCTTACGATTACCGTTACATTAGCCACGGGGGCTCATAATTCCCGTTATATTAGCCACATGGGCTTATAATACCCCTTACATTAGCCATGGGGGCTTATAATGCCTGTTCTCAGCTGTCGGCATGCGTCACTTAGCTGTGGGTGGCTTAATAATATAACCCAGCCTAGGAAGGCTTAAAAGTGTCCCGCACATTAGCTTGGGGAATCTTCATAATACCTAGCCCAGGGAGGCCTGATAATAACCCACAGGGGCCAAAGACTTAATTGTCTACAGATAATCCTATATTTTAAGGGGCCGAAGACTTAATTGTCTGCGGATAATCTTATTATAGCCTGGGAAGGCTTTATATATATATCCAAACATGGCTTGGGGAAGCTTTATGTAATACCCCGTATTTTTATGCTTTCTAAATTTGGGGATTTATTAAATTTAATGTGAGTTATTAATTTAATATAAATTCGGAAATTAAATATTTCTAATTACTAACGTGACGAGAGTTAGTAATCATTGGAAACTTGTTGAATATTACTAATGAGTAAAGTAATATAATATTGGTACTATTAAATGTCACGAGTGAATAAAATGACAATTTTGGAAATTTAAGTTGGGACGCCCCCGTGTCGCGTCGGGACTAAATATTGATTAATAAAAGTGAATAAATTATAAGTCGCTCGTATGGTCGTTTTGAGTGCGCCAAAGTGTTCGAAAGGGTTGAGATAGTCAGAAAAGTGTACCCGGGGGTTTAGTTTGGGTCTCGGGACGTTTTTAGGCCTATTTAGCACCTCGGGAGGGCATTTTGGACATTTTGCATTTTTGGGTAATTAAACCCACGAAATTTATTAGGTTATATCAGACATTTTGAATGGTCTTTTAGGGTTAGAAGACTCACAACCTTAGAACGGCCATTAGAGAGGAAGGTAGAAAGCTTTCCAAGCAATCCAAGGCCAAAAAAATTCATCCGGTTGCACCGCCACCACCACCAACGTGTAGATCGCGTGACGGGGAACGCAACCACACCAAATTCGTCCACAAATCAGAACCCTAAAATCTACAGGCAAGTATTTATCTTGCTGAATTCTAGTTAATGTTCCTCGCATGTTAGTCTAGGAATAAAAATTTCGTATTTTGATTGTAAAATTATATGTTTTCGAAGAAGAAATCGCATGTGTTGTAAGGAGAATCTGTGTAGCTTGAACCTTGATCATATGTAGAGGTTGTATTACGAAATTTGGAATTAATATGGATGAACGAATTGATGTTGATTAGGTTCTTTAATTAAAAATTTGGGAATTAGGGTTCTTACGAATTAATTTGGGGATTTCTTGCAATCTAAATGATTTTTGATGAATTAATGATTCTAGGAAGTTATTAATGTTATATAATCATGATATTATTGATTGGGATTGAAGAGGAGACGTTTGGCATTAAACTATAGAGGTTTTTAGTCTTAAAAATGGTGAAAAACGAATCTGCCAAAGGTTGTCGACGAAACAGTGATGTTCGCGCGATGTCGCGTGAAGTAGTTCGAGCGAGGTGACAATGTCGCGCGAAGTCGTTCGAGCGAGATGAACAAGTCGCTCGAAGTAGTTCAAGCGACACGTGGAAGTCGTTCGAGAGAGATTTTCAATTTTTAGGGAAATTCCTATTTTTAGGAAAACCAGTATTCGAGGAATTCAGATTAGTACAAAATTTTTGGGGTTGTGTAGGTGTGACGATTTAAGTATTTGGGACGGTGAGGTTACTTTAAAGATCACGAGATGGAGATAACCGTAATAAACGATATGAGTCTGTTTATACGGGATAAGTGAGAAAAATGTCTTTAGAACAAGAAGTTATAATTATAGGTTGTGGGTACACCAAATTGAGAAATGTGAATAATTGTTGTATATATATGACTATGTGATTGTGCATATATTATAAATGTGTAAAAATCATGCCCGCGCTACTTGCTATCCCTGAGGTTACCGCGCTGGGACAGTCTTATCTCGATGGGACCTTTATGGGGGATATTGACTCGTACCCTAGAAGATAGAGATCCTTTGGTACAGGCTAATCGAATCGATAGTCAGACGGCCTAAGAGACGTGGGGGCATGTGCTGACCTCTTAGAGACCGGGACTCTATGCTTCGCCTCAATATTGTTTATGTTTGTGTTAATACAGTTCGAGAGTGATTCCGAACTTGTATTTCCCTTAGTACGAGTGATACAGGGACTGGATAGCAGAGTATGCCCGCACCATAATTTTTATGTGGGGTGCTGTTAGAATATATATATATATATATATATATATATATATATTACATGGGTATTGAATATATAAATTAAATTCTGAAATATGTGAATTACCTCCTGTGTTTATGGTAAGTAAGATATGAATAATGATTTCAATTGAGAAATACGTGATTTGAAAGTATAGTATATTACCGGGAAACTTTATTAGTAAATAAAGGTTAAATGGGAACTTTGTTATTAAATGAAATCTACCTCTTAAACAGTTGAATTCGTCAGTTTAAATCTTACGAGTAACCTAAGATAAGATAAGTTAAACCGTTGGGAAGGTTAGTGCGATAGGTGTGCACATTAGAAGAGAGGTGAGAATTTCTCAAGGGAGTGTCGCACTAATATGTTATTGCATTGGCCTGTAAACATTTTAAATACTTGCTAAACAAATTTTAAATCGTTTTTACAATCGGGCTCTGACCCGTTTTCATTTTCTTTCCCTCTTGTATATATATATATATGTGTGTGTATTACAGGTGCCCAACCACAGGGGCGTCTTGCATAGAATCCTTTGGAAGGAACGCGCTGCAGCTTAGGTGGGAGTTGCAGGCCTCTTGATTAGACGACCTCATTTATTTTATTCTACTCCTAGCATTATTTATTTCAGTTGGGCATCTGTCTCCCTTTCCATTATTCAGTTGTTTCATAGGACATTGTGATTCATTTATTTCTAGTATTCACACTTTGGGATTTATTACTGTCAGGATGTTTTTCCTTTAAATTTTAATGTTGGAATTACCTAGTTGGATGTTTAATTATTGGATTGTTTGTTCCGGTATAGTTGTTGTGTGATTCTTTAATTATGAATTTCATAAAGTTTAAATGTTGGTTTATATAAATAAAATTTGGAAACTAATGTCTAAAATGGTTTTGACACTTAGCTTAATTATGTAGGGTGTTAAATTGGAAAAGTTATTTTTACGACAGTGATGCTAAGAATGAACCAACCGTTCACTTTGTTTATAATTTAATAAAGGAGTGATCACCCGGTATTTAATTAGGCGGGGTGTCACACTTTATAATACCTAGCCCAGGGGGGCTGATAATAACCCGATCAAAGCGGCTAAAGGAAAACCAGGGAAGGCAATAAAAGCGACTAAAGGATGTTGTGACACTGACATCATGAGGCATAATACAACTACAAAAATAAGTTGGCATCAGCCCAACATGCTATCATCAATTTGCGAACAAGGGACTGAAATTCGCCACAGCCTTATCAATATGGCTACAGCCATTATATAGTCCATTTGAATTGATAAAATGTTGCTACTGGGTCGCAAACCATCCGCAACCTCTGAATTGCAACCAAGACTTGGAAAAATGAGGAAAGTGAAGATGTTAAGCCGTAGCCCCAAAGCCATTTCTCTTTGGCACTGCAGCTTGGGGTTGATAGCCACAAATATGGGGTGGGAAATTTACTTAGTGAAGGCAAAATACAGAAGTTTTAAAAAATCTATGGCAAAGCACTACAGGCCGCAGCCTATTTGGAGGAACCATTTGTAAGGTGCTTCTGCGACCTTATACAACATTCTAGTCCCAGTTATTGATGAATAATATTTGCCAGTCATTTAATCAAGCAATCAATAATGCAAATATCAGAAGCAGGCAATAAAGAAGTAAGCAAAGGAGAAATTAAGCAATTGATCAAAGGCCGTAGGCTTGACAAAAAATAGATAAATGTTTACAAACATATAGTCGCAGCCTAAAAAAAGTTCAAATGTTTATGGGTCATAGCCCAGTGTAAAAAAAAGTTGCTCAAGTCTAAGAGGCCACATCATCCTCAAAGTCCCCTTATTCCCCCTCCGCGGCTGTCTTAGTCTCCTTATCCGTCGCAATGTCTCTAATAGCTTTCTTGCCCTCTCCTCTGTCGAAACCTTCATTTCAGCCACACAAGCACCATGATCAGCATCTCCAACACCCCAAGACATAATCTGGGCCTTAGCATCAGGGAAGCCGCAGATATATGCTTTGTTGTTGGTGAGGAAGAAGTCTTTTGATTTCTTATAGTCTGCCAAGGCAGCTACTGTGGCCTGCTGGAGGGCAGCGGAGTGTGAGTCATCCATCTTCTTAAGGGACGCGGCGTGATCAGTCTCTTGTTGGGAATTTTTTTCTTGAAGATCCTTTAGCTGAGACTCGAGACTTGAGGCATGAATTGAGGCATTTGCAGCCTTATTTTGTTTAGCTTGGAGAGCTTTTGCGATCGTTGTCAACTTTCCCTCTACATCCTCCTTAGCCTTAACAACAGCATCAAGGTACATCTGAGCTGCTTGGATTGCAGCGTCAACAGACTTTTTTCCAGCTTCAAATGAAGAATTCTTAGCATTCTCCAAGTCAGTAAGATGCACCATCTATGTGTCCTCCTTCAGCTTGTATAGGGCTTCGTACTTTCTCTTTTGGGACATCACAACGTCCGCGGCCTGTGAAGACATTGAACGTTAGAAAACAAAACTTGAGCTACGGAAAGAGCATCATTGAAAAGGTGAAGTTTCTCTTACTCTCAGCAAGCTGTGGAGAGAACAATCCTCCAAGTCTTCATGGTCCTCATCCACAAGACGATCTAGGTCCGCGGTATCTGGAACCCTTTTCATTCTGCGGGAAACTCTCATAGTCGTGTCATAAGAAGACTCAGGATTGGGCTGCCTAAGCTGGGGCCGCGGTCATCCATCAAGACCAACACTGGCATAAGACCAACACTGGCATAGCTTTGAGGAGGTGCCAGGTTGGTATTAACAACCACTATTATTAGAGGTGCGGGTGAATTTGAAGTGTTGGCTTGGAAGGTGCCGCGTCCACACTGTAAATTAGTATTCATCAAGCCTGCCGCGGCCAGTTGACTGCCAATATCATCATCAAATTGGCCTTTAGGCCTTTCTTAAGGAGCAAACTCCTCAACCTGAACTGAGGACGCGGTAGGAACCATTTGGTCGCCTACAGAGGGTGTAGCAAGGTGCTTGGACTTGGCCATTTTCCTCTTCTTCTGCCTGGCTACGTTGTTGAGGGAAGTCGCATCCTCATCCTTTTCATCCAGTTGAGCTGCCAAGAGCTCCCTATCAATTTCCTCAGCTAAAGAAGAAATGAAGCAGTGTAAAAATTTAAAGGTTTAAAAATAGTTGCCGCAATAATAGTAAAAGAAAGGGTTATTACCTTCCGCGACCATCTCTTTTGGCAAAGATTTGTTAATAAAGTAGCCTTCTTCAAAGATGGAGGCCGAAGTCACTAAGGTACTAAACTTTTTATCCTTAGCACTGAGTGTCGCGGCCCTCCTTATCCTACTCTCTTGCCTCTCACTAAGGGGCAAATTATCAAGAGCTTCATAGAAAGTTTTATATTAATACAAAAGCAAAGGAAATAATATGACAAGTACACAACTGAAAACAACAGGACCGCGGCCACAATTCAAAGGGCTGTAGCCTTATTTACCTAGCTTGGATGGACGTACCCACTGTCGTGGCATCCTAAAGGATTTCTCTCTCTCAGTCTCATCAGGGTGGATTTCCCACCCTTCTCCAGAAATATAAAAATACCTGTCCTTCCAATTCTTTACGCTGGTGGGCCTCGTAGTGTATAGATTTTCATCGTTGCTGCGGATGGTAAAGTAATAATACCATACGAATTTTACATAATTCTCCTTAGGTCTGTAAAAATGGAAGAACTCCGCGAGAGTTATATCCCTCTTAAGCATATTCTTCTATAACACCACGGACGCAAGAATTGCCCTCCATCCATTGGGATCTAATTGGGCTGGGGATAGCTTCATGGTTTAGAAAATTCCTCTATTGGGGTATGGAACTGGCAGTCGCAGCATATATACAAACACGTGGAGGGGGAAGCATACCCCATCATCGGCAAGTGACGTGCAGGGCCTTTGTTCTGCGATTGGTGTCGAGCAAACCAAATCTTCAGGAAATTTAAGTGCCTCGACAACTTGGTCAACCCCTTCCTGAGTCATAATGCTGCTGACGTTTAAGTCCGCAAGAGGTCTCTCAGCTCTGTTAGAGGGGCCAGGAGGCACATCCCTAGCTTTAGATGGCCCATTAGCCGTGGGATAAATGTCTATTGGGTTGTTACTTGAGTTGGCCTCCTCTTCCATTTTTGTTCTCTCAGTATCTTTCCTACAAGAGGAGTCCGCGGAGTTAGTATCTTTCCTACAAGTGGTTTCTGTGGAGTCAGAATCCAAAGTGATGCAATTTGGATAATCTTTGAGCGTGTAAGGCCCAAATGTGTGTAAATGACGCACAGAAGGGAGTTTAGGAGGAGAAACTCCAAAGTGTTTGTTCCAAAAATCCTTCAGCAATTCGTCAGGATTCCAACTCATATGGATGTAGCAAGCCCTAAAAAGCAAAAAGTTTGATGTTAGGTTCCGCAGCTAGTATGGTCAGATAAGCCTCATAGAGACCGCGATAGGAAAAATGTAATAACAAGTTTGGAAGCAAATTGAATCTTTCATCAATTTCAGATAAATACAAGTGTTGGGCTTTGGAATCCTAGGATTACAGCTACTGCCTCGGCATAATGTTTTGGGGTAGCAGACATTAGGTATGTCTTATTATGCCACAGTCTTTTAGTTTACTGGCAAAACACTGCGGCAACTAGCCTAAGGCTAAAACCTATGGGTAAAAGGGTATTTATTATTATACAAGTATTGACATGAGGTCGCAGCCAAATAGCATAAGCATGCTACCTATCGTGGCCAGACTCCTAAATAGGTTGATAACAAAGGTAACATAATCTAAAGATCGAAGCCCTAGAATTTGAAAGTTTCGCTTAAGAATGTCAAGAACAGAGTGATATGTTTTCAAATCCTGAAACCTTAAAATCAGCAAATTTGATCCCTCACAAGTATATTTCATGGGTCTATTATATATTTTAATCCAAGCCTAAGCCAACAAAGTTTCATTTAATTGGGTCAACAAGGATTTAACAGTTGATTTCATCGGCTGATGATTTATTCAAATCCATACTAGTTATTTATTATGATCCAACCAAATTAATGGGATCAAATAAAGTTCATTTCAACATGAATTTAGCTGCTCAAGTAGCAATTTAATTCAGCATTAGTTATTCAAAATGGTTCAGTAAGAATATGAATTCATAAATAGAAATCAAGAAGAACAATCAATCAACAAGAGCAGTCAAAGAAAGCAGAAATCAAGGTGTTCTGAGTTGTTACCTCGAAACCAACGAGAAAAGAAGACTTGGGTGTTTCTCAGCCTTAAACCGCTTGAACAACCTCCTAAAGATCACCGGAAAGCTCAAATGAAAAAATTGCAAGACTTTGCTCTCGATATGCTCTCAGAAGAATTGGAAAGGTAATGAAGGCAGCCACGACCAGTTTCTATTTATATAAGAGGCCACGGGAAGATGAAGCATTATGTTTGAGTTCCCGCGACAGTTTGGAAGAGGACTTGAATACTCAACCGCAACCCCACTCGTTATCTCTTGGCACTACGACTTGGGGGCTTATTGATATGGCAAATATAACACCCCAGTCGCGGAACCTTAGAGAGATGCACTTAAAGACGTGCTGTCACAGCCTTACAATTACATGTTATGGGGTGCGGACTTACATGTCACGGACCTACATACTATAGGGTACATGCAACAGGGTGTAACCCCCCTCATTCACATGTTACAGGGTGCGGTCGCTACCTTTAAGCATAGTTGGCCACATCCCCTCTCCATTGACGGCAACATTGCAGCTCCTACATCTCCTATAAATAGAGGTCCACACCTCGAGATTAGGGATCCTGATTTGAGTACATTTCTTACAGTGATCCGGTCTAGAGTCTACTACACTTGGGGAGGCATTTCCAGATACCACTGCACTAAATCTACCGGATAAGTCTAACTTGCCAAGGTCAATTATCGTTACAAGTCTATTTTGTAAACGACAACCAATAATAACCAGTGTTCGATCTCTTCACTGAAGGTGGGATTTCAGTGATACAATCTCACATTAGGGGTGAGTATATCTCTTTGCTACGGTTGAATGAGAAAGAATCGAAGGTTGATTTCTGCCTAATTAGTGAATTGAATATTTTTTTATTGTGACTGAGATTGAGATTGGTAATGACACTAATAAGCCCAGGGCAGAATCCAAATGAGGCACAGATACAACGTGAAACCAGTTGGAGGCGATCCTTTGCTGATGTCCTGAAATCAAATCTGCCAAAGGAAAATATGGAACAAATTCCATTAAAGCTACTGACCAAAAAAGGAGAGGAACCTACTGTAATTTTTTCTCAAAAGGAGATTAATGATCTAGCACAACCACTCAAATAATCAATTGTAGGTAAGTTTACCCATAAGCGCCCAAACCTGGAGAAAATAAGAAAAGCCATCTCTCATATTAAACTCAAATCTGCATATTCTGTTGGCTTGATTGATCATAAGCATATATGGATTGTGCTGAATCATGAGGACGATTTTAATCATTTGTGTCTCAGAGATATGTGGATGATCGCAGGGTCTACAATACGAATATTCAAACGGTGACACAATGTCGGCACTGTTTGTGAGAGCTGTTTTGCCCCTGTTTGGATCAATTTCCCCTATCTTCCTCTACTTCTCTTCGCAAGAAACCCCCTCTTATCTATTGCCCAAGTGGTGGGAAATCCCATCAAGATGGATCAAGATACAACGGAGCTAACAAGACCCAGTGTTGCCCGGGTCTCTGTTGAGATGGATTTGATGCAGAAACCTCTTGCTAGAGTGTGGATAGTCAACAGGGATTAAGGATTCTGGCAACCTATCCAATACGAATATATCCCTCCATACTGCTCCAAATGTTACAGAAAAGGCCATAGCGTGTCTTCTTGCTTATTGAATGATGTGATGGGAGACGGGAGACCAGGAAAACATGTAATGGGTGATGCTTTAAATGATACTGAATTCTCTGACTTGAGGGATATGCTTGTGGCCTCACGGGGGATAGAAAAAAATATTTCTTTCGAAATTCTTGAAGTTGACCTGCCAACCGACAAACACCCGAAAGGGATTCCCATCACATGGGACTGTGTCAAAGCTAACATTTCCCCACATTCTATTCGGGTGAATCAGAGGAACAAAAGTATAGTAATATTCGAAGTAGACTCTATACAAGAGAACAATCGTAAGGGTAAAATCATGGGAAAGGCAGATAAAACAAAAAAAAATCATGTGGAGGATGTCTCTCAAATAGAGAGTGATGACGATGACCTACTATTAGACTTAATGCTAGCCCACATGGACAGGATGGCCCAATCCTTCTGTAATACCCCGTAATTTTATTGATTTTTATTTAAGGGATTAATTAAATTAAATGAAAATTAATTGGGAATTAATCCGGGTATAAATACTAGCGAGATGTGAGTTGGTATTTGATTATGATATTAAAATTTAATATCTCTAAGTATGTATGATAATACATGAGCATTGAAAATATTTAAATTGTCACTAGACAGAAATACGATAATTTGGAAATTTAGTTGGGACGCGCGTGTCAGTCGCGTCAGGAATGTAATTATTTGAATTAAAAAGTGATTATATTTTTATCAATCGAATGGTCATTTTGAGTGCGCCAACGTGTCCGGAAAGGTCGAAATAGTCAGAAAATACTAGCCGGGGGTTTAGTTTGGGTCCCGGGGCATTTTTAGGCCATACCGGCAACCTAGAAGGGTATTTTGGTAATTTTAAAAATAGGGGAATTAAAACCCACGAATTTTAGAGGTTAATTTTATATTAGAAATAAACCCACTAAGTCCAATATAAGCATTTAACAAGTAGTGGGATACGGGAGTTATAGGGAGAGTCTTAAGAGGTTCCAAAAGAAACCCCTAGCCACCATCACCATCACCATCTTTAGGAGAAATCTGAAGAGAGAAAGAGGAGAATCAACTTTCGTCCTTCAACATCAAATCAGAACATCTAAGGCAAGTGGTTTAATTACATAATTTCAAGCGAATGTTTCCTCCATGCTTAGGATTGAATATACGTCTTGTATTGAAAGTTTGATGAAAAACCCATGAAATTGGAGATAGAACTCACAATCTTATATAGGGTTGCATGTAGAATGGTAATGAATGAATTCCATATCCAAAATGTATCTTTTGATGATTTAAAAATGGATTTATAAGGAGAAATTATAGACGTTAAAATTCTGGCTTCATGTTTATAGAGTTTGGGATAATGTTTGGGAATTATGATGATTACATGTTAATTTAGGAGGCATTGACCCCAAATATATGTTAGAGTGTGACTTAGGAGGACTAAGAGTAGTTTAAAAATGTTAAAACTTAATTGGGATGATCTTAGTGGGGATTTAGAGGAGAGAAATCTGAAGAAAAATGAATTGGGGGAATTTCTGGGCGCAGTCTGCCATCTCGTTAGAAGACCTGCCCAGGTCGTTCGAACGACCTCGCTTGAACGAGATTCTAACGAGATGACAGTATCCCTTCTACCGAGTTGGTAGTTCGTTCGAAGCCTTTCGTTCGAACGACACTCGTTCAAACAACCTCGTTCGAACGAGACTTCTAACGAGTTGACATAATGGCCTTTTTGGCCTGATTTTATTTCAAATGTCCCGTAGACTTAAGTAATTGAGAATTAACCTTCCCTTATAGAGTAGTGGGTATAATTGTGAGAATTGGGGTACGTTGAGGAGTAGAACTTAGAACCTTATAGTAATTCGGATGGAATTTGTGGAATAAGAAACGAATACCTAATTACGACGTGAGAAGGGTTGACAACGTTAATATACAAATCGGGGACTTGTAAACGTATAACATTAAGTGCCAGTATAAGAATGAGAAGCATACCTATATTAATAATTCGAGACATCTAAGATGTGGGAATGCTTAGTATATGTGATTTTATGTGTAAAACATACCAACCATACTTGCTATCACGGGAGGTCTGCGTTCGATTAGGGTCATCTAATCTTTGTGTGCCTACGGGGGGATTTAGATTGGTACCTCGAGGACATAGTTCAGAGAAGGACTTATTGAGAAGTTAATAAGTCTGCTGATCATGGGAGCGTAGGTATGTGCGTGACCCATGTGACGTGAACTATGTTCGCCTCCATTTTGTGTGATTGTTGTTATTTGAGAACGATTCCTGATAGATTCAGAATGCGTGGTCCTTATGTACGTGATGTACCGGGATTGGATAGCAGAGTATGTGTGCACCCCAGCTTAGTCTCGGGGTGCTAGTGTTGTATATTTATGATGAGAATAATATACTGTTAATTAAAATGAACTGTAATGTATAAATGTGAGTATCTATAATATCAATGTTTTGTAAAAGATAAAATGGAAGATCTCTAGTGATTAGTAGTACTAAAATGGGAAACTGTGTAGAAGAGTAAAACACTATGTTAAAAATAAGATGTTGGGAATGAAATCGTGAATCGTATAGTAACGTTAGATTTTATATTGGACCAGTTGGATATGGGCATAGCTAGATTCGATTATGGATACGTTAGGAGTGTACAGATAGTCGAGAGGTGAGTATTTCATGTGAGAGCACGTCCTAACATGTATTTTGCTTTCATTATTTTACGTCATTAAAACACTTGCTATATTTTAAACTGTTTTCACCATCGGGCTCTGACCCGTTTGCTTTCAAATCTATTTTTTTGTAAAACCTTTTAGGTGCCCAGCAACAAGGACACCATGCATAGGAAATTCCATTCAGGTGACGTACTGTAGCTGCTGTGGAAGTTACAGGACCTTGACAGTAGACGCCTCCACATTCGATCTTGACTCTATGTTATCAGATTTTTTTCTCATATGTTGGGCATGTCGCCCCATTTCTTTTAGACACTTTATTTATCCAGTCATATCAGATTTTGGGTTGTAATTAATATAGTGATGCAGACTTAGTATTGGTTTATTCCTGTATTTGGATTGTTGTGAGGAGTATTCCTCCAGACTCATTACTATCCTATGGTTATTCAATTGTCATTATGTTGTGGTGGTTATGTTAGCAGTTCATAATCTACTTATTGCATGTTAATCAGATTTATTTAAAAATTGACAACTCACTTTTTAAATATTAGGTGGCTAGTAATTGTTAAAACGTTTTTCGACAGTGATGCTATGAACTGAACCAAATTGGCATTTTGTATTAATTTAATAGAGGAGTAGCTACCCGGTATTTAATTAGTCGGGGTGTCACAGGTGGTATCAGAGCATCAGGTTCTAGTGTCCTTAGGATCTGTACGGCTTGTTATGTTTCCGCTGAGCTTTCTTTGATGTTGAGCCCTATATTTTAGGACTGTTGTATTCTTTTATGTATGTTTAGCACTTCAGCTATTTTGACATAATAACTGCAAACTTATAAGACTTTACTCTCATTTTAGATGCATCCACGATGTGCACTGCGAGTTCCTAGGGATGCTCAGCCCGAGCAACAGCCTGCACCAGTTCCGGGCACCATGAATGCCGCAAAGATTGCCGCTATTGTAGCCCAAGCGGTAAATTTCGCCCTAGCGGTTGTACAACAGGCACCACCCCAGGCACCGGTAGTCACGCCAGTTCAAGCTCATGCATTCTCATCTACTTGGGAATACGTTCGTGATGCTTTTCAAAAAGCACACCCTCCGGAGTTTACAGGTATCTCTGATGTTGTTGTGTCTAGTCAGTGGAGGAAGGACATTCAAAGGCACTTAAGGATGTACGAGTGCACGGATGTTCAGAAGAAGATACTGGCTACTTTTAACCTAGTAGGATCAGCATTACAGTGGTGGGAGTCTATTACCACCGCGGAGGAGAGGGACGCCTTTCTATTCAGGAGTTCTGGGTGCGGTTCGGCCGCAAATATTTTCCATCAGCTGTTCATACATGAAATAAGGAGGAAGTTAATGAACCTCAAACAAGAGGGGAAGACCGTGGCCGAGTATGAGGCCGAATTCACTAATCTATTGAACATTGTTCCCGATGAGATTCCGACTGAGGATAAGAAGATTCAGAAGTTCATGGACAGATTGACTTGGAGGATCCGACATCACTTATTGGGAAATCTTTCGTTGGTCACTTACTGTGACGTGGTTAACGCATCACTGTTTCACTGCCAGGATCACCGCTTTCACATGTCTGAGAGTAAGAGATCAGTAGAGTCCAACCATCAGGGCAGGACAGGGGGAAATGGTGCGAGCGGGGCATAATCTGTTCAGGGTCAGTACAGGCAAGGTGATCAGGGTTCCCAACAGGGGGATCCTAAGAGATTCAGATCTGGGGGTTTCCAGAACGGTCAGGGAGGTTTCAGACATGGGCATCAGGGTCAGAACGGCCAGCAGGGCCAAAATGGTCAGCATCAACAGTTTCAGCAGGGCCAGCATGGTCAAGGTAGGAATGGTAATGACCATCAGGGCCGAGGGCAGTAGGGACAACGAGGGGGAAACTTCCTGGGTAAGTGTTTCGTTTGTGGAAAGATTGGTCATAAATTCCAGGATTGTCCTAATAGGGGCAGGGCCTCACAGCAGCAGCAGCAGGATGCTCGACACGAGCCACAGAGGCCTATGTTTCCCGTCGCCCTCCCAGCACCACCACAGATGGCAGCATTACCACCCATCCCAACGGTCCCAGTCCAGCAGGGACAACTTCAGTATGGAAGAGTGTATCAGCTCCAGCAGGCCGCAGTCCCACAGGATCCACCTGCCATTGAGGATATGTTCTCTATTTAGGGGACTATGGGGCGTATTTTATTTGATACGGGGGCCACACATTATTTCATTTCCATGAGATTTGCACGCACTTTGGGGTTGTTAGACACTGCAGAGAGCACGGTTATGTGTGTAGATTCACCGTTGAGTAGGGGTTCCGTGATTTCCCTTATTTGTAGAGGTGTGGGGTATAGAAATAGGGAGATTTACTTTACCTGCTGATATGCTAGTATTAGAGATGACTGAGTACGATGCGATAGTTGGTATGGATTGGCTAGTTGCGTACCGAGCCATGATTGACTGTTTCAGTAGGAGTATTATTTTTTCCATTCTCGGGCAGGAGATGTTTCTAGTGGCGATACCTCACCCTGAGGGAGGATCGTCCACTCATTTGTACTATATAGAGGAGGAGGCCTCTAAGGAAGTGGTGATACCACTTGATTTGATTCCAGTCGTTAGAGAGTTCGCTGATGTATTCTAGGATATACCTGGATTACCTCCTAGTAGAGAGATAGATTTTGTTATTGATTTGACGTCGGGCACTCGGCCCATTGGTCGGGCACCGTACCGTATGGCTCCAGCAGAGATGAGAGAGCTAAGGGATCAGATAGAGCAGTTATTAGGTCAGGGGTTTATCCGGAGGAGTACTTCACCGTGGGGTTTCCCTATGTTGTTCGTAAAGAAGAGGGATGGATCGTTGAGGTTATGTGTAGATTATCGGGAGTTGAATAAAGCCACGATACATAATAAGTATCCGTTGCCCCGAATCGATGACTTATTTGACCAGTTGAGAGGAGCATGCTTCTTCTCAAAGATTGATTTGCGATCGAGATACCATCAGTTGCATATCAGGGAACAGGACGTCTCGAAGACTGTTTTCTTGACGAGGTATGGTTCCTACGAATTTCGAGTTATGCCTTTTGGCTTGACCAACGCTCCAGCCGTGTTTATGGACTTGATGAATAGGGTGTTCAGAGAGTTCCTAGACCAGTTCATCATCATCTTTATTGATGACATCCTGGTTTACTCCCAGACAGAAGAGGATCACGCCGAGCATTTGAGACAGGTTTTGCAGATGCTACGTCAGAACGAGCTTTATGCAAAGTATGACAAATGTGGATTTTGGCTGAAGGAGGTTCAGTTTCTGGGGCATATCATTTCAGACTGGGGGATATCTATTGATCCAGAGAAGGTATCCGCGGTGAGGGAGTGGGGACAGCCCACGACACCGACTGAGATCCGTAGTTTCTTGGGCTTAGCAGGATACTATAGGAGGCTTATTCAGGGTTTCTCAAAGATAGCGGGTCCTTTGACACATCTGACTCGCAAGGGTGTGCCATTCATCTGGAGCGATGCCGGTCAGTTGGCATTCGATGAGCTGAAGGACAAGTTGACCTCAGCGCCTGTGTTAGCATTGCCCAGACCGGGATTTGAGTATTTAGTTTACACCGATGCATCCTTACAAGGACTTGGAGGTGTGCTGCAATAGGAGAGTCGGGCCATATCTTATGCTTCCCATAAGCTTAAGCCTCACGAGAGGAATTACCCAACACACGACTTGGAGTTAGCGACAGTCATATTCGCTCTTCGGATTTGGAGACACTATCTCCCGGGGGAGAAATTTTGGTTATTCACAGATCACAAGTCCCTACAATACCTCTTCACACAGAAGGAGCTGAATATGCATCCACGTCGGTGGCTTGAGTTTGTGAAGGATTATCAGTTTGATATCCAGTATCACCCAGGGAAGGCTAACGTGGTAGCAGACGCGTTGAGCCGTAGGGAAGTAGATAAGGTGACCGAGGTGTGGAAAAATAAGTGGAAGGAGTTGGGACACCAGGATGCAGTGGCTCGATCGTTCATGTCTGTGATGACTATTACACCTCAGATTGTTACGAGAGTGGTAAAGGCCCAGGCAAATGACTCGTTCTGTCAGGAGCAGATAGTTTGATTACTAGCATAGGGAGCCGAGTCCTATACCGTTAGCTCAGACGGGGGATTACGCTTCAATGGGAGACTGGTCATTCCGAAAGGGGAAGATTTGCAACACGAGGTAATGGAAGAGTCGCATGACTCACGGTTCGCGGTACACCCTGGTGGGGATAAAATGTACCAAGATATGAGACGACAGTACTGGTGGAGCGGGATGAAGAGAGATATTACCGTGTTTGTTTCTAAATGTGCCACTTGTCAGCTAGTAAAGGTGGACCATCAAAAACCGGCAGGACTTCTACAACTGTTAGAGGTTCCGATGTGGATATGGGAGAGCATATCCATGGATTTTATCACGGGGTTACCTACGTCACAGAGGGGTCACGACTCCATATGGGTAATTATGGACCGATTGACCAAAGTTGCTCATTTTCTACCCGTAAGGACAGATTACACTACGGGACAGTATGCCCAGATTCTCATCGCAGAGATAGTGAGACTTCACGGGGTGTCTCTAAATATCGTGTCTGACCGAGACAAAGTATTTGTTTCACTATTTTGGGAGAGTTTCTAGGAGGCCATGGGTACGGAGTTGCGGTTGAGTACGACTTATCACCCGCAGACTGATGGGCAAACATAGAGGACAAATCAGATGTTGGAGGACATGTTGCGTATGTGCATCTTAGACTTTGGAGGTGGTTGGGAGCAGTACCTTCCACTTGTGAGTTTGCCTACAATAACTCTTACCAGTTCACCATTGGCATGGCTCCATTTGAGGCATTGTATGGTAGACCTTGTCGTTCCCCAGCATACTGGTTAGAGGTGGGGGATAACAAACTCCTTGGACCAGAAGTGATTCAGGATACTTCGGCAAGGATACAGATGATACGGAGTCGCATTCGGGTAGCTTAGGACCGACAGAAGAGCTATGCTGATGCCAAGAGGTTCTTCAGAGAATTCAAGGTGGGGGACCAGGTGTTACTGAGAGTATCTCCAATGAAGGGGATCATGCGTTTTGGGAAGAAGGGGAAACTGGCACCAAGGTATGTGGAGCCAATTCCTATCATCGAGCGTATTGGGCCAGTTGCGTATAGACTGGGGTTATCGGAGCATTGAATAGGATTCATGACGTGTTCCATATTTCCTCGCTAAGGAAATATCTTAGGGACGATTTGGCCCATACTCACATTGCTTTGGAGGACGTCGATCTTCAGCCCGATAGTTCCTACGAGGAGGGGCCGATTGCTATTTTGGGCCGAAGCGAGCCGAAACTGAGGTCGAAGATAGTACCATTAGTACATGTTCAGTGGCGGCATCATAATGCCAAGGAGTCCACATGGGAGCACGAGGACGAGATGCGCGAGCGATATCCGAAGTTATTTTTATCAGGTACTCTTTAGTTCCGAATTTCGGGATGAAATTCTGTTATGAGGGGGGAAGTATGTATTACCCCATAATTTTATTGATTTTTATTTAAGGGATTAATTAAATTATATGAAAATTAATTGGGAATTAATCCTGGTATAAATACTAGCGAGATGTGAGTTGGTATTTGATTATTATATTAAAATTTAATATCTTTGAGTATGTATGATAATACATGAGCATTGAAAATATTTAAATTGTCACGAGATAGAAATACGACAATTTGGAAATTTAGTTGGGACGCGCGTGTCAGTCGCGTTAGGAATGAAATTATTTGGATTAAAAAGTGAATTATATTTTTATCAACCTAATGGTCATTTTGAGTGTGCCAACGTGTCCGGAAAGGTCGAAATAGTCAGAAAACACTAGCTGGGGGTTTAGTTTGGGTCCCGGGGCATTTTTGGGCCATACCGGCAACCTAGAAGGGTATTTTGGTAATTTTAAAAATAGGGAAATTAAAATCCACGAATTTTAGAGGTTAATTTTATATTAGAAATAAACCCACTAAGTCCAATACCAGCATTTAACAAGTAGTGGGCTACGGGAGTTATAGGGAGAGTCTTAAGAGGTTCCAAAAGAAACCCCTAGCCACCATTACCATCTTTGGGAGAAATCTACAAAGAGAAAGAGGAGAATCAACTTTCGTCCTTCAACATCAAATCAGAACATCTAAGGCAAGTAGTTTAATTATATAATTTCAAGCGAATGCTTCCTCCATGCTTAAGATTGAATATATGTCTTGTATTGAAAGTTTGATAAAAAAACCCATGAAATTGGAGATAGAACTCATAATCTTATATAAGGATTGCATGTAGAATGGTAATGAATGAATTCCATCTCCAAAATGTATCTTTTGATGATTTAAATAAAATATTTATAAGGAGAAATTGTAGACGTTAAAATTCTGGCTTCATGTTTATAGGGTCTGGGATATTGTTTGGGAATTATGATGATTACATGTTAATTTAGGAAGCATTGACCCCAAATATATGTTAGAGGGTGACTTAGGAGGACTAAGAGTAGTTTAAAAACATTAAAAGTTAATTGGGATGATCTTAGTGGGGATTTAGAGGAGAGAAATCTGAAGAAAAATGAATTGGGGGAATTTTTAAGCACAGTCTGCCATCTCGTTAGAAGACCTGCCCAGGTCGTTCGAACGACCTCGCTTGAACGAGATTCTAACGAGATGACAGTATCCCTTCTACCGAGTTGGTAGTTCATTCGAAGCCTTTCGTTCGAACGACACTCGTTCAAACAACCTCGTTCGAACGAGACTTCTAACGAGTTGACATAATGGCCTTTTTGGCCTGATTTTATTTCAAATGTCCCGTAGACTTAAGTAATTGAGAATTAACCTTCCCTTATAGAGTAGTGGGTATAATTGTGAGAATTGGGGTACGTTGAGGAGTAGAACTTAGAACCTTATAGTAATTCGGATGGAATTTGTGGAATAAGAAACGAATACCTAATTACGACGTGAGAAGGGTTGACAACGTTAATATACAAATCGGGGACTTGTAAACGTATAACATTAAATGACGGTATAATAACGAGAAGCATACCTATATTAATAATTTGAGATATCTAAGATGTGCGAATGCTTAGTATATGTGGTTTTATGTGTAAAACATACCTACCATACTTGCTATCACGGGAGGTTTGCGTTCGATTAGGGCCATCTAATCTTTGTGTGCCTACGGGGGGATTTAGATTGGTACCTCGAGGACATAGGTTAGAGAAGGACTCATTGAGAAGTTAATAAGTCTGCTGATCATGGGAGCGTAGGTATGTGCGTGACCCATGTGATGTGAACTATGTTCGCCTCCATTTTGTGTGATTGTTGTTATTTGAGAACGATTCCTGAGAGATTCGGAATGCATGGTACTTATGTCCGTGATGTACCGGGATTGGATAGCAGAGTATGTGTGCACCCCAGCTTAGTCTCGGGGTGCTAGTATTGTATATTTATGATGAGAATAATATACTGTTAATTGAAATGAATTGTAATGTATAAATGTGAGTATCTATAATATCAACGTTTTGTAAAAGATAAAATGGAAGATCTCTAGTGATTAGTAGTACTAAAATGGGAAACTGTGTAGAAGTGTAAAACACTCTGTTAAAAATAAGATGTCGGGAATTAAATCGTGAATCGTATAGTAACGTTAGATTTTATATTGGACCAGTTAGATACGGGCATAACTAGATTTGATTACGGATACGTTAGGAGTGCACAAATAGTCGAGAGGTGAGTATTTGATGTGAGAGCACGTCCTAACATGTATTTTTCATTCATTGTTTTATGTCATTAAAACACTTGCTATATTTTAAACTGTTTTCACCATCGCGCTCTGACCCGTTTGCTTCCAAATCTATTTTTTTGTAAAACCTTTTAGGTGCCCAGCCACAAGGACACCATGCATAGGAAATTCCATTCAGGTAATGTATTGTAGCTGCTGTGGAAGTTACAGGACCTTGACAGTAGACGCCTCCACTTTCGATCTTGACTCTATATTATCAGATTTTTTCTCATCTGTTGGGCATATCGCCCCATTTCTTTTAGACACTTTATTTATCCAGTCATATTAGATTTTGGGTTGTAATTAATAGAGTGATGCAGACTTAGTATTGGTTTATTCCTGTATTTGGATTGTTGTGAGGAGTATTCCTCCAGACTCATTACTATCATATGGTTATTCTATTGTCATTATGTTATGGTGGTTATGTTAGCAGTTCATAATCTACTTATTGCATGTTAATCAGATTTAATTAAAAATTGACAACTCACTTTTTAAATATTAGGTGGCTAGTAATTGGTAAAACGTTTTTCGACAGTGATGCTATGAACTGAACCAACTTGACATTTTGTATTAATTTAATAAAGGAGTAGCTACCCGGTATTTAATTAGTCTGGGTGTCACAGGGAAGTCTCGTTCGAACGAGTGTCGTTCGAACTAAATGCTTCGAGCGAACTACGAACTCGTTATAAGGGATACCGTCATGTCGTTAGAAGCTCGTTCGAATGAGGTCGTTCGAACGACCTGGGCAGGTCTTCTAACGAGATGGCAGGCTGCGCCCAGAAATTCCCCCAATTCATTTTTCTTCAGATTTCTCTCATCTAAATCCCCACTAAGATCATCTCAATTAAGTTTTAACGTGTTTAAACTACTCTTATTCCTCTTAAGTCACCCTCTAACATATATTTTGGGTCAATTCTTCCTAAATTAACATGTAATCATCATAATTCCCAAACATTATCCCAAACCCTATAAACATGAAGCCAGAATTTTAACGTCTACAATTTCTCCTTATAAATTCGTTTTTAAATCATCAAAAGATACATTTTGGATATGGAATTCATTCATTACCATTCTACACGCAATCCCTATATAAGATTATGAGTTCTATCTCCAATTTCATGGGTTTTTCATCAAACTTTCAATACAAGACATATATTCAATCCTAAGCATGGAGGAAACATTCGCTTGAAATTATGTAATTAAACCACTTGCCTTAGATGTTCTGATTTGATGTTGAAGTACGAAAGTTGATTCTCCTCTTTCTCTCTTCAGATTTCTCCCAAAGATGGTGATGGTGTCTAGGGGTTTCTTTTGGAACCTCTTAAGACTCTCCCTATAACTCCCGTAGTCCACTACTTGTTAAATGCTGATATTGAACTTTGTGGGTTTATTTCTAATATAAAATTAACCTCTAAAATTCGTGGGTTTTAATTCCCCTATTTTTAAAATTACCAAAATACCCTTCTAGGTTGTCGGTATGGCTCTAAAATGCCCCGGGACCCAAACTAAACCCCCTGCTAGTGTTTTCTAACTATTTCGATCTTTTCGGACACGTTGGCGCTCTCAAAATGACCATTCGGTTGATAAAAATATAATTCACTTTTAATTCAAATAATTTCATTCCTGACGCGACTGACACGCGCGTTCCAACTAAATTTCCAAATTGTCGTATTTCCGTCTCGTGACAATTTAAATATTTTTAATGCTCATGTATTATCATACATAATTAGAGATATTAAATTTTAATATCATAATCAAATACCAACTCACATCTCGCTAGTATTTATACCTGGATTAATTCCCAATTAATTTTCATTTAATTTAATTAATCCCTTAAATAAAGATCAATAAAATTACGGGGTATTACACCTTCGAATTTGGGGAACCTAGTGGCATTGCTCAAGAGGACGCAATCCCGTCAGGGGGGATTTAATGCTTGACTGGCCTGACATGGTTATGGGGCCGGCCCCGTTGGTGACGATAGATTTATTAGAGGACGGGGATATAAATAAAGGGGTATACCCTACACACGTCGTCGACCCACAAAAGCCAAAGGGAAAACCTTTGTCCATTCAATCCGCACCTGAAAGTTCTTGATCTCCCATCAGAATCCCAAAATCACATGCTTCAGAGGGGGAGGATCCCCGAGGTGATGAGGCATCGCTACAAAAATTAAGAGACTATGTTTTCACACTGAAGAAAAAAGTATAGAAAAGTAAGGGATCAACGGGAATCATTGGATCGAAGAAAGGAAGGAAGGTGAAGAACAAGACCTACACTCTCAAGATTACATATCCAAGGTACACAAGAATTACTAGAGCATCTTCCAGGTATAAAGCGTCTTCCCAAATTTCTACGCCTACATTTTATCAATGATGAATTTAATGGTTTGGAATGCTAGGGGGTGGGCAACAAATCCACCTCCAATAGAATTAAAAAACTTAAAAACATACACAAACTACCTATATTAGTCATTTTAGAACCAATGATATCTGAAAACAAACTTGAGAAATGTAGATTCAAATGGGGTTTCGACTACGGGATATGCAACTCCAATGGAAAAATATGGGTTCCATGGAGGTTTGGTATGAATATAGATATCAGAAAAAACATGGAACAATGCCTAACATTACACATATCCCACAATAGTTTCCATACTCCAATAATATTTTCACCAATTTATGCAAAATGCAACCGACTAGAACGCGACGAACTTTGGAATGAAATGTTTCTAATTAATAACGAATTCAAGGATTTTCCCATAATCTTTACAGGCGACTTTAATGTAGTTTCAAGTAATGAGGAGAAAATTGGCGGTAATCCAGTCATTGATGCATCCATTGAGGACTTCAATCAAGCTATTGATTGAAGTGGACTCATTAGCCTTTGGTATAAAGGCTCTAGATTCACTTGGTGTAATAATAGAAAGGAAGAGGATCTCGTGATGGCTAGACTCGACAGATGGTTGTGCAATGACCGATGGAGTTCTTGCTTTCCACGGTCCTCCATAAAACATCTCAGTAGAACATGCTCAGACCACGTTCCACTATTGTTAAACGTTATAAACACCTCTGATATAGGTTCCAAACCCTTTAAATTCCAACAATACTGGGCTAACCACCCTGATTTCCTCAAAACTGTTGCTCAATCATGGCAATCAGATAGCAATGGGTCTCCCATGGTGAGGGTCTTTGTTAATCTCCAAAACCTTCATAAATATTTAAAACAATGGAGCAAGACTACATTCCCTAATACATTTCAAACAATGATTGATAATGAAGATCAATCTAAACAAAAGGAAATAGAGTTTGAAAGGGATCCTAACCCAAGTAACCGGGAGAATTTTAAAAAAGCCCAAGCCCATTCTTGCCTTAAGGGTCGAGGAGGAATATTGGCAACAAAAATCTTCCATTAGATGGCTCAAGTTAGGAGACAAAAATAATAAATTCTTCCATAACTCGATTAAAATAAAGCACAAAAATCTACACATTTGTAGATTGAAAATAGAGGAAAGGTGGTTAGAGAATAATGAGGATATCCAACAACATATCGTAAACCATTTCAATAATCTGTTAACTTCAGACGTACATAACCCAAATGATACAATGCTAAAATTGATCCCGGAGCTTATATCTATAGATCAAAATAATAAACTCCAAGCTATACTAGAAGAAGATGAAATTAAAGAAGACATCAAATCTTTAAGCCACCTATCTGCCCCGGGCCCTGAGGGTTTTGGTGGATTTTTCTACAAGAAATGCTGGAAAATTATAAAGAAAGACATATGTATGGCTATTAAAAGTTTCTTTTTAGGGGAGGCAATGCCTATAGGCTGGTCAAGCACATGTATTGCTCTGATCCCTAAAATAAAATGGCCAATATCATACGAAGACTTCAGACCTATTAGCTTGTGTAATTTCTCTTATAAAATTGTGGCTAAAATACTATCCTCGAGGTTATCCACCATACTACCCAAAATAATATCTTTCAATCAAAGTGGCTTTGTAAAAACTATAAGTATACAAGATAACATCTTAATTGCTCAAGAAATGGTCCACAACCTCCCCAAAAAAACTTGGGGGGCAATTAAGGAAATTTGGCTTCGGGGAAACCTGGATTGACCTCATATGGAGATCCATCTCAAATGTCCGGTTCTCTATCTTAATTAACGGGCAATTAAAAGGATTCTTTAAATCTAGTAGAGGACTCAAACAAGGTGATCCTGTATCCCCCAGATTGTTTATATTGGCATCAGAAGTATTAAGGAGAGGGTTAAAATCCTTGATGGCTAAGGTCTTTTGCCGTCCATATTACCACTCACCGAGATGCACACTCATCACACACCTCGCATTTGCTGATGACATAATTATATTTTCAAGGGCTGATAAAAAGAGTCTCAGACCAATTATGAAGTTTCTTCATGATTATGAAAAAACTTCCGGTCAACTTATAAACATCTCTAAAAGTAGTTTCACTATTGACAAATCAACTCCACACAAAAAGACAATGTCTATAGCACAACTTACAGGGCTGAATTTAAAGTATCTCCCCATAACCTATCTAGGGTGTCCCCTCTTCAATGGAAGAAGGAAAATAAGCTTTTTCCACCCCCTAGTGGATAAAATTCGACAAAAACTACAAGGATGGCAATCTAAGTACCTATCTTATGGGAAAAAATGGACTCTTATCAAACACGTACTCTGCTCAATACCATGCTATTTGCTCTCTGTGCTTCAACCTCCCAAGGGAATAATAAAGAAGATTCACTCTATTCTCAATAAGTTTTTTTAAGGAGGAAACAAACAGATCGCTTGGAAGCACCAATGGCACAGTTGGGAGACCTTGTGTTCCCCAAGAGAATGTGGTGGCCTTGGTTTCTCTAGTTTAGAAACCCTGTCAAATGCCTCAAGCCTAAAATCCCTATGGAGACTCAAAACCTCAAATTCATTATGGAGCAAGTTCATGAACTCCAGGAATAGATTGCAAAACAATAATTTTGGCCAATCTGGCTCCATATCAATGAAAAGAATGAGATTAGTAGCTCACATTGCCAATAATAATATGATTATAAAGGATGACAAATGGTCTTGGTCGTTATCCAAAAATGGGGAATTTTCCCAAGCTTCTATAGTAGCGATGTTGAGCGTCTCTCCCCCATCAAGTGCGGTCTTTACTCAAATTTGGGATAAAAATATCCCCTAAAAATGGACCATTCTAGCTTGGCGAGTATTAAAAAGAAATATACCGATATATGAAAATATCCAAATGTGCAATATAAAGCTGGCCTCCAGATGTGCCCTATGTCATAACGATATTGAAACAACTAATCATTTATTCCTCCAATGCCCTATATTTTCAAGATTATGGAAATATTTTTTTGATTTAATGGGTCTAAAGATTAATTTTCATTCTTGTACTTCTATGCTAATGGCTTGGTGGTTACACGGTAGGGGTAAAGATTATATGATCTTTTGTTGGAAAATGGTGCCTATAGTGGCCATTTGGAGCATCTGGACATTGCGAAATAAGGTGATCTATGACGGGGGTAAGGCTTCGACTACAACCCTTATCGAATATTGTTGCCAACAAATTGGTCTCATTAACTCATCCTTATCCTTACCTAAAAAATACATGATTTTGATTCTCACTGGTGCAAAATTTTCAATATGAGGGTATCCCCGGTACAGATCCACCCTAGGATGCGGAGACTGACTGATCCATAAACTATAGTTGTATTGGTATTTTGGTTTGGGTCCTTAGTCTCCAAATTAGAATATTCCTATGTTATTAGATTATCTTTTTGTAATGGGGAAAATTATAAAGCCCTAAATTTACTGTTTCTCCCTAAAGATTGTAAGTGCCACTAGAGAGGCTTTTTCTATATGATTTCTAATAAAACTTGTGGGGGTACTATCCCTCTTCCATGAAAAAAAAAAGTCTGGGGGTGACAACTTTTATTGTCACGGTCATTAACCATGACAAGTTCATAAGACATGTCACGGTCAATAACCGTGACAGATTAGTGACCTTTTAAAAAAAAATTCCACGATCAATGACCGTGACAATTCTGGGCAGAATTGGAAAAACATCTGCTGGGAAGTATGGCCACTGTCACTGACCAACAGTATATTTGTACCTATTATAACAACGTTGTACCTGTTCAAACCTCATATATATAAATAAAATAGAGACAATGCAAATATATATTCAAAACATTATGCATCACGATATAATCCAAATATAATTCAAATGTAAAAACTTAAAACAATTGAAATTTAACAACTTAAAACAATTCAAATAATGTCACTACATGTCTAGGGTAGGTTTGAGGAGGTGGATAGGCCATACAATATACGAATCTATACACCCTTGAATATGCATCATGCCAAATTGTTCGTGCAACCACAATGAGGAGTTCTCCTTCCCGGTTATCATATACGTGACGAGAACCTTAGCCTCGGTGTCTTGAAGCGCACGTCCATGAACTAACATACCCTGGACGGTATTCGGGTCCCTCAACCCCCTCCTTATCCGCTCGCCATTAAATATTTCATGTATAAACACGCTCAGCCAACCAAGTGTCATCATAGGTCAGTCGAAGGGAGCCAAATAGGGGACTCGATCATCAGAGTCCGCACGTGTTGGAGATGAAGCAGCGACGTCCACGTCCTCTTCCTCCTCCACCACATTCTCCTTCCCCTTCCCCTTACCCTTCCTGCCCAATGAACTCTTCATGAATGAGAACATATCTTGGATCATCACCTCCAAACGGGATAGCTTCGCGTCATGAGAGTCCACCGTTCGAGCCAACCCAGTGTTGCTCATCTCCAATCCGATGTTCCTAGATTTGGCCACCTGCGAGCTCACCCCCCTTGTCCTCCCCTTGCGATCAATGCCAAGCACTTGGCTGAGTGCGTCCGTGGATAAAGATGCCTTGTCGGCATCAGACTGCGACTCATGCACTTCCTTAAGTTTTTCCTGAAATGACAAAAAACACACGATTAGTTAAATAAGTAAATAAAAAATTATAATGTAATTAACAAAAAGTAAAATGTAGGATTACTTACAATCGTGGATGCGACAAGCAGGAGAACCTCCTTATCCTTCCCCTTCTTCGTCCTAATAGCCACATAAGCATCGAGCCTATGTGGCCTACCCACAGGGCCACTCCCCATCCCCTGAAATAAAATAATGCAAAATTAGTATCGGGCCCACAAAGTAAAATAATGCAGAATAACATATTTCTGTAATTATAGAAAAATAAAATCTTACCATCATCCTATGCTCCACCTCGGCGTAAAACATCCGGCCGGAGTAGTGCACGTCCATCTTTTTCGCGCGATTTTCCCACCCCGATTGGCGAGATGCCAATTTTCGCTCTCTGATCTCATTATCAATGAACTTTTGTTATTATAACAATGAGATAGGCTCCTTCGGCGGGACGGACTCACACATTCGGATAATGGAGTATCGGGCCTTCCCAAAGTACCGGGCCCATAAATTTTTCTTCCACGTCTTGTGTTTCTCCCTCAACTGCTCCAAAACGGAATCGCGTAGTTTCGGGGCCAGGCTGAATTGGTCATGTCCAACAAATACAATGTTAGTTGCGAATAAATATGAATATGAATATGAATATAAATTGAAATTGAAATTGAAATTGAAATTGAAATTGAAATTGAAATTGAAATTGAAATTGAAATTGAAATTGAAATTGAAATTGAAATTGAAATTGAAATTGAAATTGAAATTGAAATTGAAATTGAAATTGAAATTGAAATATTCATATAAATATAAATATAAATACATTACCTGTAGTGCCTCCCAAATAGCTAACTTGAGCTCATTTGGCACCTCCCTCCAACTAGTGTACCCCGGGCCGATGATCATCTTTACCAGCTCGAGGGATCTCTCTAATATCCCCATCTTATTCTCGATGACCATCCCCAATTTGCCCCATTTGGGGAGCCTAGGGGCTGAGGAGCCCTCATCGCCTCCGCTACCATCGAGCCTAGACGACATCATCATAATCAACATCATCATCATCGCCTTAATACCTGAAGGAGACATTTTCTGTAAAAAAATGTTGTTATTAGTACAAATCCAAATGAATTAGAAGAAGACATGCAAATATGTACAATTACTACAAATCGAAATGAATTATTACTGTTTAACACCTCAATTCTGAATTCCAAAACAACAACATCTAACTCATAATATGTACAATTACTAAAAATCCAAAACATCCCCACCCCTACCCCTACTGCCCACACACACGCACACTACACACACATTGCCCCCCTTACCCCTATAACCCACACACTTACATATACAAAGGAAAGAGAGAAATATAAAAAAAAGTGAAAATGATAATGTTTAAATCAATTAAAAGCATTAAAAATGGATTGCTAAAGTACAAATTGGAATATTTATTACAAATTAAAAAAATTATTTCAAATTCGGGTTATCATAAAAAATGGATTGGTATTCGGTAGGAGCAGCCAAGTCATCC
This sequence comes from Sambucus nigra, assembly GCA_949130495.1. Classification (NCBI taxonomy): domain Eukaryota; kingdom Viridiplantae; phylum Streptophyta; class Magnoliopsida; order Dipsacales; family Adoxaceae; genus Sambucus; species Sambucus nigra. Next base: position 314,949,954 of record OX422222.1, read on the forward strand.
ACACTACGATTTAGATGCTTTAGCGCATGTAGGACAATTGACCACGGCTCGTTGTTGATATACTACAAGTAAAACACTTGGTTGACCTTTTGAAATGCGCAAACAAACGACTCATCGTTCACGCGTTGGTTGCTCTTCAACTTGGACAAGTCAACCATGATCAAATTGGTGCCCGGATCAACTTTAGAAGCATTTTTATCCTCAACTCTTACTCAGTCACAGTAAAATACAACCTCTTTGAAGCTTATATAATTCAATTCAAATGTATTTCGAATTACACCATAGTAAATCATTTAAGCTTCAACGAGGTTTTTATCTTTTGCGCTCGCTCGAAAGAAAGTAAGAGCCTTGTATGAAATTTCCAAGTTTTGTACATTTGTACTTTCCTCGTACACCCTTGTGCCGAATACTTAACCGTTCAATCGATACTTTTTGTACTCGTGTGCCATGAACAAATGTCAGTGGCTAGACGAGCAAGCCTTGATGTCGCATCACCCGTCTTTAAGAGCTGAGAATACAGATAAATTAATTAGGTTAGTTGTAAAGTTTTATTGTAGTGTAACGTTATATTACGACCATTTTCATTATAATTACCTCTTCTGACAACCACAACCTAAATTCGTTGTCTGATTGTACCATTATTTTTCGCTATTTATTGTTCTCACAGGCTTCATATTTTCTGCATATTACAAAATTAATCATGTATAAAATAATCTAAAATAAAGTAAAACTTAAAATAATTTAAATTTACTTTTTCCATTCTTAGACATCTTCATGTGTGTCAAATAGATAATGAGCTACTTGTTCATGTTGAAAAATCATTAATTTCACTCATTTTCCCATCACATGGCCACCATCATCGATGAACTCATCAGTGTCATCAATGCTGGTCGAGTCAGGCATATATTCCTGAGTATAGATTGATGATTTCACGGTGATGTATTCCTCTGTAATTGATCCTGCAATGTATTTCGTATTCTTGGCGTAATCTTTTAAAAACTTTCATCAATCTTTCAAACAGATACATCCACCGATATCTAACTGGACCACAAAGAAGTCCCTCATCGCATAGTTGTACCAACAAGTGAACACTTATGTCAAAGAATGTTGGGGGAAAGTACTACCATAACACAAAAATCGCTTTGGTCACCGCTAATTTTACGGCCACTCTGTGTTCTCGATTGACTAACTTCTCACACAAAAGTGAGAAGAAGATACTAATTTGCGTAATAGCCCTCCGCAAATCCTTGTGCTTGGAGAAATAGTGCTTAAACAATAGAGGAACTAATTGGATGATCACATGTCAATCGTGGGACTTACACTTATGTAAATCATAAGTAGCATAATTTATAATCCTTTGCAAGTTGAATGAAAAATTAGATGGACCCTTCAAATTATATATTGTGTCTAAAATCACCTTCCTTTCCCCACTCGTCAAAGTAAACGCACCAGGGGGAATTATTTTCCTTCCCTTACAATCTTCTTTCAACCATAGTTATGACTTAAGTTTCAACGATTTAAGGTCTTTTCGTACATTTTCTCCATCCTTCGAATGACTCCCCCCAACGCAAGTGCCCACAATATGTTTAGAGAGGTTCTTCTCTACATGCATCACATCCAATACATGGCGCACCGGGTTATTCTTCCAATAAGGCAAGTCAAATAAAATTAACCTCCTAGACTATGTCTTTCTTATCTCAGTTTCATTCCCAGTTGGGGTCTTCTTATGCTTGACATTCTTAAATTTGGGATTCTTACTGGGCATATTAGGATCACAATCTGAAATTTACTTTCAATTTCAAAACCTGAAAGTTTTCTCGGCGGTAACCTATGTTCAACCCTGCCCAATAAAAAATTAGAACCTTTCTTAAATCAGAAACTATGAGCCGGGGGGCAAAACCTCTTATGGAAATGGTATACATTTTTTGACCTAGCGTAGAGACGAAAATATTAAGTCTCCTCTCCAAAAATAGGACACCCCAAATAATCTTGTACTACACAACTGGATAATGTCCCATAAGATGGAAAATCGTGAATTTCCCACATCAACATAGCTTTCAGCGTAAACTCTTCTTTTCTAAAAGAGTCAAATGCTTGCACACCCTCTTCCCACAACTTATTTAATTCTTCTACCAAAGGATCCAGGTAGATGTCGATGTCATCACTTGGTGCCTTTGGCCCAGGTATCAATAAAGACAACATCGAAAATTCAGGTTTCATACATTGTGAAGGAGGGAGGTTGAGTGGGGCTAGGATCACTGGCTATACACTTTAATTAATGCTTAGATTTATAAATAGATTAAAACCATCTGTTGATATAGCCAAGCGAATGTTGTGCTGTTCTCAAGAAAAATCGAGATACTCATAATCCTCCTCCTCCAAGCTGTAGAATCAATAGGATGACGCATGAGATTACTCCTACTTCTGCCCTATCATGCCAAGTCATTGCCTCCTCTATCCATGGTACTGTGAAAAATCTCTTTAATCTAGACCTAACGTGAAGATATTTCAACACTTTTTGAGGCCCTTTTGAGCTTGTGCCTTCCTTGCCAGTAGATTGGACATATCTAGGTTGATCGCATACTAGACAACGATCGAGATTTTCATACTCTTTTCGATAAAGTATGCACTCATACACACAAGAATGAATCGATTTGTAAGAATATAATTCTTATCACGTAGTTTTGTTTAATTAGCTTAATTCCGGAAAAAATAAATTAAGTCTAGGCTAGTTTTAATTATGGAGTTTAATTGAAGTCTATGAAAAAAGTTCAAGTCCAAGAATGTGCAATTTAAAGCTTTGAAGAAGATTTCAAGTACAAATGTGTTGCATATGTTTAAGATCACTCAGGTATGAATACTTATAAGCAATTGACTAATTTTGTATGTTGATTAAAAGCTGGGTGATTTAAATGTTTGGGAATTAAATCTTTTTATGTTTTAAAAAATATTTCTAAGATTCAAGTAGTTTAAATAAAATTTGAGCATTTATTTAAAAGGAAAATAGTTTATTTTACCCGTTTCGCTCGAACGAGATTGTGAATCGTTCAAACGACATCCCTATGTCGCGCGAACGAGATCCACATCTCACTCGAATGAGCTGTCGCATCGATTTTCATGTTTTTGTTTTCTTGGACTCTGTGCTGCTCAGTTATAAATAAAAAAACGTATCTGCGAAAGTTTGACCGGAAGAACAGTTTCAAAAACCTTATTCCCATATAGTTTTTCATCATCCGGTGTTTATTCAAGATCGTATTATTCAATTCCAAAGTTAGTGATCTTGAACGCGTTTACCAGAAGAAAATTCATTCACTACACCATTTTTCACTTTGTGGGGAAAACTCTACAACTGGAAAGATGCATGCTATTGTGGTGGGTGTCCTTATGAAGTAACTTGTGTAGAAGCCGTCTTATTCTCTACTGCTGACCATCTGGAGTTCTTTAGGGAGATTTTAGTCGACAACATCGAAACCGACACCTGCGAGTATTTCCTATGTCACCCTATTTCATTATAATCCATGTAAGTTGTGTCTTACAAATTATAGTGAAATAAAAACGTTTTGCACTTCGGGGATTTTTCCTGAAATTTTTTCCTTTACCGCATGATTTATTCTTCAAATGGATTTAATAACTTAGATTCATGTTTAGGGTTTAAGAAGTTAAAATTGGTTTTAACTAAAAATTGGAACAAAGTTGTTTTTACCTAAAGTACACACCAAAGTGCATTTTTAAAATGGTATCAGAGCTTGTTGCACTATCTTATTGTGTTTGTGATCCCGTGTCTTTAGTTTTGCCTTTTGGTGGTTTTGATGATTTTAGAATTCACTTGTTTGAATCATCAAATTGGAAATCACACATGAAAAATGTTCTTAAAAAATTGGTTAATAAGGGTGATTGTGAAAAATGTCTTTGCTGCGAAGGGTTTGGTCACAGGATAGATGAGTGTCCCACTAAACATAAGGAGAATTTTAATAAATCGTGTTTCTACCCTTAGTGATACTGACCCAGAAGAAGAAAACTTTTTTGCAAGTAAGCATGAACTTCCCACCTTTTCGCCTAGTTATGTAAGTGATAAGGACTTACCTTTGCATGATTCTTCTGCAACCACATAAGTGCATACACTTGAGAGTGAGGGTGAGGTGAGTGAGGATGAGAGCAAAGACGAGAGAGATTTATAAACTTCTTTCAAAGAATTGTATGGAGAAATATTAAAAGCAAAGAAAGCAAACGTGAAATTAGGAGCTATGTTGAAAGAACGTGCTATAAAAATAGATAATTCCAATGCTTTAATTAAGGATCTTAGGGCACGTGAAAAGAAAATTTGATAGAAGCTAGAATATGTCGAGGGTGAGAGAGATAGTCTTCGGGGGTGATGGAGACTATGAAAAAGGAACTTATTGAGTTTGAGAATTCTACGCGTTTACTTGAGTCAAGTATATGTGAGCATGAGGAAAAACTGAGAGATTCGAGTAAAGTTAAGTTTGATTTGGAGGCTAGGTCTGAAAATTTGGATAAAATCTTCGGCACCGTCAAAATCAAAGATAATCGACATGGTATTGGCTTCGATAATCATGTATCACCTGCTCCCAAAGACAAAACTGTGCAAACAAGAGAGCCGCCTAGGAACTTTAGGAGCGAGCCACCTAGGAACGTGCTCCTCACCGTATCTACACTTGCACTCATTGCGGTAGCAGAGGTCATCTTAGATGGTTTTTCTACCATCTTAAGAACGCTCCTAGAAAATCTAAAGCCATTTCGGTTCCCGATGCCTCTGCTCGTCGGTTCACACCTACTTGGGTTAGGAAGTCGAATTTAGAAGCGTTAAGTATTAGGCTTGTTGATTCTCGCATCATTGCTCGTGGTTCTCCTCACGTTTCATCTTTCGATTGAGGTTGTTCATTGGTTTGTCATACACTAGTATTTACATCATGTGTTATATTTTGCTAGTGTTATGGGATGTTTCTTATTTTTCGTATGTATTTGAGTCTTATCAAAAATACAAAAAGATTTGCTTTTTATAAAAACTTTTTAAAATACAAAAGATTTTTGGTTTTTGAGTCGTGAGGTTACATGTTTGATATGGGATATTAGTGTGCTTGCCCCCCCCCCCCCCCCCCCCCCCCTCCCCCCTCTTTTCATTATTCACGTAGTTAGGACTTTTGGTCATTATTATTGATGTCTAGAATGATCCTAACCATTGTACTATGAGGTTGTTTAGAATTTGATATACAGTTTGATTCAACTTTGTGTATATGCCAATCTTGCACACATGCACGAGTTTATATGAATGTTTGACTTCTCTTGCATATTTGAGTTTGATGAGACGTTCTTATCTTAATTTTGTCATCTATGCGTAAGTAAACTTAAGGAGGAGGTGTGCTTGTAAGAACCGTTTTTCGGGAGAATTGATATTGAAAAAATGAGGAGTGATCACGGAAAAGGGGCTGCGAGAGTATAAAATTGACTCGTCGTGAAAGCCACCATTTAAAATAGCCCAAAGAAAATCAAGGCAATAAAAATTCATATGACAATAATTGGAACCAATAGGACTTTCTCTAAGTTGAGATTGATATATTTCTCTAAAGATCTTGAAAAATTCATATATATGAGGGAGTTTGGTTGGAAATAAATTTAAACGAGTTTGCACTACGAATCCTATGTTGAAACATTGTATCATGACGCTATTGTTTGTAGAATCATCAACAATATGGACTTGTATGCATATTGATTAAGTTATTTCATTAAACTCACACTTATTCTGTCACAAATGGCTTTGATGAAGTTTGATGATTTCTTGCTATCAATTAGAACTTTTTGATCAATTCGACGTATTGAATTGGTGACTCATCTGTTGTAGTTCAGGCCCATACAATCCACATTCATGATTGATCACATTAGTACCATGTTAACATATAATTCCCGTTGGTCGTTTTTACACTATTTTCTATTTTGAGTCTGTTTTAAGTTTGTTTATGTGTTCTAGGTACTGTTTTGGGATAATTTTTTCACTGGGAAAATCCTTAATGTTTTTGGGGTATTTCTGGAATTTTAATTTTTTCGTTAGAACGACATCATATGTCGTGCGAACATGTTGTTCAAGCGACATCCAAAATCGTTCAAGCGACATATCCAAGTCGTTCGAGCGACATGAAGCGAGATCAGGGTTTCAATTATAACGGCGTTCTCTCTTCTTCTCTTTTCGTTCCCTCAAAACCTTTCCCTACCTAAGCGACGTAGTAGCTCTGTTGAAAAAATCCCGCCATTATTAGACTTCGAAGCTTCGTATTTCTGGACTCTCATCTCAGACTTCACTTGTGTACCTCCCATTGTTGCTCCTGTGATTTTTCGGCGATTGAACCTGTTCAGAACGATCTTGGGAGGTAAGTTTTTTTTAGGTGCGCTCCAACGATATCTAGTCAATCCTCCAGAGATTTTTCCTCAACCATCTTGAAGTTACATGGAGTTACTTGGAATAGAATTTTTTTTTAGGTTATATGAGAATTTGTTCAATTGGCGGTGGATCGGAGCTGATTTTATCTTCGAACATCGGGGTCGAATATGTCCTAGCTCATGGAATTCATGACAACGGATTTCAGGATGGGTTGTATGGTGCCGAATTTGGGAATAATCTTACCCACTGTAATTTATATATGAATGGGATTTAGAATAAATTAGGGTTCTGATGATATAGTTGTTCCTAATAACTGGGGGTGAAGATCGAATCAATGTTGAAGAATTGCATTCTATAATGGCCGTAACGTCAATCAACTGAGAATACTCACGAATTTGTAACGGAAAGATGGAATTCTTAATTCGCAGGTGTAGTCCTTTTTTAAAGTGATTACATCTCTTTACCTCACTATCTACGTATTCCAAAGCATAACGAGATAGTTCAGTAAATGTAGCCTCGTATTGAGCTACTGAAAGGGTATCTTTTTACAATTTTAGAGAATAAACTATTTGTTGGTCTTGCTCAGTCTCGAGAAAATACTTTTTGAAAAAAGTCTCTTCAAACTGTTACTGAGTAAAATTAGCAACGTTCTGGTTACGTGACATAGCTTTCCACCAGAAATCTACTTCGCCTTCACATATGTATGCAACTAACATGATTCAGAGATTAGTAGCTATACTTGCTCCGTTTAGGATTTTCACAATCTGGGGCATCCATTTATTAGCTTTATTTGCGCCTGGCTTTTCAAGAAAATACGGGGGTCGTTATCTTACAAATTCCTTAAGATCATTTATCCTACAAAGTTCCTTAGAAATATCTTCAGGAGAAGAACGAGTAGTCTGTTATTGTCGAGATAGCGTTGTAAGTTCTTGGAGATAGCGCATGATTCCTTCAGTCTGAGTTTGTTCTAGCTGGGTTCCAGCAGGGGGAGATTGAGTACTGACCATCTTAAAATAACATAATTTAAACAGCAAGAATTATCACAATAATTAAAGAAATAATCCTATTTTATACCAAATTAAGTGCATAATCTTATAATACATCACTTATCAGTCACGGTATGACTAACCTTTATATTATATAATATATAAATAACTTTTTAATGATAGCTTCCTTGTTCTAAATCGGAATGGTCGCATTATCACTAGTTGTGGACTCTGGGCTAACTAAGTAATCTCCTTGCTCTGTATCATCCATCGAGTCATCTGTAGTGCTAGGGTAATCTCATCCATATCATTTTCTAGTTCTTCTAGATACATTGGTGGAGCTGGTAGATCATCGACAAATGCTAGATTGATGTCTTCCTGTAGTATGATTGGATCATTTGCAAAGTTATCCACCTTTCTTATCACCTGCATCTCACCTAGTTCTCTATTTGTCAATACTAGTTTCTTAACCTCATTGCTTGGACCTGCCCAGTCTTCTTCCACTCCTCGGATCATTTCTCTAAGTCTTGCCAAGGCTTCCTCTCTTACCCCTATTTCCCAGCAATTATCTGGATCAATATCTAGATGAACAGAAATGTATCCCATGCATCGATACTGCAAAATGGATTACCATATAATAATAGAAATGAAAGAAGTTATAAAAATCAAATAACTAATATCTTATCTATTTCCCGCATAGAATGTTAACCCAGCGATATGTTTTAATTTTAACACATGCTCTGATAGCAACTTGCCACACCCATCTTTTTGGCATGAATGAACAAGAAGTACACATAAAGCGATGAATTAAAGTTAACGCAAAATAACAAACATTTTATTCATTATTAATATGTTACATAAAGTGTTACCACTGAAGGGGTGAATTACACTATTATAGTACACACGATAATATAAAAAATTGAAAAGCGCCTCTCCTTGCTCCCATCTTGTCTAATCTCTGCCCATATGGTCACATATGCAAACAGGTGACCGGTGTTAGTCTCTAGTAGGAAAGAGTTAATATTTCCTTTCTCCTAGCACATCTGGAAAAGGAATGAATTTGCACAAATAAGTAGGCTCTACCAGTTCTATAATGATGCGGAGGGGAACCAAGTGTGCGTGTAGGGACATTATCATTGATTTCGGCTCTCTCTCTACATGCAAAAACCTAAGCTACTACTACACTTGCGAGGCAAGTACAACGGTAATTCGGGTATCGTAAGAAATCCACAAGGAGTGATTGAATTGTATATTTTAATTGCTTTAAAACTTCAAGAATAAAATTGTAAAATAAATAAAAGAAAAGGTGATGGTTGGGAATGGTGATAAAAGAAAAGAATAAGTTATGATACACAAAAGTAAAGCGAGGATCGCGATGGCATTCTACCACACGGATCGAAACAACTACTAATCCGAGTTAAGGCCCGAAAGAAATTTAATCGAGCATTTTCAATTAAGCATAAACATCACACAATAAGGAACTCAATCCAAAGTTGCGAGATTAAACATTTAAAGGAAAATGGTCACACGCGGATTAAATTCGGATTATCGCTATAAACACTAACATTGTGTGACAAATAAAGTTAAACGCATAATAATCTGACCTTAATACGTGAGGTTTCAATTAAATGCAATTTTACACAAAACCTAACTTTCGAGGTCCAAACCCGTAAATGGCGGAACACAACCCCGACCCTATTTATCTAAGGGTACATCATGAACTAATCTAATTTATACTAATTAAACTAGTAACGCAAGAAATAAAGCAAGTAAACTAATTAATAAAGCATGTAAATTATCTACAAAGCAAGAATAAAGGAAATACACACTATATTAATGGAGAGGGGAGATGAAAGTACCAATTACAAACCCAAATGGGTGTCAAACCAAGAGAGGAAGAAGAAAAGCTCTAAAATCCCCCTAAACCCTAAGCTAAACTATCCTAAAAATGAATTATGATTTCTCCGAAATGAGAGAAATGAGTTATATACCAAATATCCCATGGAAAACTTGTAAATAAAGAGAAGAAAAATAAATATCTGCAGGGCCGATCGATTCGGATGGAAAAATCTCGAGCCTGCCAAAGGGGCGAATCGATTCGGGTGAAATCCAAATCGATTCGGAATGGGGGCGAATCGATTCGGCTAAAATCTGAATCGATTCAAAATGGAATAATTGGAACTCTGTCTCAACCCGAATCGATCCGGATTTGGTCTGAATCAATTCGGACCTACAGGTCTTGAATCTTCCCCTGTTTTCAGTTGGTTTGAAATTCTCTTCCGTTAAAAAGGCCATAACTTCTTCGTTCGGAATCGTGAACCATTTGCGGGAACACGAAGATTGTTCAGAGGTCTTCCACTTCCGTGAAGACATTGGGCCAGTTGCCTAAATTGTAAAATGACTAAAATGCCCTTGCGCGTGCGATTGTGTACGAAACTTCGCCGGAATGCATCCAAACTTCATACTAAGCATTCGAATACCTACAAAATCTTAATTAATCCCTGAAAAACATGTTAACATAGAAATTCGAGGTTTTCTAGTTAACGAGCATAAATATAGGGATTAAGATACCCGAGGGGGCTAATAACGCATAAGTTAACGGGTGAAAAACACAATATTTGCGTCGTATAACACCCCCTAACTTACACATTGCTAGTCCCTAGAAATGAAATAGGAAACAACAAGAACTACAAGTAAACCAAAAACAAGATACAAGCACAAAATGAGATGAAAAGGCAATAAAAAGATAAGGCCACTTTCGCGGGCGAACGATTGCATTTAGCATATGCAATAAGCCGTTAAACCCCTAGGTTACCCTAGTGGACGAGTGTCGTCTAGTGAGGGTTCTCAGGGATGAAACCCACAAATATCACATAGTTTCCTAAAAATATGCCCAACCCAACATGCGACAAACTCAACAACAACGAAAAAGATTTCAAATGCGTTATTATCATATTGAATGAATTCAAGGTAAAGTCCGTTGTTATTAGCAGGTTGAATGCACCTCATGGAATTAAAAATTTAAATGTGGGAGGGGGGAGAGCAAATGCAAAGTATGATTTGGCAAAAACTTAAATAAATTCGATACTAAATAAAGCAAACTTATATTCAATCCTCAAGGGAATTACACTCAACAAATGAATTCACTATGAAAATGGAGGTAATACACGGGACATGCGGGCATAAAGAGTAGAAGTAAATGGAAATTAGGTCGTGCACATGTAACAAATGAAGAACGCTATATAGTAAATGAAAAATATGTAATCTCAATGAAAGATACCGCTCATTAAAGGAGGCGAAATGCATTTTCACAGATTATCAAAACTACTATGACTTTTAAATTAAATTCACCCTAAGATCACATAGGACTTTATAGGGTTGTAATGTAGGCTAGGCTAGGGTAAGAAATGAAAGGAATGTATGTACGGATTCAAAGTGTTCGGAATGAAAACTTGGAATAATGGGAAAAATGTGGGCAATTACAAAATCGGAAAGTAAGTTCCAAAACAAGCATTAAATGTGCAATGGGAGAGTAACAAGGATTATTGACTATGCATAACACACACACACACACACACACACACACACACACACACACACACATATATATATATATATATATATATATATATATATATATATATATATATATATATATATATATATATATATTTACAAACTTTCTCTTTTCTTTTTCTTTTCTTCATTTTCTCATGTTTTCTTTTGTTTTCTTTTGATTTTTGCTTTTTCTTTTCTTTTTCACTTCTTTCTTTTGTTTTCTCACTCTTTTCATATGCTTAAATTGCAACCACACTACACAACATCACTCAGCCCCAAGCAACATTCCAAACAAAGGTTAGGAAGGTAATATGTATAGTTTATAACTCCTATTTGGAGTTGGTTATGGAATATTGGGTTATGAAAAGAAAGGCTATATTTAGGCTCAAAGGGGTTGACTAAGGAAAATATAAGGTGAGGTTAAGGCTAATATGGGAGATATAACAAAGATGGACTATGATCATTTCATAAAGTTTATGCAATTCTCGAGTCAAAACAATATATGAAAATCATGCTCAAGTAACACATTTCAAGATATACACTCAATTAATGAACGATCAATGAAAGAATAGTGAGATTACCAATGAATTCAGCATTTTCAAAGAGGAAAAAATAGTGTATACACTCATAAACGACGAAAGGTACAAAGCTTACTCAGTGTAAGTATATACAATGCAACAAAAGATTACCGAGTTATAAAAATCTTAAACCAAATCAATATAATAAGATAAGCGCATGTGCTCATGGGATAAAGTTTAATTCATGAATTTATTCACAATATAAATGATATGAGGACTAAAGTCTAATAACTTCTAAAATCGAGAACATGCATCATTGAGTTGTCTATTGGATCGGGCAATTATTAAAATTTATCATCGAAAACAAGGCAAAATGCCCAACAAAGGAGAAAAAAGAAAGAAAATATCTTTCAAAATTTTTATATTTTCACAAAAAAGGCATACTTAGTAACTAATAAGTAAGCAAATCAATGGACTACACAAGAAATGGATAGAATATCCTACACCCCCTAACTTAAATGTTGCATTGTCCTCAATGCGCATTAAGAACACAACACAAAGAGAGGAAAATAACGATATTACCCAAAATTGGAGCGATCTCCATAAGCACGAGTCCAATGAAATCTACAAAACCAGTTAGTACTGAGCATAGAAAAAATAAATAACAAAAAGTTAACTAATTACATTAGACTAAATTAAAAGGAAAGAAAAAATATTAAAGAAAAAAAATTAAAAAGCTAATTATTTACAACCTACTATTTAGACTACACACTAACTATACACTAGAAGTCTAAATAGTTGAGGGTCCACCCAAAAAGGGATTTGACTTTGAAAGATCAACGGTGGACCCTCCAAAGCGAACATGTCTCCCAGAAAATAGGAATTCTGTTTGAAAAATGGAAGGCATGTGTAAGGCGTAAGAAATGAACCATCGTCAATTATCATTTTTGGGCGGACGATGGGGAATTTGGTTACTACGGGGGACAAGACTACATTAATCTCAGGAAAATCAAAATCACATCCCCAAGTTTTTTCAAATGGAAGGGGGGGTGGGGAAAGTGAAAGTGAAAAGACCATGAGATAAAGCATCTCAAAATAACATTCTCGTTTAAGAATCGGATCAAAGTCCTCAAGGCTTTCAACCGATTCTTGTGATAAATTTAATTATTCGGGAATAGTAGGGAATAAATGAAAGGAAGGACCAATAACCTCAATACAATCGGTAGAATTAAAAAGAGGTTGAAAATCGAAAGTGCTAAAGCTTGGCTCACTCTGAATGGTTTCTTCAACAAAAAGGGGTGGAGGTGAAACGCAAGTTTTAACCTCGACCCGATTTTGTGAAGAAATAATCTCATCGAGCAAGTCATCATTTTCTAACAACAAAGCTTTAGAACTTTCGGATTGGTCGTTGATTTACTTAATCACTAACTCATAATCAAACGAACAAGAAGATATTTCATCTTCTTGTGCAGGCTGCTCATAGCTAATGGATTCCCCGCATTCTAAATTATCATCACAAGGCGATGAGGGATTACTTACATACTCTTGAATTTCACGCTCAATGCGCTCATCTTCAAGAATTTGTAGGCATTATCTTATTGTTTTGGGAGTATAACATGGAAAACAATTCCCATAAAAATTAAGGTTAACCAAAGCGTAATAGCGCGACATTTCAAAATAAGCTATTCAATAAAAGCAACAAGGACCAAAATTTCAATTTCTCGAAACAATCTAGCACAAGTCAAAAGGAAAGGAGAAAATAAAGAATACAAATATGAATGAAAGAAATACTACGAAATAATAAAACAATTACAATCTAAAACACACTCCCCAGTAACGGCCCCATTTTGATGCGAGGGGGGAACTAAGTGTTCGTGTAGGGACACTGTCGTTGATTTCGACTCCTGCTCTACATGCAAAAACCTAAGCTACTACTACACTTGAGAGGCAAGCACAACGGTAAGTCAGGTATCGCAAGAAATCCACAGGGAATGATTGAATTTTAGATTTTAATTTCTTTAAAACTTCAGGAATAAAATTGTAAAATAAATAAAAGAAAAGGTGATGGTTGGGAATGGTGATAAAAGAAAAGAATAAGTTATGCTACACAAAAGTAAAGCGAGGATCGAGATCGCATTCTACCACACGGATCGAAACAACTACTAATTAGAGTTAAGGCTCGAAAGAAATTTAATCGAGAATTTTCAATTAAGCATAAACATCACACAATAAGGAACTCAATCCAAAGTTGCGAGATTAAACATTTAACGGAAAATGGTCACACGCAGATTAAATTCGGATTATCACTATAAACACTAACATTGTGTGACAAATAAAGTTTAATACATAATAATCTGACCTTAATACGTGAGCTTTCAATTAAATGCAATTTTACACAAAACCTAACTTTCGAGGTCCAAACCCGTAAATGGCGGAACACAACCCCGACCCTATTTATCTAAGGGTAAATTATGAACTAAACTAATTTATACTAATTAAACTAGGAAAGCAAGAAATAAAAAAAGTAAACTAATTAATAAAGCATGTAAATTAACTACAAAGCAAGAATAAAGGAAATAAAAACTATATTAATGGAGAGAGAAGATGAAATTACCAATTACAAACCCAAATGGGTGTCAAACCAAGAGAGGAAGAATAAGAGCTCTCAAATCCCCCCAAACCCTAAGCTAAACTATCCTAAAAATGAATTATGTTTTCTCCCAAATGAGAGAAATGAGTTATATAGTAATTATCCCATATAAAAATTGTAAATAAAGAGAAGAAAAATAAATATCTGCAGGGCCAAATCGATTCGGATGGAAAAATCTCGAGGCTGCCAAAGGGGCAAATCGATTCGGGTGAAATCTGAATCGCTTCGGGATGGGGGGCTAATCGATTCAGCTAAAATCCAAATCGATTCATAATGGAATAAATGGCACTCTTTCTCAACCTGAATCAATTCGTATTTGGGCCGAATTGATTCGGACCTACAGGTCTTGAATCTTCCCCTGTTTTTGGTTGGTTTGAAATTCTCTTCCGTTAAAAAGGCCATAACTTCTTCATTCGGACTCAGAATCGCGCACCGTTTATGGCCACACGAAGCTTGTTTAGTGGACTTCAACTTTTGTGAAGACATTAGGCCAGTTGTTCAAATTTTGAAATGACTAAAATGCCCTTGCGTGTTCGATTGTGTACGAAACTTCACCGGAATGCATCCAAACATCATACTAAGCATCCAAATACCTACAAAAGCTCAATTAACCCCTGCAAAACATGTTAACATAGAAATCCCAGTTTTCCTGGTTAACGGGCATAAATATAGGGTTTACGATACCCGAGGGGGCTAATAACGCATAAGTTAACAGGTGAAATACGCAATATTTGCGTCGTAACATATAACAATGATATATATATATATATATATATATATATATATATATATATATATATATATATATATATATATATATATATATATATATATATATATATATATATATATATATGAGAGTGTGCATAGAATTAATGTTTAAAAGGGCTGATAATAATAACCTGATAACTCCATATTTATTAGGATATAAGCATAAAAAATGTGGGAATTTCATAATTCCATAGTGATTAATCCATTTAAGAATTTAAGATATGTGACTAGTTTAATTAGAATCCTGGTTAAAGAAAATCAAGGATCTTTGAACTATTAATACCATACTTACTATTTCACAAAGGGGTATAGAGATAATTAATTCATGAATGTAACTTTATCATAAATAATCCCAAAACCTTTGGGGAAAACTAACCTGTTATGCTCACAATTAAAGTGGAAATAATACGTATGTAGCAATAATCAGGGCTCTCAATCATCTGAAACCAATAGGACAAGTTGAAAGTTCCGTGAGGTAATACACCAATCTACTTCCTAGTTAATACTGATGCTTATAGTAAAATAACACAATCGTGGAAGGACAAACTGAATCAATATGGTACATGATCTTAGTTATCAGATGATAAGGGTTTAAAATTGATTATAAATTAAATACTAGTGATAATTCAAATATTGATGATGGTTAACAAAATACATAGTATGGAAGTGTAATAACATGCACATACTCAGAGTCAATGTGGCTATCTAGAGTGATATCAATAGCAATATTTTAAAAACGCGAAGCATAATACTAAAAAGGAAGGAAAAAAACCTACTTGCTTCGGTATTCTGTTGAATTTCGGTCATACTGGAGTATTCAGAAGATTTGAGAGTTGGTTTTCTGTTATACAATGTGCAGCGTAGGAGTATCAGGGTTTGATCAATCAGTTTTGTACATAAAACTGTCTTTAATATAGTTTCGGGGGTGTATGTGTAATTTATTTTGGAAATTTTAAAATAAGGGTCTTTAGCTCATTTTTTAACTTTAGTACAAGAGAGTTTTTGTTTTAAAATAGTTTGATGTGTTTAGGGGTAAAGTTTGGGTTACAAATTCCAAAGTTGGAAAAATTACTAGGAGTGAATTCGTAATTTTAATAAAATTTCTTTAAGTAAAAATCTCATTTGTGCACAACTTGAGCTATGAATATCCAAACATGGTCTTATCTTATACCATTTTGATCAGAAAAAAATAATAAAATTTTGGGGAAAAAATCAAAATGTTCTGATCAGCCACGCCCCCTCATGCGCGGGGTCAAACTTTCTAGAAAAAGTCTTCATCTTCTTCCTCTTAACTTTGACTTTTTAGGGTTTAAAACTTTTACTGAGGTTTTCTCCTTCTGTTTTATACCATTTGAGATGATTTCTTAACCATCTAAACCTATTTTTTCATAAGGATTTCAAATATATAAGTTTCATGGTTCGAATCTCAATATATTTTTTTCAGTTGTAAAATTGTGTGTTTTCAGGAAATTTTGACTTAACATTCATGAATTTATAGAGTATGGCAGGGTATCTTATGAATTAGGTTTGTTTTCTGCCATGTATGAGAGTAACTTGGTTTTGGTTTCAAGGATTTTCTTGGATTATATGTCGAGAATTTTGGATTTTTAGGTTTTTAGTTTTAAAAACACTTTCGATCGATTAGTCTTTTGTATGAACTTTCATGGGGTTTTACCATTACACTTGACATCCTGAGTTTCTAAGGAGTCTATTCATGGTTTTAAATCGAAAGCTTAGTTACCATAATGGATTTCACCATTAAAGCTTAAGCTTTAATGGTGTTCCTACTATTTTCTTCAGTTTTATGCATTTCTACACGTAAAAAGCTTGCATGTTTCTAGTGTTCTACCTATATTAACAATGTAGAAAACTAATAGAATTTAAAGAATATAATTTAGAGCATAAAATGATGAGTTGCCTAAATTGAGGGAAAAATTTGAACTTTGAGAATGAACTGTGGGATGAGATTTTACTGTGTCTAACCTAGGGTATTTATACTACTTTGAGGGGAGAGTTGATTGGTGTACAAAAGTGGTGGATGTGAATGAAGTTAGGATGAGTTTTGAATTGGGTTCAAATGGGTGCACATGATTTCCTAAGGTTGACAATGTGTTACCATATGATTTTACCTCTTTTGTTGATGTGGTTATGTGTGTTGGCTAGGGTAACATTAAGGTTTAGATTTGGATCCTTTATATTTGATGTAATTCGAATTATGTCCATAAAATTATCTTTTTGGTAAAGTTTTGGGGTATTTTGGTAATTTCATAAACCTTCCTGGGTGGTAATCCCATGTTAATTGAGGTCAAAAGGTTTGATTAGATATAAGGTTGAGGTTTTGGGGTTCAATATATCTTGTTTTATTTCATTTTAAAAGTTTTAGGGACTTTTTTTTAATAAATGAAAATTTCAAAGGTGGAAAGTTAATAAAGCAAACTTGTAGGATTTTAAGTGTAGGTTATTTCTTCTTTAGAAGACTTTCGATTTTACTCATCTTACGGGGTTTAGTATCGAGGTCATAAGTCATATTAAGTTTTGAAAATTCTCGGTTCTTACAAAAGGGCCTACAAGAACAACAATTCTCGGTTCTTACAAAATTCTCGGTTCTTACAAAATTATATAAAAATATTCTTAAGCGTATGCCATAAGATTGACCTTGTGATTTTTGGGGCCTTCAAAAAACCTTTACTCAAGAGCGCTTGTACACAAACATAACTTATATATATTATTTGTTAATATGCACATAGTCGACACTAAAAAGTTTTTATTCTAAGATGAATGATTGCTTGAGTCCCCTATATGTAATTTAAATATATAAAACATAAATAAATAAATATATATCATGCAATTTATTTTAAGAAAATGTTTTTTAAAACCTAGGACTTTAAGATAGGGTTTGCTAAAAAAAAACTGAAATCTTCGAGGCAACGTGAGTAATACATAATTTTCACAAACTATTTGTAGAATCACGAAAACGTCAATCTTATGACATTTTGAGTTGAAAATTTCTAATTAAACCGCTAAGATATATTTTGTTCAAATAACATAATGCATAAAACGCTAAATTGGCATTAAATTGGTGAAAGATTAAATAAATATTCTTTAAGTTATAATTTGAGCCACTTAATATTTTATATGTTTAAGTGCTTAATTAATAATAACATGTTCATTATTTTGGGACTTTGATAGTGTTTAGCTTAAAATTAGAAGTTCGCAAAAATAAAAGTGTATAAAAGGATTTGATTAGCATTTGGAGGCCCAAGATAGCCCAAGTTATCTTAAATCAAGCACTGCCATTAATTTTATTAAATACTAGTTGTAAACCCACGCAATGCGCAGGTGTGCACACAAATAAAATCTATCAGTAGGGGAAAGATGAATTAACTACGGAATTAATTGGAGGGGTAACTAGGGCCCTTAGAGTAGTGCATATACTCAATTAAATGCGCTAGGGATAATAAATCGTAAAATAACAAGTAGGTGAATATAAGAGAATAAAATATTACGTACGAACATGAGTGATAGGTCGAGTGTGTACCTACTGAATTGTATGAACTTTTAGGTTAAGAGAATTATACCTAAATTGTTTATGTTAGGGTCTATGAGATATTCCGAACTAACATAGAGTTATTATATGTTTGGGGTCGATGAAGAATGTCGAACCAAACCTTAAAACTGGTGCCGTGATGAAAGAGTCCAAGCCAGAATATGTGTATATATATAAATAGTTGGGGTCGGTGTATTATTCCGAACCAACTCTTACTTGGGGTCGATGAGTTATTCCGAACCAAGAGTCCTTTATGTGTGTGTTATAAGGACATATTAGTGATAACTAATATTTAGTATACGTCGTGTGATAAATGTATACTGTAGGTATAATCTACTGACATGAATATTAGATTATAAGATGGACTGATAATATTTTAGTAATAATTAGGCAGTGAGACTTAATTATAAAAGAAGAACAAATATAACCAGAAATGAATAAGTTATCTACATGTAAAACATATGAGATATGAACTATTAATATACTGTGTGTATGATATGGTGACTTAGAGAGTAGATACGCCCAGTGGAGTATTCTAGTCTAGTTGGCTTGGGTAGTATTGCTATATGGACTAAATACCAACGTTAGGCGTGCACTATATGAGAGGGATGAGGTAACTCAAGAAAGTGTATGAAATCTTAACTTGTATAATCAATAACTCATATTTGTGATAGCTGCTTGCAAAATATTTTTTAATGTTTTGAGTACTAACTCTTGCAATGTAAAAATCCTTTTTAAAACCTTTTAGGTGCCCAGCCAGAGGGACACCTAGCATGACTTCGTTCCAGGGATTTTGGAGTTGCAGCATATGTGGATGTTGCAGGGCTTGCTTAGATGATTCTTTTATTTCAGATCTAGGGTAGGATATTAGTTTTAGTACTCTCAGTTTGTGAACATGTTTTCCAACCTTTACATTTTTAGTTATTCTGATATCTTGGATTTGGAGTTAGTTTTATTTTCAGACGTGATTTTCGGCGAGACTTTATCTCATTCAGTTATTTATGATGATTGGTTTAGTACTTCTTAAATTATGTTGTTCCACGTGAGTTGTTTTATCTATTTAATGAAGATAAAATTTGGCACTAGCTTAATTTCACCTAGGAGGTTAGTAATTAAAAAGTTTTCGATAGTGATGATAAGAATGAACCATTTAAGAAACCTGTTTTAAATTAAATTAAGGCTTGATCACACAAGGTTTAATTAGGCGGGGTGTCACAGATGGTATCAGAGCATCAGGTTCTAGTGTCCATAGCATATCTACGGCTTACTACGTTTCAGCATAGAGTTCGGTTGTGTTAGAGCCCTACTATTAGGACTGTTGATTCATGTTCTGCTTTCGTAATATAATACATCTTCTTTTAAACTTTTGTATAGACTGTGTACTTATACAAGTTGATCTATTTTCATATGCCACCTAGGAGACATCGAACAGAGAGGGCTGAGGCTAGGGATGAGGAGAGGGAGGCTCATCAGGAGCCACAGGTGACACTACCCCCACCCCCACTCGAGTTGATTTCCACTACTCAAGTTGCAGTGATAGTCGCTCAGGCAGTCGAGACAGCGATGAGGGCAATGGAAACCCATTTTCCTCAACCCCAAATACCACCTCCCGCAGCACCAGCGGTTCAGGTCCCAGCATGGCCATCTTCTTCGCAACGAGTCAGAGAGACATTTCAGAAAGGGCATCCATCCGAGTTACAGGGTAGTACCGGTGTAGTGGAGGCGTGCAACTGGAAGAAGAATATCCAATGCCACTTACGCTTGCTAAAGTGCACCGAGGTACAGAAACAAATTCTAGCTACTTTTCGTCGGTCGGGAGAGGCCTTACAGTGGTGGGAGTCAGTTACCACCACCGTGGACAGGGACGTAATGACATTTTTTGAGTTTTGGGTGCGGTTTGACCGCAAGTACTTCCCTCCAGCGGTAGAGTCATAGATGAGGAAGAAATTCAGTGAGGTGGTTCAGGGAGATCGCTCTGTTGCTGATTACGAGGAGGAGTTCACTCGTTTGGCTAACTTTGTGCCTAACGAGGTGAGCAATGAGGAGCGAAAGAAGTCAAAATTCATGGATGGCTTGTCCTAGAAAATCAGGCAACATTTGATCGGTAATCCAGCATTGGTAACTTATACGAATGTCGTCAACGCCGCTCTACTACACTGTCAGGATCATCGCTTCCATGCAAAGGGAAGGAAGAAAGGTGAGCCTCACCAACTGGGCAAAGCGGATGGAGGTAGTGTCAGCAGCACACCACAACAACAGATAGCGGGTCAGCTAGGGCAAGATTTCCGGTAAGGGAACTCTGCCAAAAGGTTTAGGCATAGGAGACATCAATTTGACAGACAAGTCTAGCAGGTTCCCCAGCAACCAGTTCTTTAGAGCCGATAAGGCTAAGGGAATTAAAGAGGATTCCAACAAGGCCAAGGGCGTCAGGGCCAAGGGCAGAGGTAGTTTCAGGGACAGTGTTTCACATGTGGCCAGGAGGGTCACAAGAGTAGAAATTATCCACAGAAAGACAGGGCATAACAGTAGGGTGCCCAACAGGGGCAGCAGGCTCTATTAGCCCCAGTAGCAGCACAAGCCCCGCTGCAGCAACCAGGCTAGATGCACTACGAGCGTGTGTTCAACGTTCGAGACGTTCCATTTTAGCCAACACCTCCAGCACTGCCGACAGTCACGAGTATGTTTCCTATCCATGGACTAGAGGGTAGTATTCTGTTTGACACAGGGGCGACACAATATTTTATTGCCACTAGATTTTCACGGGCATCCGGCATCTTAGAGACAACCGACACTCATCTTATGTGTGTGGAATCACCGATTGGTAGTGGGTCCCTTAGACACTCAATTTGTAAGGGTTGACATTATGGTCGGGAGATTGAGTCTAGCGGCAGACCTCCTGGTGTCGGATATGGAGGGGTACGATGTCATCCTAGGGATGGATTGGTTGGCGGGTTATAGGGCGATGGGGGATTATTATGAGAGGACTATCGTATTTGCCATTCCGGGACAGGAGATGTTTCAGTGGCAATGCCTCTTCCCTAGGAGGATCGCGCACTCATCTCTATTACATTGAAGAAGAGACCTCACGGGAGGTGGTTGTCCCTCTGGACTCAATTCCAGTAGTAAGGGATTTTGAGGACGCCTTTCAGGAAATACCATGGTTACCGCCTATTAGGGAGATTGAGTTCGTTATTGACTTAGCACCGGGAATGAGACCAATTGCCAGAGCACCGTATCGCATGGATCCTTTAGAGATGCGAGGGATAAGGGAGCAGATTCGACATCTCTTAGGTCAGGGTTTCATTCGACGGAGTACATCACCGTGGGGCGCACCAGTTTTATTTGTAAAGAACAGGGATAGCTCATTTCGGTTGTGTGTGGACTACAAAGAGCTGAACAAGGTGATGATACGTAATAAGTATCTGTTACTTAGGATAAATGACTTGTTTGATCAGTTGAGAGGGGTTGCATACTTCTCAAAAATTGATCTGAGGTTGGGTTACCATCATCTGCGTATGAGGGAGGAGGATGTACCTAAAACCGCTTTCTTGTCACGGTACGGGTCATATGAGTTCAGGGTGAGGCCATTTGGACTCACTAATGCACCTGAAGTGTTCATGGACCTCATAAACAGGGTATTCAGGGAGTTTTTAGGCCAGTTTATGATCGTGTTCATAGATGACATTCTAGTTTACTCTCGCGTGGAGGAGGAGCATGCTGAGCACTTGCGTATGGTTCTTCTGACGTTACAGGACCACCAGTTGCACGCCAAATTTCGGAAGTGTGGATTTTGGCTACGGGAAGTTCAATTTCTTGTCCATGTTGTGTTAGACAGAGGTATTGTTGTTGATCCGAATAAAGTATCGACGGTGAGGGAATGGGGACAACCCAGGACACCGATCGAGATTCGCAGCTTTTTGGGGTTGGACGGTTACTATTGTTGCTTCATCAAGGTATTCTCAAATATTTCCTATCCTTTAACAAACTTGACTCAGAAAGGAGTACCGTTCGTGTGGAGCGACCACTGTCAGTTAGCGTTTGATGCGCTAAAGGACTGGTTAACATCATCACCCGTACTTGCCTTACTGAGGAGTGGATTTGAGTACTAGGTCTATACTGATGCATCCCTGCAGGGTCTTGGGGGTGTTACAGTAGGAGGAGAGGGCGATAGCTTATGCTTCTCGAAAGCTAAATCCACATGAGAAGAACTACCTCACTCACGACCTCGAGTTAGTAGCGGTCGTTTTTGCTTTGAGGATTAGGAGGCATTATTTTCTAGGGGAACAGTTCACTCTTTTCACTGACCACAAGTCACTTCAGTATTTCTTCACATAGAAGGATCTGAATATGACACAGAGATGATGGTTAGAATTTTTGAAGGATTACAAGTTTGACATATAGTATCATCCTGGTAAGGCTAACGTGGTGGTAGACGCATTGAGCCGACGACCTACTGGAGATGTAGTTAAGACTTGGAAATCTAAATGGAGTGAGACCTGATAGGAAGATGAGATAGCCAAGGCATTCATGGAAGTTATGACCATCACTCCCTAGATTGTGATGCGAGTAGTGAGAGCTTAGGCAGAGGACCAATTCTGTCAGGACAGGGTGAGACAGTTATTAGCTGAGGACGTAGAGTTTTACTCAGTCAATTCAGAGGGAGGTCTACAATTTTCAATACATCCTGGTGGAGACAAGATGTATCAGGATATGCAGATACAGTATTGGTGGTTTGGTATGAAGCGAGACATAGCAGAGTTTGTCTCCAAGTGCGCCACATGTCAGCTGGTGAAAGTTGACCATCAAAGACCTTCAGGAATACTACATCCGCTAGATATTCTTATGTGGAAGTGGGAGAGTATCTCGATGGACTTTATTACTGGACTACCGGCATCGCAGAGAGGTTATGATTCCATTTGGGTGATAGTGGATCGGCTGACCAAGGTAGCCCATTTCTTGTCGCTCCGTACTAATTTTGATACGATGTAGTAAGCGCAACTATTCATTGCATGGATTGTTAAGATGCACGGGGTTCCAATTAATATTGTGTCTGACAGAGACAAAGTGTTTGTGTCAAACTTGTGGCAGAGCTTTCAGGAGTTCATGGGCACATATTTGCGATTGAGTACGGCATACCATCCGCAGACAAACGGGTAAACTGAGATGGTAAATCAAATGCACGAGGACATGTTGAGAATGTGTATCCTAGACATAGGTGGAGGATGGGAGAGATATATCCCACTGGTAGAGTTTGCGTATAACAATTCTTACCAATTCACTATCGGTATGGCACCATTCGAGGCTCTTTATGGGAGGCCTTGTCGTTCACCCGCCTGTTGGTTAGAGGTGGGGGGACAATAAGCTATTGGGGCCGGAGATGATACAGTAGACTTCTGCCAAAATAGAATTAATTTGGGGACGTATTCGAATAGCTCAAGATAGGTAGAAGATTTATGTTGACACCGGTAGGAGACACATGGAGCTTGAGGTGGGAGACCAGGTGTTGATTCGGGTATCCCCTATAAAGGGGATTATGAGATTTGGCAAAAAGGAGAAGTTAACGCTGAGATTTGTAGGACTGTTGTGACACCCCGCCTAATTAAATACCGGGCGATCACTCCTTTATTAAATTAAAATCAAGGTGAACAGTTGGTTCATTCTTAGCACCACTGTCGTAAAAATAACTTTTCCAAATTTAACACCCTATTTAATTTAGCTAAGCGTCAAAACCATTTTTTAAACATTACTTTCCAATTTTATTTATTTATTTTATTAAACAATCAATCCAATAATTTAACATTTAACAACCCAATCCCAGCATTTAAAACTTAAAGTAAAACATACATGCTGAATAAATCCCAAAGTAACAGTACTAGAAATAACTGAAATACAAATGTCCCAATAAAATAGATAAATAGTGGAAAGGGCGACATATGCCCAATAAGGCGAATGATAGAAGTGGAATCAGGTAAATGAAATCGTCTAAGCAAGTGGCCTGCAACTCCCACCTAAGCTATAGCACGTTCCTTCTTAGGGATCCTAAACAAGACACCCCTGGGGCTGGGCACCTGTAATATATACGTATATATACAAGAGAGAAAGAGGAATAGAAACCTATGAGAGCCCGTTAGTGTATATGATTTAAAAATTCGTTTAGCAAGTATTTAAATTGATACAGGCCAATGCAACAACATATTAGTGCGACACTCTCTTGAGAAATTCTCGCCTCTCTTCTAATGTGCACTCCTATCGCACTAACCTTCCCAATGGTTTATCTCATCATATATCACACTATCCTTCCCCAAGGATTTAACTTATCTTAGGTGACTCTCAAAATTTAAGATTTAACAACATCATGGTTTAAAAAGGATAATTTCATTTAGTACAAAATGCTCATTTTAACTTTATTGATTCATAAAGTTTTTTCAATATCATATTATACTTTTCAAAACAAGTATTTACAATTTGAGTCATTATACATGTCTTACTTACCATAACACAGTAGACAGTTTTCCATATTTCAGAAGTTCATATATATATTAAATACTCGTATAATATATATATTCTAACAACACCCCACATAAAATTTTATGGTGCGGGCATACTCTGCTATCCAATCCCCGTATCAATCGTACTAAAGGGAATACAAGTTCGGAATCACTCTCGAACTGTATAAATACATACACAAACAATATTGATGCGAAGCATAGTTTCCAAGTTCAAGAGGTCAGTACATACCCTCACGTCTCTTAGGACCGTGACTACCGATTCGATAGCCTGTACCTAGGATTTCTATCTTCTAGGGTACGAGTCAATATCCCCCATAAGGCACACGAGACAAGATCGTCCCAGCGCGGAAACCTCAGGGATAGCAAGTAGCGCGGGCATGATTTTCACAAGTATATAATATATGCATACACAATCATATAAATATACCACTTTTATTATATCAATTTAGGTTTATCCAATAACCCACATTCACAACATTTATCCTTATTTTCCCATTATTATCAAGTATAATGGTTCATTTCTAACTTTAATTCGAAGGGTTTTTCCAACTTACTACGTAACCCTCATGGACTCTATTCTTCCAAATGTGCAATTCAGTAGATATCTATTTATGTTCCAACGTAACTCTCTCTTACGTGTCTCTCCCCTGTAATATATACTTACATTATCCCTTATGCAAAATATCCCAAAAATATAGATTTCGCCTTACATTAAAGGATTTTGAATTTTATTTTCAAAGATGAGAATTTCAAACGGTTTCGAAATCGGAATTAAAATGGAGTTTTAATTGAATTTCTATTATCTCTAAGAGTCCTCAAAACATAAAACTGTCTAGCAAAAAAAAATATTAAAAAATATTGAATGGTCCGATCGAGCTGAATTTTTTTCTGTAGCTTCCTCTCATCTTCAGCTAATTCTCTGTAAAATTTCATCCAATTCGAACGATCCGATCGTCCGGAATATTTTTTTTAGTGTTTTTATCTGATTAGAACTCTTTTCTTAATCAAACTCTTAATCCTTTACATGACAAAGGGTTTCGAGAATATCATATAAATCATCACTACATGAAAATTTCCCATCTCAAATTGGGTTTTTCTTCCATAAATCTCATCCTAATAACTCCTAAACTAGTACGGATGATGCATCAACGAAATAAGAAAGATAAACACTTGCCTAGGATTTTCAAAAATCTGGTTTTGTGTTGAATTTGGTGTGGTTGCATTCCCCGTCTCGCAATCTATGCGTTGGCGTTGGCGGCGGTGCAAACGGGTGAGTTTTGAGCCTTGGAATGCCTTGAGAGCTCTCTCCTCTCCTCTACAATGTCCATTCTAGTGTTTTGAGTTATCTAACCCTAGGAGATAACCTAAACATCTGATATAACCCCTTTAATTTTCGTGGGTTTAATTACCCAAAAATACAAAATGACTAAAATGCCCTCCCGGGGTACTAATTAGGCCTAAAAATGCCCCGAGACCCAAATCAAACTCCCGGGTATACTTTTCTGACTATCTCGACCCTTCCGGACGCGTTGGCGCACTCAAAACGACCATACGAACAACTTATAAAATATTTACTTTTATTTATCAATATTTAGTCTCGACGCGACACGGGCGCGTCCCGACTCAAATTTCTAAAATTGTCATTTTATTCACTCGTGACATTTAATATGACCGCTATTATATATTACTTTGCTCATTAGTAATATTCAACAAATTTTCCCATAATTACTAACTCTCATCACGTTAATAATTATAACATAATTAATTTCCGGATTTTTATTAAATAATTAATTCACATTAATATTAATAAATCCCCAAATTAATATAGCATAAAAATACGGGGTATTACATACTTCCCCCCTAATAACAGAATTTCCTCCCGAAATTCAGAAAATAAGGCATACCTGGTAAGAACAAATCTGGATATCTCTCGTGCATATCGGCCTCTCGCTCCCAAGTGGATTTCTCCACATTATGATGCTCCCACTGGACCCGTACAAGTGGAACTATCTTCGACCTCAATCTCCTCTCACTATAGTCTAGGATAGCCACCGGTCTCTCCTCGTAAGAGCTGTCAGGCTGCAAGTCTATCTTATCTATCGCGATGTGAGTATGGGCTATATCATCCAGAAGATACCGTCTCAACGACGAGATGTGGAATACATCGTGAATGCGATGTAAATGCTCTGGTAGTCCCAATCTGTATGCTACCGACCCAATCCTCTCGATAATGGGAAATGGTCTCACGTACCTCGGGGCCAATTTCCCTTTCTTCCCGAACCTCATCACTCCCTTCATAGGAGATACACGCAGTAACACTTGGTCCCTCACATTAAACTCCCGAAAGAACCGTTTCGCATCGGTGTAGCTCTTCTGCCTGTCCTGGGCTACTCGAATGCGACTCCTGATCATCTCAATCCTCGCGGAGGTTTCCTGAATCACCTCTGGTCCTAGCAACTTGTTATCCCCCACCTCGAGCCAACAAGTTGGAGAACGACAAGTCCGGCCATACAAAGCCTCAAATGGAGCCATACCAATCGTAAACTGATAAGAGTTATTATAAGCAAACTCTACCAGTGGAAGATGTGGCTCCCAACCTCCTCCAAAATCAAGAACACGCATGCGTAGCATATCCTCTAACATCTGATTAGTACGCTCTGTCTGTGGGTGATAAGCTGAACTCAGCCTCAACTCAGTGCCCATAGCCTCCTGAAAGCTTTCCCAAAAATGTGATATGAAAATCTTGTCTCTATCTGACACAATATTCAGGGGCACCCCATGTAATCTGACAATCTCAACAATGAACAACTGAGCATACTGACCTGTGGTATAATCTATTCGCATCGGTAGAAAATGAGCCACCATGGTCAAACGGTCTACAATCACCCAGATAGAGTCGTGGCCCCGCTGTGATGTAGGCAACCCTGTAATAAAATCCATGGAAATACTCTCCCACTTCCACGCGGGTACTTCCAATGGCTGAAGCAATCCTGACGGTTTCTGATGGTCCACCTTCACCAGCTGACAGGTAGAACACTTGGACACGAACTCAGCAATGTTCTTCTTCATCCCACTCCACCAGTATTGCCTCCTCACATCCTGGTACATCTTATCTCCTCCAGGATGTACCGCAAATCGGGATCCGTGAGATTGGGTCATCACTGCATGATGCAATTCTACCCCTTATGGAACCACTAACCTCCCATTAAACCTCAAACCCCCATCAGAACTAACAGAATAGGACTCAGCACCCTCGGCTAAAAGTCGTACAATCTGTTCCTGGAAAAACGGGTATGTGGTTTGGGCCTGTATTACCCTCGTAATAATCTCGAGTGTGACTGTCATAACAGATATGAAGGAACGGGCTACTGCGTCCTGGTGACCCAACTTCTTCCACTTCACTTTCCAGACGTCCGCTACCTCATTTACCGGTCTACGGCTCAACGCATCAGCAACTACGTTGGCTTTCCCTGGATGATACTGTATGTCGAACTGATAGTCCTTCACAAACTCTAACCATCTGCGCTGACGCATATTCAGCTCTCGCTGAGTGAACAGATACTGCAGTGACTTGTGGTCTGTGAACAAATGGAACTTCTCCCCCAATAAATAGTGTCTCCATATCCGCAGTGCAAAAATGACAGCTGCTAACTCCAGGTCGTGGGTGGGGTAATTCTTCTCATGCGACTTAAGCTTGCGGGAGGCAAAAGCTATAGCCTTCTCTTCCTGCTGAAGTACTCCCCCAAGTCCCCGTAAAGAGGCATCGGTGTAAACCAGGTACTCCACACCCGGCTTCGGTAAAGCAAGGACTGGTGCTGAAGTAAGCTTGTCTTTCAGCTCATCGAAAGCCAATTGATAAGAATCATCCCAAACATATGGTACCCTTTGCGAGTCAGGTTCGTCAATGGACCCGCTATTTTGGAAAATCCCCGAATGAATCTCTTGTAGTATCCGGTTAACCCCAAGAAACTATGCACTTCCGTCGGTGTCGTGGGCTATCCCCACTCCCTCACCGCTGACACTTTACTCGGGTCAACTGCTATCCCCTGTTCAGAAACAACATGCCCCAAGAACTGTACCTCTCGCAACCAGAATCCACACTTCTCGTACTTAGCATACAACTGATGCTCTCATAAAGTCTGAAGAACCTGTCTCAAGTGCTCGGCATGCTCCTCCTCGGAGTGTGAATATATCAAAATGTCATCTATGAATACGATGATAAACTGATCCAAGAACTCTCTGAATACTCGGTTAATTAAGTCCATGAACACGGCTGGAGCATTTGTGAGACCAAATGGCATCACTCTGAACTCGTAAGACCCATATCTCGTCAAGAAGGCAGTCTTTGAAACATCCTGCTCTCTAATACGTAGCTGATGGTACCCCGACCTCAGATCTATCTTCGAAAAGAAAGTTGCTCCCCTCAGCTGGTCGAAAAGATCATCGATTCGAGGCAATGGATACTTATTCCGTATCGTGACCTTGTTCAACTCCCGGTAGTCCACACATAACCTCAGTGAACCATCTATCTTCTTCACAAACAAGACTGGAGTGCCCCAAGGTGAGGTACTCCTGCAAATGAAGCCCTGACCTAACAGCTGCTCTATCTGATCTCGTAACTCTCGCATCTCCGCCGGAGCCATACGGTATGGAGTGCGTGCTATCGGTCTCGTATCTGGCAATAAATCTATGACAAAGTCTATCTCTCGACTGGGGGGTAGGCCTGGTATCTCCTGGAATACATCGGAATACTCACGAACGACTGGGATCGAGTCTAAAGGAATCACAACCTCCTTAGAGGTATCCTCCTCTATATAATACAAATGAGCGGTTGAACCTCCCTCTGGGCGAGGGATCGCCACTACAAACATCTCTTGCCCCGGAATGACAAAAACAATGCTCCCCCCGAAGCAATCAATCATGGCTCTATAAGCTGCGAGCCAATTCATACCGATAATAACATCATGCTCATGCATATCTAAGACTAACATGTTTGCAGGTAATACCAAACTACCAATCTCTACCCCCACTCCCCTGCATATAAAGAAGATAAGGGACCCACACCCCAGTGGTGAGTCTACACACGTTACTGTGCTCTCTGCTGTGGCTAACAACCCTAAGGCCTTCGCAAAATGCGTGGCTATAAACAATGTGTCGCCCCAGTATCAAACAAAACCCGACCCATAGTACCATGGATAGGAAACATACCCTCAATCGCGGGTGGTGCCTGTGGAGCTGTTGCCTGGTGGACATTATATACACGTCCGTACCGTAACTGCCCCTGCTGCATTGGAGCTGCTGGAATGGCTGGTAGGACTGGCACCTGGGCTGGAGCTGGGAGGGCAGCTGGAAAAAGTGGTCTCTGTGGCTCATTACGGGCACCCTGCTGCTATGGGTCCCTATTACCCTCTGGGTAATCCTGGCGCTTATGACCATGCTTGCCGCATACAAAACACCGGCCTCTGAAGTTACCTCCCCTCTGACCCTACTGACCACGGCCCTGTTGGCCCTGTTGATTAGGCTGGCCCTTCTAGCCCTGCCTATAACCCCCACAAATCCCTTCCTAGAATCACCTTAATGAAATCGCTTAGCAGGGTCCCCCTGATGGGAACTCTGCTCGTGTTGACGAGTCTGTCCATGAGATGGTGCCCCACTAGCACTACTACCCCCGGTCCTGCCCTGCTGGCTGGACTCTCCTGCTCTCCTTCTTCCCTACAGATGGAAGCGGTGATCCTGGCAATGTAGTAACGCAGCATTGAGTACATCAGTGAAAGTACTCAGAGATAGATTCCCTATAAGATGCTGACGGATCCTCTAAGCTAACCCGTCCACAAACAACATTATCTTCTTACTATCAGTAGATGCCTCATCTGGCACTATGGTGAGAAGTCTCGTGAATTCCTCCTCATACTCAGCAACGGTAGAGTTCTCCTGTTTCAAATTCAGTAATTTTCGCCTCATCTCAGTCTGCACGGCGGGTGGAAAGTACTTGCGGTCAAACCGCTCCCAAAATGACTAAATAAGGACCGTGTCCCTCTCCTCCAAGGTGGTAGTGGACTCCCACCACTGCAAAGCTGCCCCCACCAACTTAAAGAAAGCCAACAACTGCCTTTGCACGTCAGTGCACTCATACATACGAAGATGCCGCTGGATGTCTTTCTTCCATTGGCTGACTATGACGATATCTGAGCTACCAGAGAACTCAGAGGGATGCGCATTCTGAAAAGCGTCCCTAACCCTCTCCCATGCAGATGGAAGTTGTGCTGGTACTGGCGCCACTGCCTGAATCTGGGGTGGAGCCTGCTGAACCACCGCTAGCGCGACATTCACCGCCTGAGCAACAATGGCGACTACTTCATTAGCATTCATAGTGCCTTGTGCCGGAGCTGCTGGCTGCTCGGCCTGGGCACGCCTATCCTTCGGTGCACGTCTCGGAGGCATCTGAAATGTGAAGAAGTTTATTAGTCTCCAGTCATTATCAAATCCCAAATGGATGGAGACGTAAACGTCAAAGCAGGAATACAACAATCCTAAAAATAGGGCTCTATAGCAAAAACGTTAAGCTGAAAGCGAAAATAAGCCGTACAGATCCTATGGACACTAAAACCTGATGCTCTGATACCACCTGTGACACCCCGCCTAATTAAATACCGGGCGATCACTCATTTATTAAATTAAAATCAAGGTGAACAGTTGTTTCATTCTTAGCATCACTATCGTAAAAATAACTTTTCCAAATTTAACACCCTATTTAATTTAGCTAAGTGTCAAAACCATTTTTTAAACATTACTTTCCAATTTTATTTATTTATTTTATTAAACAATCAATCCAATAATTTAACATTTAACAACCCAATCCCAGCATTTAAAACTTAAAGTAAAACATACGTGCTGAATAAATCCCAAAGTAACAGTACTAGAAATAACTGAAATACAAATGTCCCAATAAAACAGATAAATAGTGGAAAGGGCGACACATGCCCAATAAGGAGAATGATAGAAGTGGAGTCAAGTAAATGAAATCGTCTAAGCAAGTGGCCTGCAACTCCCACCAAGCAACAGCACGTTCCTTCTTAGGGATCCTAAACAAGACGCCCCTGTGGCTGGGCACCTGTAATATATACATATATATACAAGAGAGAAAGAGGAATAGAAACGGGTCAGAGCCCGATAGTGTATATGATTTAAAAATTCGTTTAGCAAGTATTTAAATTGATATAGGCCAATGCAACAACATATTAGTGCGACACTCTCTTGAGAAATTATCGCCTCTCTTCTAATGTGCACTCCTATCGCACTAACCTTCCCAATGGTTTATCTCATCATATATCACACTATCCTTCCCCAAGGATTTAACTTATCTTAGGTGACTCTCAAAATTTAAGATAACAACATCATGGTTTAAAAAGGATAATTTCATTTAGTACAAAACGCTCATTTTAACTTTATTGATTCATAAAGTTTTTTCAATATCATATTATACTTTTCAAAACAAGTATTTACAATTTGAGTCATTATACATGTCTTACTTACCATAACACAGTAGGCAGTTTTCCATATTTCAGAAGTTCATATATATATTAAATACTCGTATAATATATATATTCTAACAACACCCCACATAAAATTTTATGGTGCGGGCATACTCTACTATCCAATCCCCGTATCAATCGTACTAAAGGGAATACAAGTTCGGAATCACTCTCGAACTGTATAAATACATACACAAACAATATTGATGCGAAGCATAGTTTCCAAGTTCAAGAGGTCAGTACATACCCTCACGTCTCTTAGGACCGTGACTACTGATTCGATAGCCTATACCTAGGATTTCTATCTTCTAGGGTACGAGTCAATTTCCCCAATAAGGCACACGAGATAAGATCGTCCCAGCGCGAAAACCTCAGGGATAGCAAGTAGCGCGGGCATGATTTTCACAAGTATATAATATATGCATACACAATCATATAAATATACCACTTTTATTATATCAATTTAGGTTTATCCAATAACCCCCATTCACAACATTTATCCTTATTTTCCCATTATTATTTATCAAGTATAATGGTTCGTTTCTAACTTTAATTCGAAGGGTTTTTCCAACTTACTACGTAACCCTCGTGGACTCTATTATTCCAAATGTACAATTCAGTAGATATCCATTTATGTTCCAACGTAACTCTCTCTTACGTGTCTCTCCCCTGTAATATATACTTACATTATCCCTTATGCAAAATATCCAAAAAATATAGATTTCGCCTTACATTAAAGGATTTTGAATTTTATTTTCAAAGATGAGAATTTCAAACGGTTTCGAAATCGGAATTAAAATGGAGTTTTAATTGAATTTCTATTATCTCTAAGAGTCCTCAAAACATAAAACTGTCTAGCAAAAAAAAAAATATTAAAAAATATTGAACGGTCCAATCGAGCTGAATTTTTTTTTTAGCTTCCTCTCGTCTTCAGCTAATTCCCTGTAAAATTTCATCCAATTCCAACGGTCCGATCACCCGGAATAATTTTCTTTTTAGTGTTTTTATCTGATTAGAACTCTTTTCTTAATCAAACTCTTAATCCTTTACATGACAAAGGGTTTCGAGAATATCATATAAATCATCACTACATGAAAATTTCCCATCTCAAATTGGGTTTTTCTTCCATAAATCTCATCCTAATAACTCCTAAACTAATATGGATGATGCATCAATGAAATAAGCAAGATAAACACTTGCCTGGGATTTTCAGAAATCTGGTTTGGTGTTGAATTTGGTGTGGTTGCGTTCCCCGTCTCGCGATCTACGCGTTGGCGGTGGTGGCGGTGCAAACGGGTGAGTTTTGAGCCTTGGAATGCCTTGAGAGCTCTCTCCTCTCCTCTCCAATGGCCGTTCTAGTATTTTGAGTTATCTAACCCTAGGAGATAACCTAAATATCTGATATAACCCCTTTAATTTTCGTGGGTTTAGTTACCCAAAAATACAAAATGACTAAAATGCCCTCCCGGGGTACTAATTAGTACTAAAAACGCCCCGAGACCCAAATCAAACTCCTGGGTATACTTTACTGACTATCTCGACCTTTCCGGACGCGTTGGCGCACTCAAAACGACCATACGAACAACTTATAAAATATTTACTTTTATTTATCAATATTTAGTCCCGATGCGACACGGACGCGCCCCGACTCAAATTTCTAAAATTGTCATTTTATTCACTCGTGACATTTAATATGGCCACTATTATATATTACTTTGCTCATTAGTAATATTCAATAAATTTTCCCATAATTACTAACTCTCATCATGTTAATAATTATAACATAATTAATTTCCGGATTTTTATTAAATAATTAATTCACATTAATATTAATAAATCCCCAAATTAATATGGCATAAAAATATGGGGCATTACAACTGTTCCCTATTATTAAGAGGGTGGGGCCGATAGCATACATATTGGGACTTCCAGAGCATCTTCAATAGATACACGACGTGTTCTATGTGGCGTCACTGACGAAATACAGGAGGAGCGAGAGAGCCTTCTGGCACATCCCACTAGAAGAGATTGATTTGCAGCCTGATGTCTCGTATGAGGGGAGACCTGTAGCTATTTTGGATCATAGCGAGCGTAAACTACGATCCAAAGTAGTGCCGGTAATGCGAGTACATTGGGGGCACCATAATATTGACAAGTCGACTCGAGAGGGGGAAGAGGATATGCGAGAGAAATATCCAGAGCTGTTCACTGGAGGTATACTCTAATTTTGAGGACAAAATTCCTTTGTAACGGGGGAAGTATGTAATACCCCATATTTCTATGTATTTTGAATTTAATTAATGGAGCGATTAAATAAAAAATACGAACCTTATATTTAAATTATGTGAGTAGAGTAATATAATGGGACCAT
This sequence comes from Sambucus nigra, assembly GCA_949130495.1. NCBI lineage: Eukaryota > Viridiplantae > Streptophyta > Magnoliopsida > Dipsacales > Adoxaceae > Sambucus > Sambucus nigra. Next base: position 314,984,787 of record OX422222.1, read on the forward strand.
ATATTTAAATTACTTTAGTAGAGTAATTTAACGAGACCTTAAATTTAAATTATGTGAGTAGAGTAATTTAATATGAACATATATTTAAATTACGTGAGTAGAGTAATTTAATGAGACCTTATACTTAAATTACGTGAGTAGAGTACTTTAATATGATCTAAATGTTAAATGAGATGATTTAATATTTTAAGTCGAGTTACTGAAATTGACTTGTGAATAACTCATGAATTTACCTTACGTCATAACGAGTGATATGGGCGTATATGATTTAAATCTTAATCGCGAACCAAACATGGGCTAACGAGAGGTTGAGATAAGAAATATAATATGAGTGACTCAAATGATAATTTAGAGGTCGCGGTTAGCTCCGGAAGGTTCAAAATAGTCAACATAGTATACCCAGTGGTACTAGTTGGGTCCCGGGACATTTTTGGGCAAAGTCGGGACCATTCAGGGGCATTTTGGTCTTTTAAAAGATAGGAGTGGGAAAACCTACGTATTTTGGAGTGTTTTATCATCTTATTAAATAAGTAATTAGGGTTAGAAACCTCATAACTCACGGAGAGGCCATTAGAGAGAAAAGAGAAGTTATTCTCATTGCATAAAAAGAAGAAGTGTGAGAGATTCAAAGAAATCCTTGAAACTCAAGCAATTGAAGAGTGAAGATTTAAGGAGACAAACAATCAAACTCTATAATAACCACGAAATCAGATCATCTCTGAAATGCATGTTTGGGATAGGACTTGCATGTAGTTAGATTTACATCTGTAAAGGATTAAATTACAGAAGAAATATGATTCCTATTACGAAATATAAATCTAGGTATATGATGATTTAAGATAAAGAAACCATATATTTAGGGTTTTGATAAGTTAAGAATAATTGTGGTTCTTGGATGATTTTCGTGAAGATTTGATGATATCTTAACGCTAGGAATAGTCTATATCCATATAAAAACTAATTGGTGATGTTGGTAGAGAGTTTCAGAAGATTTAATGGAGTTTTGAGTGGTTAAAAGTTAAGAAAGATGAAACAGGTGTAAGCTGCCCAGAACAGTCGATCGATCGACTATGAAGATCGATCGATCGATGTTCAGCAGTCGATCGATCGATGATGAAGGTTGATCGATCGACCCCTGCTGTTTCCTGAAAAATATTCTTGAGTGAATTTTCTTAGATGGTAGTCACTTATTGGGAAGTTTAGAGTGATTCTATACCTATCCTAGGACTTGATAAAGACCAGTAGGTAGAGGGTGAGACCCATCATAGTCACTGAGAGAAAGACTTAGAAAATGACTAGATAAGCAAAGAACGAACGTGTCGAGTATCAGAAATGGTGAATTTAAGTTACGAAGGAAGTTAACAAGAATTCAAAATAATTATCAGTAGGGGAAAAATGAATTAACTACTGAATTATTTGGAGGGGTAACTAGGGCCCTTAGAGTAGTGCATATACTCAATTAATTGCGATAGGGATAATAAATCATAAAATAACAAGTAGGGTGAATATAAGAGAATAAAATATTATGTACAAACATGATTGATAGGTCGCGTGTGTACCTACTGAATTTTATGGACGTTTAAGTTAAGAGAATTATACCTAAATTGATTATGTTAAGGTCGATGAGATATTCCGAACTAACTTAGAGTTATTATATGTTTGGGGTCGATGAAGAATGTTGAACCAAACCTTAAAACTGGTGTCGTGAAGAAAGAGCCTGAGCCAGAATATGTGTATATATATAAATAGTTGGGGTCGATGTATTATTCCGAACCAACTCTTACTTGGGGTCGATGAGTTATTCCGAACCAAGAGTCCTTTATGTGTGTGTTATAAGGACATATTAGTGATAACTAATATTTAGTATACGTCGTGTGATCAATGTATACTGTAGGTATAATCTACTGACATGAATAGTAGATAATAAGATGGAATGATAATATTTTAGTAATAATTAAGTGGTGAAACTTAATTATAAAAGAAGAACAAAGATAACCAGAAATGAATAAATTATATACATGTAAAACATATGAGATATGAACTATTAATATACTGCGTGTATGATATGGTAACTTAGAGAGCAGATAAGCCCAATGGAGTATTCTAGTCTAGTTTTCTTGGTTAGTATAGCTATATGGACTAAATACCAACGTTAGTCATGCACTATAGGAGAGGGGTGAGGTAACTCAAGAGAGTGTACGAAATCTTAACTTGTATAATCAATAACTCATATTTGTAATAACTGCTTGCAAAATATTTTTTAATGTTTTGAGTACTAACTCTTGCTATGTAAAAATCCTTTTAAAAACCTTTTAGGTTCCCATCCAGAGGGACACCCAACACGACTCCGTTCAAGGGATTTTGGAGTTGTAGCACATGTGGATGTTGCAGGGCTTACTTAGACGATTCTTTTATTTCAGATCTAGTGTAGGATCTCAGTTTTAGTACTCTCAGTTTGGGGACATGCTGTCCAACCTTTACATTTGTAGTTATTCTGATATCTTTGATTTGGAGTTAGTTTTATTTCCATTCGTGATTTTCGGCGAGACTTTATCTCATTCAGTTATTTATGATGATTGGTTTAGTACTGCTTAAATTATATTGTTCCGCATGAGTTGTTTTATCTATTTAATGAAGATAAAATTTCGCACTAGCTTAATTTCACTTAGGTGGTTAGTAATTAAAAAGTTTTCCCTGGTGATGATAAGAATGAACCATTTAAGAAACCTCTTTTAAATTAAATTAAGGCTTGATCACCCAAGGTTTAATTAGGTGAGGTGTCACAGGGTTAAGGGAGCTACGAATTTCCAAGGGTTATATTAGCTTGCAGTTGGGAGAAGTTAGGGTTAGGGGAATAGAAAACTATTAGAGGTCATTAGGGAAGAAAGGGAGAGCATCCTTGGAACTTAGGAGAGGATTCTTGAAGCTTTCCACCTTGTTCTTGCATCCCCATCATCTTTGGAGTGTGGATTGAAAGGGAAGACAAACACATTATTGTCAGAAAAATGAAATCAGATCACTCCCATATAAGGCAAGTGTTTATCTTGCGTATTTTCAATTACTTATAATACCCATGTTAGGAGTTGCGATATTGTAACACCCCGTAATTTTGAATGATTTTTATATTGGGATTAATTAAATTAAAATAAAAATTAATAGGAAATTAATCCAGATTAAAATAAATATTAATTACCGAGACAAGGGTTAATATTTATTTATATGAATTATATTGAGTATTACTTAGTGAACGAGTAGTAAATTAGTAGGAAAGCAATATGATTACCGTGAGTGAGAAATACGACAATTACGGTAATTTAGTCGGGATGCGCGTGTCACTCGTGTCGGGACTTAAATTCTGGAGATAAAATATGATTTATTTATGGGTCATCCAAATGGTCATTTAGAGTACGCTAGTGTATCCGAAAGGATCCAAATAGACAGAAAATTATACTCGGAGGATTGGATTGGGTCCCGGAGCATTTTTAGGCTAAACTGACACCCCCGAAAGGGTATTTTGGTCTTTTGGCTTTTTAGAGTAAAGGGATCAACGAATTTAAAAGGGTTATATCAGCATGTGAGTTGAGGACGATAGGGTTAGTAGTTAGAAAACTAAGAGAGGCCATTTGAGGAGGAAGGTGAAGGTTTCCAAGGCTCCCCACACCACTTCTTCACCATCACCATCATCGGAGTTTAGATCAAAAGGAGAGGAAGACAACTCCCCCATTTTTTCAGCAAAAATTAGACCTACAAACTCCAAGCAAGTGTTTATTTTGCAAAATTTGAGTATATATACTATTCATGTTAGTGTAGGATTGAATATTTCATGAATAAAGGATTATTGGTGTTTGATTGGAGATTTAATTCATGTTCTTGGATAGATAACATGATATATATAATTCACTCATGTATATAACATGAATTGGATAATTTAGTAACATGAGAATGTGGAGGAATCTGGGTTTGTTGATGTTCTTGAATTAAGAAAGAATAATTTAGGGTTTGGGGATTAAAGTGTAGGATTAATCCGGTTTAAATGATTCCCTTTGATGATTTAATGATTTGGTTATATTAGAAATAGTTTATATATGTTATTATAGGGTCTACTATACTTGGTTGGGTGGGAATGTATAATGAAGGTTTAAAGGGTTAAAATTGTGAAAGTCATAGAAGTTAAACGAAAAAGATTACCTGTAGCATTTCGAATCGATTTGGCTCAGAAAGTGAATCGATTCGGCCTCTTCACCGAATAGATTGGGCTGCCTTGATTTGACCATTTTTGTTATTTTATGACCTAAATCCACAAATAAATTATGGGGAGACTTTTGGGATATTATTAAACATTAATTAGGGAGATAGTAATTTCAGTAAGCATACTGTAGGGTTGAGGTTTCCCCAATTGTGCATACGGTAGGAATAAATGGGCATATTTTTTAATTTAATGAATTCACAAGAATTAGAATGGATCACGGAGAGCATGAGTGAACCTAAGACCAGACTAGTATTAGAGAGATGTTATGCCTACCGAAGGGGTAATTAAAACCCTTCGAGTAGTGGGAAAAACTCGAGAATATGCGATGAGAAGTATAATGGTAAATTGATAATACGTAGGATACTCGAGAGTTATATACTACGTACGGGATATATTATAGGTTGCTTGTATACCTATACTGATGATATATATATATATATATATATATATATATATATATATATATATATATATATATATATATATATATATATATATATATATATATATATATATATATATATATAAATGTTGTGTGAATACCTTTTGCGTAACTCCTTATGTGTGTGAACATACCTACGCTACCTATTATCACGGGAGGTTCAGCATCGTGGATAGTTTTATCCCGATGAACCATTTTGGGGGATTTTAGACTTTTGCCTCAGAACATATAACTTAAGGTTGAGCACTACGTGGTGCGTTAGGTGTGTGTATCCCAAAGAATTTCCAAATTATGTGAATCGTAAATTTATGGTTCGAGAGTGATTACGAACTGGAAGTCCTTTCTTATTACGTGATGTACGAGGACTCGATAGAAGAGTATGCACGCATTATGGGTCTCCACCCAGGGATGCTGTATTCATATATAATACAAGAGTGGTGTATACATATATACATGTGATTTATTATATAGTGCGCGTGCATTAGTAGATATGATAGATGGTGATATCTAAAGTAAACTAAGTATGTGGAAGCTTCATATTTACTTGCTGATTTCTACTATCTAAATGGGTTTAGATATTCGGTAACGTATTGTATGGGCAACACGGGTGGGAACAACGAATTAATAGTCAGGAAGAGAGTTGGTTTAAACTAGTTAGGCGGGGTATCATAACTAGGTTGGCTTAATATAATACATTAGATGTGCACAATAGTAGAAAGGTGAAGATAGTGAGGGCATGTGAAGTTAACATGTATACAATATCTACTCTTACTGCATTTTAAATACTTGCAAATATTTTTCAAATATTCTTGGGCTCTAATCTGTTTCAAATTCATTTTTTGTATAAACCTTTTAGTTGCCTAGCCACAAAGATACCAAGCTTAGGAATCCATTCTTATTTGACGTGCTGCAGCAGTTGTGGACGTTGCAAGACCTCGGTAGTAGACGCTTTCTCTTTTATCAGTTTATTTTCATCATTCATTTATCTTAGTCGGACATGTCTACCATCTTTAGTTTGTGGTTATTTCAGAGCTATTGTATTTCCATTTTATTTCCAGTTGTTGGATTTGGTTTTAATTATGGACTATTGTATGTAGACTTCAGTTTGGAGTGTTTATTTTCGTCACTTTTATTTAGTCAGTTGTTTTATCATTTATTACATTGTTGAATGGTGAATATGTTTTAGTAGTTTAAAAGTATTGAATGTGAATAAAAAAGATTAAAATTTTGACACCATGCCATTAGGATACTAATAACATAATCATGTTTCAACAGTGATGCTGAGAATGAAACCATTAATGATTTCTACTTAATTTAATAATGGACTGATCACCGGCGGATTGTCACAGATGGTATAAGAGCATCAGGTTCTAGTGTCCTTAGGATCTGTACGGACTTGTGACGTTTCCAGCATAGTGTTCTTTGATATAGAGCCCTACTATTAGGATTATTTCATTTAGGGTTACGCATTTACGTCTTCAGCTATTTTAAGATATATTGAACTGTGGACTTATAAAAATTCTCTTTCGTTTCAGATGCCACCTAGAAGTGAACCACGAGACACCATAGATGCACAGCCCAAGCCACAGCCAGCTCAGTCGTAGTGAACTATGAATGATGTTGAGGTCGTCGCTATTATTGTACAGGATATTATCACAACTTTGATCACATTTTCTCAGCAGGCATGACAGGTGCGACCTCAGCGACATGTTGTGTCTCCAGACTAAAAACACTCGCTTCCTTCTACCTGATAGTGATCCAGAGATGCCTTTCAAAAGTTTCATCCTCCCGAGTTTCAGGGAAGCTCAGATGTCTTTGTTGCTTGTCAATGGAAGAAGGACATCCACGGGCATTTATGGATGTACGAGTGCACTGATACACAGAGACAGATACTAGCTAATTTTGAGATAGTGGGGGTAGCCATGCAGTGGTGGGAGTTACCGTTTAAGAGAGTGATATCATGCTTATTCATGAGTTCTGGGAGCGGTTCGACTGCGAGTACTTTTCATCTTCCATTCAGATAGAGATGAGGGAATATGAGGAAGAATTCACTTAGCTGGCAAATTTCATACCATATGAGGTGAGCACAGAGAAAAAGAGGGTACAACTCTTTATTGATGGTCTTAGTTGGATAATTCGACAACATTTCTTGGGTAATCCCACTCTGAAGATGTATACAGATGTTGTGAATGCCACTTTACTACATTGTCAGGATCATCGATTCCATGTGAAAGGAATCAAGCATGCAGGAGAGTCCATTAGGGGGTAGCAGTGCTAGTGGGGCACAATTGACTCAGTCGAGATAGGGTGAGCAGGGTTCTCCGCATGGGGATTCTGTTAAGCATTTTTTATCAAGAGATATCAGGTAGGAGAAGGGTGAATTTAAGCGTGGCCATTCGCGTCAGCAGGGCCAACAGGGCCTACAACATTTTTAATAGGGCTTATAAGGCCAAGGGAGAGGTGGTACTGGCCAGCAAGGCCGAGGCCAATAAGTCTAAAGAGGGGGAAATTTCACTATTAGATGCTTCACATGTGGCAAGAATGGACACAAACGACAGGATTGCCCTGATAGAGGCAGGGTTTCGCAGCAGCCGGGTGCTTACCAGGAGCCCCAGAGGCCTATATTTCTCTCCTCCCTTCCAGTACCAACACCAGCACCAGCACGAGGCACCAACACCAGCACTGCCTGCCATACCAGTCATCCCAGCAACCCTACCACAGCAGGAGCAGTTACAGTACGGACGTGTGTACAACGTCCACCAGGTTGCAGTTCTATAGGTTCCACCCACAGTTGAGGGTACGTTTCTTATACATGGGACTTAAGGGTGTATCTTATTTTACACTAGGGATTCACACTTGTAGGTCCCCAAAATATAACTTTCAACAAAAACTTTTGCATGAGCAGAATTAAGTTAAGGATGAATGCAAACCAACTTTATCTTTTTATAAAAACTCTTTTTCAATTTTATCAAACCAAGTTGTGACACAAATAAACTTAACCATATTTTATCTTGTTTAACCCTAAGCATTCAACTAATGTTTAAATCAAGTAAAATAAAGTAAAGAAATACTGACAACGCTGATGTACGAGGAAAAACCTAATTGGGAAAAAACCTTGGACGACCCAGGCCAGATAATCACTATAATAATAGAATTACAAAGTCAGACGGTAGTCTTATACAATGACTCGATCCACCCATTACACTTGATGCTCCTCTAATCTTCTACCATTCTTCACAGTGCCCACCCAGAAAGTTACCTTCTTTTACGATGCTCGTCCACAACACGTGCCTCAACGAGTGTCTTAGTGTCCACCGATATGGCATGTATCGTCTACGATGTCGAAATTGGTATCCGCCGAATCGTCACTGCAAAACAAGCAATGTATCTTCAGTAGAACCTCAAACTTGGTGCCAACAAGATCACAAGAACATATGATAATGAAAATCTTGGATCTTGAAATTCTAAGGATGTTTTATTATGAAAACACTTAGAAAACTTTGTGCAGAAACCTTTCTGTATCGTAAACTATTTTTTGCACTGCACACCCTTCGAGAAAACTGACCACGCCTATTTGTAATCATTTTAAGGTAGTGGAGGAATCTCCTTCGAGAGAGATACTGCGTCGTTCGAATACAACCGAACTCGTTCAAATGACAGTGCTTGTCGTTTAGACGACGTCGCACGGATTTAGAGTTTTGATGCATCCAACTTTAAAAATAAATTTTTACTTAAAACCAACTCTTATCTAACTCTAATCCGTCCTCATTAGCTCTAAACAAAGTGTAAACATTTAAAAGCATTTTCTTTTAAAAATAACATCCTTATTTTTGCAAAATAAAATTTCGAGTTTCATTAACATTATGCATTCATACCTAAGTTATCTCAGAATGCAATTAAACCTTGAAGACGAGAAATTACACCAATTAAACTTCTGCATTTTTAATTCCTTGTAGCTTTGCCGCAACCTCTTCAATTAATCTTCGACAAGTCACAGTCTCGTAGTGATCGGACAATAAAAATCTACCTATGACTCAAACGTGTTTTGTTTCGAGAATAAGTCAAAACTACATTAAGACTCAATTAGAAATTTGGTCCTTACAAATCTCCCCCTTTAACTATTTTGGGGCAAAACCAACAGTGAAATGCCTAAGCTGGGCCATCAAGCTGTATGACGCCTAAATCCCATCCCATAAAACCCAAAATGAAAAATACTTCATCAGTATACGATAAGACTATTAAACAATGGACCAACAAGCATGAAACTGTCTCGTATGTCTGAATGTGATGTAGACTTGAATTCTCGAATCTTTTTAAGCATACATACACACATAAAACATACAAATACCCAGTGAAGTATGGAGGAACAAATGATATAAATCAATATGAAAACTCAAATAAAAATAAATCTAAATAAAACTCATCTCACACAAATACTCCCCCCACATCACAGATATCTCTCCCCCATTTTTGTCTCGAATAGACAATTCGGTGAAAAGATCAACAAATCTTGCATGTGATATACCAATCTGATTACGTGAACTCATATTATTCTAGATACACATGCAAGAACTAGCTAAATAAGCAATATCAAATCAGTAGCTAGTAAACAATGAATCACATACAAAAATATCAGTCTAAGAAGGTGTGATAAAAGAACCAATGCAGCAAAATATGTAATATATCAAAAAATACTGAATACATAGAAACCCAGTACCAAAATATGAATCAAAATGCGGTAGGGTATTGAAATAGACATCAACTAGAAAAAGTTAAACTGATCAAACAGGATGTCGTTCGAACGAGCCAGGGATGTCATTTGAACGAGAAGCGACATCGCTCGAATGAAACTGTATGTCGTTAGAATGACATAATCAAACATTCACAGTCTCCCCAGAAAATTAAACAGTGTTGCCCAGTGAAGAAATATCATGAGAAATATAACTGGAAGGGGATCAAAACTGCGAAACAGTAGCAAAACTAAGAAAAATCAAAACAAACAAATATGAGTAACATGCTAATATAGTATCGATGTGCCTAAACATGACACAGAATGTATGTGTGTGAAATAAAACAAATGAATCACAATTATAACACATCAAAACGATCAAGAATGTCTAATCAATAACAATCTATCATCAAACTTTATCATAGCCATATGTGATAATTAAATAATGAGCTTAATGAACTAAACAAACATCATGCACATGAATTCGAAATTTCAACGATTCTACAAATAATAGCGTCATGGCACGAATTTTCAACCATAGGAATCTTTGTGCAAACCCGTTTAAATTTTTTAATCCATTCAAACTCCCTCAAATATATATCGTATTTTCTTTTGAATGAATTAAACTAATTTGGCCCCTTTTTGGCATATAATTCTTTTTATTGCCTTATGATTTTTTCGGGCTCTTTTAAATGGTGACTTTTACGATGAGACAATTTTACACTCTCGCAGCCCTTTCTCGTACACTCATCATATTTCCAATGAAGATTAAAATGCTCACAGGTAAACGGTCATTACGTGCACACTTCCTCCATAAGTCTACTTACGCATAGATGACAAAATTGAGATAAGAACATCTCACCAAACTCAAATTTGCAAGAGCAGTCAAACATTCATATAAACTCATGCATGTATGCAAAGATGGCATATATACAAAGTCGAATCAAAATGCATATCAACTTCGAAACATCTCCCTAATACAATGGTTAAGATCAATCGAAGCATCAATAATAATGACCAAATGTCCTAGCCACATGGATAATGGAAGGAAAGGGGGTCCAAGCACACCAATATGTCACATCAAAAATGTTAACTCAAGACATACAAAAAAACAAAATCGAAAATCTTTTTGGCTTTTTCAAAATATTTTGACTCAAATAAAAGCAAAATCTTTTTGTGTTTTCTCAAAAAATTTCAAAACCAAAACCATTTTTGTATTTTTCAAATAAGATGCAATAAATGAAAAAATATAATACAAATGGATAAACATGGTAATACACTCAACCGTTAGATTTAGCAAGGGAAGAATCAAGCGTAACCAAATGAGAATCATTAAGTTTTATTCCTAAAGCTACCAGATTCGACTTCCTAACCCAAGTAGGTGTGTAACAATGCTTGGGGTTGGGGGGAATCGGGGAAACTTTATTCCTAAACTTCTTAAAGTTATGAGGAACATTACTATGGTCATAGAAAAACTTTCTCAGGTGACCTTTACTACCACAAAACGTGCAAGTGTAGTGATGGTATGGAAAGTGACCTACATGTGGACCTTTTCTAACATTCCTATATGGCTCTCTCACACATGCGGGGGGAATGATGACAACACGATCATCAACGCCAATGCCTACCCTATCTCTCTTAATTTGGACTGTGCCTAGCATCCTATACAACTTCTCACTTCTAGCCTCCAATTCAAACTTAACTCTAGACGAGTCTTTCAAATTATCCTCTAACTCCTTAATCCTAGACTCAAGCACACGCCTAGACTCCTCAAACTCGAGGACCTCCTTTTTCAAAGCCTCCGTCAAACCTCTAAGGGTGTCTCTCTCTTTCTCGACGTACGTTAGCTTCTCCCTAAACTTCTTCTCCCGTGCCCTAAGATCCTCAATTAACGCATCATTATTTTCTAGGCACGCTCTTTCAATTTAGCTTGCAATTTCGAGTTAGCCTTTTTCACCTTCACCGTCTCCTCAAACAACTCTCAAAATGCAACTTTCAACTGTCCCACGTCGATCTCCTCATACTCGATCTCATCACCCTCACCTTCCCGGGAATCACTCTTAACAGCCTCGGAAGTGTCATGAACATGAGTATCCTCATTGGAAGATATAGAATCGTTGCTCACATGACATGCCATAAACGCAACAAAGTTACACTCAATGGGGGAATCCTCTCCCTCTTCCGGTTCACTATCACTTAAGGTGGCATTATATGTAATTGGTTGCTTGCCCTGTTTTTTAAGTGTAATAGGGAAATCAACTACTTTGTGTCCATACCCCTCACACTCGAAACACCTATCAGACTCATCTCTCTTAGGTTTCTCACTCTTATCCTTAGGTGTGGAGTCTCCCTTGTTCTTGAATTTCTCAAACTTTTTGGCATCTTTTGATTGCTTATGAATTTGAAGAAACTTCTTGAATTTTCTTGCCAACAAGATGACATCCTCAAAGTCGAAATCGAAGTCATCATTCGAAACTTTAGTTTCCTCGTTTTGGGCTTTCAAATCAATGCCCTTTTCGTTCTTAGGCACTTGCTTGGAGGTAAACATATCGAGTTCATAGGTTTGTAAGTCACCAACGACCTCTTCTAGTTTCGACGAGTTAAGCATACCAAGGGAATTCATAACGGTCACTTTTGCATCAAACCTACTTGGTAATGATCTCAAAATTTTCTTAATCACTTGGTTATCAAGAATCTTCTCATATAGGTTAAACGCCATGTTAATAATAGTGGGCAACCTAATGTAAAACTCATTAAATGTTTCACTCTCTAACATCTTAATCATCTCAAACTGTGTAATGAGATTTTGCAACTTAGACGCCTTAACCATGCTTGTGTCCTCGTGAGTGAGTGCTAGTGTATCCAAAGCTTCTTTCGAAGTTTCATAAGTCATGATACGATTATACTCTTTAGGTGTAACATGTGAGGAAATAATGTGCAGACCTTTAGAGTTATATTGTGCAGGCTTATTTTCAGTCTCAGTCCATGAATCAACGGGTTTCAAACTAGTGACCACACCCTCTCATGTGATAGGTGGTGACCAACCCTTTTCAATAGATAACCAAACATGCTCATCAATGGATTTTAAAGCATTTTTCATTCACATTTTCCAATAAGCATAATTAGTGTCATAAAAAATACGAGTGCGAAAACTACCATAATTTTCAAAATTCATCCTTAAAACAAAAAAGGGATCAAACAGAATAAAAAAATGTATTTCTAGCTCTGATACCAATATGTGGGTCCCCAAAATATAACTTTCAACGAAAACTTTTGCTTGAGTAGAATTAAGTTAAGGATGAATGCAAATCAACTTTCTATTTTTGAAAAACTCTTTTTTCAATTTTATCAAACCAAGTTGTAACAAAAATTAACTTAACCAGATTTTATCTTGTTTGACCCTAAGCATGCAACTAGTGATTAAAGCAAGTAAAATAAAGTAAAGGAATACTCACAACGTCGATGTATGAGAAAAAACCCAATTGAGAAAAACCTCGGATGGTCCAGGCCAGACAATCACTATGGAAATGGTATTAGAAAGTCTTACGGTAGCCTTATACAATGACTTGATCCACCCACGAGACTTGACGCTCCTCTGATCTTCTACCAATCTTCACAGTGCCCACGTAGAATGTAACCTTCTTGTACGATGCTCGTCCACAACACGCGCCTCCACGAGTGTCTCGGTATCCATCGATATGGTCTATATCGTCTACGATGTCAAAAATGGTATCCACCGAATCTTCACCACAAAACCAGTAATGTATCTTCAATAAAACCTCAAACTTGGTGCCAACAAGATCACAAGAACATATGATAATGAAAAGTTTGGATCTTAAAACTCTAAGGATGTTTTATTGTGAAAACACTTAGAAAACTGTGTGCAGAAACCTTTCTGTATCGTAATCTATTTTTCACAGTACACACCCATCGAGAAAACTGACCACGCCTATTTATAATTATTTTAAGGCGGTGGAGGAATCTCGTTCAAGCGAGATACTGCATCATTCGAACGACAACAACACTCATTCGAACGACAGTGGTTGTCGTTTGAACGACGTCACCTGAATTTAGAGTTTTGATGCATCCAACTTTAAAAATAGAGTTTTACTTAAAAACCAACTCTTATCCAACTCTAATCCGTTTTCATCATCTCTAAACAAAGTGTAAACATTTAAAAACATTTTCTTTTAAAAATAACATCCTTATTTTTGCAAAATAAAATTCCAAGTTTCATTAACATTATGCATTCATACCTGAGTGATCTCGAAATGCAGTTAAACCTTGAAGATGAGAAATTGTACCAATTAAACTTCTGCATGATTAATTCCTTGTATCTTTGTCGCAATGTCTTCAATTAATCTTTGACAAGTCATAGTCTCATAGTGACCGAACAATAAAAATCTACATATGACTCAAACGTGTTTTGTTCCGAGAATAAGTCAAAACTACATTAAGACTTAATTGGAATTTGGTACTTACAACACTCTTTTATAGTCACTAGATTTGCACAAGCCACAAGGTCATTAGACACAACTGATAGTACAATCACGTGAGTAGACTCACCATTGGGTAGCGGGACACTTATCTTCTTTATTTATCGGGGCATGAGTATAGACATAGGGATATTTATTTTTCTTACCGATATGCTCGTGTTAGATATGTTGGAGTATGACGCCATTATTGGCATGGATTGGCTAGCAGCGTATAGAGCCATGATGGATTGTTATAGTAAGAGAATCGTGTTTGCGATTTCAGGCCAAGAGATGTTCTTAGTGGGGGAGGATCATCGACTAACTTATACTATATAGAGGAGGAGACCTCTAAGGGGTAGCGATCTCCCTAGATTCGATTCTAGTTGTATATGAGTTAGCTGACATATTTTAGGAGACATCGGGATTACTGTCTAGCTGAGAGATATAGTTTGTTATTGATTTAGCATCGGGCACTCGGCCGATAGCTTGTACGCCTTATCGTACGGCTCTATGAAAATGAGGGAGCTACGGAATCAGATCGAGCAACTTATGGGATAAGATTTTATCCGTAGGTGCACTTCACCTTGGGGTGACCCAGTGTTGTTTTTTAAGAAGAGAGATAGATCTCTACGCATATGTGTGGATTACCGGGAGTTGAATAAAGTCATAATACAACATAAATATCCGTTGCCTTAAATCGATGACTTATTCGACTAGTTAAGCAGATCCGCCTACTTCTCTAGGATATATTTGAGATTAGCGTACCACCAGTTGTGCATCCGATAGCAAGATGTATCTAAGACTGCCTTTCTGACGAGATAGGGGTCTTATGAGTTTCAAGTTATGCCATTTGGGTTGACCAATGCACCAGCGGTGTTTATGGACTTGATGAATAGGGTGTTTAGGGAGTTCTTGGATCAGTTTGTCATTGTCTTTAATAATGACAATCTAATTTATTCTCGAACTGAGGAGGAGCACGCAGAGAATCTTCATAGGGTTTTGCATACATTGTGCAAGCATCAATTGTATGATAAGTTTGAGAAATGTAGATTTTGGCTGCATGAGGTAGAGTTCTTGGGTCATACGATACCTGGCAGGAGGATATAAGTAGATTCGAGTAAGGTATCAGCGGTGAGGGAGTGGGGATAGCCCATGACACCGATGGAGGTGCACAGTTTCTTGGGGTTAGTCAGGTACTACTAATGATTTATTTGGGGGCTTTTGAAGATTGTTGGTCCATTGACCATCTTGACTTGCAAAGGGGTATCATTTTTCTGGGATGACACTTATCAATTCACTTTCGATGAGCTAAAGGATAAGTTTACTTAAGCACCAGTTCTCACACTGCCCAGGACAAGAGTGCAGTATCTTATTTTTATTGATGCGTCTCGATGGGGACTTGGGGTTATGCTACGGTAGGAGGACTATGATCTAGGTTATGTTTATCGTAAGCTTAAGCCTCATGAGATGAATTACCAACCCACGACTTGGAGTTATCAACAATCGTATTTGCACTATAGATTTAGAGGCATTACCTTCCGGGGGAGAGGCTTTGTCTATTCACAAATCATAAGTCACTACAGTATTTGTTCACTCAAAGAGAGCTGAATATGCGTCAGCGTAGGTGGATGGAATTTTTGAAGGATTATCTGTTTGAAATCTAATACCATCCGGGGAAGGCTAATGTTGTGGCAGACGCATTGAGACGTAGGCCAGTAGGGGATGTGGCAGAAGTTTAGAAGGCAAAATGTAAGGATCTTGGAAACCAGGATTCAATTTGTAGATCATTCGTGTCGATTACGACCGTCACCCCCTCCCCCCCCCCCCCCCCCACACACACACAGTTATCACGCGGGTTGTACAGGCCCAGGCAACGGATTTATTTTTTAGGACCGAATTTGACAGCTTTTAGTCGAGGGAGCAGAGTCTTACTTCATGAGTTTCGAGGGAGGCTTACGCTTCAACGAGAAATTAATTATTCCATAGGGGGAGGACTTGCGACACGTAGTGATGGAAAAGTCGCATGGGTCACCATTTGTAATACATCCTGGAGGGGATAAGATGTACCAAGATATGAGATGACAGTATTGGTGGAGTGGAATGAAGAAAGACATTACAGAGTTTATCTCTAAGTCTACCACTTGTCAGTTAATGAATGTGGACCATCAGAAATCAGCAGGGGTTCTGCAGCCGTTAGAGATTCCAATGTAAAATAGGAGAGAATTTTCATGGATTTTATCACTTGGTTTCCTATATCTTAGAGGGGTTATAATTCCATTTTGGTGATAATGATTCGATTGAATAAGGTGACCCATTTTTTACCAGTCCAGACGTACTATACCACAGGACAGTATGCCCACATCTTCACCGCTGAGACAGTGAGACTACATGGGGTGACACTCGATATTGTGTATGATCGGGACAAGATCATCATGTCTCATTTTTAGGATATTTTTCAGGAGGCTATGGTAGAGAGTTACGATTCAGTATAGCCTATCACCCACAGATGGATGGGCAGACAGGGAGGACGAATCAGATGTTAGAAAATATGTTGCGGATGTGTATCCTTGACTTTAACAGAGGTTGGGAGAAGTATCTTCCACTGGTGGAGTTTGCGTATAATAACTCCTATCATTTTACGATTGGCATGGTACCATTTGAGGGGTTGTATAGTAGACCTTGTCATTTTCCGACTTGTTGGTTAGAGGTGGGGGACAATAATCTTCTCGAACAAGAGTTAATTCGGGATACTTCGACCAAGATTGAGCTGATTCGGAGTCGTATACAGATATCTCAGGATACATAAAAGAGTTATGCCGATGCCAAGAGGTTCTTCCTAGAGTTTAATATGGGGGACCAAGTATTACTACGTCTATCTCTTATGAAGGGAATAATGAGGTTTGGGAAGAAAGGGAAGTTAGCACTAAGGTATGTGGGGCCATTCCCTATCATCAAGAAGATTGGGCCAGTTGCATATAGACACGAATTATCGGAGCACTTGCATCCGATTCATGTCTATTCCACATTTCTTTGCTGAGGCGATATCTCCGAGATGAGTTGGCTTGACTCACATTGCATTGGAGGAGATTGATTTACATCCCAATATTTCATACGAGGAGAGGAAAGTTGCTATTCTAGACCACAGTGAGAGGAGGCTGAGGTTGAAGGTAGTTCCACTTGTTTGTATTCAGTGGGGGCACCATAATGCTGACAAGTCTACTTAGGAACGTGAGGATGAGATGTGCAAAACATATCTAGCATTATTTATACCAAGTATTTTTTTTCTAAATTTCGAGCGAAATTCTATTAATAGGGGGAAGTATGTAACACCCCAGAATTTTAATGATTTTTATATTGGGATTACCTAAATTAAAATGGAAATTAATAGGAAATTGATCCGGATTAAAATAAATATTAATTAACAAGACAAAGGTTAATATTTATTTGTATGAATTATATTGAATATTACGCAGTGAACGAGTAATAAATTAGTAAGAACGCAATATGATTGGCGTGAGTGAGAAATACGACATTTACGTTAATTTAGTCGAGACGCGGTCGAGATAGTAAAAAAAGTGTACTCGGAGGTTTGGATCGAGACCCGGTGCATTTTTAGGTCAAAACGTCACCCCTAATTGGTATTTTGATCTTTTGGATTTTTAGAGTAAAGGGACGAACGAATTTAATGGGGCAATATCAACATGTGGGTTGAGGGTTCTAGGGTTAGCAGTTAGAAAAACTAAGAGAGGACATTGGAGGAGGTAGGTGAAGGATTCTAAGGCTCCGCACACCACTTTTTCACCACCACCACCACCACCACCGGAGATTATCTTGGAAGGAGAGTAAGACAACTCCACCATTTTTTCTGCACAAATTAGACCTACAAACTCTAGGCAAGTGTTTATCTTGAAAATTTTAAGTATATATACTATGCATATTAGTGTAGGATTGAATATTTCATGAATAAATGATTATTAGTTTTAGATTGGAGATTTAATTCATGTTCTTGGGTAGAAATCATGATAGATATAATTCACTCATGTATGCAACACGAATCTGATAATTTAGTAACATGAGAATGTGGAGGAATCTGGGTTTATTGATGTTCTTGAGCAAAGAAAGAATAATTTGGTGTTTTGGGATTAAAGTGTAGGATTGATCCGGTTTAAATGATTCCCTTTGATGATTTAATGATTTGGCTACGTTAAAAATCGTTTATATATGTTCTATAGGGTCTGGTATACTTGGTTGGGAGTTTGGGACTGTATAATGAAGGTTCATGAAAATCGAAGAAGTTAAATGAAGGAGATGACCTGTAGCATTTCGAATCGATTCGACTCAGAAAGAGAATCGATTCGTTCAGCGAATCGATTTGACCTCTTCACCAAATCGATTCGGCTGCCTATATTTGACCAATTTTGTCATTTTATTTCCTAAATCCACAAATAAATTACGGGGAAACATTTGGAACATTATTAAACATTAATTAGGGAGATAGTAATTTCAGTAAGTATACAGTAGGGTTGAGGTTTCCCCAATTGAGCATACGGTAGGAATTAATGGGAATATTTTGATATTTAATTGTAAGGACATAAATTTCTAATTGCGTCCCTGTATTGTTTTGACTTAATTTTGTGAACAAAACTGTGTTTGTAATCTGTCATAGGGAGAATTTTATTTTGTCACGATCCCACTTGGTCTATGACGTATTGAAGAGATTGAAGACGTAGCGACAAAGATTCAAAGAAATAATCATGCCGATGTTTATTTGGTTCAAGTTTACTCGTCTTTTAAGTTAATTTCATTCCGAGATCACTCAGGTATGAATGCGTATAATTAATGGTGCTCGAAATTATTTTGTAAAAGATAAGGATGTAATTTTTATAAAGAAAAATGTTTTTAAATGTGTTAAAAGTGTTTTCATGGTTTAAACTTCGTTTTATGATGATAAGCTCGAAATAGAGTTTGACAAATTTGAATCTCTTTGTTAAGAGACGTTTTTATCAGAAAGTCAAAGAAAGTCAAACTTTCGCGAGGTCGCTCGAACGACATTGGATCTCGTTCGAACGAGATACAATGTCGCGCGAACGATATGCTTAAGTCGTTCGAACAACACATTTTTTGAGGTAGCGTTTAAATCCTATTTAAACAGAGTTTGCATCATAATTTCGTAAGTGTGCTTTCTGGTTAAAAGTTTTACGAACTAGAACCTTGTTTGCACATGTTTTCTAAGGTTTACAAAGCATAAACACATCCTTAGAGTTTGCAAAGATCCGAGCTATCATTCTTATATGTTTATGTGATCTTGCTGCACCAAAGTTGTTTGTTCTACACATTGAACACAAAGGGTTTTGCGGTGAAGAAGTGACGGACATTGTGTTCGACATCGTAGACGTATCAAAGCCATATCGGTGGACACCGAGACATACGTGGACGCGTGTGTTGTGGACAGAGATCGTAGAAGACGGAATTTCTGCGTGGGCACTATTGAAGAACGGTTGAAGATCAGAAGGAGCATCAAGACCCGTGGGGATCGAATCTTAGTGTAAGGGTAATATGTCTTTGTAAAACCATTGTTCATAGTGATTGTCTGGCTTGGGTCGTCCGAGGTTTTTTTCTCGTTTTGGGTTTTTTCCTCGTACATCCGGCGTTGTGAGTATTATTTACTTTACTTTACTTGCTTTAATCACTAGATGCATGATTAGGATTAATCAAGATAAAATTGGTTTAAAGCGAGAATTGGGATTTCACAACTTGGTTTGGTGCATAATTAAAAGTTGGATCTTTTTCGAAGAAAAATTAGTTTTGTTGAAAACACACATATCGGGCCACACACGTTTCCACATTAATAAATTCACGAGAATTAGAACAGGTCACGGAGAGCATGAGTGAACCTGAGACCAGACCAGTAGTGTAGTGATGTTATGCCTACCGAAATAATTTAGAGGCTAATTAGGACCCTTCGAGTAGTTGGAAAAACTCGAGAATATGCGATGAGAAGTATAATGGTAAAGTGATAATACATAGGATACTCGAGAGTTATATACTATGTACGGTATATATTATAGGTTACGTGTATACCTATAATGATGATATATTTATATATAGGTTGTGTGAATAACTATTGTGTGGCTCCTTATGTGTGTGAACATACTTACGCTACCTGCTATCACGGGAGATTTCGCGTCATGGACAGTCTTATCCTGATGATCCATTTGGGGGAATTTTAGACTTGTGCCTCAGAACATAAAACATAGAGTTGAGCACTACTTGTGTGTATGATAGTGTGACCGGTCATTTGGGTGCATAGCCCAAAGGCTTAGAACTATTTTCTCCTCCAAATTGTGTGAATCATAAATTTATGGTTAGAGTGTGATTCCGAACCGGAAGTCCTTTACTTAGTACGTGATGTACCAGGACTCAATAGCAAGATATGCATGCATTGCGAGTCTCCACCCAGGCATGACGTATTCGTATATAATACAAGTGTGGTGTATACATATATATGATTTATTCTATTGTGTGTGGGCATTAGTAGATAATATAGATGGTGATATCTAAAGTAAACTAAGTATGTGGAAACTTACTACTTACTTGGTGATTTTGACTGTCTAAATGGGTTTGTATTTTCGGTAACGTATTGTATGGGCAATATGGGTGGGCACAACGAGTTAATAGGCAGGGAAAGAATTGGTTCAAACTAGCTAGGCGGAGTAGCATAACTAGGTTTGTTTAAAAGCATACGTTAGGAGTGCACAATAGTTGAGAGGTGAGGATCTCAAGCGAGGGCACGTGAAGTTAAATTGTATATAATATTGACTTTTACTTCATTTTAAATACTTGTAAACATTTTTCAAATGTTCTTGGGCTCTTACCCATTTTAAATCCATTTTTTATAAAATACTTTTAGGTGCCGAGCCACAAGGACACTAAGCTTAGAAGTCCATTCTTATTTGACGTTCTGCAGCTACTATGGATGTTATAGGACCTCGGTAGTAGACGCTTCCACTTTTATCAGTTCATTTCCATCATTCAGTTATCTCAGTCGGGCATGTCATCCATCTTTGGTTTGTGGTTATTTTAGAGCTACTCTTTTTCTATTTTATTTCCAATTGTTGGATTTGGTTTTAATTATGGACTATTGTATATGGACTTCACTCTGGAGTGTTTATTTTTGTCACTTTTATTTATTCAGTTATTTTATCATATATTACGTTGTTTATTAGAAAGGTGAATGTGTTTTAGTAGTTTAATAGTGATGAATGTTAATAAAAAGATTAAAATTTTGGCACTCGGCCATTAGGGTATTAGTAACATAATCATGTTTCGACAGTGATGCTAAGAATGAAACCATTAATGATTCTTGTTTAATTTAATAATGGACTGATCACCCAGGATTAGAATAGGCGGGGTGTCATAAATATCTAGCATGATTTCATGATTTTTAGAAGAAATATTTGACCATATTCATGTTATTTATGGGAAAACATGTTAAAGGTTTTGATTCCGGAATTAGTATTTTGAAATATGATTTGTTGGGATAATATAAGAGAATGATATCTGGGTTTTTGAAGAACTTGTTTGAAATATGAGACTAGGGTTTGCATGAATTAATTAGAGAATTTAATCTTGTAAATCATGGAATTAAGTGATGTTTTGATAATGAAAATTCATTGGGAACTGCTCCTATACTTTAATTAGATGTTGGGTTAAATTATATGAGAGTTTTAACATGAATCATGGAAGTTGTGTTGAAGAAAAATGGTGAAAAACGTAACAGCGTATTGGAGAAGATGACCTGCCACTTTTCGAATCGATTCGGCCTTTGGGCGAATCGCTTCGATTTGCCCAGATTTGTGAAATTTTTGCTTTTAAACCCAGAACGTATGAATAATTAACAGAGAGACTTTTAGGACATCCCTAAATGACAAAGAGGATTATATTGAAAGTCAGTAGGCCTATGGTGGGGATTAGGTTTACATAAATTGAGATGAGATAAGGCTAGGGAGAATCGGGCACGTATCCATAGTTATTGAACGTACGGGGTTTGAAAAGGGTCATAGAGGGATGAGTGAACCTATAACTTCAACCAGCATAGTAGGAGTGAAATAGCTACTGATATTAATTCAAGGGTGACTAGGACACTTAGGGTAGTGAGCGCTACTAAAAAATATGCTATTTGAGGTCATAATGGTAATTAAGGATACTTTGAGTATGCAAGAGATATATACGATGTAAGGGTTGACATAATTGGGTTGTATGTATACTACTGAATAAATATGTATATAGGTTGTGTGGATACCTATGATTATGATTTGTTTATGTGCATGAACATACCTACGCAACCTGATATTCGGAGATTTCCGCGCAGAGGGCGATCTCACCTTGACGATTTTAGTGAGGTATGGATTTGTGCCCCAAAACATGGAACTTAGGGAGGCTCACTATGTGTGTGTATTAGTGGAACCAGCATGTCGTTTGGGTACGTTAGGTATGTGCATATCCCAAAGTCTTAGAACTATGTTCGCCTCCATTGTGTGTTGATTAATTTTGGGTTCAAGGAGACATGCTGCACAATTAGTCCTTGATTTAGTACGGGAGGTACATGGACTTGATAGCAGAGTATTCCAGCATCACGAGGGGACATTTCAGGGATGCTATAGTTGTATGTATTGTATGTGTGATAAATATATACATGTGGAGTATATCTACTTATGTGTAGTAGTAGTAGTAGAACTGATATACTGTGTGTATCTAAAAGTAATTTAAGTAGAGAAACTTAAATAATTGATTGAAAAAATAATACGTGGGAATTATTAATTATTGATATTGTGGTAGCTAGTCGTATATGCCATACGATAGAGTTAAACCTTTTGAGGTTAGTAAGATACTTTATCTAGTTGGGCTGGGTAACATAGCTAGGTAGGATACGTTAGGCGTGCACATTAGTTAAGAGGTGAGGAGCTTAAAGGAGTGTATGTTGAACTAACATATGTACCTAATAAATGATTTATACTGTGATTTAAACACTTGAAAAATATATATAAACTGTTTTATTGGGCTCTAACCCATGTCAAAATATATTCAAAACCTTTTAGGTGCCCATCCACAGGGATGCCCGACTTGATGATTATATTCAGGGATGCGTAGCTGCAGCATTTGTGGAGGTTTACATGAGTTGCTTTAGATGATTCAACTTATCCATCTCTAGATAGGGATTCTTCAGTATCTCATTTGGGCGTGTTTCCCTTCAGACTATTTATTTCTCTAATTTATTTATCAGACTGTATTTAGATCCATCTTTATTTTGTTAGACTTATATTTGGATTGTTTGGGAACCGATGATTTATTCGGTCTCATTTATTTATGTATCCGTCGTGTGATTTCTCATCTTATATTTGTGTGGATGGTTTAATTAATTTATTTTATTTCCTCATGTTGTTATAATAATGAAAGATAAATTTTAGCACTGATTTAATTTAACATAGGTGATTAGTAATTAAAAACAAAATTTACAGTGATGCTAAGAATGAACCAAATGAGATTCTTGTTTGTTTTAATGAAGGACTAATCATCCATGGTTAGATTAGGCGGGATGTCAGAATTAATTTCCCATTTGGTTTTAAACATTAAAAACACCATCAAACATTTAAAAAAATAACTCATGTGGTGCAAAAGAGCCATAAAAAGAATATATATTAATAAAAGGAAACTATCTTTAATAAATCATCTTGAGAATTATTAAATAAAAAAAGAAAATGGTTTCATAATAAAAATTATAGAAATCCATAGTGGAGACACCACCCCACCTTTCATTGATTCCATGTTTTTTTACAAGTTGCATTCTATATGATGTATCACTACACCAAAAAGGCTAAATTGTCACCTTTGGGCCGACCAACCTTGTCATGGTCATTGAGCGTGACAAAAACAACACGCATTTTTTATCACGGTCAATGACTATGACAAGTATGTGACAATGGTTTGCCACGGTCATTGACTGTGACAACTCCGCAACAAGTATAGTTGTACCGGACTTGTCACGATCAAAGACCTCGACAGTTCCGTGGCAACTCTTTTAACTAAAAACCTTAGACCTCTCTTTTTCCCACCGTTTTTCTTTCCATACTCTCTCTCTCTCTCTCTCTCTCTCTCTCTCTCTCTCACGCGCGCGCGCGCGCGCACACACACACAACTGCTTTCTCTCCCCCCCCCCATTTTCAGGTACATTTTTTTTCTTTCTCTCTCTCTTTCGTTTGTGTGTGTATGTGTGTGTGTGAAGGGCTGCATGTGTGTGTGTTTATGTATATATATGTGTGTGGGTGGGTGTGTAGGTGGGTGGGTGGGGGGGCTATGTGGGTGGGTGGGGGGGCTGTGTGCGTGGGTAAGGGGTGCATGTGTGGGGAGGGGAAGTGGGAGGGGGGACAGTGTACATGTGTGTAAATTAAAATTGAAATTGATATCGTATGTATTGGTATTGGTATAAATTGAAATTGAATTTGCATTGGTATTGATATTGGTATAAGTCGCTATAAATTGATATTGAATTTGAATTGGTATTGGTATAAATTGGTATTAGTATTGGTTTAAATTGAAATTGATATAAATTGGCATTGGTATTGGTATAAATTGAAATTGAAATTGATATAAGTTTTAGTTCTTATGTGTACTTTAAACTAAATGAAACATACTTTGAATTACATAATTAAATGAAATCTCTCGAATTGTGATAAGACATAATTAAATGAAACATACTTTAAATTACATATAGTGCACATTGATACTAGCATTCTAGTTCTTATGCATACGCATTCAATAACCCTTAGACCCGTTCGAGAGCCATTACCCCTGTAATGAGATCTCTCAAATTGTCATGTTTGGACAGTTTGGGACTGCATAGTTTCTGTATAATAATATCCTTAGTGGATTAAACTTGTTACTTTTAGGGGAAGTTTTTCCGTCGTATCTTAATGTTCTTTGGATACATAGTAGATGATGCAATTTTAAGTGTTATTTCAATTGATAAATTGAAATAACACTTACACTTACGAATCTAAGTCGTGTACTCGGAGAACTATGGGGATATGCTGCCGAATTTTCCTAAAATTGGAACAATGTGCATGAGTTGTTAAGTATATATTACAGAAATATGAGATCTTGAATGGGATAGTACCACTCACCCTTTAGAGGATATGGGGGAAATATGCATTAGTATTGTAAATTGAATTTGAAATTAAAATTGAATTTGAATTTGAAATTGAAATTGGTATTTTAAATTTAAATTATTATTAAAAATTGAGATTGTAATTAAAATTGGTATTTGGTTTTTGGTATTGGACCTATTTGATTTTTGGTATTCAATTCTTAAATTAAAATTTGGTTTCTCTCTCTAATTGCAGCAGCGGCCGCCATCTCTCTCTCTCTCTAAACACATTTTGGTATCTCTCTCTCTCTATCTATATATATATATATATATACATCTCTCTCTACACATACACACATGCACATAGAGATTGTTGAATTGTTTGGGATTCTTGAATTGTTGTTAACTGGTGGATTTGAACATTTAGATGGCCATTGAGTTGGTTGGCCCTAGGAATTTCTAATAAAAGACATTATTATTTGCATCGTTGTTTTGAATTCTTGAATTGTTATTGACTGGTGGATTTGAATACTTAGATGGCCATTGAGTTGGTTGACCCTAGGCATTATCTAACATTTAGGGTTGTGATGCGAAATGAAACATAACAATGTGAAAATCGAATATAAATAAGACATAATTAAATGAAACATATTATAAATTGTGAACAACAAGTAATAAGAAATCATGCATTCACGAATATATGATTCTTACCCATAATAAGTAATCATGCATTCAGGAATTCATGAATAAGTAAAAAGTAATCATGAGACGTCAATCTTGTAGTAAATTATTTAATGGGAACTAAATGTTCACACTTTTGTTTATACTAATCCACGAATATACGCTTCTTACCCATAATAGGTGATTGTTTATAATAGCTATGGTGGGATATCTGTGACACCCCGACTAATTAAATACCGGGTAGCTACTCCTTTATTAAATTAAATCAAAATGCCAAGTTGGCTCAGTTAATAGCATCACTGTCGAAAACATTTTATTATTACTAACCACCTAGTATTTAAAAAGTAAGTTGTCAAATTTTAATTAAAGTCTGATTAACATGCAGTAAAAGATTTAAAGCAAGAATAATATCACCATTCACCATAACGAAATACTAGAATAACCATCACATGATATAAATAAATCCGGAGGAAAACTCCTCATAACAAATCCCACAACTGAAATAAGTAACGAAATACTGAATACTGAATTAATACATGCCAAAGTCAGAAAAACTAAAATGGAAATGTCTCTAATAGAATTTGGGCAACATGCCCTACAACTGAGGAATACTGAACATGGAATACAAATGATAGAAGCATCTAAAAGCAAATCCCTGTAACTTCCATAAACAGCTACAGCTCGTCATCGGAATGAGAATCCTATGCGTGGTGTCCTTGTGGCTGGGCACCTAAAATGGTTTTACAAGAAAATAGATTTGAAAGCAAACGGGTCAGAGCCCGAATGTGGAGATATTTTAAAAACCTGCAAGTGCTTTAAAAATATTTAAAACATTAAATGCAAAATACATGTTAGGACGTGCACTCACATGAAATTCTCACCTCTCGTCTAACTGTGCACTCCTAATGTAAGTACCCATCTAAAATGACACAAACCACTAGCTAAGTGACATCATATCTAGCTAGACTGTCATAGGTTCTACCCTTATTACTCGGTTCCCATTAACATTATAACGATCTCAATTAAATAGGGGGCTTAGCGTAAATTCAGGTTCTCATATAAAAGTAATACAACTCGTTATAGATTATCCCTTTTATGTTATTCCATAGTTATACACACAATACCATATGGAAATTCTCATTTTACTAAGTGTATATTTTCCACAACATAAATATACAATATAAGCACCCCGAGACTAAGCTGTGGTGCACACATACTCTGCTATCCATCCCGGTACATCACGTACATAAGGATCACATATTCCGAATCTCTCAGGAATAGTTCACAGATAACAACATCACAAATAATGGAGGCGAACACAGTCACATCACATGGGTCACGCACATACCTGCGCTCCCACGATCAGCAGACTTATTAACATCCCAATAAGTCCTTCTCTGACCTATGTTCATCGAGGTAACCAGTCTAAATCCGGGCAACACAAGGATTAGAGGGCCCTAAGCGAACGCAAACCTCCCGCGATAGCAAGTATGGTAGGTATGTCATACACATAAAATCAATACATATACTAAGTATGCACACGTCTTAGTAATCACCATAATATATTGGTACATATCTCTTCTCGTACTGACATATAATACTACACCATTTATATGTTCCCGGTTAATATAATAAATTAGGCCGTCAACAGCTCACATCGTAATAGACACTCACTTCCTACTTCATATTTTCCCTTAGGTTCAAACTACACTTCTAGGTTTGAGTCCTCATAATATCCCAAACATCCCAAATATATCAATTACTCATCAAGGAAAGGCTATCTCTACCTATACACAAGGTTACGGGGCACTCGGGATCAAAACAGGCTAAAAAGCCTAAACTGTCAACTCGTTCGAAGTCTCGTTCGAACGAGGCTGTTCGAACGAGACTTCGTTCGAACGAACTGAGTCTTCTAACGAGATCTCGTTCGAACGAAGTGGGCTTTCTAATGAAATCTCGTTTGAACGATCTCATCGAATGAACTTCACCCTCGTTAGAAGTCAATGGTCAACTCGTTAGAAGCTCATTCGAATGACCTGGGCAGGTCTTCTAACGAGTGGCCAGTTTCAAGCCCAGAATTCCTTATTTCGTTTTTCACCAATTTCTACACCTCAAATCTCAACCAAAATTCATCCCAACAATGTTTAAAGGTCTCTAATCGATCCTAAACATAGTAAAGTCACATACTAACGTGGTTTAAGGAATTAATTCATCCTAATCATCATTAAATCACAAGTCTCTACAATTTTCCCCAATATTTTTCAAGAACATAAACCCTAGAATTTTAAATCTTCCATTCCCATAATTAGATCCGTTTTTGTATCACATAAATTAGTAATTCTCTTAATTCGATCTTCCAATAACATTTCTACATGCAAACCTATCTCCAAAATTAAACTAACAACTCCAATTTTATGGGTTTTTATTTATCTCTCAATTAATTATGATTATTGAATTGTCTAAGCATGGAAGAAGCATTTACTGCATAAAAATGTAAATTAAACCACTTGCCTTGATTCAATCTCTAATTTTGATGATGATTTGAAGAAGTTCCCTCTCTCTTTCTGCAGAATTCCCTTCTATCTCTCTCTCTCTAAGCTTTCTTCTCCAATGGCTATGGTGGCTAGGGTTTTCTTTGGGAAATTTTGGAAAACCTAATTCTAATAACCTATGTATCCTTTTAGGTTAATATGGGCTGTTAATGGGTTTAGTGGGTCAAATCCTCATGAGATATAGTTTACTAATTTTCGTCACTTTTAATTCTCAAAAATGCAAAATTACCAAACTACCCCTATATGTTGCCGGTATGGCCTAAAAATACCCCGGGACCCAAACTAAACCCCCGGC
Source organism: Sambucus nigra (assembly GCA_949130495.1). NCBI lineage: Eukaryota > Viridiplantae > Streptophyta > Magnoliopsida > Dipsacales > Adoxaceae > Sambucus > Sambucus nigra. The sequence goes on from OX422222.1 coordinate 315,013,353, forward strand.
TAGTGTTTTCTGACTATCTCAACCCTTCCGGACGCGTTGGTGCACTCAAAACGACCATACGGTTAATAGAATTTAAATTTTACTTTTATAAATAAAATAATTATATCCTGACGCGATTGTCACCCGCGTCCCAATAAAATGTCCAAATTGTCGTATATCAATCTCACGACAATTTCATAATTCAATATTCATATATCATCATATATACTCAATATAGTCAAATACCAACTCACATCTCGCTAGTATTTTATCCGGATTAATTCCCAATTAATTCTCATTTAATTAACTAATCCCAGAAATAAATAACGCCGAAAATACGGGGTATTACATACTCCCCCCCTAATAACAGAATTTCGCCCCGAAATTCAGAACTAGAAAGTACCTGATAAAAACAACTCTGGATAACGTTCGCACATCTCATCCTCGCGTTCCCATGTGGACTCCTCGACATTGTGATGTCGCCACTGAACACGCACTAACGGAACTATCTTTGACCGCAGCTTCCTCTCACTTCAGTCCAAAATAGCAATCGGCCCCTCCTCGTAGGAGCTATCAGGCTGTAGATCAATCTCCTCCAAAGCGATGTGAGAATGAGCCAAATCGTCTCTGAGATATTTCCTTAGCGAGGAAATATGAAACACATCGTGAATCCGGTGTAAATGCTCCGGTAACCCGAGTCTATACGCAACTAGTCCAATCCGCTCAATAATAGGAAACGGCCCCACATACCTCGGTGCCAACTTCCCCTTTTTCCCGAAACGGATAATCCCCTTCATAGGAGATACTCTGAGCAAAACCTGGTCCCCCACTTGGAACTCCCTGAAAGATCTCTTCGCATCAGCATAACTCTTCTTCCGGTCTTGAGCTACCCGAGTGCGACTCTGAATCAACTCAATCCTTGCCGAAGTATCCTGAATCACTTCCGACCCAAGTAGTTTATTGTCCCCCACCTCCAACCAACATGTTGGGGAATGACAAGGCCTACCGTACAACGCCTCAAACGGAGCCATGCCAGTAGTGAACTGGTAGGAGTTATTATAAGCAAACTCTACTAGTGGAAGGTATTTCTCCCATCCACCTCCAAAGTCAATAATGCCCATGCGTAGCATGTCCTCTAACATCTGATTTGTGCGCTCGGTCTTCCCATCGGTCTGCGGATGATAAGCCGTACTCAACCGCAATTCTGTGCCCGTGGCTTCCTGGAAACTCTCCCAAAACCGCGAAACAAATATCTTGTCTCTGTCAGACACGATATTTAGTGGTACACCATGAAGTCTCACAATCTCTGAAATGAAGAGCTGGGCATACTGTCCCATAGTGTACTCAGTCCTTACGGGTAAAAAGTGAGCGACTTTGGACAACCTGTCCACAATTACCCAAACGGAGTCGTGACCCCTCTGCGACGTAGGCAACCCCGTGATAATGTCCATGGATATGCTCTCCCACATCCACCTCAGAACCTCCAACGGCTGTAGAAGTCCTGTCGGTCTCTGATGATCCACTTTTACTAGCTGACAAGTGGCGCATTTCGAAACAAACACAGCGATATCTCTCTTCATACCGCTCCACCAATACTGGCGTCTCATGTCTTGGTACATTTTGTCCCCTCCGGGATGTACCGCGAACCATGAGCCGTGCGACTCTGGCATCACCTCGTGTCTCAATTCCTCCCCTTCCAGAACCACCAATCTCCCATTGAAGCGTAATCCCCCGTCTGAGCTAACGATATAGGACTCGGCTCCCTCTGCCAGTAATCGAACTATCTGCTCCTGACAGAACGAGTCATTAGCCTGTGCCCGTACTACCTTCGTGACAATCTGCGGTGTAACGGTCATCACAGACATGAAAGATCAGGCCACTGCATCCTGGTGTCCCAACTCCTTCCACTTTGCCTTCCACACCCCTACCACCTCATCTGCTGGCCTACGGCTCAACGCGTCTGCTACCACGTTAGCCTTACCCGGGTGATACTGGATATCGAACTGGTAGTCCTTCACAAACTCAAGCCACCTCCTTTGCCGCATGTTCAACTCTTTCTGCGTGAACAGGTACTGTAGGGACTTATGGTCCGTGAACAATTGGAACTTCTCCCCCAAAAGATAGTGCCTCCAAATCCGTAGGGCAAATACCACTGCCGCTAACTCCAAATCATGCGTGGGGTAATTCTTCTCATGAGGCTTAAGCTTACGGGAAGCATAAGCTATGGCCTGTCTCTCCTACTGCAATACACCTCCAAGTCCTTGCAAAGACGCATCGGTGTAAACCAAATACTCAACTCCCGGTCTAGGCAAAGCTAACACAAGTGCTGAGGTCAATTTGTCCTTTAACTCATCAAATGCCAACTGACAGGCATCACTCCAAATGAACGGCACACCTTTACGAGTCAGATGTGTCAAAGGACCTGCTATCTTCGAAAATCCCCGAATGAACCTCTTGTAGTATCCTGCTAGGCCCAAGAAACTACGAATCTCAGTCGGTGTCGTGGGCTGTCCCCACTCCCTCACCGCGGATACCTTCCCCGGATCAACAGATATCCCCCGGTCGGAAATAATGTGTCCCAAAAACTGGACCTCCTTCAGCCAAAACCCGCATTTCTCATATTTTGCATACAACTCGTTCTGACGTAGTGTCTGCAAAACTTGCCTCAAATGCTCGGCGTGTTCCTCCTCTGTCTGGGAGTAAACCAGAATATCATCAATGAAGAAAATGAAAAACTGATCTAGGAAATCCCTAAACACTCTATTCATCAAGTCCATAAACACTGCTGGAGCGTTGGTTAAACCAAAAGGCATAACCCGAAACTCTTAAGAACCATATCTTGACAAGAATGCAGTCTTCGAGACATCCTCCTCCCTGATACGCAACTGATGGTATCCCGATCTCAAATCAATCTTTGAGAAGAAAGAAGCTCCTCTCAACTGGTCAAATAGGTCATCGATTCGAGGCAACGGATACTTATTCAGTATCGTGACCTTGTTCAACTCCCGGTAGTCCACACACAATCTTAGTGAACCGTCCCTCTTCTTCACAAACAAAACTGGAGCGCCCCAAGGTGAGGTACTCCTGGGAATAAAGCCCTGACCTAATAGCTGCTCTATCTGATCTCGTAGCTCTCGCATCTCTGCCGGAGCCATACGGTACGGTGCGCGTGCTATAGGTCTCGTATCTGGCAGTAAATCTATCACAAAGTCTATCTCTCGACTGGAGGGTAGGCCTGGTATCTCCTGAAACACATCCGAATACTCCCTAACAACTGGGATTGAATCTAAAGGAATCACAACCTCCTTAGAGGTATCCTCCTCTATGTAATACAGATGAGCGGTCGAACCTCCCTCTGGGCGAGGCATCGCCACTACAAACATCTCTTGCCCCGAAATGGCAAAAACAATGCTCCCACTGAAGCAATCAATCATGGATCTACAAACTACGAGCCAATCCATACCGATAATCACATCGTGCACATGCATATCTAATACCAACATGTCTGCAGGTAATACCAAACCACCAATCTCTACCCCCACTCCCCGGCATATAAAGAATATAAGTGACCCATTCCCCAATGGTGAGTCGACACACGTCACTGTGCTCTCTGCTGTGGCTAACAACCCTAAAGCCTTCGCGAAATGTGTAGCTATAAAATAATGTGTAGCCCCCGTATCAAACAATACCCGACCCATAGTGCCATGAATAGGAAATGTACCCTCAATCGCGGGTGGTGCCTGCGGAGCTGCTGCCTGGTGGACGTTATAGACACGTCCATACTGTAACTGTCCCTGCTGTACAGGAACTGCTGGAATGGCTGGAAGAGCTGGTACCTGGGCTAGAGCTGGGAGGGCTGGTGGAAAGAGTGGCCTCTGTGACTCATGTCGAGCACCTTGCTGCTGCTGCGGGGCCCTGCCTCTATCAGGACAGTCCTGGCGTTTATGTCCAGTCTTGCGAGAAACAAAACACTTCCTCGGGAAGTTCCCCCCTCTCGGTCCCTGCTGCCCCCGGCCCTGGTGGCCGTTACCATTCCTCCACTGGCCCTGCTGGCCCTGCTGAAACTGATGCTGACCATTCTGCCCCTGTTGGCCCTGATGGACGTTTGGACCCTGATGGCCCTGACAAAAACCTCCCTGTCCGTGCCTATAATTCCCTGATCTGAACCTCTTCTGATCCCCCTGCTGGGAACCCTGGGAACCCTGTCTCTGCCCCTGAACAGGTTGTGCCCCACTAGCACCATGTCCTCCAATCCTGCCCTGATGGCTAGACTCTCCCGATCTCTTTCCCTCAGCCATATGAAAGCGGTGATCCTGGCAGTGTAACAAAGCAGCGTTAACCACATCAGAATAAGTGGCCAACGAAAGGTTCCCTAACAGATGCTGACGGATCCTCCATGTCAACCCGTCGGTGAATTTCTCAATCTTCTTCTTTTCTGTCGGTATCTCATCCGAAACGATATTCAACAGATTCATGAACTCGGCCTCATACTCGGCCACAGTCTTACCCTCCTGCTTCAGATTCATCAGTTTCCTCCTCATTTCCGTGTGAACAGCTGACGGAAAGTACTTGCAGTCGAACCGCACCCAAAAGTCCTGAATAGTGAGAGTATCCCTCTCCTCCAAGGTGGTAATAGACTCCCACCACTGCAGTGCAGATCCAACTAGCTTGAAAGTAGCTAGCACCTGCTTCTGAACTTCCGTGCACTCATACATCCTCAAGTGCCTCTGCGTATCCTTCCTCCACTGGCTCGAGACTACTACATCTGAGCTACCTGCAAACTTTGGCGAATGCGCTTTCTGAAAAGCGTCACGTACACGTTCCCAAGCAGACGGGAATGCATTTGCCTGTACTGGCGCGGCAACGGGCGCCTGAGGTGGTGCCTGCTGAACTACGGCAATTGCGGCATTTACCGCTTGGGCTACAATGGCTGCAACCTCAGCGGCGTTCATCATGCCCTGAACTGGAGCGGCCTGGGGTTCTGGCGTTGCATCCCTGGGAATCCTTTGTGCACGTCATGGAGGCATCTGAAATAAGAATGAAGTTTATAAGTTCGCAGTTATAAACTTAAATTAGCTGAAGAACGTAGCATATACAAAAGAATACAACAGTCCTAAAGTATAGGGCTCTACATCAAAGGAAGCTCAGCGGAAATATAATAAGCCGTACAGATTCTAAAAGACACTAGAACCTGATGCTCTGATACCACCTGTGACACCCCGACTAATTAAATAACGGGTAGCTACTCCTTTATTAAATTAAATCAAAATGCCAAGTTGGCTCAGTTAATAGCATCACTGTAGAAAATATTTTATTATTACTAACCACCTAGTATTTAAAAAGTAAGTTGTCAAATTTTAATTAAAGTCTGATTAACATGCAGTAAAAGATTTAAAGCAAGAATAATATCACCATTCACCATAACAAAATACTAGAATAACCATCACATGATATAAATAAATCCGGAGGAAAACTCCTCACAACAAATCCCACAACTGAAATAAGTAACGAAATACTGAATACTGAATTAATACATGCCAAAGTCTGAAAAACTGAAATGGAAATGTCTCTAATAGAATTTGGGCAACATGCCCTACAACTGAGGAATACTAAACATGGAATCCAAATGATAGAAGCGTCTAAAAGCAAATCCCTGTAACTTCCACAAACAGCTACAGCTCGTCATTGGAATCAGAATCCTATGCGTGGTGTCCTTGTGGCTGGGCACCTAAAATGGTTTTACAAGAAAATAGATTTGAAAGCAAACGGGTCAGAGCCCGAATGTGGAGATATTTTAAAAACCTGCAAGTGCTTTAAAAACATTTAAAACATTAAATGCAAAATACATGTTAGGACGTGCACTCACATGAAATTCTCACCTCTCGTCTAACTGTGCACTCCTAACGTAAGTACCCATCTAAAATGACACAAACCACTAGCTAAGTGACATCATATCTAGCTAGACTGTCATAGGTTCTACCCTTATTACTCGGTTCCCATTAACATTATAACGATCTCAATTAAATAGGGGGCTTAACGTAAATTCAGGTTCTCATATAAAAGTAATACAACTCGTTATAGATTATCCCTTTTTTGTTATTCCATAGTTATACACACAATACCATATGGAAGTTCTCATTTTACTAAGTGTATATTTTCCACAACATAAATATACAATATAAGCACCCCGAGACTAAGCTGTGGTGCACACATACTCTGCTATCCATCCCGGTACATCACGTACATAAGGATCACATATTCCGAATCTCTCAGGAATAGTTCACAGATAACAACATCACAAATAATGGAGGCGAACACAGTCACATCACATGGGTCACGCACATACCTGCGCTCCCACGATCAGCAGACTTATTAACATCCCAATAAGTCCTTCTTTGACCTATGTTCATCGAGGTAACCAGTCTAAATCCGGGCAACACAAGGATTAGAGGGCCCTAAGCGAACGCAAACATCCCGCGATAGCAAGTATGGTAGGTATGTCATACACATAAAATCAATACATATACTAAGTATGCACACGTCTTAGTAATCACCATAATATATTGGTACATATCTCTTCTCGTACTGACATATAATACTACACCATTTATATGTTCCCGGTTAATATAATAAATTAGGCCGTCAACATCTCACATCGTAATAGACACTCACGTCCTACTTCATATTTTCCCTTAGGTTCAAACTACACTTCTAGGTTTGAGTCCTCATAATATCCCAAACATCCCAAATATATCAATTACTCATCAAGAAAAGGCTATCTCTACCTATACACAAGGTTACGGGTCACTCGGGATCAAAACAGGCTAAAAAGCCTAAACTGTCAACTCGTTCGAAGTCTCGTTCGAACGAGGCTGTTCGAACGAGACTTCGTTCGAACGAACTGAGTCTTCTAACGAGATCTCGTTCGAACGAAGTGGGCTTTCTAACGAAATCTCGTTCGAACGATCTCATCGAACGAACTTCACCCTCGTTAGAAGTCAATGGTCAACTCGTTAGAAGCTCGTTCGAACGACCTGGGCAGGTCTCCTAACGAGTGGCCAGTTTCAAGCCCAGAATTCCTTATTTCGTTTTTCACCAATTTCTACACCTCAAATCTCAACCAAAATTCGTCCCAACAATGTTTAAAGGTCTCTAATCGATCCTAAACATAGTAAAGTCACATACTAACGTGGTTTAAGGAATTAATTCATCCTAATCATCATTAAATCACAAGTCTCTACACTTTTCCCCAATATATTATAAGAACATAAACCCTAGAATTTTAAATCTTCCATTCCCAGAATTAGATCCGTTTTTGTATCACATAAATTAGTAATTATCTTAATTCGATCTTCTAATAACATTTCTACATGCAAACCTATCTCCAAAATTAAACTAACAACTCCAATTTTATGGGTTTTTATTTATCTCTCAATTAATTATGATTATTGAATAGTCTAAGCATGGAAGAAGCATTTACTGCATAAAAATGTAAATTAAACCACTTGACTTGATTCAATATCTTATTTTGATGATGATTTGAAGAAGTTCCCTCTCTCTTTCTGCAGAATTCCCTTCTATCTCTCTCTCTCTAAGCTTTCTTCTCCAATGGCTATGGTGGCTAGGGCTTGCTTTGGGAAATTTTGGAAAACCTAATTCTAATAACCTACGTAGCCTTTTAGGTTAATATGGGCTGTTAATGGGTTTAGTGGGTCAAATCCTCATCAGATATAGTTTACTAATTTTCGTCACTTTTAATTCTCAAAAATGCAAAATTACCAAACTACCCCTATATGTTGCCGGTATGGCCTAAAAATGCCCTGGGACCCAAACTTAACCCCCGGCTAGTGTTTTCTGACTATCTCGACCCTTTCGGATGCGTTGGTGCACTCAAAACGACCATATGGTTAATAGAATTTAAATTTCACTTTTATAAATAAAATAATTATATCCTGACGCGACTGTCACCCGCGTCCCAATAAAATGTCCAAATTGTCGTATATCAATCTCACGACAATTTCATAATTCAATATTCATATATCATCATATATACTCAATATAGTCAAATACCAACTCACATCTCACTAGTATTTTATCCGGATTAATTCCCAATTAATTCTCATTTAATTAACTAATCCCAAAAATAAATAACGCCGAAAATACGGGGTATTACAATATCCTAAATACAAAGAGTGGATGGGTGAGACAAATAGATTAGGGGATGTGTTTTGCAGAGGTGCTAATGAATTTGTGAAATACGGAAAGAGATGTCATAATGATGAAGAGTTTCCGTGTCCGTGTGCTAGGTGTAAGAATGGTAAGGTGTTTGAGTGGAAAAAAGTTGGTTCCTTTATTGTTTAAGCACTGTTGGCATGTGATCACACAATTGGTTCCTCTATTGTTTAAGCTTATTTCTCCAAGAATAAGGATTTATGGAGGGTTATTATGCAAATTAGTATCTGCTTCTCACTTTTATGTGAGAAGGTAGTCAATCGAGATCACATAGTGGCCAAAAAATTGGCCGTGACCGAAGTGATTTATGGGTTGGAGAAGTACTTTCCCCCATTATTCTTTGACATAAGTGTTCACTTCTTGGTACACCTTTGTGAAGAGGCACTTCTTTGCGGCCCAGTTAGATATCGATGGATGTATTCGTTTGAAAGATTAATGAAAGATTTCAAAGATTACGTCAAAAATACACGATACATTGAAGGATCAATTGTAGATGAATACATCACTATGGAGTCATCAATATACACTCGGGAATATATGCCTGACTCGACCAGCGTGGATGACATTGATGAGTTCGTCGATGAGGGTGGTCATGTGATGGGCAAAAGAGTGAAATTAACGAGTTTGCAACATGAACAAGTAACTCATTATCTATTTGAGAAACATGAAAATGTCGAAGAATGGAAAGTAAGTTTAAATTATTTTAACTTTTACATTATTTTAATTTTTGTACATGATTAATTTTGTAATACGTTTGTCACGATCTATGCAAAAAATATGAAGCCTGTGAAAACAATAAAAGACGAAAAATAATGGCACAATCAGACAGAAAATTTAGGTTGTGGTTATCACACGAGGTAATTATAATGAAAATGGTTGTTACTAAATGTCACATAACGAGAAAGCTTTACAACTATCCTAATTAATTTATATATATTCTCATCTCTTAAACACGGGTGATGCGACATCAAGGCTTTCTCTTCTAGTCACTAGACCCTTGTTCATGGCACAAGAGTACAAAAAGTGTCGATTGAATAGTTACATATTTAGTGCAAGGGTGTACGAGGAAAATACAAACGTATAGAACTCGGGCATTTCATACAAGGCTCTTACTTTCGATCGAGCGAGAGCGAAAGATAAAAATCTCGTTGAAGCTGAAATTACTTACTATGGTGTAATTTGAAATATTTTTGAATTGGACTATGTAAGCTTCAAATAAGTTGTATTTTACTGTGATTGGGTAAGAGTTGAGGATAAAAATGCTTGTAAAGTTCATCCTAGCACCAATTTGATCATGGTTGACTTGTCCAAGTTGAAGAGAAGCGAACACGTGAGAGATGACCAGTTTGTTTGTGCTTTTCAAAAGGTCAAGAAAGTGTTTTACTTGGAGTATATCAACAACGATCCATGGTCAATCACCCTACATGTGCCATACCGTTTAAACGGTAGTGTGTAAGATTTAGTTTCCCCTACCGAATATCAATCCATTTTTTATGATAACTCGAATTTGAAATAATTTTTAGATTTGTAATAAGTATTCCAATTATTTGTAATTACCAGTGTTTGTATTATTCTAGTGCATTATTTTTATCGAACGACAAATTAATGCTTTTTATTCATTTGTACTTGATCAGTTTAATGCTTGTAATAAACATGGGGTGTATCCTTCTAGTGCTTTGTTATTATTGGATTTGAATCAAAATTGGTTTTATGGTTAGTGAACATTTTAATTAAGATTTTGATCAATTTAAGCATTAATTCAAAGTCCATGACCCGGGAGTGTGTTTTGTTATGGGGGGGGGGGGGGTGCATGCGTGTAAATTAAAATTGATATTGAAATTTAATTTAAAATTGCTAATGGGTATTGGTATTGAAATTGGTATTGGTATTATGTATTGGTAATGAAATTGAATTTGAAATTGGTATTGGTATTGGGTATTGGTATTGAAATTGAATTAAAATTGGTATTGGTATTGTTCTAAGTTTTAGTTATTATGAGTACTTTAAATTAAATGAAACATAATTTAAATTACATAATTAAATGAAATATCTCCAATTTATTATTTTCAGATGCATTAATTCAAAGTCCATATACATGTTTATATTAATAATAACAATTTTTACAGAAAATGCCTTCATCCCAGCACGGTAACGGAGGCGATGAGGGCTCCCCGGCCACTAGGCCCCCAAAATGGGATAAATTGGGGTCCGTCGTCGAGAATAAGATGACATTATTGACTAGATATATAGAGTTGCTGAAGGCGATCGTTGACCCAGGGTACACTGATTGGAGGGCCATGCCTAATGAGCTCAAGATTGGCATCTGGGGGGCCTACAAGTAGTGTATTTATATTTATATTTAAATTTATAAGCAACTAACACTTAATTTCTTTTTGGTTTGTATTTTTTTGATAGGAACAATTCGACCTGCCTTCACATGTCTGCGACTCCATGTTGGAATATTTGAGAAATCAATATAAGACGTGGAAGAAGAATATGCGGGCACGGTACTTTTGGAAGACCCGGGAGTCCATTTTGAGAGTACGTGACACCGCCCCCTCGAAGGAGACGATCTAATTGGCACAGTGGTAAAAGTTTGTCGACAATGAGATCGATGAGAAGCAACTGGCATCTCACCAAATGGGGTTGGAAAACCGGGGGAAAAATTTGGACGTGCACTACTCTGGGCGGACGTCTTACACCGAGGTGGAGCACAGGATGGTAAGTTTTTATTTTCTTTAATTTTAGTTTTATGTTATTCTAATTGAGCAGTACTTTGTGCTATTTACTAGTTCTGAATTACTTTATTTCATGAGACAGGGAGTGGCCCTTGGGGTAGGCCACATAGGCTCGATGCCTATGTGGCAATTCGAACGAAGAAGGGCAAGGAAGTGTCCCCGAGCGTCGCAACCAGGATTATAAGTTGTAACTGTTTAGTTTTTTTAATTGCATTATACCTTTTTTATTTACTTAATTAACTTATCGTGTAATTTTTTTTGTTTCAGGCAGAGCTTAAAGAAGTGCATGAGTCGCAGTTTGATGCCGATAAAGCATCTTTGGCTACGGACGCACTTAGCCATGTTCTTGGGGCGGACCAAAAGGGGAGGACTAAGGGTGAGCTCGCGGGTTGGTAAGTCTAGGATCATCGAAATGAAGACGAGCAACATCGGTTTGACTCATAAGTTGGACACCCATGACGATAAGCTATCAAGGTGGGAGGCGACGGTTCTAGATATGTACGCCTTTATGAAGCGTAAGTGGGGTCCACCTATGATGAGGGCAAGTTCAAGGGGAAGGGGAAGGAGAAGGAGAATGAGGTAGAGATAGACGAGGACATCACTGCTTCATCGTCAATACACACGGACTCGCAGCCATATGATCCATTTCCCATCTTCACTCCCGTTGAACGGCCTATCTCAACAATTGGTTAGCCGAGCGTGTTTCTACTCAACATATATTCTGGGGAGCGGATAATAAGGAGGTTGAGGGACCCAAGCTTCCACCAGGGTATGGTGATTCATGGACTCCCCTTCAAGACATTAAGGCAAGGGCACTCATTACACATGTGGTGTCCGTAAAGGAGAACTCACCTTTATGGTTACACGAACAATGCGACGTTCATCGAATTGAGGAATGTGTTAATGCATATATCGTGTGGCCTTCCTTCCTCCTCCAACTTGATCAAGACCCTATGCCATGACATTATTTCTATCTATTTTACTTAGATATTGGATTATATTTGTATTTTTTGGTGTTGGTACAAGTTAGTTTGGATATGGATATTTGTATTTCTATTTTATTTGGATATGGATAATATATACCCGTAGGTCCCCAAAATATGACTTTTTCTTTTGCGAAACTAAGTTAAGGATGAATGTAAATCCACTTTCTCTTTTTGAAAACTCTTTTTCAATTTTATCAAACCAAGTTAGACACAAATTAACTTAACCAGATTTTATCTTGATTAATACTAAACACGCATCTAGTGATTAAATCAAGTAACGTTAAGTAAAGATACTCACAATGCCGAATGTACGAGGAAAAAGTCAAAACGGAAAAAAACCTCGGACGGACCAAGCCAGACAATCACTATGAACAATGGTTTTACAAAGACAGATTAGCATTACGCACAGACTCGATCCCCACGGGTCTTGACGCTCCTTCTGATCTTCTACCATTCTTCAATAGTGCCCACACAGAAATTCCATCTTCCACGATGCTCATCCATAACACTCGACTCCACGAATGTCTCGGTGTCCACTGATAAGGCTTGAGTTATCTACGATGTTGAACACGATGTCCGTCGCTTCTCCACTGCAAAATCAGCAATCACAAGTGTTCAATGATGAACAAAACTCATTTTGGTGCAGCAAGGATCACATAAACATTATGCTAATGAAAGCTCGGATCTTTGCAAACTCTAAGGATGTGTTTTAACTTTTGAAATCTTAGAAAAACATGTGCAGAAAAACGTACTGTTTGAAAAGTGAATTCGTTCTGCATGCACATCGAGAAAAGGACTTAAATAAAAAATTCAAGTCGGTGTAATCTCGTTCGAGCGAGATGACACGTCGTTCGAACGACAGTGCATCTCGTTCGAACGACGTCGTCAGATAGAGTTCCAAATTGTTCCAACTTTAATAAAAGAGTTTTATTTAAAATCAACTCTAATCCAACACAAATTCGTCCTTTATTTGATGTGTAAACATTTAAACATTTTAAAAACATTTTTCTTTAAAAAAATAACATCCTTTTTTTTATAAAATGAATTCCGAGGTATATTAACATTATGAATTCATACCTCTGTGATCTCGGAATGCAATTAAACCTTGAAGATGAGAAATTTCACTAATTAAACTTCGTCATGATTAAATCTTTGTAGCTTTGCAACAATGCCTTCAATAAATCTTCAATACGTCATAGACTCGAGGGATCTGACAATAAGAAACAATCTATGACTCAAACATGTTTTGTTCCGAGAATAAGTCAAATCTATATTAAGACTCAATTGGAAATTTGGTCCTTACAAATCTCCCCCTTTAACTATTCCGGGACAAAACCAACAGTGAAATGCCTAAGCCGGTCCGTCAAGTCGTATGATGCCTAAATCCCATCCCATAAACCCAAAAATAAAAATGCACAATCAGTACAGGATAAGATTCTTCAACAATCGACCAACAAGCATGAAACTATCTCGAATGTCTAATTGTGATGTAAACTTGAAATCTCAAATCTCTTTAAGCATACCTACACACATGAAACATAAAAATACCCAGTGAAGTATGGAGGAACAAATGATATAAAACAATATGAAATCTCAAATAAAAATTCAGAATCATTTGTTATGTGAGTAAACATAATACCAATATGTAAACAAAACTCGAATCACACAAAAAGTCCCCCTACATCACATCATCTCTCCCCCTTTTTGTCTCGAATAGACAATACAGTGAAAAGATAAACAAATCTAGCATGAGATATATCAATATGATTAAATCACCATGAAGAATAGCTAGATAAAAATATGATCAAGCAATGTCAAATCAGTAACTAGAAAACAATGAATCACACAAAAGCTATATCAATCTAAGAAGGTGTGATAAACGAACCAATGCAGCTAAATATGTCAATGATCAAAGTAAACCGCATAAACAGAAATCAAGTACCATAATATGAATCAATATGCAGCAGGGTACTGAAACAAAAAGACAGCCAACTAAAGGTCAAACAGGTCAAAGTAGGCTGCGTTTGAACGAGCCAGGGATATCATTAGAAAAAACTAAGACATCGCCCGAACGAAACAGTATGTCGTTTGAACGACATACACAAAATTTTCATAGAATCCCTAGAATTTAAAACAGTGTAGGCTAGTGGAAAATTTTCAGAAAAATTCTAACTGGACGGGGCTCAAAACTATGAAACAGTAGAAAAAACAAATATAAAAACTAGAAAACTCAAAAACAAATAACTATGAGTAACATGCTAACATAGAACCGATGTGCTCAAACATGAACATGGAATGTATGGGCGTGAAACACATTTAAACGATCAAGAAGCTCTAATTAATAGCAATCTATCATCAAACTTTATTATAGCCATATGTAACAATTAAAGGATGAGATTAATGAACTAAACAAACATCATGCACACGAATCCAAAATTTTGACGATTCTACAAACAAAAGCGTCATGACACGAATTTTCAATGTTAGGATTCTTTGTGCAAACCCGTTAAAATTTTTAATCCATCAAAACTCCCTCAATAATATACCATATATTTTTTGAATGAACTAAACTAATTTTGCCAATTTTTGGAATATGATTTCTTTTATTGCCTTTTGATTTTTTCGGGGCTCTTTTAATCGGTGGCTTTCACGATGAGTCAATTTTACACTCTCACAGCCCTTTCCCGTACACTCATTATATTTTCAAATTAAAATGCTCACGGGTAAACAATTATTACATGCACACATCCTCCTAATGTCTACATACGCATAGATGACAAAATTGAGATAAGAACTTCTCACCAAACTCAAATATGCAAGAGTAGTCAAACATCCTTATAAACTCGTGCATGTGTGCAAAGATGACATATATACAAAGTCGAATCAAAACGCATACCAACTTCAAAACAACCCTATAATATATTGGTTAAGATCATTCTAAGCATCGATAATAATGACCAAATGTCCTAGCCACATGGATAATGTAAGGAAGGGGGTCCAAGCACACCAATATGCCATATTAAACATGTTAACTCATGACACAAAAAACGAAAATCTTTTTGGCTTTTTCAAAATATTTTGACTCAAATAAAAACAAAATCTTTTGGTATTTTTCAATGAGACTCAAACAAGTGAAAATACTAAAAAAGATAAACATGTCATAATACTAGCAAGGAGTCTATCATGAATGTAAAAAATAGCATATGACAAACATGCAAGCAACTATCGATAAGAAAGAGAAAGGGGTGAATCATGTGCATGCATGTGAGAATCAACCAACGAAGCATTTAGCATCTCCAAAATGGATTTTCTAACCTAAACCGGTGTATACCTAACAAAAAGGGTTTTGGGAATCGATGGGACACTAGGTTTAAACTGCCTAGTGTCACACCCCAAACCCAATATCCATACTAATCATTTCTTATTAGAATAATTAAATCATAATCTTGAGCCCATTGGAAATATAATTCATTTATCAATATTTTCCTATATAATGTGCACAATGAACATAATATTATTCTTATTCCATACCGAAATCAATATCCGAGTCATAATTAAGCAGACATACAATAATGTCATTAAATATGATCAACTCAATCCATGCTAACTCAATATATACAATATGTGAGGGTATTAAAACCTCAGTGTGACAATGACAAAACCCCCATGTCTAATCCCCAACTCTTTCTAATGGTGCAACTCTCAAATTCTGATCATATGACATCCTAGCTGGCAGTGTACAACCCTGAAAATGTTAAAATATAAACCGTAAGCATTAAGTTTAGTGAGGTACTCCTTCCCTAAAATGAAATAACAGTTCTATATCAAATCTGTGGATATTAATCCAACCAATCCTGCCATACAATGAATTAACAGTTATATATATCAAATCAGTGGATATTAAATCCAACCAAGCCTTCCATATAATGAATTAACAGTTATATATCAAATATGTGGATATTAAATCCAATCAATCCTGCCATGTAATGAATTAACAGTTATATATCAAATCTATGGATATGAAATCCAATCAATCCTGCCATATAATGAATTAACAGTTATATATCAAATATGTGGATATTAAATCCAATCAATCCTGCCATATAATGAATTAACAGTTATATATCAAATCCGTGGATATTAAATCCAATCAACCCTTCCCGTTGGCAATAACAAATCCTGGACCATAAGGCCCAAATAATTCTGCCCATTGGCAATGATAATTATGCCCATCGACAATAGTATGTCTGCCCATTGGTAATAGTAATTCTGCCCATTAGCAATAAGAAGTCTGCTCATTGGCAATAGTAATTCTGCCCATTGGCAATAATAAGTCTGCCCATTGGCAATAGTAAGTCTGCCCATTAGCAATAGTAATTCCTCCCATTGGTAATAATAAGTCAACCCATTGGTAATAAAAAATCCTGGAACATAAGTTCCAACAAATCATTGGATCTTTGTCCAATTTCAATCCTGGATCATAAGACCCAAACAAATCTTGGATATTTTCATATCCAAACAAATCCTAAATACCAAAGTATTCAAACTAATCCTGGATCATGAGACCCAAAAAAATCCTGGATATTTTAATATCCAAACAAATCCTGAATACCGAAGTATTCAAACAAATCCGCTCTTAGAGCTATATTCATATTTATATATGAAACAAATAATAAGTACACTCACCATGGTAATTTAATAGGCTTTCCTTTTTCCTTTGTTCGGCACTTGTTCAACTGGTTCTTATTCCCTTCCTATCATTCTTACAATATTGGTATCATCATAAGAATATCAGCAATCCAAGGAATATCTCAAACATAACTCAATTCATAAGTATCATATGATTCTATTCAAATCATTTATCACAAGTGAAGTTCCATCCAAATTCATGTTAATATATTTGACATATTCAAATCATAGACCAAGCATACATTCATTTCTTATTGGTAATTCAATCCTTATCATATAAGAATTCCAATACAATAGACGGTACATAAATTCAAGTCTCCTAGAGCAAGATAGGCCCATTTCTTTACCACATAGCAAATCTGCCCTATAGGCTCTTTTATCGTTCATTCAATTTCCATGAATTTTCATAATTTTTCTACATCATAAATTTCTATGATATTTCACCCAACATCAGTAAACATGTTTAACAATACAAAATTAAAGTTTCATAATTTTTAAGGTTCATTTTCTATGTCAAGAAAAACATCGAACACATGGCGGACATACTTTCACCCTTAGAGCAGATTTCATACCCTAACTTCAAACTCTCACCAAAGACTCATTTCTTGGTATTTTCATATGATTTTCGGATATGTCACACATATATGCGTCCATGTTAATCTCCAATTGGAATAAATCAATTTCAGTAATCATCCCAAAAGATATGGAAGTTTGAATTAAAAAGGTTACTAAACAAAGTAATTTAAGGGTTTACACATTCAACTTTGTTTAAACTTGCATATATCCATACATATGCACCCAAGCATGAAAGATAAATAAACCATAAAGGATTTATATTATATAAATCATAAATACAAGAAAAATAACAAGATTCATGGGTGGAATTACCTTAGGGTCTTTTACGTAATTTTCTATGATTTTTTCTTCAATTTCTCCTCACACTTTCTTCCTAAACTTCAAAACTCTCTTTCCTTAGGTTAAAACTCTTCCAAACTGAATTTGCTGAAGAAAAGAGGATATCTCAAGGGTTTAATTAGTCCAAACCAACCTCCACCTCCAACCAATCAAAATATAACATGTGGCATTTTATAAAACAAAATATCATTTAAGGCTAAATGACTACTTTACCCACCTGTTCGTAAAAAGATGATATCTTCCCACTCGGATGTCCGTTTGATGAACCGTTTGTTGTGTTACAAACTAACTCATATATATATAAATATATAGTTTATACCTCAAGTCAATTATTATATTGTAATAGTTAAAACTTGCCTCCAACATTAACATTCTTACCGAAAACATCAAAATTTCGCATTCGTAACTAATTCGTTTTTCATGCTTTATGAAGCTAGGAATAGACTAAATATAATGACTTAACATTATATATACTAATAATGTATTATCCATATCACATACGCTAATCATGATTTAAACATAATTTATCATAATTACATTCGGGTTGTCACAATTCTCCCCCTGTTAGGAAATTTCGTCCCCGAAATCGACATACCTTGGTTGTCTGAATCAAAAAAATACGGATAACGCATCTTCATGCTATCCTCACTCTCCCATGTAGCTTCTTCCATGGAACGCCTTCTCTACACAACTTTCACAAGTGGGATCACTTTTGATCTCAATATATGTTCCTTCCTATCTACAATAGCATGTGGTTCTTACACATAGATCAAGTCTTCCTTCAACTCAATAGGTTGTTCCACCAATACATGTGAAGTGTCCATTACATACTTTTTCAACATAGAAACATGGAAAACATCATGTAATCGAGCTAACTCTTGTGGTAACGCTAGCTTGTAGGCGACCATCCCGACTTTCTCAAGAATTTCATAAGCTCCAATGTAGCGTGGACTTAATTTACCTTTCTTTCCAATTCTCATAACTCCTTTCCATGGAGACATCCGAAGAAACACGTAATCCCCCTTCTGAAATTCTATATCTTTTCATCGCTTATCCGCATAACTTTTCTGTCTACTTTGAGCCGTTCTAATTCTATCTTGAATAATCTTCACTTTTTAAGTGGTGACTTTTATCAACTCTGGACCCTCTATCTTCCTTTAACCAACTTCACCCCAACATACAGGTGTACGACACCGTCTACCATACAACGCTTCATATGGTGCCATACCAATAGTAGATTGAAAACTATTGTTATATGCAAATTCTATCAAAGGAAGATATTCATCCCAATTTCCTTTAAAATCAAGCACACAAGCTCTAAGCATATCTTCCAAAATCTGTATTGTCCTTTCAGACTGCCCATCTGTATGAGGATGAAAAGCCGTACTAAACTTCAAGTTAGTACCCATAGCATGATACAATCTATCCCAAAATTTGGATGTAAAAGTAGGGTTCCTATCTGAAACAATAGATACAGGTGCTCCATGTAATCGAATAATTTCATTAACATACAACCTATCATACCTATCAACTGTATACGTAGTCTTGACTGCTAAAAAGTGAGCTGACTTGGTTAACCTGTCTACTACTACCCAAAACGAATCTGACCCCTTCTGAGATCGAGGAATCCCAACCACAAAATCCATCATTACATGATACCATTTCCACTCCAGTATTGGCAATGGTTGAAGTAAACTAGCAGGTTTCTGATGCTCCACTTTCATTTGCTGACATATAAGGCACCTAGCAACGAAATCAACTATTTCCTTCTTCATATTATTCCACCAATAACGCTCCTTCAAATCCCTATACGTTTTTGTACTACCAGAATGTATAGTATAAATGGAATTATGAGCCTCATCTAAAATTTCCTCTGTCAATTCCCCCACATTAGGCACACATAACCGCTGCTTATACAGTAAAGTGCCATCATTCACAATACAAAAATCTCCAGACTTACCGTCTCGGACATCTTGCCATTTTTTCACAAGAAAAGGATCTTGACTTTGCAAATCGCCAATACAGGTAGCTAACAAAGGCCTCATGGTTACATGAGCAAAGAACCTATCCCCATCTGCTAGCTTTAATTCTACTCCCATCAATCTCAACTTCATGATTTGGGAAACTCTAGCACACTGAATACAAGATAACCTGCCCGAAGCCTTTCTATTCAGAGCATCTGTAACTACATTTGCCTTCCATGGGTGGTAGTGAATTGTACAATCATAATCTTTAATTAACTCCATCCATCGTCTCTGCCTCAAATTCAACTCCTTCTGAGTAAATAAATACTTAAGGCTTTGATGGTCAGTAAAAATTTCACATACGTCACCATATAGATAATGATGCCATAATTTTGAAGAAAACACAATAGTAGCAAGTTCCAAATCATGTGTAGGATAATTACGTTCATGTGTACCCAACTGGCTAGAAGCATAAGCAATAACCTTACCATGTTGTATAAAAACACAGCCCAACCCCTGATACGAAGCATTAGTATAAATAACAAAACCATCTCCACCATGCGGAATAGTAAGAATAGGTGCAGTTTGTAAGGACATTTTTCTCATGTCCGAAATGTTTCATTTATTTATGTCGTACGCCGCTACATTTGGCACATCACCTCACGATCTCACATGACGGCCTCTATCCGAATTTCGGGAATCAAGCATGCATTATCTCCACTAATATGTCCCTCATCTGCATCAACGACTTCACGTTCCTTGATTGTAGGCTCGTAATGCAAGTGGAACGCAAGAGAAGTCAAATCAGTGAAACAAGGCATGATAGGGATGTTCAAGGGAAAATTGGTAATTTTACAGCCACCGTCTGGAGGACCGGTCAACTGGAAAGTAGAAGAGCTTACCGTAACAAAGATACTGGAAGAAACGGCACCTCAATCTGAGCTTCGGTGAACAAGTTATGGCCCGTTGAAAATGGAGATATGTTCATTGAAAATTCTGGGAATATTTCTAAGTGTTTAAGCACCTGTTCCCAGCACACTTTCCCGAATCCAGCCCGGAACCGGTTCGGGGGGGCGAACCGGTTCGCAGGGGTACCCGAACCGGTTCGGGGGTACCTGTACGCTGGATAGAATTTCAGCATTTTAAAATCGTGGGTCTCTTCATGTATTTCCCTATAAATACCAACTTCGGGGGAGTTGTTTTGCAAGACTTTAGGAGACGAATTTGAGAGTCCAAATACATCTAGTCTTCATATTTTTGAGTCCCAAGACTCATGTTTTGATTCACACATCCTTGCCAAATATTTGTGAATCCTTTTGCAACCCAAGAACACAACTTTGATTTGTTCAACCCTTGTGGAGGAGACCGTTCTTCTTCTTCATTGCAGCCCTACTAGAAAGGGATAATTCCAGCCGCGACTACAGAATCCGATACCCGAGGGTAATTCTTAGTCAACTTGTATTTTCATTATAAGCCGTTTTCTTACAAATTATAGTGAAAATAAATGGTTTTGCCCCTGAGGGGGATTTTTCCTTAATTGCATGTGTTTGAATGTTCTTGCGTAGATTATCAATTTATTCAATCACATACTGCTGCATGTTTAGGGTTTGTTTGTGTTAAAAGGGTTTTATATATAATTTGATCATTTGAACGCGAGCACACACGTCTTCAAATTGGTACCAGAGCGGGTTACGCTAATTTATCGCGTGATCCTGATTTTTTTTCGAGGATTTACTTTCTGATACAATTTGTCTACTCGCATTTTCAAATTGGTATCAGAGCAGGTTACGCTAATCTATCGCGTATTCCTTTTTTCGCAAAATTTTTCTAAGATATCAATTTTCTGAAAAAATTGATTTTTGAAAAAGTGCGTGTTCAAATGGAGAAGTCATATTATAAAATGCCTGTTTTTGACGGGACAAATTATGCTTATTGGAAAGCCCGTATGAGGTCGGCTTTAAAAGCCATTGATGAACGTGTCTGGATTTTGGTTGAACGAGGGTGGACTCCTCCCACCGTGACTGTTGATAATGTGACCAACTTGAAACCTGACATTTCTTGGACTGATGAAGAAATTAAATGGTCATCTTTTAATTTTAAGGGTCTAAGTGCTATTTCTGGGTCTGTCACACCTGATGAGTTCAAACGCATAATGACGTGTACCACGTCAAAAGAGGCATGGGATGTTTTACAACTCACCTATGAAGGAACTAATGCTGTGAAAGAGTCTAAGCTGCAAAACTTGACAACTCAATTTGAAACAATCACCATGCATGATTCTGAATGCTTTGATGAATTTTATGCTAGACTTTCTGACATTGTGAATACTAGTTTTAATCTTGGTGAACATATTCCGAATGCTAGAGTTGTTAAAAAGATTCTTCGTTCTTTGCCTAAGCGTTTTATCCCTAAAGTCACTGTGCTAAATTCTATGGGTAATTTAAATACGCTAAAATTGGAAGAACTTGTAGGAGATTTGCAAACTTATGAAATTGATATGTTCCCTAAAAATGCTAAATCTAAAGATAAGGGAATTTCTCTTAAAGCCCAAGAGAGAAGGAGTGAGGGGTCTGCTAGAAAGAGGGTAGAGTAATCTAGAAAGAGAGAGACTGACACGTCAGATTTTGAGTGCGATTTTGACTTAGATGATTTGGCTCTTTTCGCAAAAAATTTCAAGAGGATTCTCAAATTTAAGAAAAATGGCAATTTTAAAGATAAAAAGAAATTTGAGAAAAATAAGTTTGAAAAGAAAAATGAAAAAGTTTCCAAAAATCCTCCTCTGAAAGAAAGTGAGAGATGTTTTGAGTGTGATGGTAGGGGTCATAGAGCTTTTGAGTGTGCCAATCGTCTGAATAGAGAGAAAGGGAAAGCTATTCTTAATGCTACCCTTAGTGACGACAGTGAGGTCGAGACGGTATATTCTGGAGATGAGTCACCGCATGAGTGTAACTTCACCGCATTCATGGCCAGCCAAGTGAGCACTCCTAGTTCTCCTCACAACGTTGAGGATGATGCTTCACAGGGACACCTCGACAGTGAGAGCGATGTGAGTGAGGGGGAGGATGACACAAGTGAAAGCGAGAGTGATATACAACGCGCCTACGCTGAGTTATATTCTGAGTCATTTAAAACTAAAAAGCGTAACAAAGCGTTAGTTCTTAAGATCACCTACTTAGAGTAAGATTTAAAGAAAGCAAGAGAAAGAGAGTTCTCCACTTGCACCGTCCTGAGAGAGAAAGAATATGCATGTGTCGGGAAAGAGATTCTGTTTAGAGAGAGAGAGTGTGTTTTAGAGAAAGAGAGAGGGGACTTGACTAAACAAGTGGCTAGTCTTACGAGTCATCTCCATTCCTCCGTGGAGACTCGAAAGAAACTTGAAGTCCTTGTTTCCCAGCTAACTCATGACCTTGAGAAAGCACGGGAAGTCAAGGTACAAATCGAGGACATATATGGGAAGATGGGAAAGATGCTCCTCGGCCCCGCTTTAGGTTTTGGTGATCGTCAAGGAATTGGATATGATGGTGCCTCCACATCCCAAATTTCACCTGGACAAGTTCCTGAGTTTACTACAACTCCTTATGGTCACCGTAAAAAACCTCGAAGGAGAGTTCGACCAAGAAAAGAAAACCAAGGTCCGCCTTTGACTGTGCTCTTTTGTACTTATTGCAAAAGAAAAGGCCACCTTAGGGAAACTTGCTATAGCATGGGTCGGACACGACGTACTACTGCTCCACCACGTCATACTGATGAGTTTTCTAGTCTGAGAGAGCGAGTTGAGTTCTTAGCTGCCACGACTCAAAGTTTAATGGAAGAATTTCGATGGATCTCTTTGCCGTTAGTGAATGCTTCTCACATTCCAGCTAAAATCAACAACAACAAAGGCAAACAAAAGGTCATCTCGACTTGGGTACCTAAGAAAGATAAAAAGGCTTTTGTTGTTCATGTTGCTCTCAAAGAACATAATACCTCTCAGTGGTATTTTGATAGTGGGTGCTCCAGACACATGACAGGTGATGCCTCATTTTTTACTACTCTTGAGGATTATCAAGATGGCAGAGTCACCTTTGGAGATGGGAGTAAATATAGCATTATAGGACGAGGTACTATCGAATTACCTGGTTTTCCTAAGCTAGAAAATGTTTTGTACGTCAAAGGTTTGAAAGCAAACCTTCTCAGCATTAGCCAGCTGTGCGACACTGACCTTGCAGTAAAGTTTGACCGGGACGCGTGTAAAGTCTACAATCAAACTGGTAAACTATTGATGCAATGGGTGAGGACCGAGGATAATTGCTATGGGACTGAGCCCACATCCTCACTTGTCTGCAACAGCGCCACGATCACTCCTATGGATCTGTGGCACCAACGTCTAGGTCACGTGAACGTTAGAGATCTTAATCGTTTATCTAAAAAGGACCTAGTACGTGGCTTACCATCTCTTGGAAAGTCAACTTCAATCGTTTGTGGACCCTGTCAGTTGGGAAAACAAATTCATAGTCCTCATAGGAAGTTGCATTCCATTACAACCTCTCGTGTTCTGGAGTTGATTCACATGGATCTTATGGGTCCCACTCGTACTAAGAGTCTAGGTGGTAAGAGGTGCATCCTCGTGATGGTAGATGATTTCTCCAGGTACTCCATTGTAGGTTTTCTGAGAGAGAAATCTGATGCTGTAGATTTCTTAACGACTAAGTGCCGTGTCCTGCAAAATCAACACGGTGTCACTATTAACAGAATACGTAGTGACAACGACACTGAATTTAAGGAAGCAAAGGTAGATTTGTACTGTGATAGCCTTGGGATCAAACATGAGTTTTCTGCTGTGAGAACTCCTCAGCAAAATGGGATTGTTGAGAGAAAGAATAGAACGATCCAAGAGATGGCTAGATCTATGCTTCTAGGTCGTAAAGTTTCTAGGCGATTTTGGGCAGAGGCAGTGTCTACTGCATGCCACACGGTGAATAGGGTTTATTTGCGTCCACACACACTACAGACACCTTATGAATTGTGGACCGGCAAGAAGCCCAACCTGGCGTATTTCCGTGTTTTTGGGAGTAAATGCTACATCCTACGGGATAGAGAGCAATTAGGAAAGTTCGACTCCCGGAGCGACGAGGGAATATTTCTAGGATATTCATCGAATAGTAAAGCATACCGGGTATTTAACCTGAAGAGCTCTAGGGTTATGGAATCAATAAACGTTACCGTGCAAGATGACGAACCTTCGACGGTTATTGATCCTAACCTTAAGTGTGAGGATGAGGACTGTTCTGACAGTGATTTACCTGTTCCTCTCTCACACTCTGTGGATCCTACTCCTGTGTTAGGGGACACACCTGCTTGGGTTCGCAAGAGTCATGACCCTTCTGCCATTGTTGGTGATCCCACTCTAGGGGTCAAGACTCGTGCTCAGCTAGAGAACGTTGTTAGCCATCTTTGCTACACGTCCAAAGTCGAGCCCAAGAACCATAAAGAAGCACTCAAGGATGAACACTGGATATCTGCTATGCAGGATGAGTTGCTTCAGTTTAAAATGAATAATGTCTGGGAATTAGTCCCCCGACTTAGTGAGACTAATATGATAGGCACCCGGTGGATTTTCAAGAACAAAATGGTACCATAATCAGAAATAAGGCTAGGTTGGTCGCTCAAGGCTACACACAGATAAAGGGTGTAGACTTTGGGGAGACATTTGCTCATGTTGCGAGGCTTGAGTCCGTCCGTCTTCTGCTCGCCATCGCATGTCATCTGCGCTTCAAGGTGTATCAGATGGATGTCAAGAGTTCCTTTTTTAATGGCATGCTACAGGAGGAGGTTTATGTGGAACAACCAAAAGGGTTTGAAGACCCTCAGCACCCTGAGCACGTCTACTATCTGAGGAAAGCCTTGTATGGTTTGAAGCAAGCACCCCGTGCTTGGTACAAGAGGCTTACTTCCTATCTCTTAGCTCGTGGCTTCAAGAGAGGGGGAGTAGATATGACGTTGTTCGTCAGGAGAGATGACGGTGCTATTTTGGTTGCCCAGGTCTATGTGGACAACATAGTTTTTGGATCCACATGCTCCCAGCATGCTCATCACTTTGAGGAGGAGATGAAAAGTGAGTTTGAAATGAGCATGGTTGGTGAGATTACATTCTTCCTTGGTCTCCAGGTTCGTCAGCTAGAGGATGGGATGTTCATCTCCCAATCCAAGTATGCTAGAGACCTAGTGAAGAAATTTGGTTTAGACTCCGCTAAGCATGCCCGTACACCTATGAGTACCACTACCAAGCTTAGTAAGGACACTTCAGGCAAGGACGTAGAGCAAACCTTATATCGGAGCATGATAGGTAGTCTTCTCTACTTGACTGCCAGTCGTCCCGACATCGCCTTTAGTGTTGGAGTCTGTGCGCGATATCAGGTATACCCAAAAGAGTCACATTTACTTGCTCTAAAACGTATTATTAAATACGTAAGTGGGACTCTCTCATACGGGATTTGGTATTCCTTTGATACCGATGACCGTCTGTCCGCCTATTCGGATGCCGATTGGGCTGGGGATGTAGATGGATATAGGAGCACTTCTGGTGGGTGTTTCTATTTTGGTTCTGCTCTTGTCTCCTAGATGAGCAAGAAGCAAAATTCCATCTCTTTGTCCACTGCGGAGGCTGAGTACATAGCCGCCGGGAGTTGTTGCACACAACTCTTGTGGATGAAGCAAATGCTGGAGGATTATGGGATATCACAGGACACCATGACCATTTCCTGTGATAACACGAGCGCGATACACATATCCCGCAATCTAGTTCAGCATTCGCGCACAAAACACATCAGGATACGTGAGCACTTTATATGTCAGTTAGTTGAAGAGAAAGTCGTATCCCTGAGTTTTGTTCCCACCGACCGTCAGTTAGCCGATATTTTCACGAAACCTTTAGATGCCCTTAGATTTGAGAGTCTTAGGAAATCTTTAGGGATTTGCACAGTTGACTGAGGGGTTGGTCTATGTCTAGAATAGGATGCTCCTTTATGTTCATATCATATGCTTCCTATTGCTAGTCTATTTTATATGTACCATTGCTTAGTTGTACAGCTTTGTTTTATTCTTGTTGCTTTTTATATTTCTTTTGAAAATACAAAAAGATTTTCCTTTAAGAAAAATTTGGAGAAATAGCACAAAAAGATTTTATTTTGATAATATTTTTTGAAAAAGGCCAAAAAGATTTTTCTGTTTTTTTTTTTTTTTTTTTGCACCTTTTATGGATGAGCATTTAAGTTAGCCAAGTCACAACTTCATTCCATATATCCATGTGACTGTTTGATAGAGATTTGAGAGGCTACATCATTTCATCCATGTGCTTTACATTGATTGGAGTCTTTGAGATGTAATTAGTGATATCTTCCTACATGTTTGACTCCTATATCCTTTATTGCACACATGCACGGCTATATTTGATTATTGCACTTGTCTATCTCATGTTGACTTGCGTGTTTTCATCTCAATCCTGTCTATACAATGTACAATATGCGACAAAACTTGACAAGATTGGAATGCATGTAAAAACCGTTTTGGTGAGTCTGTGTGTTTTTATATAACGGGGAGGGGCTGCGAAAGGTAATCATCTATCCTTTGCGCAAAAGCCACCTTTAAAAAGGACCTAAAAAATGAAGGAATTTTAATATCCGAGGTCCAAAGAGGTTAAAAGAGCCCGAAAAAATTTACAGGCAATTAAAAGCATTTCATGCCAAATATGGGCCTCTTAGGTTTCACCATCAATTCTCCAAAGTTTGAGAATTTAGAATGTCTCTATTCAAAATTATATCTGAGGTAGTTTGGTTGGAGAATCTTTAAATGGGTTTTCACTTCCTTGAAAGTCTTGAAAAAGCATAAAATCATTTTGGACGTTATTGGTGTGAAAATCATTTTGAGCTTTGCTTTGTTGATTTGATTGAGTCAATATCTTATACTGTCACTCTTTTACACCAAAGGAAGCATTTGAGTTCATTCGCTAGGAATATCCAATATTCATCGTGCACATATGTCATGTTTGTATGCATTGATTTTCCTATCGAATTTGATCACACCACTTCATTTACGCTATCATCGACTTGGTTGCTTTCTGTTTATTCATGGTGTACTTTTATCCTAGTGACACCCCGCACTTGCTTATTTGATTTATTTCTCTAATTTGTCTATTTGGGGACATCATAAAAAGGGGGAGAATGAATTATGAGGGAGTTTTTGGAGTTTTTGAAATTTGAGTTTGCTCATAAATTGATATATATATCTTTATCTCATCATTTCAAACTAGATATGTCACTTGGTATTTGCTTTATCTCATGTGTGTAGGTACGACATTGATGATCTTTGAATTACACACCCTGATGAGAAAAGATCTGTTATTCCTGAAGAATTGAAAAACAAACGATGAAGACTGTTCATTTGTACCTTTTCCAGTTTTGAGTTCATGGGAGGGTAGATTTGTATAGGAAATTTCATATTTGATAATTCGGATTTTTTATGTATGTACCGGCATAGACATAGGGGGAGATTTGTAAGGACATTTTTCTCATGTCCGAAATGTTTCATTTATTTATGTCGTACGCCGCTACATTTGGCACATCACCTCACGATCTCACATGACGGCCTCTATCCGAATTCCGGGAATCAAGAATGCATCATCTCCACTAATATGTCCCTCATCTGCATCAACGACTTCACGTTCCTTGATTGTAGGCTCGTAATGCAAGTGGAACGCAAGAGAAGTCAAATCAGTGAAACAAGGCATGATAGGGATGTTCAAGGGAAAATTTGTAATATTACAGCCACCGTCCGGAGGACCGATCAACTGGAAAGTTGAAGAGCTTGCCGCAACAAAGATACTGGAAGAAATAGCACCTCAATCCGAGCTACGGTGAACAAGTTATGGCCCGTTGAAAATGGAGATCTGTTCATTGAAAATTCTGGGAATTTTTCTAAGTGTTTAAGTACCTGTTCCCAGCACACTTTCCCGAACCCAGCCCAGAACCGATTCGGGGGGGCGAACCGGTTCGCAGGGGTACCCGAACCGGTTTGGGCTACCTGTACGCTGGATAGAATTTCAGCATTTTAAAATCGTGGGTCTCTTCATGTATTTCCCTATAAATACCAACTTCGGGGGAGTTGTTTTGCAAGACTTTAGGAGACGAATTTGAGAGTCCAAATACATCTAGTCTTCATATTTTTGAGTCCCAAGACTCATGTTTTGATTCACACATCCTTGCCAAATATTTGTGAATCCTTTTGCAACCCAAGAACACAACTTTGGTTTGTTCAACCCTTGTGGAGGAGACCGTTCTTCTTCTTCATTGCAGCCCTATTGGAAAGGGATAATTCCAGCCGCGACTACAGAATACGATACCCGAGGGTCATTCTTAGTCAACTTGTATTTTCATTGTAATCTGATTGTAAGCCGTTTTCTTACAAATTATAGTGAAAATAAATGGTTTTGCCCCTGAGGGGGATTTTTCCTTAATTGCATGTGTGTGAATGTTCTTGCGTAGATTATCAATTTATTCAATCACATACTGCTGCATGTTTAGGGTTTGTTTGTGTTAAAAGGGTTTTATATATAATTTGATCATTTGAACGCGAGCACACACGTCTTCACAGTTACCAACCTCTTTTTCGATTCTCCAAAACTATTTTCACAATCATAATTCCATTGAAACTTCATATCTTTTCGAGTCAATTTAGTCATTGGCAAGGCAATTGAATAAAACTCATTAATAAACCTTCAATAATACCCAGCTAACCCCAAAAAACTCCTCACCTCAGTCACGTTATGGGGCCTCTCCCATTTTACAATGGCCTCTACCGTTTTAGGATCAACACATATACCATCTCCAGAAATAACATGGCCTAAAAATACAACTTGTGATAGCCAAGATTCACACTTGATAAACTTAGCATACAACTTATTATCTTTCAACAGATTCAAAATAGTTATAATATGCTTTTCATGTTCAACCATATCACGTGAATAAATAAGAATATCATCAATAAAAACTATCACAAATGAATCAACAAAAGAATGAAGTACCCAATTCATAACATCCATGAATACATCTGGAGCAATAGTCACCCCAAAAGGTGGCACCAGAAATTCAAAATGACCATACTGAGTATGAAAAGCAGTTTTAGAAATATCACTCTCCTTGACCCTCAACTGATGATAACTCGATCGTAAGTCTATTTTTGAAAACATTTTAGCACCCTGTAACTGATCAAACAAATCATCTATACGAGGTAAAGGGTACTTGTTCTTAATTGTAGCTTTATTCAGTTGCCTATAATCAATACACAAGCGCATGGTACCATCTTTCTACTTCACAAATAAAACTGGTGCACCCCATAGAGATACACTAGGCTATATGAACCCCCTATAAAGTAAATCCTGCAACTGAATCTTGAGTTCTTTCAACTCAGCAGGTGCCATTTTATACGGTGCCATCGAAATAGGGGTTGTCCCCGGTGCTAATTCAATACTAAATGCAACTTCTCTTTTTGGAGGTAACCATGGCAACTCACTAGGAACACTTCAGGAAAATCCCGTACAATAGGAACATCGACTAATTGTAAAGCCCCCTTCCTAGTGTCAACAACATATGCGATAAAACCCTCACAACCCTTACTCAATAACTTCCTCGTTTGAATAGCAGAAATGATGCAACTGGGAACAATTTTCCTTTCCCCCAAAAATTTAAATTCAGGCTCACAAGGCATATTAAAAACAACTTCCATACAGAAACAATCCATAGATGCATGATATTTAGATAACCAATCCATTCCCAGAATTATATCAAAATCAGAAATATCCAGTGGAAGTAGATTTA
This sequence comes from Sambucus nigra, assembly GCA_949130495.1. NCBI lineage: Eukaryota > Viridiplantae > Streptophyta > Magnoliopsida > Dipsacales > Adoxaceae > Sambucus > Sambucus nigra. The sequence goes on from OX422222.1 coordinate 315,043,706, forward strand.
TAATTGTATCTCTAACCCCCACAGTCAAAACATAATCATGAAAAACATATTCAGCTACAACCATATCCCCTATAGGCATATAAATACCCAACCCCACATCTAAACGAGTACATGGTCTATTCAGATATATAGCAAATGAATATGACACAAAAGAATGTGTGGGACGGGGATCAATCAAAACATAAGCACTTCTATTACTAATAGAAAGTGTACCTATCACCACATCCGAAGTAACCTGAGCTTCTTTCATCGTAAAGACTCGTCCACCTGGCCTGGAACCAATAGCTTGTCCCATGCCCCAGGTTTCATCTATAATAACCGAGTTATAACAACCAACACAAACAATTTATAATACTAAATTATTGGCTAGTACATAAACAATTCATAAATATCAAATCAACTCAATAACTGCCATCTAACCGTCACACACGTCCAGAATTAATAACCTAAACGCTCTGATACCACTGATTGTCACACCCCAAAACCAATATCCATACTAATCATTTCTTATTAGAATAATTAGATCATAATCTTGAGCTCATTGGAAATATAATTCATTTATCAATATTTTCCTATATAATGTGTACAATGAACATAATATTATTCTTATTCCATACCGAAATCAATATCAGAGTCGTAATTAAGCAGACATACAATAATGTCATTAAATATGATCAACTCAATCGATGCTAACTCAATATATACAATATGTGAGGGTATTAAAACCTCAGTGTGACAATGACAAAACCCCCATGTCGAATCCCCAACTCTTTCGAACGGTGCAACTCTCAAATTCTGATCATATGACATCCTAGCTGGCAGTGTACAACCCTGAAAATGTTAAAATATAAACCGTAAGCATTAAGCTTAGTGAGGTACTCCTTCCCTGAAATGAAATAGGAGTTCTATATCAAATCTGTGGATATTAATCCAACCAATCCTGCCATACAATGAATTAACAGTTATATATATCAAATCAATGGATATTAAATCCAACCAAGCCTTCCATATAATGAATTAACAGTTATATATCAAATATGTGGATATTAAATCCAATCAATCCTGCCATGTAATGAATTAACAGTTATATATCAAATTTGTGGATATTAAATCCAATCAATCCTGCCATATAATAGATTAACAGTTATATATCAAATATGTGGATATTAAATCCAATCAATCATGCTATATAATGAATTAACAGTTATATATCAAATCCGTGGATATTAAATCCAATCAATCCTTCCCGTTGGCAATAACAAATCCTGGACCATAAGGCCCAAATAATTCTGCCCATTGGCAATGATAATTATGCCCATCGACAATAGTATGTTTGCCCATCGGCAATAATAATTCTGCCCATTAGCAATAAGAAGTTTGTTCATTGGCAATAGTAATTCTGCCCATTGGCAATAATAAGTCTGCCCAGTGGCAATAGTAAGTCTGCCCATTGGCAATAGTAGTTCTTCCCATTGGTAATAATAAGTCAGCCCATTGGCAATAACAAATCCTGGAACATAAGTTCCAACAAATCATTGGATCTTTGTCCAATTCCAATCCTGGATCATAAGACCCAAACAAATCATGGATATTTTAATATCCAAACAAATCCTGAATACAAAAGTATTCAAACTAATCCTGGATCATGAGACCCAAAAAAATCCTGGATATTTTAATATCCAAACAAATTCTGAATACCGAAAGTATTCAAACAAATCTGCTCTTAAAGCTATATTCATATTTATATATGAAACAAATCATAAGTACACTCACCTTGGTAATTTAATAGGCTTTCCTTTTTCCTTTGTTCGGCACTTGTTCAACTGGTTCTTATTCCCTTCCTATCATTCTTAAAATATTGGTATCATCATAAGAATATCGACAATCCAAGGAATATCTCAAACATAACTCAATTCATAAGTATCATATGATTCTATTCAAATCATTTATCACAAGTGAAGTTCCATCCAAATTCATGTTAATATATTTGACATATTCAAATCATAGACCAAACATACATTAATTTCTTATTGGTAATTCAATCCTTATCATATAAGAATTCCAATACTAAAGACGGTACATAATTTCAAGTCTCTTAGAGCAAGATAGGCCCATTTCTTTACCACGTAGCAAATCTGCCCTATAGGCTCTTTTATCGTTCATTCAACTTCCATGAATTTTCATAATTTTTCTACATCATAAATTTCTATGATATTTCACCCAACATCAGTAAACATGTTTAACAATACAAAATTAAAGTTTCATAATTTTTAAGGTTCATTTTCTATGTCAAGCAAAACATCGAACACATGGCGGGCATACTTTCACGCTTAGGGCAGATTTCATACCCTAACTTCAAACTCTCACCAAAGACGTCTTTGGTGAGAGTTTGAAGTTAGGGTATGAAATCTGCCCCATGTTAATCTCCAATTGTAATCAATCAATTTCAGTAATCATCCCAAAAGATATGGAAGTTTGAATAAACAAGGTTACTAAACAAAGTAATTTAAGGGTTTACACATTCAACTTTGTTTAAACTTGCGTATATCCATACATATGCACCCAAGCATGAAAGATAAATAAACCGTAAAGGATTTATATTATATAAATCATAAATACAAGAAAAATAAAAAGATTCATGGGTGGAATTACCTTAGGGTCTTTTACGTAATTTTCTATGATTTTTTCTTCAATTTCTCCTCACACTTTCTTCCTAAACTTCAAAACTCTCTTTCCTTAGGTTAAAACTCTTCCAAACTGAATTTGCTGAAGAAAAGAGGATATCTCAAGGGTTTAATTCGGCCAAACCAACCTCCACCTCCAACCAATCAAAATATAACATGTGGCATTATATAAAACAAAACATCATTTAAGGCTAAATGACTACTTTACCCCCTGTTCGTAAAAAGACAATATCTTCCCACTCGGATGTCCGTTTGATGAACCGTTTGTTGTGTTACAAACTAACTCATATATATAAAAATATCTAGTTTATACCTCAAGTCAGTTATTATATTGTAATAGTCAAAACTTGCCTCCAACATGAACATTCTTACCGAAAACATCAAAATTTCGTATTCGTAACTAATTCGTTTTTCATGCTTTATGAAGCTAGGAATAGACTAAATATAATGACTTAACATTATAGATACTAATAATATATTATCCGTATCACATACGCTAATCATGATTTAAACATAATTTATCATAATTTTATTTGGGTTGTCACACCTAGGGTCTTTTCTAAGATCAAAACAAAAACTCCTAAGGTTACCTTTCTTACCACAATGAAAAAATGTGAAAACACGACGAGGAACGGGACCTTTAGGTTGACCTTTTCTAATACCCTCAGATGTGGTTGATGTTCTAAAACAAATTATGGTTTTGGATTTGACATGTGAACCACTAGAACAAGATGAGCCACTACCATTACTATATACACTACTTGAGTCGGTTAAATCATTTTTTTACATCAAAACTTTTGACTCAAGAAAATAATTAGACTCTTCAAACTTTCAGGACTCCTTCTTTAGATTTTCAATTACCCTTAGAAGGTTATCTTGCTCCCCCTCAATGTGAGTAAACTTATCCCTGAGAGTCTTCTCTCGTTCCACAAAATCATTAATCGAATTAGTTTCCTCAAAGGCACAAACCCTAGATTTTTTCAAATCCTATAACTCTTTTTCTAAAACGAGAATTCTTTCATCACTCTCCTTTTTCCTTAATTTTAAAACATTAAAATCATTAAACAAGGCACCAAAATGCTTACGACGGAGATATCTTTGAATTTGAAAAAATTTCAAATGTTCAATCATATTTTTTAAACGGGAATTTTCTTCCTCGAAAACTTCAATCCGTTTTGCAAATTTTAAATTCAAACTATGTAAGTCGTCAAAGCTTGGAGAATACATCTAGACAAATAAACCAAGAGTGATAAACAAATCAGGAGTAAAAACAAAACACACACAAGAATCTACACAATAAAATAGTATTTTTAGCTCTTATACCAATTTGTAGGTCCTCAAAATATAACTTTTACTTTAGCGGAATTAAGTTAAGGATGACTGTAAATCAACTTTCTATTTTTGAAAACTCTTTTTCAATTTTATCAAACCAAGTTGTGACACAAATTAACTTAACCACATTTTATCTTGATTAATACTAAACATGCATCTAATGATTAAAGAAATTAAAGTTAAGTAAAGATACTCACAACGCCGGATGTACGAGGAAAAAGCCAAAACGAAAAAATATCTCGGACGGCCCAAGACAGACAATCACTATGAACAATGGTTTTACAAAGACAGATTAGCCTTACACACAGACTTGATCCCCACGGGTCTTGACGCTCCTTCTGATCTTCTACCGTTCTTCAATAGTGCCCACACATAAATTCCATCTTCCACGATGCTCGTTCACAACACTATACTCCACGAATGTCTCAGTGTCCACCGATACAGCTTAAGTTATCTACGATGTTGAACATGATGTCCGTCGCTTATCCACCGTAAAACCAGCAATCACAAGTGTTCAATGATGAACAAAACTCAACTTGGTGAAGCAAGGATCACATAAACATTATGCTATCTCGGATATTTGCAAACTATAAGGATGTGTTTTAGCCTATAAAACTTTAGAAAAACATGTGCAGAAAAATGTACTATTTGAAAAGTGAATTCGGTATGCACGCACACCGAGAAAAGGACTAGGATCTGACTTAAATAAAATATTCAGGTCGGTGTAATCTCGTTCGAGCGAGATGACACGTAATTCGAACGACAGTGCATGTCGTTCGAATGGCATCTAAAGTCATTTGAAAGATGTCGTCAGATAGAGTTCCAAACTATTCCAACTTTAATAAAAGAGTTTTATTTAAAACCAACTCTAATCCCACACAAATCCGTCCATTATCTTATGCGTAAACATTTAAACATTTTAAAAATGTTTTCCTTAAAAAAAATAACATCTTTATTTTTATAAAATGAATTTCGAGGTACATTAACATTATGCATTCATACATGTGTGATCTCAAAATGCAATTAAACCTTGAAGACGAGAAATTGCACCAATTAAACTTCGGTATGATTGAATCTTTGTATCTTTGCCGCAATATCTTCAATAAATCTTCAATACGTCATAAACTCGAGGGATCAGACAATAAAAAACTATCTATGACTCAAACATGTTTTGTTCCTTGAATAAGTCAAAACTACATTAAGACTCAATCGGAAATTTAGTCCTTACAATGCCATGACTTGGTACATGTTGATTTCGTACATTATTTCTATTTTATTTGGATGTGTGTTGTTTGGATAGGTACAATTTTGCTATAACAGTTACAAATATACTATTGGGCAATGGCCGTGGCCATACTGCTCAGTAGTTTTTTTAAAATTCTACCCAGAATTGTCACGAACTTTGACCGTGACAAAGAAACTTATCTAAGTCAAAGTCCGTGATAATTTTTTATTTGTCCCGGACTTGGCATGGTCAAAGTTCATGACAAGTTTAGTTTTTTTGTCATGGACTTTTCACGGTCTTTGATCGTGACAAACTTGTTAAGGTCATAGACCGTGACAAGTCCGTGACAATTCTAATGAACCTGTCACGGTCTTTGACGGTGACAAGTCCTTGACAATTTCATTTGTCACCCCCAAACTTGTCACGGTCTTTAACCATGACAAGTTTGACTTGTCAAGGTTTTTTACCATGACAAGTAGGTAGTTTTGGTATACTGTATCTTAAGACACGAATAATTTCCATTCTTGTGAGTTGTAACTTATACTTATGTGGGTATGTTGTTAATTGTTTAAGAGAGAGTAGGAGAGCTAAAATTCAACCAAATAAACCTGGAAATTGTATTAGAAGATAGAAAAGAAAATCTATTTCATGTCACATAAATTAGAATCACCCAATTGTTCTTTATGTGTTAGAGGGAGGGAGGCTCAGTATTAGGTATCTTAATTTGAAGCAGAGCCTCTTGGTGGCATCAACCAAACATTTCACAACAACCATATCAAATTTTAAATTATAAATTAACCTATAATTGAAAAAACAAAATCAGAATAAGACAAACTTGAAAAAATAGAAAAGCCTCTTATCAAATATAAACATGTTTGAACTTGATGAAAATTACCCAAGAGGGGAAAAGAATGGGATAAAATGTGTGTTAGGTTCCAAAAGATGAAAATTACAGTGAGGGGGAAAGTAGTAGATAAACAAAAATGGATTTATAGACATAATATAGGAGTTAACATTTCAATTTTTTGGGTACGCTGTCCAAAATAATTGAATACCCAAAAATCTAACCAAATACTTTTTTGATTTATGCATAGTGGAATAATGAACTGAGAGAAATACTTTATCACTGCTACAATAAAAAAAATATTGTAGTAAAAATAAATAAATTAACCCACAAAGAATGAATATATTTTTCATTTTGTGGTGTTGGGAAGTGATTGTAGCTACAAAATTTCTTTGTGGTGACTAAACTGAAAATATTATAAAGAAAAACATAGACTTGAAACTAAAAAATAAAATCAATAACTTTAAAACCCTAGAGGGAGAAAGAGAGGAAAAAAGAAACTCCACAGTGGATGCGTATCTTGATGTTTATAGGTAGGACACGATGAAACAAAAATTAAGGATCGGGCGCCACCCTCACCTCAACTACCAACACTAACAAATTCAACACATAAGACAACTTATCCACTATATTCGACCCAAAATCTGCCATCAACTCCGCCAACGGCTTCATTATCCCAACTTCCATAGCCCTTAGTTTATTCTCCCCAATCGAACATAAATAACACAAAGTCGTTGAAGCATCCTTTTTCCCTCTAAAATTACCCACTTCGAGTATATTAACCAAAAAAGGAATTGCACCTGATACTGATGCGAAGCAAAAATGTGTGTGCAGTGTGCGCACTTACAGCTCAAGTGTAAGTAGGTCACTCAAGTAATAATCCTGATAAGTCGAGGTTGATGCTCAGAGAATGAACGAAATCGAAATGACTACTAAGGGATGGAGTATAAAAACCTAAATATTGACCCATGAAAGAAAAAGAAAAAGGTGATGATTTGTTATGCAGTCTTCTATGTATCTAAATAAAACGAACTAACAAATGAAATTTAACTAAGAGAAAGCGAAAACTGAAAATTCTTGAATTTTTGAAACAATTTGATAAAAGTGGGATCGGGATCCGATCCCCTGAACCATCGGTAATTTCATTGGATACAAAATTTTCAAAAACTATATTTATAATGAGAAGAAAACATTAAATTTTTCAAAGAACTAAATATATAAGGATTTATCTCCTCACAATATCTAGTCAATAAATAATTTAACGTGAATGGTGAGGGTTCATATATCCCAACCCTTTAAAAACTTAGCCGGACATAATGTTGTTAATCACTATGAATCAACTATCAAGATTGCATGAAGACATGGTGATTTAATAACTAGAATAAAACATTAAAACAATGCTACCAATATGTAAAGAATGAAGAACATGCAAGAAATAAGTTTCAACAATTTTTGGAATGGAATCAACTTCTTATTGAATTTTTGCATGAAAAGAAATCGCAAACTTTGATTCACTTATTTATAGGGTTATTCTCTACTTTATATGAATGTATATATGATAATAATACTCATAATAACTATTTAAAAGTTATGGAAGTCATTTTTCAAAGTCTTAAACTAACACAACTCTTTTAGCTAAAAATAAGGAGAAAATTAGAATTCCCGTATTAATCAAATAAGTACCCCGAAGACATTCGCCCCAGCGGACTGGAACTGATTCACTCTGAAATCCAAGCTGATTCACGTACTTTCGCTTCCTAAGTGCTCTTTTGTCCTCTTTTTCTTCCATTTGCAATTATCACCACTGGATTCTTGTCACAACTTCAATCGTACATAACTTCTTCACAGTAGCTCAGATTGAGGTGCCGTTTTTCCAGTATTCTTGTGATTTCAAGATCTTCACTTTTTAGTAGGATACTCCTCTAAATTACGGTTAAAAAATTATGAAAATGACCTTGACTTCTCTTTCTTGCATTTCTTTCACTGTTTCGATTTCTCTTTCACATCCACTTGCATAAATTTCCTTTAAAATATGAGAGAAATACAAAAAATAAGAAATACTCACCAAAAAGCTTTAATAACACAATAATGAGATAAATTCGGGGTAAATAAAATGCACGAGATAATAAAAAAAATTGAAATTAAGGTACGCCGAATCAAATCCCCCTAACATAGAAAATTGCTCGTCCCTAGCAATGTAAAAGAATAAAAGCGTAAGTTTAAATGGACATCTAAAGAACTAATGGATAGAATACCTCTTTCGCGGGCAAGAGATTGCATTTAGCTTATGCAAAAAGTCATTAAAATCCTAGGCTACCCTAGTTGGACGAGTGATGTCTCGTGAGGTTTGTAGTGAATTTACCCACAAAATTTATTGTTCACACGACTCAAAGAAAATATCAAAATTATTAAAAACGATACAATTTAAATTCCAGAAAAATAATCATTTCAATTTTTTATCTGACCCTCTCAATTCATAGTGTGTCTATATTCTTACAAAGCCAAAAATCAAATCGCTAACTTCCACCAACTGATCATTACGTTACTTTTTAAAAATTCTCTTTGATTCAATTTCTCACGAAATGTACTTACATACGAATCACACGGATTGTGGCTATTTTCTCTCGGTGTTCATGATATTAAGAGTAAATATAATCGACACGAGTTCACGCACACAATTTGAAAAATGGAAATTTTTATGGTGAAAAAATCTCATGAACGGAATACAGTCATTGAAAAAAATACCATTATTGATTCACATCGTTTTGTCTCTATTTATCTTTTCGTGTTTTAGCCCTCCATGCGGTAATTGATTTCGTTATGTGGACTCGATTAGGATGATTTCAGATCTATTTTGGGTAATAATTGGAATGTTTAGGAATTTCAGAGTTGAAATTTTTTCTTTAGATGTCCTTCTCTTCCTTTTCTTCTTTTTTTCTTTCTTATAATTTTTCATATTTTTCTAATTTTTTTTTCATTCTTGTAAAGGATAGAAAATACTCTCTGATACCACTTATAAGGGACGTTGTTTCCAAAAAAATACCAATTTTTAATATCTATGCTTCACCGAATATTTCAATTTTTATAAATTCTTTCAAAATTAAATTATATTTCAAAAATAAATTAAATTATAAATTCTTTCAAGTTCTAAATTATGCAAACCAAACCAAGCAAGAATTTTGCCAAATTAATAATTTCGACTTGAATTAAAGTACACTAAAATTACTCAATTTGATTAAGCATCAATTAAACAACGTTTTGTGGTTAAACCAAGATTTATCTTGTTAAACCTAAGTATGCATCTAGATGAATTTGCAGGATAAAATAAACACAACCACAACGCCTTGATGTGCGAGGAAAACCCACAATGGAAAAAACCTCGGACGACACAGCTATAAGTTCACTCAGTACAGAATAACAAAAGGACATGACAAATTACTTACACAACGACTCGACGTCCTCGCAAGCCTTGACGCTCTTCGTTCCTTCGACCTCTGCCTAGTGACAACGTAAAAGTCCACCTACGTCTTGGCTTCCACTGATGGGGCACTTCTACCATGAAACACACAGAGTATACGGTATGTACACCATAAACACAAAATCCACCGTAAGAAACAATCCGTAGGATTGTACGAAACAAACACGGTGCCAGAACTATAATCTCAAAACATATATTATGTAGAAGCTTGAATCATGAAAATAATTTGGGTGCAAACTTGTATTTTTTTAAAAGTTAAAGCATTAAAGATTAGCAAAAAACAAGTGACTTTTTGGAAAAGTGTATTCTCTATAAAGTTTGGAAAAATTATGTGGAAAAAGTTAACTCCCGCACTACATAATTGGGTGGAAAAAGTACTGGGAGGTTATGGATAAAAACTTATCAAAATTTGACATTTTTTCACAAATACTGCCAGGTCGTTCGAACGAGTCTCAATCTCATTCGAATGATATTCGAACGAGATGCCAGTGCACGCAAACAAAATCTCATTAGAAATTGTTCGAACAAGGTTGTTCAAACGATATTTCAGGTCATGAATCTAGATAAATTCGATATGAACGCGGGGCCGCAAGTTTCGTATTTTTCTAAATTTTTTTAATTAGTTATGATTTTTCTCAGAAAGGTGTCCGAGAACAAAATATTTAGATAGTATGAATTCAAAAAAAATTGACAAAAATTCTAACACCCAATAATAAATTTTCAAGTTTAAATAATATAAACATTCATATATGAGAGATCCTTGGACTATTGATGACGAACACCAGATACGAAACACGACATAGGATGTGATCTTCTTTGACTTTTCTGCTACATCTCAAAATTAATGTCATAGGCTTCAAAGGTCATAAATAACTTCAATCCTTTAACTCAAGGAGTTCTATCCGGAATTAAGCCAACACTTACAAATTGACTCAATTGGAAATTTTTCCTTACAAATCTCCTCCTTTGGCTATTCTAGGACAAAATAAAAATAAAAATCCTATGGACCGTCAAGCTCAACTAAAAGACACAATTCCACCCAAAAATAAAAAAATACAGACGCTTGACCAACACATATGTTGAGAAGATTTACATTAAAAGCTTCACCGCATGGATGAAAACCTGCACACTTAAACACAGCATTAAACACATAAGGAATATAACAATGTTAAATCCTCCCCCATTGTCTAACATTATCTACCTAAGAAAGATGTCTCCCCCTAAATTTAAAAGAGTCAGATACCATGTCTCCCACTTTTTGTTCAGGAATAAACAAAGATTAAGATGCATGGATTTAATTAATTTCTCCCTTGTTAAACGAATCCCCCCTCCCCCCCCCAAAAAAAAAAAGAAAGAAGGGATAAGCATAAAGGAAAAAAAATTACATCATGCAATGGTGTGTAGTGATACAAGAACAATAAAGAAACTAATCCACACAAAGAATAATAGAGACCAACTAAGATACAATAGCAAGATGATACCAACTAGAATGTACTAAAAAAAGCATGGGGTATCAATGAAAAGTCGCAACAAGATAAATAGATACCTATATCAACAAAAAGAATGCAAGGACTATATGTAAAAGCAAAGAATAAAAACAATGATACCATATATATAAACTAGCGGACGCCCGTACCTGAAGAGAGGATTGAAAATTTTAAAAATAAACTACATGGTTACTACATGTGTGTTGGTGACGACAATAGTCATGATGGAACGATTGTTACCGCATTCCCTTTTTATTGCATAAAAAATGCACATAACAAAATATAACTCTCATAATACAAATATTAATCCAGTACAACACACATTCCAAAATATAATGCTCGTGCCTAAAGGCACGATTGGAGTTTTGGAGTCACCAACTTGTTTGGCGAAATTGAGTTGCCAGCTTGTTTAAAGGCATGACACTAATTTTCAAAAGTGTACGTCGTTGATAGGACCGTACGTTGTATTTAGTTCGGAATAAATAAATAATTTTATAAATAACTTATGGTACGAATCTTTAAGTTTAAAAAATTTGGGTAGAATCTCATCTGTTTATAGGACTATCTCCCTGCTTAAAAAATAAAAAATACTCCCAACAACAACAGTAATAGTCCAATTCGGACCTCGTATAAAAAACATCATTATTTAAGTAAAAAAAATTACAACACAAGTAATTGTAAATAATTTACAAAATTTGGACAATGTGCCCTTTGTTTATAGTAATATCCACCTTGTTTAACAAATAAAAATTACTCAAACAATAATTATTCAGTGTATAAAATTTTCAAATATAAACATGATTGGACAGAATCAAGATTTTAATCTCTTCCTCACTATGTCTCTCCCTGAAATCCAATAGTCCTTCAACATGGAACAACCAAGAATAATAAAAGCATCAGCGTGTAGATGTGAAACAATATTATATATTAAGATAAAGAACACAACTTAGTAGACAATCCAAAATATAATTACTATAGAAGTGAGGGTAAAAACATATTATAGTTCCAACTTAGAAAATATTGTATTGTTATGCTTATGGATTATATCACACGAATAGGTTGTATTTTAGAACAAAAGAAGGATATCTATTGTTTGACATAAGAATGATAACATTAATTAGATACATGTATGTTTAAACTAACCTTGTGTAACACCTCGTATTTTAGTGACTTTTAAAATGGGATTAATTAGACTTAATTGTGGGATAATCGAAAATTAATCCGGATTTAAATATTACTTGAGAAAAAAGTAGTATGTGATTTATGTTGAATATTAGTTAATGATTAAAATCAATATATATGATTATGACTTTACATATGATTATCATTTTATAAATTGTCGCGAGTTGTGAATACGACAATTACAGTAATTAAGTCGGGATGCGCGTGAGGGTCGTGTCGGGACTATATTTACATCAAATGAAAATAAATTATGTTTATGTCATTCGAATGGTCATTTTGAGTGCACTGTTGTGTCTCGAAGGGTAGAAATAGGCAGAAAAGTCTACCCGGGAGTTTTATTTAGGTCTTGGGCCAATTAGGAACCAAAACGATACCTTGGAGGGGAATTTTGGTCATTTTATTTGGGAGGTGAAAAGTAACTACGAAAATTGAGTTTTATTGTATAAGTGAAGAGATTAGAGAACCTAGGTTCATTCACCCAAAAACAAAGGAAAGGTATTTGACGAGAGTGAGAGGTTTTTCCAAGGAGAGGAAGAGGTTTTGAGAGCACACCAAGGGACCACCACCTTGCTCCACCACCAAAAAAGTGATCGAAAAAAAGGAGGGGACATCCTACACATATCTTCTCCAAAGGATCAGACCTACACATTAATGAAAGTATAATTCTTATTCAAATTAGTGAGTATAATATCCATGTTAAATTGGAAGAGATAAACATCCATGAAAACTATTAATCAAAGATGAAAATTTGAAGATTTTGATGTAATTCTTGAAATAGAAATCATATAGGTTTATTCCTTTGATGAAATTAGAATTAACAACATAAAATGTTGGGTTTAATTTATGAGGAAATTTGGTTTTTATATGCGTTGTTGAGAAAGAATTATATAATGAAGATTTTCTGAATTTGAAATAAGAATAGCATGATTCATCGAAACTCCATGATGATTTTATATGTTTTGATGTTATAAATCATGAATATACTTGGGTATATCAATTGGGATTGATTCTTGGGAGGTTGGGATCATTTGAAGTGGAGATTTGCGTACTGTTTCTGGGTTAAAAATGGGGTCTGGGAAACATAGAATTCGAGGAAGGTGGAGGTTAGAAAAGATGAAGGGTCGTTTGAATGATAGTATAACTTGTGCAAACGAGATTGTATCTTGTTCAAACGAGATGATTGTCTCATTCAAACGACCATGAATTTGGACATGAAGATAGATATTTTTGCTACGATCGCATGAGCACCGACCTTGTATTTTTTTTTTTTTTTTTAATTAGTTACGATTTTTCTACATAGAGGAATCGATTCGGCTGCCAAGAATATGATAGTTTTTCCCTTTTGTAATTATTTTGATGGGATTATTCTTGGTTTAATTATGGGAATTAATTTTAATGGAAAGGATAATATATGGGACACCAGTAGGCCATATTATATTTGTGGACTTGACCCTAAGAAGTTAACTATGGGAATTAAATTTATTTAAAGATAGTCGGTGAATAAACCTAATTTGGAAAATTATTAAATTCGTGAAAATTCGGGGATGATACGGGCATGGACCAGTAGGGGTAGATGTTTACCTACTGAATTTATTTGAGGAATAAAATGATATACTTCGAGTGGTGAGAAAATCTCGGGAAGATACCTTAAGAAGTAAAGTCATAATTTAAATAGGTAGGATATTCAAGAGATAAAATATACTACATATATGATTTATTATATAGGTTGTGCGTTTTCCCTAATGATATGTAAATTGGTGAAATGAATACATATATAATGATTTATTTGTATGACATACCTACCCTACTTTCTATCGATGGGAGGTTTTCGCATTGAGGGCAGTCATATCCTGATGAGCCTTATGGGGGATTTTTGACTTGTTGCCTCGGAACATAGGACTTAGGTTGGATTTCCATTCGTGAAAATAATGGTATTGAACAGTCATTTGGGTGCACAGGTATTAGCGTAGCCCAAAGGCTTAGGACTATGTTCGTCTCCAATACTTTTGTTTTGATATTTGTGGTTTGAGGGATATACAGAACCAATAGTCCTTTATACAGTGACGAGATGTATTGGGACTAGATAGCAGAGTATGCATGCACCGCAGCTGTGTCTAGGGGTACAGTATATATATATATATATATATATATATATATATATATATATATATATATATATATATATATATATATATATATATATATATATAATAGAGTGAATGTATATATATACTTGTGATATTATCTACTGTGTGATTTAAGTAGACATAAGAGATTGTGGAATATGAAATTAATTAAGTTTGAGAACATTTAATTATATTAAGAAATGAATTAATACATATATATTACATGTATTGCGAAGGATATACGTGGGAAAGATAAGAGCCATGGTTAGTTGACACAGTGTTACAATCTAGTGAAAGTGGGATTAGTAACTAGAATAATTTGGGGATACGTTAGGCGTGCACAGTAGATGAGAGGTGAGAATCTCAAGAGAGAGATCGAGAATTTAACATGAATATAATAATTGCTAATTGTAGCATGTATTCACTTGTTATTTTTAAAATCTTTTACAATTGGGCTCTGACCCGTTTCCTTGCATATTCTCTTCTCTATTGTATCTTTTACAACAGGTGTCCAGTATCAGGGATGTCAGCATAGAATATGGATGTGTCAACGAGTTATAGTTGCTAATGGAGATGGAGACTTTGTTTAGACGGTTCAAATATATTGATTCATACATTTGTAGTATTTACTTTCATTTAGGGCATGTTACCCTGGATTCTAGAGGTTGTAATTTACTATGTCAGTACTGTGGATATCAGTTTCATTTGGTGGTAATGATATATTTGAACTGAAGAGTTTATTCTAGTCACATTTATTCATGTTACATTTAGTTTAGTTGTGATGTGATGTTACTAAATTATTATTCCGTATTGTGGAATGGACTTATATAAATTAAAAATGGAAAATTTTTTACACTAGCTTAATTAATTATTAGGTGAATTAATAAAGAAATTATTTTTCGATAGTGATGCTGAGAATGAACCAATTGGATATTCTGATTTAATTTAACAAAGGACTGATCACCTGGTATTTAATTAGGCGGGGAGTCACAGGTGGTATCAGAGCATCAGGTTCTAATGTCCTTAGGATCAGTATGGTTTTCTACATTTCAGCATAACATTTTTTGATTCCGAGCCCTATTATTAAGATGTTGTATTCCTCTGCGTATTACGACTTACATGCTCCTGCTAGGAAATATAAGTGATGTAATTCTTATACGAGCTCAGTCGGGCATCGATTACTAGCAAGGATTGTTAGAAGAATAATCGGAGGAGGACTCAACCAAAGATATAGAGTGTTTCGGAAATGGTGTTTGAGATAGAACCCACCAAAATTGTTGTTCAGGCTGAGGATAATAAAGAAGACGTTCAGGAGATGTAGTTTCCCAAGCACCATCATGGATGACGTTTGTGCCATTCCAAACCTACCCAACACTGTCAATGAAAGGTGAGAGAGTCAGAAGGACCCTTGTGAAGGAAGAAATTCAAAGACAATTATATAGGGTGAATTGTAGTAAACACCCAGGACTTGAAAATTTTGGACCAAATTTTTGCTCGTAGGAGCAATCTAAAGTGATAAGAGTTGGACATCACATATAAAAAGTATATGTGAAGCTAAAATGAGAAATTTGGGTACGGCTCGATCATGAAATCGTCCATTTGATGATTTTAATAGGGATGTGAAAGAATCTTGAAACTTATCTCATATGGGCAAGAAATAAAACCCAACGTGAGATAGAAGTAAACTAGCTTAATGAAATCGTTACCCAACAAAGAAGGGGTATATCGAAGATAAGAAGAGTTCATTGTTGTGAATGGACTCATGAGTTAAATACTCAAATGTAGATGGAAATTTGATGAAGATGACTAGGGTCAATGTCGCCAAGAAATTTATAACCGCTTCCAGAAGCAGGGGAGCCCGGAGGGTTGGGAAAACCTAGCTGAAGGGCAAGATTGAATTCAATGGTGATAGTGAAACATTACCAAAAGGTATACCCAGTAGGGGACCTATTTAAATCCTTACTAGGCGGCAATGAATTCAGCCAAGACCAACGAGGTCGACCATGTGTTTCATAGAACTAGTAGATCCAAAGGAATAACAAAACTAGCAATTGGGAGCTAAGATTTTGAGGTCTGAGAGAAGGACATTCAAAAATGGTCAGTGGGACCAGTGATGAGGAAATAATAGGGGAAATTGTCCTATATGTAGAGAGAGAGACTACTAATGTTGAATGTGTCCATGTTGAGAAGTGAGACCGATAAGTTTGGGAATGGTAAACCATGCCAGTTAGGCATAACAACTGGAGGAGTGAGATTTCCAGCGGAGAAATTGGGTCTAGAGAATTGGGCCCAAGACTTTATAACCCGAGAGTCAATGAGGCCCAGGAAGTAAAGAGAGGCCAGTAAAGCCTTAAGTGAGGCCTAGAGATTTTGGGCCAACATTTCAGTGATAGATGTACAAGCCACAAAATAAAATTATTTGCCCACTACGGGGAGGTGGCGACTATTGGATGAAATCCTAGATGTATAACGATTGCATATGCTCATGGGTCATGCTGGTAGCTAAGTGCTGGACCCTATGATTGGGCGATACTGGTGAAGTTTTGCTTCATCCTTGTGAGTAAAGGATTAATTAAAGTGGCATGGGTGTGTCACAATATATATGAATTGTTAACACTTAAATTCGCGTGCGATTTGAGTATAGTGGTTACGTTGGTTTTAACAGTCGAGTTGCAAACATATTTATAGTTAATAATGGGAATTTTTGATGTCACCCGTGAGTGAGCTGGG
This sequence comes from Sambucus nigra, assembly GCA_949130495.1. Classification (NCBI taxonomy): domain Eukaryota; kingdom Viridiplantae; phylum Streptophyta; class Magnoliopsida; order Dipsacales; family Adoxaceae; genus Sambucus; species Sambucus nigra. The sequence continues at coordinate 315,060,794 of OX422222.1, forward strand.
TGGGCATTAAGAACATATTTGATCGTTATAATTTACTACTACATTGAGTTAGCAAAGTAGAGCTTACTATGGTAATGTGTAGTGATTAATTACCGAATGTTTGAACGATAGTAGATTGAATGATAAGACTATCGTGATGGATATACTGAGTGAGTAATATTACTTTGGTGAGGCACCACCTAGGGTTGGGCCTATATATATGTGTGTGTAAATTTCATGGTATCGTAGACTTCAGTGAGTATGTGGTTTAGTTATATGTGATCCCGGTGCATAGGAATTTATTTACTGATGTGACTCGAGATACATTGTGTTCTTTATCGAACAAGGAGATATAACTTATCGAGACCTTGAGATAGTGAGAGCTCCATGTTTAATGTTATTTATAAGGGATATAAGTAAATTTTTTAACATACGAAGATTGTGGGAAGGTACATATTATGGACTCGGGACCTTACAGATCTCGATAACCGACTATGTTAGGTAGTAGTGTATTGGGGGGTTCCTTATTTGGATTTCTCTTTGCGAGACATCCCACGCATGAAACTAGAAAACATCAGGAGTTTGAAATAAGTTTGGTAGATAATACATGCATTTCGTACTTTGTTCATTATATATATATACAAGAATATAATTAAGAGCTGATGATTTTATTATGACTTAAGGCCATCAGAGTAGTCTAGTCTCGGTATCATTATGAATAGAACAATGATGCTACTGAAAGAGTGATTAAGTTATAAATAGTGGGGCGGTTGAGTGTACTCCTACCCTATCATCATGCCAAGTGCGCGAGAATTGATATAAGAGTGGTACATATCTTTGGTGCAATAATATATAAGACATAGGGTGTATGGGCGCCCTAGGTGATTGAATCAGGCAGTAAATTATGATTTTCATGTGAATTCGACAACATCTAGCCGGGAAAGTCAAAGCTTGTTTTGTAAGATTTGGCAGAGGCCTACGTTTCACGGGAAACTGAATTTTCAGAGAGGGGGAAGGGCTTGTGACATGTGGTGAGGAAAAGTCACATGGATCACGATAGGAGATACCTTGATGAGAAAAATAAATGTATCAGGTTACAAATGACTATGGTGATGAGATTTAATAAAGAGAAATATTGCTAAATTCAACTTGCAGTGGGCCACTAGTTTGTTGATAAAGGAGTGAACCATCCGAAATCAGGAGGGTTTCTTTAATTGTTAACGATTCCTAAGTAGTAATGGGAGTGCATTCCCAAGGATGTTATCGCGAAGGGGGTTACGATCCTATATGGGTGATAGTGGATCGGTTGACCAAAGTAGCTCATGTTATGCCAGTTAGGACTGATCGTACTACAGGACAGTATGCGCCGATCTTTATATCCGAGATAGTAAGGTTACATGGGGTACCGCTTGGTATCATGTCCGATTGGGATAAGATCTTTGTCTCCCAATTTTGGAAGAGTGTTCACGAGGCTGTAGGTACCGTGTTGTGATTGAGTGCAACCTATCAACCGCAGACGAATGATCAGAACAAGCAGACTAATCAGATGTTGAAGAATAAATTATATATGTACCCTTGAATCTTAGGGGAGGATGAGAGCAGTCCCTTCCACTAGTGGATTTTGTGTACAATAACTCATTTAAGTTCACTTTTGGGCATGGTGTCAGTTGAGGTATGGCAAGGTAAGCCTTGTTGTTCTCCTGCTTATTCGTTAAAGATGGGGGACCGCGTATTATTGCAAAGATTAGAGATGAGTTGATATTTAGTATATTATGTGTGTAAAATATATATTGCACAAATAACCTACTTGTGTGCGATCGTGGCGAGATGAGATAGTATGTATCTAAAGAACGATTAAAAGTGCGAATACTATAAGGATAGATAGTGAGTATTTAAAATAAAAATGAAGTCGTGAAACTTAAATGGTAAGGCTTGGACAAGAACCTATGTGACAGGGTAACCTGGAGTTTAAAACGAACATATGTGAGGTGTTCATTATTAAGGGTATTTGATAGCGTACTGTATGGGCAGTACATAGTAGTTTACTTGTGAGTGCGAGGATGTGATGCGCAACATATAGCCAGAGTTATTCTTATCTGGTATACTTTTTTAGAATTTCGGGAGGAAATTCCATTGTAAGAAGGGAAGTATTTAACACCCTGTATTTTATTGACTTTTAAAATGGAATTAATTAGACTTAATTGTGGGATAATTGAAAATTAATTCGAATTTAAATATTATTTAAGAAAATAGTAATATATGATTTATGTTGAATATTACCTAGTGATTAAAATTAATATATATGATTATGACTTTACATATGATTATGATTTTATAAATTGTTGCGAGTTGTGAATACAACAATTACGGTAATTAAGCCAGGACGCGCGTGTGAGTAGTGTCGAGACTATATTTAAATGGAATGAAAAAAATTATTTTTATGTCATCTGAATGGTCATTTTGATTGCACTGTTGAGTCCGGAAGGTTCGAAATAGGCAGAGAAGTCTAGTAAGGGGTTTGATTTAGGTCTCAGGTCAATTGGGAATCAAAAGGACACCTTGGAGGGGTATTTTGGTCATTTTATTTGGGAGGTGAATAGTAACTACAAAAATTGGGTTTTGTTATATAAGTGAAGAGATTAGAGAACTTAGGTTCATTCACCCAAAAACAATGGAAAGGTCTTTGAGGAGAGTGAGAGGTATTTCCAAGGAGAGGAAGAGGTTTTGAGAGAAAACCAAGGGACAACCCACCTTGCACCACCACCAGAAAAGTGATCAGAAAAGAGGAGGGGACATCCTACACATATCTTCTCCAAAGGATAAAACCTACACATTAAGTCAAGTGTAATTCTTATTCCAATTAGTGAGTATAATATCCATGTTAAATTATAAGAGATAAACATCCATGAAAACTATGAATCAAAGATGGAAATGAGATGATATTGATGTAATTCTTGAAATGGAAATCATTTAGGATTATTCCTTTGTTGAAATTAGAATTAACACCACAAAATTTTGGGTTTAATTGATGAGAAAATTTGGGGGTTATATGTGTTGCTGAGAAAGAATTATATAATGCAGATTTTCTGAATTTAAAATAAGAATAGCATGATTCATCGAAACTCTATGATGATTTTGATATGTTGTGATGTTGTAAATCATGAATATACTTGGGTATATCAATTGGGATTGATTCTTGGGAGGTTGGGATCATTTGAAGTTGGGATTTGTGTACTGTTTCTGGGTAAAAAAATGGTGTCTGGAAAGCACAAAATTCGAGGAAGGTGGAGGTTGGAAAAGACGAAGGGTTATTTAAACGACAGTACAAGTCGTTCAAATGAGATTGTATCTTTTTCGAACGAGATGATAGTCTCATTCAAACGACCATGTCTTTGGACATGGAGATAGATGTTTTCGTTACGATCGTACAGGCGCTGACCTCGTATTTTACTGATTTTTTTTATTTAGTTATGATTTTCTATAGAGGGGAATCGATTTGGCTGCCCAGAATTTGATAATGTTTCCCTTTGGTAATTATTTTGATGCGATTATTCTTTGTTTAATTATGGGGCTTAATTTTAATGAAAAGGGGAATATATGGAACACCAGTGGGCCATATTATATTTGTGGACTTGACCCTAAGAAGTTAATTGTGGGGATTAAATTAAATTAGGGATAGTCAGTGAATAAACCTAATTTGGAGAATTATTAAATTCGTGAAAATTCAGAAATGATACGGGCATGGACCAGTAGGCGGTAGATGTTTACCTACTGAATTTATTTGAGGAATAAAAAGATATACTTCGAGTGGTGAGAAAAGCTCGGGAAGATACCTTAAGAAGTAAAGTCATAATTTAAATACGTAGAATATTCAAAAGATAAAATATACCACGTATGTGATTTATGATATGGGTTGTGCGTTTGCCCTAATGATATGTAAATAGGTGAAATGAATACCTATATAACGATTTATGTGTATGACATACCTATCCTACTTGCTATCGACGGGTGGTTTTCGCGTTGAGGGCAATCATATCCTGATGAGCCTTATGGGGGATTTTTAATTTGTTGCCTCAGAACATAGGACTTAGTTTGGATTTCTATTGGTGAAAATAATGGTATTGAACGGTCATTTGGCTACATAGGTATCTGTGTAGCCCAAAGGCTTAGGACTATGTTCATCTCCAATACTTGTATTTTGATACATGTGCTTTGAGGGATATACCGAACCAACAGTCCTTTATACTGTGACGAGATGTACTGGGACTAGATAGTAGAGTATGCATGCATCGCAGTTGTGTCTCGGGGTGCAGTATTGTATATATCTAATAGAGTGAATGTATATATATATATATATATATATATATATATATATATATACTTGTGATATTATCTACTATGTGATTTAAGTAGACATGAGAGATAGTGGAATCTGAAATTAATTAAGAAATTAATTAACACATATTTATTACATGTATTGCGAAGAACATATGTGGGAAAGATAAGGGCCATGGTTAGTTGACACAGTGTTACAATCTAGTGAAAGTGGTAATAGTAACTAGAATAATTTTGGGATACACAAGGCGTGCACAATAGATGAGAGGTGAGAATCTCAAGAGAGAGACTGAGAATTTAACATGTATATAATAATTTCTAATTGTAGCATTTATTCACTTGCTATTTTTAAAATCTTTTACAATTGGGATCTGACCCGCTTCCTTGCATATTCTCTTCTCTATTGTATCTTGTACAACAGGTGTCCAGTATCAAGGATCCGGCAAAGAATATGGATGGCTCAATGGGTTATAGCTTCTAATGGACATACAGACTTTGTTTAGACGGTTCAAATCTATTGATTCATACATTTGTAGTATTTACTTTCATTTAGGGCATGTTGCCCAGGATTCTTGAGGTTGTAATTAGTTATGTCAATACTGTGGATATCAGTTTTATTAGGTGGTAATGATTTATCAAAACTGGAGAGTTTATTCCAGTCACATTTATTGTTGTTACATTTAGTTAAGTTATAATGTGATGTTACTAAACTATTATTACGTATTGTGGAATGTATTTATATAAATTAAAAATGGAAAATTTTTAACACTAGCTTAATTAATAATTAGGTGAATTAACAAAGAAATTATTTTTCGACGGTGATGCTGAGAATGAACCAACTAGATATTCGGATTTAATTTAATAAAGGACTGATCACCTGGTATTTAATTAGGCAGGGTGTGACACATTGTTATTGCAACATAACATCTGCTCAAAACCAAGAGTTAAAGCAAGCAAGGCGTGGTCGCGGGTCTGTCCATCCTTGGAAATACCAGCTTCAAAACCTCCGGTGGTCGACTCAATGATGAGAACGACAAAATCTGCAGTGATGTTGCCATAAATCTGCAGTAATGGTGACAAAATCTGCAGTAATGATGAGTACGATGCAATGTCATTTGTGATACCACATTCCCGTTAAGCCTTAAACTGGTATGTAATTCCTAGATCTAATTTGGTAATGAAGGAAGGGGGTACTCACATTCTCAAAGAAAAGAGCCTACCGCCACACCTACCTCAGGAACGCAACTGGTAGGTAATTCCTAGGACTAATTTGGATGTTTATATCAAATGGTAGGTTTGGATATAACCCATGCCAATGGCACAATGTGATTTGGATGTTTTCAAAACTTTTGTTTATTTTTGCACAATCAAATACTAATCCATCAATCAAACATGGACATTTAACAAAATGACAATGGTAGAATACCTAAGATGTGCAGAGAATAGAAGAAATATAAAATTGACTTCTAGTCACTAAATTAGATAGGTCCCACTAAATTTAGGGAACATATTAATGAGCAGGCTCTAAGTGGAAGGTTTTTATAAAAATATCCTTGCGTAGAAAAGCAAAAGATTAAGTCTACTCCTCAATGAACGAAAATATAGAACACCAAAAACAGTTATTTTAATCACAAAAGTTGTTAAGAGAATGTTAAAGGTAAATATAATTTTCAATACAGAAAATGACGAAGGATAAAGATATTTTCTTTCAGGCAACTGAATTCAAGCGTGAACTTTGAATTAGAATGGTGTGTAACTAATCTAAAAAAAAGAGTATACATAAGTAAATCATACTAAGGTTCCAACACAATGATTATTGAGGATTTGTTATTCCATATCAACAAGGAGGATTGTTTTTAGCTCCAGAATATTATTAAGAATTAACCAATAGTCATTGAAAAAACTAATATGAAGTCGCTGAACCATAAAAGTACCTGCTAAAATCATTGCCTATAATAAATTATGAAATCCAAGAACCATTTTATGGAATGTAAACTCAGTTTCCTACAGCCCATCACCTATTGAAAGAGAATCATCCATTCCCATGTTAATCAATAGGTAAATTCACAAGTGTAAGTTTAGAAAAATATAGTAACCCCCATTAATCCAAAAAAAGATGCATATAATTCTAAATAATTCAATTGGAAGCAAAACTATCCAAATCATTCAGTAGGAAGTAATCTCTCTTGACATCCACTATAAATGTTACCAATGAACTATCTCCACATCAACTTTAGTGTTTTGTCTGTTCCTTGATATAGAGAGAAAAATGGATGTTTGTTCTTAGGTATATAATAAAAGGATGTGATTATAAATGTTTGGATAAAACATTATGAAGACTCGTAGTAAATAATGATTTTAATCAATTTACATAACTCATTGGAGCTACATCCAGAATACATGATAATGATGGATTTCGTTTATATAACACAACACTAAATGTCAGTAGTTTTCTTGTCATTGAGTGATAAACACACAAATCACCCAACCCATTCAAATTGAATGATTAAACGGCTCTAGGTCATGCTCGAACAGAAATAAATAATCAACAAAATGAAAATAAAATAAAAATTAAAGGATAAGTTTTTTTTATGGGTTGAATTGGTGTTGCACAAAGATTAGACTGGTGATGGTACTCAGTGGTTCACAAATCTAAGCAAACAGAAATAAAAAATAACCTGAGACTGAAAAGAGAAAGCAAACAACAAACGAAAAACATGAAACAAAGTTAGATAATACATTGTATTGTTATGAGGTCTTTCAATAAGAGTGCTAGAATTTTGATCAGCCTAAAAAAGGATCCAATAGTTATGCACTTATGCATACAATGTACTGTTATGAGGTCTTAGAAGAAAATATAGAGTTATATCATACTCTCAATGAAATATATTCCCATGCTTTAAAAAAATAATCTTGGGTCACTTGGTGGAAGAAGATGTTGTCCAAACTCCAATTGATGGTGGAAAACTTATGTATAGCAATATAGAATCCGAAGCTGTTTATGTCCTTAACCCTGTTGCTAATAACAAATCTATCAGCTCTCCTAGTCATAACTCAGAGAAACCAAAGATGAATCACTTATTGTCTTCATCTATAATAACAGATAATTGTTCCTCCCTCAATGCACAACTATGTAGAGCGAATGCTGAATCATATATACGATAGTACCAAACTGTATATAGCATAAAAAATGCAAAGAAAAAAATCTGTTGAAAAATTAAAATCTAAAGTAAAGAGAAATATCTAAAAGAAACCAAAGAATTTACTAAAACATAAAAGACTTACTTTTATGGATATTACCATACACCACAAGATTAAATTTTTTTTGCCCTGGATGATCAATATACCTAGTGAGTAGGTAGAAAAATGTCTTGTGGTCAATAGGTTGAAAAATAAATGGCCAACGCCTTTTATGGGTTGCAAAATCAATGATCAACGTCTTTTATAACTCTAAATGATATCACAACAAAGGAAGTTATTATGAGAACCTCAAATATATTCTTTGTTTCTCACTAACAATCCGAAAACTCGATGTGAAAATGACTCCAATTATGATATGTGTATTTGCACTTTAAAGAAAACTGATAACACCTACATTAGAGAGAAAATTATTGCATGGAATTGAGAGAAACTTAGTATTATAATATACCACTGCATTTAGAGTTAACTTAATTCAATCCATCGTAAATGACCTGCAAATGAACAAAAAAGAGTGAAAACCTTCGTCTCATATGTAAAACTAAGATGTTAAACAAACTAAAAAGTCTTCCACCATTGTGACAATATATTCCAAAAAATGAGCACATGGAATGATGATGATAATAATTTAATTTCAACGATACAAATTACAATCATAGAGAGATAATCATCTATATTTTGAACCGGCATCTTTATATGCAAAGGGTTACACATCCCTATAGTTTCAGACATTTGAATCGGCATCTAAGAAAGAAAGTATCATCTTTATATTCTAATATTGAGGTATAGTATAGTACTTACACCATTGCAAAAGCATTTGAATGACTACTAAAGAGAAACTAATTTATTCAAAATAAGGAAAGAGTGAAAAAGGCTTTAATATAAAAAAAACACGAGCACTATGAAACCAATTGACTATAAAAAACTTACTGAAGTATATGCACCACACATGGGTTTAAATACCTAATTTCAAAAACCCAATCAGAAAATCTTAATTTTTTTTATAAAAAAAAAACATTAAATTCACTCAAGATTCTTAGTGCAATGCACTTTCAAAAAGGAAAAAAATTAGTCACCATACAAACGCATCTGATGAAAAGAGTGAAATATTAATTAAATTGGAAAAGGAATTAAATGAAAAAGGAAGGCTAAAGTGTGAGTGGACATAATTCACGACCATTATCCCTATCTAGAACAAACAATAAAAAAATAGTGTAAAATGTGAGTCAATATAATAATAATATTCACATTTCAAAGACAATAAAATAACATAATAAATATGAACTTAACAAAAATTACATTGTAGCTGATCAATTAGGATTGCAATTAACAAATGATAATCTGAAGTTGGGCCCACCTTATGGGTATCTAATTTACAGAAAAGGGGAAAAAGAACTCCCAGATTTGGTCCACAAATTATAAATCATACAATTTCAACAAAAAGAGCTGATAGGAAAGCTAAATAAACACTACTCCTTGTATTTATGTCCAAGTAGAAGATAAATCTCAAGGTTTTCTAAATCGAACCAATAAAGTGATCCTACAAACATTGGACACAAATTGTTTGAGTTTATTTCCTTAACCTTGTCGGAATCAAGAAAACAAAGGTTCAAGGAACCTGCACATCGTTGATGTCCATTAATTGGGGATAAATGAGAACAGTAGAATAAATAAAAGGTACCCAAATACTTGATTTGAAGAAAAATGCACTATCCTAAACCCCTAAAAAACTGAATCGCAAAACATTTTTTAACCATAGAAAACATTGAGACATAAACCATGATAATAAAAGCCTCAAAAAATTTAACCCTTAAAACTAATCTAAAGAAAAGAATATAAAATTTTGGTAAAATCCCCCCAAAAAATTTCGGATAGAGAGGAAGTAACTTAAATATCAAGTAACAAACCTCGAAAATATTTTATTTTAAACCAATGTAGATAGGTGAGATGATTAATCTGCAAATACCAAAAAATGGCATATGTGAGATGATTAAATTATGAGTAGATCTGCAAAAAATGTAATAACCTTCACTAAAAGTAGAAGTCATATATAGTGATGATTAAACCCAATTTTAATATACAGAGTATGGACCCAAATTGATATTTTGAAACCCCAAAAATGTTACCCATTTTTTCATGAAATAACCTGCAAAAAAGTAAAAATCATGAGTAAAAATGTTAGAAAATGGAGAGACTCAGAAAATCTACCAATTTGTGAGGGAAGAGAGATGACCTGGTGGTGAAACCACAAGAGAACGGAATCGAGTGAGAAAATGGAGCAAGGTGAGAGAAAACGGAGCCATGGAGAGAAAGAGTGATGAAATGTTTAGGAGAATCAAAAGTTAAAACGTAAAAAAATGAGATGGGAGATTAAAAAAGTAATTTTCAAATTCAAAATTTGAAAAAATATTAGAGGGAGCTAATCTCAACCATTGATTTTTGGAGGATGATGTGGCCAAATCTGAGTCGTTATTGTGTTAGATAATTCAATAACCATGTTATCTTATTATATGGATATGAAAAAGATATCAATGAAGTACAAGCACATACACACACACACACATACACACACACACACACACACACACACACACACATATATATATATATATATATATGTGTGTGTGTGTGTGTGTGTGTATAAAGACCACACAAGACACCAAGAACAATAAGCTTTCCACACTCATATGGCATAAATGTGTCTAAATAAACATGTGGTACACGGAATGAATGGGTGTGATTTAGAGACAAAAGAATTATGACCCAATCACTTAAAACATATTCAAGGAGTTCTATTTGATTGCAAAACTTTATCAAACTTAGTTTTAGCTTCATGTGAAAATGTAAAGAGAACTCAAAGAACAAACAAGCACAATGCACACAAGCCTAAAGTTTTGATGATTCTACAAATCAATAATGTCATGCCAAAATAAGCATAACTAGTATTCATTGTGCAAACCTATTGATCTTCAACTAAACACCCTCTAAGGATAAACATATTACATATTTTCTTTTCTCCATTCTTTTAAAGTTCTTTCATTTGAAAGATCAAACAAACTAACTATGTTGGCCCTGGCTACTTTTTTCAACACCGCACTTTTTTAGGCTGTTTTTTAATGGTGTCTTTTCACGCAAAGTCAACTTGACTTTCGCAGCCCGATTCCATTGCTAAATAAAACTTTATCGGATAAATGTTTATTTATTTTTCTGAATCCGGGCAACAGTTCTTACATGCACAAATCTCCCACAGTCATAAAATATGTAGATGGCAAAATTGATGGGAGAACATCTCACTTAGCTTAATATAACATGTGAAGTGAAAGTTCCAAAAGAGCTAGTGAATTTGTTTGCGAAGGCATATACAAAGAGAATCCATTAAACAAATCAAAATCAAACTACTCCATGCAAGAATAATAAAAGAACAATTCAAGAATTGAAATTCATAATCAAAAGACATGGAAGAGGAAAGAGATATATGATTCAAACGCAAGGATATGCCACAAAAAATGTGTAAAACTAAAATACACAATTTCTTTTTTGAGTTTTCTAGTTTTTTAAAAATAATCTTAAAAGAAATACAACTCAAGAGACAAACAATATCTTTTGTATTTTTAATAAGACTTAATAAATGCAAAAATAAAACACAAAAGACTCAAAATACATACAACTAGCAAACACGTATATCATAAAGTATAAAAGTTATTGTATGTAAAATATGCAAGAAAACACCCATAAGACACAAGCATGTGGAAATAAACCATTTTAACATTCATACGCGCTTTTTGGTATGCGTAGTGAGAACCATAAAAAATAAGAAACCTCAATTTTGATAAATTTTCCATATTCAAACCTAAAAAGGATCCAACACGATAATTTAGTGTTCCTACTCTGATACCACATGTAAAGGACATAAAATACTCTCTGATACCACTTGTAAGGGACGTAGGTTCCCAAAAAATACCAATTTTTAATTTCTAAAGGAATGGTTCACCAAATATTTTGATTTTTATAAATTCTTTCAAAATTAAACTCTACTTCTTAAACAAGACTTCAATTCAAGTTCTGAATTATACAAATCAAACCGAACATGACTTTTGCCAAATTAATTATTCCGACTTGAATTAAAGTAAACTAAAATTACCCAATTTGATTAAGCACCAATTAAACCACTTTTGGTTGTTAAAACAAAATTTATCTTCTTAAACCTAAGCATGCATCTACATGAATTTGCAAGATAAATAAACACACCACAACGTCATGGTGTACAATAAAAACCCACAGCAAGAAAAACCTCGAATGACTCAGTTACAAGTCCACTAAGTACGGAATTACAAAAGGACACGACAAAATACTTACACAATGACTCGACGCCCTCGCAAGCCTTGATGCCCTTTGTTCCTTCAACTTATTCCTAGTGACAACGTAGGAGTCCACCTACATCTCAAATTCCACCGATGGGTCACTTGTACCATCAAACACATGGAGTCTACCGTATGTACACCACGAACACGGAATCCACCACAAGAAACAATCTGTAGGAATGTAGGGAATAAACACGATGCCAAAACTATGATCTCAAAATATATATTATGTAGAAGCTTGGACCATGAAAACAATTTGGGGAAACTTTTATTTTGTTTGAAAGTTAAAGCATTAAAGATTAACAAAACACAAGGGACTTTTTGAAAAAGTGTATTCTCTCTAAAGTTTGGAAAAAGTTTGTGGAAAAAGTTAACTCCCTCACTACATAATTGGATGGCGAAAGTATTGGAAGGTTATATAGATAAATTGCTCAAAAAAACTGATATTTTTTCACAAAAAACTGCCCAACCGTTCGCACAAGTCTCAATCTTGTTCGAACAACATTTGAACGAGATGTTAGTGCACGCAAAACAAAATCTCATTAGAAGTCATTCAAACGAGGTTATTTTAATGAGGTTGTTCAAATGAGATTTCAGGACATGAATCTAGATAATTTTGATACGAACGCGTGGCTGCCAGTTTCGTATTTTTTTATTTTTTTTAATTAGTTATGATTTTTCTACAGAAAAGTGTCTGAGAACAAAATCTTTAGATAGTATGAATTAAAAAAAAATGACAAAAATTATAACACCTAATAATAAATTACCAAATCTCAACATAATATAAGCATTCATACATCAGAGGTCCTTGGATTGTTGATGACAAACACAAGGCACAAAACACGGTATAAGATGTGATTTTCTTTGACTTGGTCGCTACGTCTTCAACATTAATGTCATAGGCTTAAAAGGTCATAATTAACTTCTATCCTATGACTCAAGGAGTTTTGTCCGGAATTAAGCCAACTATTATAAATTGACTCGATCGAAAATTTGTCCTTATAATTCTTTTAATTTTTTTCTTTAGATTTATATTTGAGCATTTTTTTCTATTTTTCTTGCCCTTTTTTACGCACCATTTGGACTTAATTGATGAATTTTTCTATTTTCACGACTCTGGCTAATTGAGTTTTTCAAGTTGACAAACGAAAAAAGATATAATCTATTAGGCTCAATTGGGCTTACAAAAGGATGATTTTTCATAAAAAATTTTGGTTAATAATTTTGGATAAATAAACGATGGCCTAGCTTCATTTATCTGAATTACTAATTACATTACCATATACATCTCGAGATTAATTTTAATCATGAGACATTTTAGCACGTTTTTAAAATAATATCTTTCTCGTTTTCCGTAACCGATCAAACAATGATTTAGATACCATCAATGACTTTTTAACACTGAGAAGAACTTTGAGTTAACTTTTAACTCGGATTAATTTAATTACTCGGGAAAAAATGATAGGCTCAGAAATCTCACAGGTTAAAATCTCCACACTTATTCGTTAAGTCGTCAATTTTCGTTCAATTTTTGCTTTTGGTCAATTTCGGCTTTTTGCATTCGATTTTTACAAATTGAGATTTTCAAACAAAAATTTAGAGATATTTTTGAAGAATTTCAATTCCAATTTTTATTTATTTTGAACAAAAAATATTTTTGACTTTTCTTCAGAATATTTCAATTGTTTTGGAAATTTTTTAATGTTTTGGGCATTTTAAAATTTGTGAAGTTTGAAAGGCGCACTTCTCACCCCCCCCTAACTTAGACTTTTTCATTTCCCTTAATCAAAAGGACTAAAATCTAAATAAGAAAATAAGAGTGTGAAATAGAAACAAGAAAAATTTTAAATGCAAAAAGACACTATATAACTCCAACACACGACTCAAAATTACAATAAAAATCACCCTATACGTGTCAAAAGTGCGACGACCTCTCTCTCCCCTAAAACTTACCCAACCCCATGTGCCAGGTCCACTAATATCCTCCCCATATCTCCCATAATGTAAATCAAAAGTTAGAACAATTGAAAATCGGCCTAATAGAAAAAATGGACACCTCGAGGCATATGAAGAATCAGATGAATGAAATCATTGCGGTGCCCAATCACCTTATAGCATAATTGTCCAAACTTGAATAGACTATCATAATTAATTTTGAAGGATATGCTAAGCCTAGATTTTCTTTAAAGTTGAGAATGCATGGATCGGTCTCTAAATTGAACGAAACTCTATTCATCTCCTATATCACATCCGAGAACTTAAGTGGCATGGGTGGATGGTCACAAAAAAGGAATTTATCTATCTTATCTTTCCAATCGCTCTCCTCTAAGTAACTAAAAGAGTCCAATAATTATTGGACTTCAATAGTGAGGCTCTCATCCACCGACCCGAATTCTTTTTCAAAATTTTCTAGGCTCAAATCTCCTAACTCCCTTTCATGCTCAATCTCCGAATATTCTCTCATTCTCATTTAAGTTCTCTCTCCTAAGCTCGTCTACATGCTCTCTCCCGCTCTCGATAACCATCACTAAAAATGCCTCACGTGGATTCCTAAATTATTACCCTCAATTCATCCGTGTACTATCTCCTCGATAAGATCTGATTTGTGCAAAGAATCATCATCACCCACTTGCTTAGTGATGTTGAACATATTCATTTTTAGTGTCATGTTCCCTAACGTGAGTTGCATTTGACCATTACACATGTTAATCAACGCATTAGCCATAGCTAATAACGGGCGACCAAGGATAACAAGAATATGATGACTCAATAGGAAGGAGGGATCCGTATCCCAAATGACAAAATCTATTGAAAAGTAGAAAGTGTTGACTTGGATGATCACGTCCGCAACTGCCCCCGGTGTATCTTCATGGAACGATCCGCAAGTTGAAGAGTAAATTTCGTGGACTTTAGATCTCCTAAATTAATCTTTTCATAGAGAGAATAAGGGAGAATGTTAACACTCTCTCCTAAATCTATTATGTCTCTCTCGATTTTATTCTCTCCAATGATGCACGAAATGGTAGGTGCACCCGGATCCTTACATTTAGGCGAGAGGTCGCTCAAAAGTACCGAACTTACGTTTTGTGATTAGAACATCTTCTTCTTTACCTGTAATCTACGTTTTATTGCAAGCAAGTCCTTGAGAAACTTTGCATACGCGAAAATTTGCTTAATAGCCTCAAGAAAAGGTAAATTAAGCTTCACTTTCTTAAGCACATCTGTAATGTCATCACGGCCAGCCTCTTTGAGAGGAGGGGCCAACCGTTGAGGTTATGGTGCGATTATAGGTGTTGTCACTATCACTTCGGGCCTAATCGTGTCTTCTCTATTACTCTCTTCCAAAGGGGTATCCTCAGCCTATTACGTGTCGGGTCGAACCTCCTTATCTTTTTTGCACGTCGTGTGGAGGAGGTGATTAGTCAACAAATCTTCCACTACATCGATTGTTTACCTCATTACATTGCTCTTGATTTTTATTTGGATTAGAGCTAACACGGTTTTGACCTTGGGAGGTTTTTGGCTTTTGGCAAAAAAAATTCCCTTCTCTTGGACACTTAAAGAAGATTGCAACTTAAAAAGTGATGCCCTTAAGTCAGTAAAGTTTTGAGCATATTGGGCATTGATCGTTGACTGAGTTTACATAAATTAGGTAAAAGTGTCATCGAGACTCTTCTTCTGTGGGATCAGATATGTCGCGGGAGGAGGTTCTTGTATATATGGCACTTGTTAATAAGGTAGGAGTGGTGGCAGTTTATTGGGCAATATGTTGATTCGGGTTCATTATTGCATTCAATTGTCAACAACTAAAATTGAGATGGTTTCACTATGAGGGATTAAAAGAATTCTCATGAAGGGCGTCAAAATTACCCTTAAAGTCTCCCATCGCCTCAACTTGCTCTTGTAACATAACTTTGTGGGCGAGTATTGTCAGATATTCCTTCGTTAATCGTCCCGCCTCACAAATCACACAACTCTCCTCTGGTAAGGCTCGAGATGGGTTGGATATATCTCTCCCCTAGCTTCAACCATGTCCTCTAACCTCTTGGCTAGTTGGTTACTTTGAAGCTTCAACTCATCTTCCTTATCCAATTGGTAAAGTTTGGATGAGGAAGGAGGCGTGGACATGTGTTTGGGTTGGGTGTTCGGGTCCAATGTGTCCCATGCTTGAGTAGTCTTGGCACCATACTTGAAGTGGGCCTCGGCATCATCCGCGTCTAACCCTGAGAACTCTTTCAGGCACACAGTCTCCATAAGTTTCTTAGAACTTAAGCTTAGCCTATGATGAAAGTAGCAAATGAGTCTCCACTTATCAAAACTGTGGTGTGGACACATGTTAATTAACTTATTGAACCTCTCCCAACATCTATCGAAGGGCTCGTTCCTATTTTGCCTAAAGGTATGAATTTGAGCCCTAATTGAGTTGATCCTATATGCGGGAAAGAAATTTTAGAGAAACTTAGCCTCCATATCCCTCCATGTGCCCATCGAGTTCGATGTTAGCTATAAACGCCAAGCCTTGTGTGACACCCCGACTAATTAAATACCGGGTAGCTACTCCTTTATTAAATTAAACCAAAATGCCAAGTTGGCTCAGTTAATAGCATCACTGTCGAAAATATTTTATTATTACTAACCACCTAGTATTTAAAAAGTAAGTTGCCAAATTTTAATTAAAGTCTGATTAACATGCAGTAAAAGATTTAAAGCAAGAATAATATCACCATTCACCATAACGAAATAATAGAATAGACATCACAATATAAATAAATCCGGAGGAAACTCCTCACAACAAACTCCACAACTGAAATGAATACTAAATACTAAATACTGAATCAATACATGCCAAAGTCTGAAAAACTGAAATGGAAATGTATCTCTAATGGAACTGGGCAACATGCCCTAAAACTGAGGAATACTGAACATGGAATCCAACTAATAGAAGCGTCTACAAGAAAATCCCTGTAACTTCCACAAACAGCTACAGCTCGTCATCTGAATGAGTATCCTATGCATGGTGTCCTTGTGGCTAGGCACCTAAAATGGTTTTACAAGAAAAAAAGATTTGAAAGCAAACGGGTCAGAGCCCGAATGTTGAGATATTTTAAAAACCTGCAAGTTCTTTAAAAACATTTATACATTAAATGCAAAGTACATGTTAGGAAGTGCACTCACATGAAATTCTCACCTCTCGACTAAGTGTGCACTCCTAACATAAGTACCCATCTAAAATGACACTAACCACTAGCTAAGTGACATCATATCTAGCTAGACTGATATAGGTTCTACCCTTATTACTCGGTTCCTATTAACATAAAAACAATCTCAATTAAATAGGGGTTTAACGTAAACTCAGATGCTCAATATGCAATATATTTCACTATCAGTTAACCCGTTATGTTTTTCTCGAAACAATACCGTAATTTTATTCACAACATTAACATGAAGGTTCCCATTAATTAAGTGTATATTATTCACATCATAAATATACAATACAAGCACCCCGAGAACTAAGTTGCGGTGCACACATACTCTGCTATCCATCCCGGTACATCACGTACATAAGGATCACATATTCCGAATCTCTCAGGAATAATTCACAGATAACAAAATCACAAATAATGGAGGCGAACACAGTCACATCACATGGGTCACGCACATACCTACGCTCCCACGATCAGCGGACTTATCAACATCCCAATAAGTCTTTCTATGACCTATGTTCATCAAGGTAACCAGTCTAAATCCGGGCAACACAAGGATTAGAGGGCCCTAAGCGAACACAAACCTCCCGTGATAGCAAGTATGGTAGGTATGTCATACACACAAATCATATACCAATACTAAGTAAACACGCATCTTAGTAATCACCGTAATTTAATTGTAGTACATATCGCATTCTCGTACCAACTTAATATATATATAACTTATATAATCCCGGTCCACATTTATACGCGCCATAATTTATTCTCACGTCGTAGTAGGCACTCACGTCTCATTCCATAATGTCTATTTGATTCGTTCCACAATTATAATTTACTCCTCATTATATCCCAAATGTCCCAAGTATACCAATACATCATCAAAGGAATGTTATTTATATTCTCGAACAAGTTCACGGGACTCCCAAAATCAAAACAGGCCAAAAATCCCTAAACTGCCAGCTCGTTAGAAGTCTCGTTCGAACGAGGCTGTTCGAACGAGATTTCGTTCGAACGAACTGGGCTATCTAACGAGATCTCGTTCGAACGAGATTATCGAACGAACATCCCTCTCGTTAGAACCCCAAACTGTCAACTCGTTAGAAGCTCGTTCGAACGAGCTCGTTCGAACGACCTGGGTAGGTCTTCTAACGAGTGACCAGATTTAAGCCCAGAAATCCTATCTCGTTTTTCCAATTTCTCTACACCTCAAATCTCATCCAAACCTCAATTTAACAATTGTTTAACGTCTCTAATCGTCCCTAAACATGTTAAAGTCACATACTAACGTATTGTAAAGGATTAATTCTTCCTAAGCATCATCAAATCACAAATCTCTACTCTTTTCCCCAATTTCTCAAGAACATAAACCCTAGAATTTATCATCATCAATTCCCAGAATTTAATCCGTTTTTATAACACATAAATTAGTAATTCTCTTAATTCAATCTTCTAATAACGTTTCTACATGCAAACCTACATCCAACATTAAACTAACAACTCAAATTTCATGGGTTTTCCTTTATCTCCCAAACAAGAATGATTATTAAGATTTCTAACATGGAAGAAACATTTACTGCATAAAATGTAAATTAAACCACTTGCCTTGATTCAATCTCAGATTTTGATTACGATTTGAAGGAGTTCCCTCTCTCTTTCTGCAGAATTCCCTTCTATCTCTCTCTCTCCAAGCTTTCTTCTCCAATGGCTATGGTGGCTAGGGTTTTCTTTGGGAAAGTTTTGGAAACCTAATCTAATAACCCCCGTAGCTTATTGGGTCATTAAGGGTTGGTTAGTGGGTTTAGTGGGTAACTTCCCAATCAGATAAAACTCTTAATTTTCGTCACTTTTAATTCCCAAAAATACAAAATTACCAAAATACCCTTTATGTTGCCGGTATGGCCTAAAAATACTCCGGGACCCAAACTAAACCCCCGGCTAGTGTTTTCTGACTATCTCGACCCTTCCGGACGCGTTGGCGCACTCAAAATGACCATACGGTTAATAGAATTTAAATTCACTTTTATAAATAAAATAATTATAACCTGACGCGACTGTCACCCGCGTCCCAATAAAATGTCCAAATTGCCGTATATCAATCTCACGACAATTTCATAATTCAATATTCATAAATCATCATATATACTCAATATAGTCAAATACCAACTCACATCTCGCTAGTATTTTATCCGGATTAATTCCCAATTAATTCTCATTTAATTAATTAATCCCAAAAATAAATATTGCCAAAAATACGGGGTATTACATACTTCCCCCCTAATAACAGAATTTCGTCCCGAAATTCGAAACTAGAAAGTACCTGGTAAGAACAACTCTGGATAACGTTCGCGCATCTCATCCTCGCGCTCCCATGTGGACTCCTCGACATTATGATGTCGCCACTGAACATGCACTAACGGGACTATCTTTGACCGCAGTTTCCGCTCACAACCTCTTCGCATCAGCATAGCTGTTCTGCCTGTCCTGAGCTACCCGAATGCGACTTCGAATCACTTCTATCCTCGCCGAAGTATCCTGAATCACTTCTGGCCCAAGTAGTTTGTTGTCCCCCACCTCCAACCAACATACTGGGGAACGACAAGGTCTACCGTACAATGCCTCAAACGGAGTCATGCCAATAGTGAACTGATAGGAGTTGTTGTAAGCAAACTCCACCAGTGGAAGGTACTGCTCCCATCCACCCCCAAAGTCAATAATTCACATGCGTAGCATGTCCTCCAACATCTGATTTGTGCGCTCGGTCTGCCCATCGGTCTGTGGATGATAAGCCGTACTCAACAGCAATTATGTGCCCATGGCCTCCTGGAAACTCTCCCAAAATGGCGAAACAAATATCTTGTCTCTGTCAGACACGATATTTAGGGGCACACCGTGAAGTCTCACAATCTCTGAAATGAAGAGCTGGGCATACTGTCCCGTAGTGTAGTCAGTCCTTACGGGTAAAAAGTGAGAGACTTTGGACAATCTGTCCACAATTACCCAAATGGAGTCGTGACCCCTCTGCGACGTAGGCAACCCCGTGATAAAGTCCATGGATATGCTCTCCCACATCCACACCGGGACCTCCAACGGCTGTAGCAGTCCTGCCGATCTCTGATGATCCACTTTTACAAGCTGACAAGTGGCGCATTTCGAAACAAACTCAGCGATATCTCTCTTCATACCGCTCCACCAATACTGGCGTCTCATGTCTTGGTACATTTTCTCCCCTCCGGGATGTACCGCGAACCGTGAGCCGTGCGACTCTGCCATCACCTCGTGTCGTAATTCCTCCCCTTCCGGAACCACTAATCTCCCATTGAAGCGCAATCCCCCATCTGAGCTAACGGTATAGGACTCGGCTCCCTCTGCTAGTAATCGAACTATCTGCTCCTGACAGAACGAGTCATTAACCTGTGCCCGTACTACCTTCGTGACAATCTGCGGTGTAACAGTCATCACAGACATGAAAGATCGGGCCACTGCATCCTGGTGTCCCAATTCCTTCCACTTGGACTTCCACACCTCTGCCACTTCATCTGCTGGCCTACGGCTCAACGCGTCTGCCACCACGTTAGCCTTACCCGGGTGATACTGGATATCGAACTGGTAGTCTTTCACAAACTCAAGCCACCTACGCTGCCGCATATTCAACTCCTTCTGCGTGAACAGGTACTGTAGGGACTTGTGGTCCGTGAACAATTGGAAATTCTCCCCCAAAAGATAGTGCCTCCAAATCCGTAGGGCAAATACCACCGCCGCCAACTCCAAATCATGCGTGGGGTAATTCTTCTCATGAGGCTTAAGCTTACGGGAAGCATAAGCTATGGCTTGTCTCTCCTGCTGCAATACACCTCCAAGTCCTTGCAAAGACGCATCGGTGTAAACCAAATACTCAACTCTCGGTCTCGGCAATGCTAACACAGGTGCTGAGGTCAATTTGTCCTTTAACTCATCAAATGCCAACTGACAGGCATCAATCCAGATGAATGGCACACCCTTACGAGTCAGATGTGTCAAAGGACTCGCTATCTTCGAAAATCCCCGAATGAACCTCCTGTAGTATCCTGCTAGGCCCAAGAAACTATGAATCTCAGTCGGTGTCGTGGGCTGTCCCCACTCCCTCACCACAGATACCTTCCCCGGATCAACAGATATCCCCCGGTCGAAAATGATATGACCCAAAAACTGGACCTCCTTCGGCCAAAACCCGCATTTCTCATATTTTGCATACAACTCGTTCTGACGTAGTGTCTGCAAAACTTGCCTCAAATGCTCGGCGTGCTCCACTTCTGTTTGGGAGTAAACCAGAATATCATCGATGAAGACAATGACAAACTGATCTAGGAAATCCCTGAACACTCTGTTCATCAAGTCCATAAACACTGCTGGAGCGTTGGTCAAACCAAAAGGCATAACCCGAAACTCGTAAGAACCATATCTCGACAAGAACGCAGTCTTCGAGACATCTTCCTCCTTGATACGCAACTGATGGTATCCCGATCTCAGATCAATCTTCGAAAAGAAAGAAGCTCCTCTCAACTGGTCGAATAAGTCATCGATTCGAGGCAACGGATACTTATTCCGTATCGTGACCTTATTCAACTCTCGGTAGTCCACACACAATCTCAGTGAACCATCTCTCTTCTTTACGAACAACATAGGGGCACCCCACGGTGAAGTACTCCTCCGAATAAACCCCTGACCCAATAACTGTTTAATCTGATCCCGTAACTCCCTCATCTCAGCTGGAGCCATACGGTACGGTGCGCGTGCTATAGGTCTCGTACCTGGTAGTAATTCTATAACAAAGTCTATCTCTCGACTGGGGGGTAGGCCTGGTATCTCCTGAAACACATCAGAATACTCCCTGACAACTGGGATCGAATCTAAAGGAATCACAACCTCCTTAGAGGTATCCTCCTTTATGTAATACAGATGAGCGGTCGAACCTCCCTCTGGGCGAGGCATCGCCACTATAAACATCTCTTACCCCGGAATGGCAAAAACAATGCTCCCGCTGAAGCAATCAATCATGGCCCTATAAGCTACGAGCCAATCCATACCGATAATCACATCGTGAACATGCATATCTAATACCAACATGTCTGCAGGTAATACCAAACCACCAATCTCTACCCCCACTCCCCGGCATATAAAGAATATAAGTGACCCATTCCCCAATGGTGAGTCGACACACGTCATTGTGCTCTCTGCCGTAGCTAACAATCCTAAGGCTTTCGCGAAATGTGTAGCTATAAAACAATGTGTAGCCCCCGTATCAAATAATAATTGACCCATATTGCCATGGATAGGAAACATACCCTCAATCGCAGGCGGTGCCTGTGGAACTGCTGCCTGGTGGACGTTATAGACACGTCCATACTGTAGCTGCCCCTGCTGAGCTGGGACCGCTAGAATGGGTGGCAATGCTGCCATCTGTGGCGGTGTGGGGAGAGCGGCGGGAAACATAGGCCTCTGCGGCTCCTGGCGAGCACCCTGCTGCTGCTGCTGTGGGGCCCTGCCCCTATCAGGACAATCCTGTCGTTTATGGCCAGTCTTGCCACAAACAAAACACTTCCCCGGAATGTTCCCTCCTCTCTGCCCCTGCTGTCCCCGACCCTGGTGGCCATTACCGTTCCTCCCTTGGCCCTACTGAAACTGCTGGCCATTCTGCCCCTGTTGGCCCTGATGACCGTTTGGACCCTGATGGCCCTGACGGAAACCTCCCTGTCCGTGCTTGTAGTTCCCTGATCTGAACCTCTTCTGATCCCCCTGCTGGGAACCCTGCTCACCCTGTCTCTGCCCCTGAATAGATTGTGCCCCACTAGCACCATGTCCTCCGGTCCTGCCCTGATGGCTAGACTCTCCCGATCTCTTGTCCTCAGCCATATGAAAGCGGTGATCCTGGCAGTGTAACAAAGCAGCGTTAACCACATCAGAATAAGTGGCCAACGAAAGGTTACCTAACAGATGCTGACGGATCCTCCATGTCAACCCGTCGGTGAATTTCTCAATCTTCTTCTTTTTCTGTCGGTATCTCATCCAGAACGATATTCAACAGATTCGTGAACTCGGCCTCATACTCGACCACGGTCTTACCCTCCTGCTTCAGATTCATCAATTTCCTCCTCATTTCCGTGTGAACAGCTGACGGAAAGTACTTGCGGTCGAACCGCACCCAAAAGTCCTGAATAGTGAGAGTATCCCTCTCTTCCACGGTGGTAATAGACTCCCACCACTGCAGCGCAGATCCAACTAGCTTGAAAGTAGCTAGCACCTGCTTCTGAACATCCATGCACTCATACATCCTCAAGTGCCTCTGCATATCCTTCCTCCATTGGCTCGAGACTACAACATCTGAGCTACCTGTAAACTCTGGCGGATGCGCTTTCTGAAAAGCGTCACGTACACGTTCCCAAGAAGACGGGAATGCATTTGCCTGTACTGGCGCGGCAACCGGTGCCTGAGGTGGTGCCTGCTGAACTACGGCAATTGCGGCATTTACCGCTTGGGCTACTATAGCTGCAACCTCAACGGCGTTCATCATGCCCTGAACTGGAACGGGCTGGGGTTCAGGCGTTGCATCCCTGGGAACTCGTCGTGCACGTCGTGGAGGCATCTGAAATAAGAATGAAGTTTATAAGTTCGTAGTTATAAACATAAAATAGCTGAAAAACGAAGCATACACAAAAAGAGTACAACAGTCCTAAAATATAGGGCTCTATATCAAAGATAACTCAGCGGAAACATAATAGTCGTACATATCCTAAAGGACACTAGAACCTGGTGCTCTGATACCACCTGTGACACCCCGACTAATTAAATACCGGGTAGCTACTCCTTTATTAAATTAAACCAAAATGCCAAGTTGGCTCAGTTAATAGCATCACTGTCGAAAACATTTTATTATTACTAACCACCTAGTATTTAAAACGTAAGTTGCCAAATTTTAATTAAAGTCTGATTAACATGCAGTAAAAGATTTAAAGCAAGAATAATATCACCATTCACCATAACGAAATAATGGAATAGCCATCACAATATAAATAAATCCGGAGGAAACTCCTCACAACAAACTCCACAACTGAAATGAATACTAAATACTAAATACTGAATCAATACATGCCAAAGTCTGAAAAACTGAAATGGAAATGTATCTCTAATGGAACTGGGCAACATGCCCTAAAACTAAAGAATACTGAACATGGAATCCAAATGATAGAAGCGTCTACAAGCAAATCCCTGTAACTTCCACAAACAGCTACAGCTCGTCATCTGAATGAGTATCCTATGCATGGTGTCCTTGTGGCTGGGCACCTAAAATGGTTTTACAAGAAAAAAAGATTTGAAAGCAAACGGGTCAGAGCCCGAATGTGGAGATATTTTAAAAACCTGCAAGTTCTTTAAAAACATTTAAAACATTAAATGCAAAGTACATGTTAGGAAGTGCACTCACATGAAATTCTCACCTCTCGACTAAGTGTGCACTCCTAACGTAAGTACCCATCTAAAATGACACTAACCACTAGCTAAGTGACATCATATCTAGCTAGACTGATATAGGTTCTACCCTTATTACTCGGTTCCCATTAACATAAAAACAATCTCAATTAAATAGGGGTTTAACGTAAACTCAGATGCTCAATATGCAATATATTTCACTATCAGTTAACCCGTTATGTTTTTCTCGAAACAATACCGTAATTATATTCACAACATTAACATGAAGGTTCCCATTAATTAAGTGTATATTATTCACATCATAAATATACAATACAAGCACCCCGAGAACTAAGCTGCGGTGCACACATACTCTGCTATCCATCCCGGTACATCACGTACATAAGGATCACATATTCCGAATCTCTCAGGAATAATTCACAGATAACAACATCACAAATAATGGAGGCGAACACAGTCACATCACATGGGTCACGCACATACCTACGCTCCCACGATCAGCAGACTTATCAACATCCCAATAAGTCTTTCTATGACCTATGTTCATCAAGGTAACCAATCTAAATCCGGCCAACACAAGGATTAGAGGGCCCTAAGCGAACGCAAACCTCCCGTGATAGCAAGTATGGTAGGTATGTCATACACACAAATCATATACCAATACTAAGTAAACACACATCTTAGTAATCACCGTAATTTAATTGTAGTACATATCGCATTCTCGTACCAACTTAATATATATATAACTTATATAATCCCGGTCCACATTTATACGCGCCATAATTTATTCTCACGTCGTAGTAGGCACTCACGTCCCAATTCATAATGTCTTTTTGATTCGTTCCACAATTATAATTTACTCCTCATTATATCCCAAATGTCCCAAGTATACTAAAACATTATCAAAGGAATGTTATCTCTATTCTCGAACAAGTTCACGGGACTCCCAAAATCAAAACAGGCCAAAAATCCCTAAACTGCCAGCTCGTTAGAAGTCTCGTTCGAACGAGGCTGTTCGAACGAGATTTTGTTCGAACGAACTGGGCTATCTAACGAGATCTCGTTCGAACGAGATTATTGAACGAACATCCCTCTCGTTAGAACCCCAAACTGTCAACTCGTTAGAAGCTCGTTCGAACGAGCTCGTTCGAACGACCTGGGTAGGTCTTCTAACGAGTGACCAGATTTAAGCCCAGAAATCCTATCTCATTTTTCCAATTTCTCTAAACCTCAAATCTCATCCAAACCTCAATTTAACACTTTTTTAACGTCTCTAATCGTCCCTAAACATGTTAAAGTCACATACTAACGTATTGTAAAGGATTAATTCTTCCTAAACATCATCAAATCACAAATCTCTACTCTTTTCCCCAATTTCTCAAGAACATAAACCCTAGAATTTATCATCATCAATTCCCAGAATTTAATCCGTTTTTATAACACATAAATTAGTAATTCTCTTAATTCAATCTTCCAATAACGTTTCTACATGCAAACCTACATCCAACATTAAACTAACAACTCAAATTTCATGGGTTTTCCTTTATCTCCCAAACAAGAATGATTATTAAGATTTCTAACATGGAAGAAACATTTACTGCATAAAATGTAAATTAAACCACTTTCCTTGATTCAATCTCAGATTTTGATGACGATTTGAAGGAGTTCCCTCTCTCTTTCTGCAGAATTCCCTTCTATCTCTCTTTCTGCAGAATTCCCTTCTATCTCTCTCTCTCCAAGCTTTCTTCTCCAATGGCTATGGTGGCTAGGGTTTTCTTTGGGAAAGTTTTGGAAACCTAATCTAATAACCCCCGTAGCTTATTGGGTCATTAAGGATTGGTTAGTGGGTTTAGTGGGTAACTTCCCAATCAGATAAAACTCTTAATTTTCGTCACTTTTAATTCCCAAAAATACAAAATTACCAAAATACCCTTTATGTTGCCGGTATGGCCTAAAAATACTTCGGGACCCAAACTAAACCCCCGGCTAGTGTTTTCTAACTATCTCGACCCTTTCGGACGCGTTGGCGCACTCAAAATGACCATACGGTTAATAGAATTTAAATTCACTTTTATAAATAAAATAATTATAACCTGACGCGACTGTCACCCACGTCCCAATAAAATGTCCAAATTGCCGTATATCAATCTCACGACAATTTCATAATTCAATATTCATAAATCATCATATATACTCAATATAGTCAAATACCAACTCACATCTCGCTAGTATTTTATCCGGATTAATTCCCAATTAATTCTCATTTAATTAATTAATCCCAAAAATAAATATTGCCAAAAATACGGGGTATTACACCTTGGTCTTGTCCTTAAGAGATAAGGGGAAAATCTTGAGGTGCACTATGTCTTGGGTGAACATTTGATCATTAAATATCTCTCACGCCTCCTCGAAATCTCTAATGTGGAGGTAGGTCTTTTTTGACTCCATACCATGAAACGTTGGGAAAATCTGAATCATCCCATTTCTAAAGTGTAATTACCCCACATTATATGAGAATATAATGCAGCCCGGGGGGACGGTTCGCTCGGGCTATAAGAGGTCCCTTATGGGGTGATACGACATGACTCTCTCACTCGTGCTAAAACTAGCGTGATTAAACGTAACACTCACATATAGAATCATTTTCCTCACCGGAGTTCCTAGACGTATGACTCGTGGTGTGACTACCCAGTGTGGGAGGTGGTACCCATAAGTTTGGAGAGTTTGGAGTGTGAGGGCTAGTAAGAGTGAGTTCAATTGTAGTATTTTCTTGTACAATAGGAGGATTGGTATTTGGATTAGGATTGGGGTGAGTATTTTTCATTTAAAGCACGATAGAATATTTTTATTTTTATTTTTTTGGATATTTTTATTTTTTTGAATTTTTGAGTTTTATAATTTTTTTGGCTTTTTAGGATTTAGAGTCAAATTCTTAGATTGATTCTGCCTAACCTAGTATTTATTCCTAGTTTCCTAGCAATGGTGCCAAAAACTTGACGCGATGCAAAATGTGCGTGCAGTGCGTGTATCTACTGCTCAAGTGCAAGTCGGTCGCTCAAGTAATAATCCCGATAAGTCGAGGTCGATCCTCAATGAATAGGACAAAATCGTAACGACTACAAAGGGAAGGCATATAAAACCTAAATATCGACTCATGAAAGAATAAGGAAAAGATGATGATTTGTTATACAATCTTCTATGTAGCTAAAGCAAATGAACTAACAAATGCAATTTAACTAAGATAAAGTGAAAACTAAAAATTCTTGAGTTTTTGAAACTATTTGAGAAAAGCAACATTGGGATCCAATCCCCTGAACCGTCGGTAGTTTTGTTGGGTACAAAATTTTCAAAAACTATTTATAATGAGAATAAAACATTAAAATTTTCAAAGTACCAAACATATGTGGATTTTTCTCCTCACATTATCTAGTCAATAAATAATTTAACATGAATGACGAGAATGCCGATACGTATACTATACCCTCAAACACTTTGGTTACCTAAGGAAAACGAAGTTAAGAAACTTATAATAGTCGTCTAGACAAAATATCAAACCTACGAATTATCAATACAATTTTATTCAATTTCATATCCAATTTATATAACTAGGTTGGGTTCATGTATCCCAACCCTCTAAAAACTTAGCCGGACATGATGTTGTTAATCACTACGCATCAATAATCAAGATTGCATAAAGACATGGTAATTGAATAACAAGACTAAAGCACTAAAATAACGTTACCAATATCTAGACAATGAATAACATGCAAGAAATAAGGTTCAACAATTTCTGGAATGGAATCAACTTCTTATTGAATTTTTGCATGAAAAGAAATCACAAACTTTGATCCACTTATTTCTAAATTTCTTCTCTACTTTATATGAATGCATATATGATAATAATACTCCTAATAACTATTTACAAGTCATGGAAGTCTTTTTCAAAGTCCTAATCTAACACAACTCGCTAAAAATAAGGAGAAAATTAGAATTCTCGTATTATTCAAATAGGTACCCCGAACTCATTCGCCCTAGCGGACCCGACATAGTTCATAGGTCGAACTAGTTCACTCTGAAATCCAAAGCGATTCACGTACTTTCGCTACCTAAGTGCTCTTTTGTCCTTTTTCTCCTATTTGCACTTTTCACCCTTAGATTCTTGTCCCAACTTCAAACGTACATAACTTCTTCACCATAGGTCTAATTGAGGTGCCATTTTTTCCACATTCTTGTGACTTAAAGATCTTTAATTTTCAATAGGTTCCTCCTCCAGGTCCTAGCTGAAAAATTACAAAAATGACATTGACTTCCCTTTCTTGCATTTCATTCACTGTTTCAATTTCTCTTTCGCATCCACTTGCATAAAATTCCTGTAAAAGATGAGAGAGATATACAAAATATGAAATACTCGCCGAAAAGGGTTAGTCACACAATAATGAGATAACTCTGGGGTAAATGCAATGCACGGTACCATAAAAATACCAAAATTAAGGGGATAAATATGAAATATTTCTGCCAAATCAATTACCCAATTGTAACCTTTTTTCTTCAACTTGTGATAAAAGTAATAACGCACACACCGTGTTTTCTTTAGCTATGGGTGTGCTAACTTTTAAAGATCTAAATAATGGTTTTACAGCTCCGAAATTAGACAACAACTCTTTATTCTTGTCACATAAAGAAAGGTTCAAAATTGAGGTCATGAGTAAAGGTTCAAAATTGAGGTCATGAATCACTCGTAGTGTTCTGACTAATTTTACAGAGAGGGGAAAAAAATTCGAATCATAGAGGTTTTGGAAAATGGAATAATTTTTTTAGAAAGAAAGAGGTTCATTGGCCTGGTGGTGAAGTGGGGAAGCCGTAGTTCTTAATATTGCTAGTGACGGTAGAGATATGAGTTAGGGATATAGGATGGTAGAGATATGAAAAGTTGGATGGAGGATATCATTAAGGTATGATGAGATAAATGTAGATTCCAACACAATCGATTCATTCATGATAGTTATTTTTTGTTTTGAGAATTTGAATAGTCATCTTGTATAAAAACCAAGTGGTGTGAATCATGTGAGAAAGTGAATGGTGGTTGCCACCAGATACATCCCTAAGCGAAGACACGGTGAGAGAAAGAAAAAATTTCTTTGATGAGCCACGTGGACACCCTAAACAAAGAAGAGTATTTAAAGTCTTGTATAACATTTTATAATATACTACTTGTAAGCCCACACGATACGCAGGCGAGTTGCAATGTGCGAAAGATAGAAAAAAATTATCAATTAAAATATATTCTCGCTAAGCATGCATAAAAATCGAAAATGAAGTATTAATTATGACTGAATATTAACTTTGATAATAACATTTCCACCACGTAATTTTAAAAAAAAATTAACATACAAAAAATGAAGACATAAGACCATGTTAATGTAAAAGAAAGAATGGAGATATATGATTCATTTCCATGAAAATGATGAGCTTTCTCGCACTAAAATATTTTATAACATAGAAAACTTAGTTTCTTCTGAAGAAAAAATTCCAGACAAATCAACAATTATAGAAGTGCAGTTAATTGTATCAAATATATCATTTCCCATTTAGAAGTTGAATTAAAGGTTGTGCCTCAATAAATCTTAGACTTGTTTATTGGTTAGCTATGTTAAATGACATTTAAGCTTCTAAACACAATTTTGTTCAAGGGGGTGTTCCAAGAACAAACCAAATTATTTCATATTAAAGGTTAAAAAAATATATATTGAAAGAGGTAATCAAATAATCCATGTTAAGAATGTTCGATTCTCAGTAAACAAATATAACAATAAAGAAAAAATTAATGAACTACAAATAAGTTTTACCTTCTATATGGCATTTAATCGAACATGGAATGCGCGTCAAGTAAGATCTACGAAAATAACCATTCACCATCTGACAAAAAAAAACTGTACCCATCTTCTTCACACCCACAAAATAAACCTAATACCCAAGGTTACAGTGTTCAAGCATCAACATAATTCTTCTTTGTCTAACCTTTGCATCGTTCAAAAATAAAAGATTACAATTTTAAACCTCTTAAACCAATTTCAAATTTGGAGAGAACATATCATAAGGAACATCACTTGACTAACATATCTAACACTAAAACATTTATGTGAAATCTAACAAAAATATAAGGGACAAATAAAAATATATTAGAATCGTAAATAAATTTAGAAGATAACATCACCCTAAAATACGAAGTAAGAAAAAGGAAAGAAAATTATTCACCTTATTCAAACTCTAACAATGCTCTTAATCATCATCATAAGGCCCTGTAATGAAATTGGTCAACACAAAAAAAAAATCAAAAGGAAAAAAAACATAGGCAAACCTGCAAAGCTGAAATTGTTACATATTTGGGAGAAGGGATGGCCAAGAGAGAAAACGTATAAAAAGGGAACGGTAAGAGACATTTGTGATTGAAGAGAGAGGGAGAGGGTAAAGATTATTGGATTTATTTTCCCTCTCTCTCTCTTTCTCTCTCATGAAATAACTTGAGATATTAGATTAGATGTATTACTGAGATAGAAGTGATTAAAAGGGCCAGAGAAAAAAATAATAATAAATGATGCTCTCTTAAAAAATTGTACACGTGTCACTTTGTGTGATAAGTTAATAATACATGATGCTCTATCAAAAAGTGTACACATGACACTTTGTGTGATAAGTTGTCATAGATGGTTGCAGTGCGATTTACAATATATAAAAGATTTAAGTTGTGGCGCATACGATATTCACTAAAATGCTTATATTTATGTCACATAAATATAATATTACTCTTTTATAATTATTTAGACAATTCAAATTTGAAATCTTTGCCTTCAAACACTTTCAGATTTTTGTTATCACTTTTTAACTTGTAAGAAGTTTTGAAATCTATGGAAAGGGAGTAGTAGTCACCATGAAGTCCACAGATAACAAAAATAAAATAATCTATGCCTTGGGTACCTTTTTCGAAAGTTTCGGTTGATTTCACATGATTTGTTGAAAATAGAAGAATTAATAAATAAACAAAATAAGAGAAACTAATTAAAAGAGTAAAAAGAATAAAACAACAAAAAATAAGAACAGAGCATCGTTTACAACCACCCCCATCTCATCCTGACACCCCATGTGCCCACCCACACCCACCACCCCCTTCAGCCGCCCTCATCCCCCACATTGTCGGTCACCCCCACCCTATCTCTCTCTCTCTCTCTCTCTCTCTCTCTCTCTCTCTGAGAGAGAATCAAAATCTGAAATTCAAATTCAAAACAAAAAATTGAAATCCTAAATCTATTATTAATCCAAAGCTAAAATCGAAATCAAGTTCAAAGCTAAAATCAAATTTGGAGATTTTATCTAAGGTTTTGATATGAGTTTTCGGGTTTGAATATAGGGTTTGTTGTGTTCTTTTCTTCAGATTCTTGATTAAAGATTAGTAAGGTTTCTTGATTGATGACGGTGAGTTGTCGAATGATTGTTTCAGGCGAAGAAAAATGGAGGGCTGGGATGATTGTTTTCTTCGGGTGTGCCTAGCGAGGATTGTTGATTTGGATGAAGGATTGTTGAAGGTTGTGGGAGTTGTCAATGTAAATGATAGAAGATAATTAACTAAGAGAAAGAGTCTATTAGTATTCACAGAGAGAAAACGAACTGAACATTTAAATGGGTGTCTACGTGGACACCCTTAGCATTGAGGAGATTTAATTGCTATTTTGCATTTTAGATTAGTACTAGGTGGAAACCCGCGCGATGCACGGTGTATAAGTTATTGAAAGCATAATAAAGCAAGCAATTTAAAAGCATTGAAGTATAAACTTATGATTAGAAATAAAGAAGTTAAATATTGTTATATTGATGAATATTATTGATTGTTAAACTCCAAGTCTAAATGCATAGAAAGATAGGCAATGTTTTACATTGTGTAAGGAAAGAAAATAGAAATTAGATGAAGTAGCATAATTTTTAATAAGCTGATGTAGAATGAGTTCTTCATAATGAGGTTAGATCATCCTTTTTTTCCTTACGTCCATATTCCTAGAAAGAAATTAAATTATATGTTAACAAAATATGTTGATAGTATTGTATAATAAATGATAATTGAATTTAAATTGGTAGAAAATTGCCAATACCTTGAAGGATGCTTTCGTTTTGGGTTAACTTCGCTTTCTGCATCATTTCCATGAGAGGAATTGTCATTGTCTGTGATAATGATTGATTCTTGTGTTGTTGAGACTGGATTTGTTTCCTATTATGTAAATGAGATATGATTAGAGTAAGAAAAGAGATTATAATATAAATATAAAATTATTATTGAGTATCTAAAAAATACCTTTTCAATGTTGTGGTTAGGCATTGAAATATTTCCATCCGAAGAATCTTTCAAAATGGTTGACACAGTGAAGTTTTCATAGCCGCGTACTAACTTGTAGTTATTGAGCTTCACGCGGAATTTGTGAGAGGTGCCGATGATCCTTGTGATTGCTAGTGGAAGTGGATCTTTTGGTACCTGTGGAAAATAGTAAATATATTATTTTTGAAAAAGAATGGGTAAAATGAATGTATTGATAAAATAGTAAAATTATTATGAACAACTTACGGAAATGTCATGATTAATATTAGCAAGCTCAGAACGTTGGACATTGATTAAAGATTTCGCTTCTTTGTTAAAGATACCTGTTTGGTCTTTGACTGAGATTTAAATTTTGTACCTATTTATGTAGAAGTATATAATTGAGAAAATTGATGTGTACAACACTAAATGAAAATAAGGTGTACGAATAAAATACCTTGGAGAAGGAATAAGTTTGTCTGTGTTGCATGTTTCACAATAGAAAGAAGTGATATAATGTTTAAGTTTCTTGTTGCAGTGATTGCATGCTGCATAATACCAACCACCATTTTCGTCTACACCTGTGATTCTTGCGTTGCAAGTGACATATATAACCTGTGAAATATATAATATTTATATTAAAATTAGATAATGAAGGAGACAAAGGAAATGTATATTT
This sequence comes from Sambucus nigra, assembly GCA_949130495.1. NCBI lineage: Eukaryota > Viridiplantae > Streptophyta > Magnoliopsida > Dipsacales > Adoxaceae > Sambucus > Sambucus nigra. The sequence continues at coordinate 315,094,352 of OX422222.1, forward strand.
AAAAGGGGATACCTCATTTGGAGAGTCGGAACGAAGTGATAAGATATCTTCAATGGATTCAGATTCTCCTTCAATCTGAATTTGTGAATTCTTGTATGTGGTTGGATCAGTCGTCATGGTGAAAGAACGATTATCATTCTTCATTCTGTATATATATCATGAAGATAAATAGGTAATATGTTAGATGTGAATAAAGCCAATACGATTTGTAAAAAAATCTGTAAACAGAATTATAATATTGTGAGTAAACCGAAAAAAGAAAAAAAGAAAAAGTAATGCATGGACCATTGTTTGTCAACTGACAACCCGCCTAAACTGTTATAGGTGGAATGAGAAACGATAAGAAGTTGTAATATTTTTGTTAAGAAATTAGTAGATGGTAGTATGTAGTATACATGGTATGAATTTTTTCCATACAAATTTACACAAAGCAACCGGTGTTTTGGGATGGGAGAATTATGAAATGGAATTTTTAAGCCACCGATTTGTTTTTCATCAGAGCTGTTTGATTATTAGTCTTCATATTCGTCGTCCCAATACCACCTTTATCATAAGTAGATCATGTGTTTGTGATAGAAGAATCTGAACTAATCGTTTTTTCGCCCTCTTATTTTCCTCGACAGTACTTCGCATAACTTGAAATATCAAAGGGTTTTATTGGCTGCAACAACTGCATTTGGGGATAATGATGTTATTCCCGTGTGTTTCACTGTGGTGGATGATTAGACTGATGACAACTAGCACTGGTTCGCATCGGAACTGAAATCCACAGTCTCAACGTCTCGATAAATCACTTTCGTTGTAGATTTTCAAAAGGGGTTGAAAGAGTCATTACGTGAGATATATTCTGGTGAGTACTACCATGGTTACTGTCTATGGTATATGGCTGAGAAACTTAACAAAGATTTAAAGTAGTAGCTTTCACAGTAATCGAGGCATCTCATAGTTGAAGATCTGTACGTCGTTGCTTATGCCCCAAAATTTGAGGGCTTCGAACGATGTACGGGAAACATAAAAGCCATTTCTCTCGAAGCTTACAATTGGGTAATACACGCCGTGTTAATTGAAATCTGTAGATGACAACGCGATGGAGGAGAGGGGGAGAGAGTTTTAAAAAAATGCACATATGCTTACAAGAGAACATTTTAGCAAACTTTTTCTCCTTGCTCCCTAAAATTCGCCACCAACAAAGAGGAGTTAATGGCAACTGTGCCTTAGTTCCAAGTTCATATATAAGTTGATCACTCTTTAGAGAATTGTTCTTAAGAACTGGGTGCATGCAGCTACCCTCAGCTCACCCTCTGATTCTACACTGGACGAAATTTGCATATTCTAGGGGCAGGAGACTTGAGTTGGCTGAAGTTCATAGGAAGCACTCTTTTTCACAACTCACCACAACTTCCCAAGCCTCTCTCTAAGAAAGGGAGAGAGCTTATGACAACAAATCAAAACATTAAGAGATTGGATCACACCTTTTCTTACAAGCACTTCTAGAGCTGATGATACATCCTTAACTAATATTTCCTTTCTCTGAACATCGTAGTTAGCCACCAGAAGGAACAAAAACTCAAGAAGACTGCGAGTTACATCAACATATTTGGGTATAGAGTTCACCATTAATAGGATTGCAGGTTCAATATTCAGAATATGTATGGGTGTTGTGGCATTTAAAAACAACGACAATGTATGCATCTGGTCAAATTGTCGATCAATGGAACCTCAATGAAGTGTGTACTCAATGCAGTTTGTACTAACAGGATTATTTGATTACTCCACACTCCACACTCCCCACGCATCATCTACCCCCACTGCAATGGCCCTTTCAGTTGCCTAAAACCCCATACCGCATATCCCACTACGTATAATCATAGTCACACGCAGCCATCTTCCTACTACCCTTCCTTAGCCTCCCTTACCTGATGTCATAGGCAACCTCACCATAATCACTGCGTATCAGTGATTATTTTTTTTTGGCTGAATACCTAAAATCAGTTTAAGAGTAGGTGGAACGAACATTCACAGATGTTATGTTGGACAGAAATGAATATGTATAGGGCTCAGGGCGTTTCAACAGAATTGAATCAATATGTATGAGTGTTGTGGCATTTCAAAACAACGACAATGTATGCATCCGGTGAAATTGTTGTTCAATGGAATCTCAATGCAGTTTGTGCTAACAGGAGTGATAAAATGCATATGTTATTGTCCAAAAAGTCTTACTTGGTCATAAATTCTTGAATGCATTGAACATCAGGATTTATGTAGACTTTGGATTCATTTGTTGCTGACAATGAGTAATCACCTATGGAATAAAAGTTGTATGAATATTAAAATGTATTGTTTGAAATCGTGAATATATAAAAATATGATATTACTAAAAATAATTTTCAATTACCTCTAAATTGTTTCACCGTAGTGGATGTAATGGCCACAATCAAATGGGCAGTTAAATTCTGGCATATCTCTTCAGTTATTAGTGCCGTTTGTTCGGCCCACAGAGTCACGGAAATTCTTTCCCCACTGTATAATAGCGTATGTGGTTAAGGTCTCATGAATAGTATATATTTGAAATGAACGAAGTTAATAGTTTGGAAATATGAAGGAACGACCTTTGATTTTCAAGCTTCAAAACCCTTTTCTTTACTATGGATCCCCTAACCGGTTGATCCTCAACAGGTGATATAGAAGTCAAAAGGCCGAACACATCTAATGAAATAAATAGTGAGTAAATTTATTCAAATAGAATTAAAGGATTATTGTTAATTGTGTAATGAGTAATGAATATAAAATACCTGTTAGATATGTGTCATTGCTTAATTTAGATCTCAATTCATCAAATTCTAGAAATTGGAAGTGATATTTTGGAAGAATTAAATTGTCACCTTCAGAATGTATAAATTTTGAAGATGGAATGAATTCAATCATTAGATTGTGGGTGGAGACCCTATAGCTATGCTTAGTATCCATGACTCTGAAATTGGTTATTGTGTACACTTTTCCAACGTCTAGTGAATTGACGAATTTGCCAAATAAGTATTTGCGCAATACTGCATGTATTGAATCACCCTGTGTAATTAAAAAAAAATCTATTTTAATAAATGATAAATATTTATTAAAAATAGGATATTTTGAGTGACAAAAGAATAATAAAACTTCAATGTCTAAATGATCTACCTGGTCATAAACTAAGAGAAAGTCATCAGATATTTTTGGGTTATCGCCAGTTCGAGTCTTGGATTCCCATTTTCGAATCACACGTACGAAGATGGTCCAATCATCCCTGCCCAGTGAAAGATCTTCAAGTCTTGTCACTTCTTTCATGGTCCTGAATTTTTTATGAGAGAATACATATTAGTTATATGAATAAAGGGATTTAAATCATAAGTAAAAGGATTAACTATATTATAACTTTTGCGAATTACGCAAATATATCTATAGTTATAGATGATAGAACCTCATCGTACACAACATTTTTTGTCAAATGTCTATCAATTTGGTAATCATTTTTTATGAATAATTTTAGGCGTTGAAGTTACTCTAGATATAGCGACATAGAGTTGATCGTGACTGAAAATAGGCTTCGGTAAGTATATTGAAACTTGATCGAGAGTTTGCCCTTGGCTTTTGTTGATTGTCATGGAGAAAGCAAGACGAACTGGAAATTGGCGTCTTTTGAGAATAAAAGTCCATTTGGAGTCCGTTGCAGACATAATTATTCGTGGAATGAATAATTTTGCGCCTATATTAGATCCTGTGATAATTATAGCCTCTATGACCAATGGAGATAACTGTGTAATGATTAATCTTGTGCCCTTCCAAAGGCCAGCACTTTGATTTATGTTTCTCATTAGCATAATAGGCGAACCTATCTTTAGGTCCAAGTTATGGCTTGGGAGTCCAGCAAAGTTTAAGCTATTTAAAAATTCAACAGGAAAAAGCACATCTTGGTCACGAATGTCCCCAGCAGCCTTAGATATTGAGTCTGAGCTGAAATAAGTTGTCGCATCTCCGGGAATGACATTTAGTACGTAGGCATTAATGGTGTCAACCATATGGTTTGTTGGAGTTAGAATAGCACGACCCTTAATGTAATTTGGATCACTGTATCTCCTGACCAAATCGGGGTATGCACTTGAAACAATATCAGCAATTGGGTTATCGGAATGTGGTATAAGGTTGGCATTTGGGATTTTTACCCACGATGGAAATTCGTCATCTTCAAATGATTCTGTCTGTAATTTCCCGTCACATAGTGCTAGGACCCAATCTCTAAATGAAGTTGAATCTTGTATCCGCATGTTCTTCGATAGGTTGAATACATGGCACAAACTCCACAGCTTTGATTTGTTAATTGACGCATTTACAATTTCTTCTCTGCTTCCCTTATGAACAACAGGTAAAGTTTGACGGAAATCACCGCCCAAAAGAATTGTAATTCCACCAAAAGGCTTTTCAAAAGATTTTTCATCATTGAATCGCATTATGTCTCTTAATGTTTTGTCAATAGCTTCAAAACAATGACGGTGGTCCATAGGAGCCTTATCCCAAATAATTAGGGTTGTTTTCCTAATGAGTTCTGCAAGATGAGTCCATTGATGAATATCGCATGTTGATTCGGTGTGAATATCAATGGGAATCTTAAATCTTGAATGAGTAGTTCTTCCACCGGGTAGCAACAATGATGCAATACCTGAAGATGCAACTGCGAGAACAACTTTTCCCTCTGAACGCAAGCGTGCAAGAATTGTTTTGTACAAAAATGTTTTACCCGTGCCACCTGCCCCATTTACGAAGTAAAAGCCTCCTTTGTTTTCTTTGATGGATCGTATAACATGATTATAAACATCTAATTGTTCATCATTCAGTGCATTGAACATGTTATTATGATCTCGTGCCAAAGAATTTGCATCGTAAGAAAGTTCCTCTCTTAAAAGCCTATTATCCTTTTCTTGAATCATTGTAGCATCGGGAAGTGGTATCGGCGAGAAATCTTTTAGGCTTTTCCCATTTTTGTTTAAAATATTATCAATTTCGTGAAGGGCATGATTCTTTAATTGATTTTCACTAAGAATAAGATCAGGTAGGCATAAGATTTTTCTTTGGCGATGAAGCAAATCTTCTGATAGAATCTCCCAGTTGTCGTCCCAAAGTCTTTTTGGATCCGCAATTTCGCAAAAAAGAAGCATTACAGCAAATAGGTCACGCAATTGATTACCCGTAGGCCATTGGGATGCCTGATCTAGTGCGTTGTGCCATTCTTTGTCATCTTCTAACATGCCGAGAGCATAACATGCTTCTTTGCATGTTGGATAAACAATACCATTAACCATCTTAACCTCATCGTAATTCCTTGCTCCGCGGACAACGTTTAAGAGCATACGAAGGTAAAATCTCTCACCAGATGCCGAATGAGCATATACTATACGACCTAAGCATGTGCCTAAATTTTTCCTTCTAGACCGTTCCTTTGCCGTTGAGTCCCAAACCCATTTTGAAGGAAATTCAGCATAGGTTAACTCCCTTGCATCCTCATGGATGCAATTTGTGGTCATCCATTGTGTAAACATAGTCTTCTCAACATCTATCCTATCAATCACAGTATTCAAATTGTCAGAATCTTTAAAAGTGACAACCTGCTCATCCGGCAGATGGAAACTTAATCGCTCAACACCTATGCTTCGATATTGTACGTGAAACTAATTAATTCTCCAGCAAGCTTCACATGCATATAAGTAACGACAATCGAGGAATGTTTTAATTTCATCAACGTCTAAGATTTCGTTGTTACAATCATTATCAGTACAGACAATTGATTGCGTGAGCTCCATTGTGGTTCTGTCTGGTACTTTATTTATGTACTTGAAAAGATATTTAATTGCCCTTGATTTATTGCACCATTCCACATTAATGTGAGCTTGGTATTTGACGACTAAGTCAATATTGTGTGGAACAACAAATCTGTTATCAAGTTTGAGTCCCATCTTTTCTACAAATCTCCCGTCATCTCTCCGTCTATATATTGGGAAACCATTATCATCAAATTTGGTAATGGTTGTGAATTTTTGGGGGAATTTTTTGGAGCAACATCCGTCTGCCATACAAGGGGAATGGGGATTTGCGTGCCCGCAGGGTCCATGCATCATGAACTGGGAAACAGATGCGTAGGCAACTGGGTCGCTAATACAATCAGGTAACTCAGATGAAATAATGTTATCAATATCATATGATGTTGGTTGTTTTGCATCTGCATGTAGGAATAGCAGGATGTGGGCGTGTGGCAATCCCCTTTTTTGGAATTCAATTGTGTAGATAGCTGTCATAAAATATAAACGTTGTTATAGCTGTTGACATATTATAAAAGATAGAAAATAAAATTAAATGATTTGTAATTTACAATCATTAATTATAAAATATGAGATACGTACCTGCCATTACTTTCCCAAAGTGTTTTCCTTTAACTAAATCCTTCATTAGAGCATCAAGTTTTATTTTAAAAACTCTTGTGATAATATCTGGCCTATCCTCAGGCTTTTGTCCACGAATCATATTAAGAAACTTTGTGATTTTGGGCCATTTAGGATTAGCCGTGAAGGTGATAAACAGATCTAGATTACCAAAGAATCTACAAATAGCCATTGCGTCTTGGAAATTTTGAGCCATATAACGTGGACCCCCAGTGAAACTTGATGGAAGGACAATACGTTTTCCTACAGACGAAGGCGTTGAATCTCCTTCAAGAACAGCATCTTTCAATCCTTTATATAGCTCAGCCCTTAATTGTGGTTGGTTGTTTCTAATCCACCTCAACCTTTCATGTTCAATGCATGTATATGTATCGACAACATATTGTTGAAAAAGTCTTCCGGAACGTAAAATGGTGGTAGCTTCATTTGTTCTTTGGTGCAGACGGTAGCCGTAATATTCTCTCATAGTTAAGCAATTTCGTTTAGTCTTACGTTTCCCATTATTTCTTCTATAAGTTATACCCAGTTGGTAGCCATCTTCACCATATGGGAATAACAATGGGTATTGCATAGCCATGAAGGATGGATGAATATCGCTAATTCTTTGCAACCCATTTGACTTATGGTCAACAATAATATCTCTCATAACATTATCCTCAGTAAAATCACCAACAATGAGTGCGGCTATTTCGGAAGCAGTAGGCAAATTGTAAACCGATGGGTCTTTTGAACGATTTTTAATCAACTTTATTCTCACAGGCATGACATTTGAATTCTCAAAACGTTCACGTGCCATTCGAAAAACTTTAGCAATCTCATTGTGCTCATCAAGCATTGATACTAATTTTGAAATAACTTGAACATCCAACTTTGATTTCGATCTATCTCCTCCTAAAGAATTCATTCTATTCCTAAATTCATTCTCCGTGTCATAAATATAAAGTTGCGCAAATTTTGGGCATTGACCTTCAACTGGAACTAAAGAACCGAGCAAATGATGGTTTTCTCCACTAATACGATAAACATAGGGACCGAATCCATTATTTATTTGATTATCAACTTTAGCGCCAGTGGAGGTAAACGCAAACATGGAATTGTATGCTCTAATGTTGTCTTTGAATTTAGATGAACCACAATCATTTTCAGAATTCAATAGATCGTTCAAAATATGTGGTGGTCTTTTTATAATGGGTAAGATGATCTTTCCTTGTTGGCAACACAATGAGAATTTAGGACACGCAGGAGTACGATTCTTATCAATTCTCTCCTCATACCATAGAATTGCACTACAATTGTCACAAACGGCGCTTGGACCACCAAAATCCCATGCTTCTTTAAACTTTCCTATAAATTTGTTAAATTTTGGAATTTGTTACACCATAATAGAAGTAGATACATAAGTTGTTATGAGTTATTTCAATGAACGCTTACGAAAATCATACTTACTTTTCAAAATGATATTTAAATGATCCTTAGTTCGAGTCGGATGCTCTGTTGGTGTTGTATCACCTATATTTCCTACATTTCATATAATTGGCATTAATTAAATTACAAGAAAATATATATTTCTTTCTAATATATATGCATGTTACGATTATGTACAGTTAATAAATGACTTACCTGATCCAGTTACAGCATGGAATGATTCCAAAGCATGGTTTACAAAGTTAATGCTATATCCACAATAGTTACTTGGATGGTTAATCACATTTGATGAGTCATTAGCAAACGTTGTTGTCATTACATCTCCATTTTCTAGCACTTTTGTTCTAGACGTAATTGTCTTCCGTTTCTTTAGGGTAGCATTGCCTTGATTATTTACATTGTCAGCATTAAAATAAAGATGCTGAATGGAAGACATGTCTTCAATCGAGGGATGAAGATTATTAGGCATATTGACGTACGACGTACGTTACTTGATCGTTTACAAAACATAATCAACCTACGACGGGATCTTGCAATGCGGGATTGATACGCAGGATCCATCTAATTTGAACGAAAATACCAATTATGTTTTTATTGGTTGAATAATATCATGATAAATATATATATAACACAACATAGAGACATAATTTTATATCATTGTTTCTCTATCTATTTGTCTGATATTTGTAGATAAGAAGATAAAGTCATTCCGTTTTTAATTTGATGTAGAAAACCAAAGTTTTATTGATTTTAACATAAAAAGAATTGGATGGGTTACTTGGTAATATACTCCGAAGAAGTTTGCAATCAAGATATATTTTACACAACTAATTGAAGGCCCTACCAGAAATTGACATTTAACATGTCAACATTGGGAGAAATGAAAAATTGATAGAGAAGATGAAATTAACATTTCATAAGTAAAATAAAAACAATTAACTGATATTTTTTTAATACATAATTGACAATAACACTGAACTATCATTCAATTATTTAAATAACTAAAAAAACACAAACATATTACCAATCAATAAACAATTTTCAAGTAGATAGCGTACGATGTACATTGGCATAACTCCTCTAAAAGTGTTACAACAACAATCGAGTCAAACATTAATAAAGAGTTCAAATATCAAATGAAGGTGCTTTATGTAATGACCGTTAATGTATAGCCATTGACGGGGGTGAGTTACCAATGTATAGCCACATCGTAGTATCCTTACGGCCAGAGAGACAAACTTCATTGTGTCATTTCAAAGAAATCATAAATATCAACAAAATATATAATCAAAATATCATGTTTTAATATCATGTTTAAATATGAACATGCGCTTGACGATGTAGTTGTCTTTAAATATACGTTTCCTTTCTTAAAAATATAACAATAAATAGAATTTAAGGGCAATGGAAAATACCTTATTCTGAATGACGGTCCAAAGCCAGAAAGAGTATGCTCCAAATAAAATCACTGCAACATAGAATATGGAACAAAACAATTCAACTTTATCAAAATATTTCTTGATTATTACATACGATGCATACTATTGTAATTGGAATTTGAAAGACGAATTTTATATTGTTAACATTACTAAAGAGGAGCAAAATATGTATTTTTCAACATATTATGTCATAGACTAATTTATTCATCTTAAGTCGATTTACTCGTCCAAATATAATTTGATCTTTTTCGACAAATATAGCAAGTGAAAGCTAATATGTTCATCTTTCACCGTTTACGCATACTCAAATAACAGATGCCAAATCTAATGATCGATACTTGGTATGATATATTTACCATTTAATTCAATGATGAGCAGTGCTCGTCAAGATAGTGCAGAAATGTTTTCTGCTTTATAGCGTAGATACTACTTATTCGTTTGAAGAGGGAAATGAATATATCATAACAGAGGAAAATCATTCATACAGGTGAAAAACAAATCAAGAAAAACAGATCAGATGGTGGTATGTAAATTGAACCATGGAGAGAAACCCTAAAGCATCTAGCAACCTCCAAACGACACGAATTATATTAATTTATATGTGATATCAATATAATTTTCGGCAATCTCTCACTATTCGGTAGTACGTGCTCAATCTCATGCCGTTTCGCTATTTTTATTTTTTCAGTCTGTGTTGCTGTAAACACAATCTCAAAACAATTTTTTGGAGTCTAAATTTTAGAGTTTGAGCTTGCCATTCGATCAGTAGCTCCCAAATCTTCAGCTGTATACAAAATATTCTTTGGTATATGCCAACATCCTCATCTTTGGTACAGCTTTGGGATAAGAAATTTGGAATCCATTTGGAAAAAAAGTTTGAATCTGTTTTAACTTTTTGATTGTAATAATGTCATTAATGAGGAGAATTTGGGATACGAAGAAAGCATAAAGGAAGAAATCTCACTATTCGGTAGTACGTGCTCAATCTCATGCCGTTTCGCTATTTTTATTTTTTTCACTAAGTGAAATGTTGTAATTAAATTTCAGAATCTTGTCATATGATTAGTTATTTAAATCAACAACTTATGAATGTTTGTTGTTAGGAAAGGAGAAAAGTAATTTGTTTGAAACTTGATTTATTGGCTAAAATGGAAAAATAATATGATGTTAGCAAGTAAACACTTTGTGTATAAATAGTCTATATGATATTACTTCAAATCATGTCGTAGACATTTATTTTATAAAAACTATTTTCACTATTTTAAGAGGTGTTATTTTAAATAAAAATTATTTTATAACTTTTTATTAAAAAAATATTGTTTTGTCTATATAAAAAAACTGTTTTTATTTTATAAACAGATGTTTTCATTGGAAAACTGTTTTTATATAAAAAAAAATGTTTTATTGCAAACAACTATACATTATTAGACATTTTCTGTTAAAAAATAAATTTGTGCTATTTAAAAAAAACTATACTTTTTTTATTAATTTAACAAACAGTTTTCATCATCTCTCTCTAGCGAGATGGATATGATATAACAGAGGTACATAAGCTTCCCAAACCGGGAAGAAAATCCTAACACACAAAAAACCTTACAAGAAAAAGACCAAAACCAAAAAACCAAAACCAAGAAAATTCTCAAACAAAATATAAATTGTTGGAAAAAATACACGTGAAAGAGGATCCATTAGCCAAATAAATATGTGGAAATATATGAATATCCATATGGAAATATATGGATATCCATATGGAAATATATAAATATTCACTGTTACAAACAAATTCTCAAACAACACACTCAACATGTGCTAACAATCCATCACTATAACCTCACCCAAAACCACCTGCATTACAACCCACCAGCAATCCATTACCCAAACCCAAATCCCATATCAACAGTTCCTAACCCATAAAACCAAATCTACTCCCGCTGCCTACCCCGTACCATCTCCAGCACAAACAATATGGAATAAGGCAAAATTTTAGGAATCTAGTTTGTATATACCAGTTAGATCACTTTCTCCCTCTTTCTCGTGTGGATTTTGAAGATTTAAAACCCTTTTTTTTACTATCCAACATCATATTCGCACCCAAATACAGTTTCAAACTTCAAATATATGAAAAATGAAATCCCTAAAATTAGTTTCTCATACATACACATTTAATCAAACAACAAATATGCATTACAAACAGATAAATAACTTCAAATCCAAATGAATCTATAACAATCGCAGACTTTCTCATACACATTTAATGAAACATCAAATATGCATTCCAAATAGTTAAATACATTGATGGGTGCCGACAATAATTCCTTTCTGAGAAATCCTCTTGCAAAACACAATCTCGTTCTCGTTGCAAATCAGGAGACATTGTATCAGCCAAATATCCAAATAAATATAAGATGATGTGGGATGGCGATGAATTTGAGTCAACCTTGATTCGACCGAAGTGAAGAGACGGAAGTGGGATATGGGATGTGGGAGATGTAAGACTTGGAAGAGATGAATGAATCACAAAATTTTGGCTTCCCCAAAAGTGTATTTTATCAAAATTAAGAGAGAGAGACGGAAGAAACATGGAGAAAGAGACGGAAGAAACATCAAATAAATATTAGGTGCCACGTGGATAGGCTATTATTAGGTGCCACGTGGATAGGCTAATTGCAAAGCATAATAAATGCCTTGTTTTGCATTTTATAGTATTAAGAGATATAGGAAAAAGATTTATTAAACAATTACTAATTCTAAAGAGGGAGGAAATTTAACTGTAAGATGTTTAAGGAAAGTTAAATAACCAGAGGCAACTTTATCCTATGGGAATTAACATATCTAGTTTAGTGATAGAGGTTTTAGTGATAGAGGTTCTTGTAACAATTGTTAGTGTTATGCACAAAAATATGTTCAATGAGATGGAAATAGAATTTTTTGGAAATAATAAAAATGTTAACTTTATTATGGAGTTGAAGAAGTGGCAAAGTAAAAATCCCCATTTTTTTAGCATACATGTAGAATGTGCATATCCATATAAATTTATTTTGTATTAATTTTCGAAACGAAAAACAAATGTGGGAATTTTTAATATGAAATTATGATATTAAATGACTCTTTTGTAAATTTATATATTAGTAACAGAACTCTAAAAATATATGATTAGTGATTTAATATTACCTTTGTCCCTAATTAATAGTCGTCATTTGAAAACAAAAGTTTTAAAGAATTTACTCGATCAATGCCAAGATTAAGACTTGTTCGCTATCGTGAAATTTGGTTCGTTAATTACATACAATAAAAAATACATTATTAATTTGAGGTGACTAGCAAAGATATCAATTTCGGATAGAGGGTGTATAACTTTAAAGTTTTCATTCGTGTGGGCTCACATACTTTTAAAGTGACACGTTTGGGACGAGCTCACACAATTTCTCTGAAACAAGAATCAATTTATTATTTATAGGAAATATTTGTTGAATTATTTTTCAATTTTAGACTATTCAATATTTGACACAAACTAAAAAACTATCATGTGATGAGAAATTAAAAAAATAAACATATAAACTTGCGAGTCCCAAGTTTTTTCATGTCCAATAAAGAAAAAGTCCTCTTTAGTTGTATATATGTACGCTTGTTATTCCATTTGAAATTGAAGTCTGAATTTGAAATCTGATGTCTAAAATTTGAATCTGAAAAATATATTTATTTTTTTGTCTGAATGGATATTTAAATGGATGTATTTAAACTCATTCAAACTTCAGAAATTCATTTACCTCTTAATCATTCAGAGATAAAAATTGTCATTAACATCTTAATCATTTAAAAAAAAAATACAATTTGATATTTTTTAAATTTGAATGATTTAGATTAAGACTTAAAAAATAAAAATAAATAACATTTTAGATTGTATATATATTGATGTTTATTTATACATAGCTAAAATGTTTTCTCATCAAGAACTTGGAAAGGAGGCTTATTTGGAACAGGGAAGTGATCAATATTCTCAAATAACCACGTTGGTAGAGGATACACAGGTTTTATTTGGTGATTTAACACACTGGTGAAGAAACATTGAAAAACTTGGGGGAGGTCATGGCCATAAACAAATATGATGTGACAAGAAGAATTATAAAGAAACGAAAGGAACAAGACCTGCAAAGGGCTATGAATAGTTTTTCAAAAGAGAAGCCTATCACGCGGTACATGTGACGCCAGCTTTTGCTCTTTCATAGATCTCTGACTGCTACCAAACCTTTTTAGCTATCGCCATTAACCGACCAGGTCTTTGGACATAGTCGTAACGGTGGTGACCTCTGTTTTCGCATTATTATTTATTTTTAATATTATTATTTACCTCGTTCTAGAATAGAGTCCTCTACGTCCGACTATTTCAATAATTTTTTTTTTTAAATAGTAATAAATAAGGATGCATTTGATAATACTAATTTTTCATAAAAAATATAATATATGGAATTATTTTTTATCTTTTGAATGTTTTATAAATAAAAAATTTTATGAAATTGATTTTCTTAAAACAAGTCAGATAATCATTTTTTCCACAAAAAGATGAAATTAAAAAACTTCCTCCCACCTTCTTATTCATTTCTAGGGAAAAGAATTGTCATATCAAAAAAATTGATAAAAAATTCAGAAAATGAATAAAAACCCCCATACAATGAAAAAAATCTAGAGAGTGAATAAAAATAAAAAAAATAATTAAAAAAAATCTAGAAAGTGAATAAAAATCCAAAAATAATGAAAAAATACATAAAGTGAATAAACCCCAAAAAATAATGAGAAAAATCTGGAAAATGAAGAAAAACCCAAAAATATTGAAAAAAAAATGCAGAAAGTGAATAAAACCCAAAAATAATAAAAAAAAAATACAGATAGTGAATAAAAACCAAAAAATAATGAAAAAAAATACAGAAAGTGAATAAAACCCCAAAAGTAATGAAAAAAATTCAGATAATTAATAAAAAAACAAAAATATCAAAAAAAAATTCTAGAAATTGAATAAAAACCTAAAAAAAATGAAAAAAAATACATAATTGAATAAATCCCGCCAAAAAATGAAAAAAAATACAAAAATTGAACAAAATCGCCCAAAAATGAAAAAAAATATCCAGAAAGTTAATAAAAACCCAAAAATAATGAAAAAAAATCCAGAAAGTGAATAAAAACACAAAATTAATTTAAAAAATACAAAAAGTGAATAAAACCCGCAAAAAATGAAAAAAAAATCAAAAAATAAAATAAAAATACAGAAAGTGAATAAAAAATAAAATAAATATTAACCCCGGAATTAATGTAAAAAAATACTAAAAAAATTATTAAAAAGTCATAAACTTATTAATTAAGTAAAAAAATAACAGAAAATTTAAAAAACGCTTAGACAATTTCAAAAATGTAGAAAATGAAAAGAAGTACATAAAATAAATATTAGTCCCATAATTCATTTTAAAAAACACCAAAAAAAGGCCAGAAAAAAAATCAATAAAATACTAAAATAATGAAAAAATACATAAAATGAGTAAAAAATAGAAAATAAATATTAACCCCTGAATTAATTTAAAAAAGCCCAAAAATTTATTTAAAAGTCAGAAATTTATTAATTAAGAAAAAAAATAAAAGAATATATAAAAGCGCTCAAAAAATTTAAAAAATGGAAATGAATAAATACCCTAGAAAACTAATAAAAATGCAAATATTTTAAAAGATTAAAAAGAAAAGAGAATTAAAAAAAAAAGATCATACTTGGCGATAGCGGGGAAGAAATAGTTGGGGGGGGGGGGGGTGTATTTGGTTTGTTTTCATTTTTTATTTTTTATTAATAATCTTAATATATTTTTTCTATTTGTTTTTTGTGACACCCTGCCTAATTAAATACCGGGCGATCACTCATTTATTAAATTAAATCAAGGTGAACAGTTGGTTCATTCTCAGCATCACTGTCGAAAAATAACTTTTCCAATTTAAACACCCTAATTAATTAAGCTAAGTGTCAAAACCATTTTTAGACATTACTTTCCAAATTTTATTTTATAAACCAAGATTTAAATCTTTACAATAATTCAATATTAAAGAATCACACCACAATTATCCTGGAACATATAATCCAAATAATTTAAACATTCAACAACTAAATCCCAACATTTAAAACTTAAAGTAAAACATCGAGACAGTAATAAATCCCAAAGTGACAATACTAGAAATAAATGAATCACAATGTCCAATAAAACAAATGGATAATGGAAACGGGCGACACATGCCCAACTGAATAAATAAGCTAGGAGTGGAATCAAATAAATGAAGTCGTCTAAGCAAGAGGCCTGCAACTCCCACCTAAGCTGCAGCACGTTCCTTCCAAAGGATCCTATGCAAGACGCCCTTGTGACTGGGCACCTGTAATATATACATATATATACAAGAGAGAAAGGAAAATAGAAACGGGTCAGAGCCCGATAGTGTAAATGATTTAAAATTTGTTTAGCAAGTATTTAAAATATTTACAGGCCAATGCAACAACATATTAGTGCAGCACTCTCTTGAGAAATTCTCACATCTCTTCTAATGTGCACGCCTATCGCACTAATCTTCCCAACGGATTATCTTATCTTATATCGCACTAATCTTTCCAATAGTTTAACTTATCTTAGGTTACTCGTAAGATTTAAAACTGAACAATATAATTGTTTAAGAGGAAAATTTCATTCAGTAACAAAGCTCTCATTTTAACTTTATTTATTAATAAAGTTTCCCAGTGTCATATTATACTTTTCAAAACAAGTATTTTCAATTTGAAGTCATTATTCATTTCTTACTTACCATAACACAGTAGGCAGTTCCAAATTTCAGAATTTAATATATATATTAAATACTCGTATAATATATATATATATATATATATATATATATATATATATATATATATATATATATATATATATATATTCTAATAGCACCCCACATAAAAATTATGGTGCGGGCATACTCTGCTATCCAATCCCCGTATCACTCGTACTAAGGAAAATACACGTTCGGAATCACTCTCGAACTGTATTAATACATACACAAACAATATTGAGGCGAAGCATAGTTTCCAAGTCCAAGAGGTCAGCACATACCCTCGCGTCTCTTAGGACCGTGACTATCGATTCGATAGCCTGTACCTAGGATTCCTATCTTCTTGGGTACAAGTCAATATCCCCCGTAAAGGTCCCATCGAGATAAGGCTGTCCCACCGCGGTAACCTCAGGGATAGCAAGTAGCGCGGACATGATTTTCACATGTATATAATATATGCATACACACAGTCATATAAATATACTACTTTTATCATATCAATTTAGGTTCATCCCATAACCCATAATCACGACATTTATCCTTATTTTCCCATTATTAGTTATCACGTATAACGGTTCGTCTCTAACTTTAATTTGAGGGATTATTCCAACTTGCTACGTAACACTCATGGACTCTATCCTCTCAAGTGTAAAATTCAGTAGGTATTCATCTATTTTCCATCGTAACTATTTTACGTATCTCTCCCTTTAATACAAAATTCCATCGTCCCTTATATATAAACACCCAAAAAATGTAAATTTCTCCTTACATTAAAGGTCTCTTAATCATTAATAAATCCTACTGGTCATCTTTATCTCCCAAAATATTTTAATAAGGGTGTCTAAGGAGTATTCTTCATTTAGAATTAATTCAACTATTTTAAAAGGGAAATATAAGTCTGCCAGAAGGGGACGATCGATCGAGGGCAGGGGCTCGATCGATCGAACCTTCGATCGATCGAAGCTCTTGGCTCGATCGATCGATCAAGTAGGTATGGCGAATTCTGCAGGTAACCAGTTACGGGTTCTATCACACAACCTCATCCAAATCAAAATTTTTCATTCCCAACCGCCCAAAAATTTGTACTACTAACAGTATATACCCATATTATACATCTTCTACGTAAAGCATGCAAATTTTCATCAATAACCATGGATTAATAGGCCAAAAACTCATATTAATCTCAAGAACCCTAGAATTTCTTTAACCTTGTTCTAATCAATCTTTTTCCATAATTTCTTCTTCTAAAACATCATAAATCCTTGGTTCAACCTCTACATACGAAGGGGGATTTCCATATTTCCATTTATATCATTACTACATGCAAATTCCTATCTTCAACTTGGATTTTCTTCCATGAAACTCATCCTAATCAACCCTAGACTAACATGAGTGATGCATTAATGAAAATAAGCAAGATAAACACTTGCCTAGAATTTCAGAGTTCTGATTTGTGGACGAATTTGGTGTGGTTGTGTTCCTCGTCGCGCGATCTAAGCGTTGGTGATGGTGGCGGTGCAATCAGATGACCTTTTGGCCTCGGATTGCTTGGAAAGCTTTCTCCTTCCCTCTCCTATGGCCGTTCTAAAGTTTTGAGTCTGATAACCCTAAAGGACTATTCCAAATGGCTGATATATCCTAATAATTTTCGTGGGTTTAATTACCCAAAAATGCAAAATGTCCAAAATGCCCTCCCGGGGTGCTAAATAGGCCTAAAAACACCTCGAGACCCAAACTAAACCCCTGCGTACACTTTTCTGACTATCTCAACCCTTCCGGACACGTTGGCGCACTCAAAACGACCATACGGATAACTTAAAAGATATTTCACAAAATATTTCACTTTTATTAATTAACATTTATTTCCGACGCGACACAGGCGCGTCCCGACTTAAATTTCCAAAATTGTCATTCTATTCACTTGTGACATTTAATAGAACCAATATTATATATTACTTTGCTCATTAGTAATATTCAACAAGTTTCCCATAATTACTAACTCACATCACGTTAATAATTATAAAATAATTAATTTCCAGATTTATATTAAATAATTAATTCACATTAAATTTAATAAATCCCCATATTAAGAAAGCATAAAAATACGGGGTATTACATACTTCCCCCCTAATAACGGAATTTCGCCCCAAAATTCGGAAAATAAGGCCTAACTGGTAGAACAATTCTGGATATCTCTTTGTACACAGACTATCTACATAGTAAGGCGCTTAATCACTATAGTCCCCGCCTCACAGCAAGCTTGATTAACATTCTTATTGGAGACACTTTACATGGTGCTCCTAACCGACAACATTCGCATAGGTTGCGCCTCATTACATGGCAGCTACTCGGATTTATCTATATACAAAACTCTCATTCTGAGAAAACCATACAAACCTCTTACCACTCTTGTTCGCCTAAAACAGTCGTGGAATTTCACCATAGTCATCGGAGTATTCCCGACCGATCCAAAATTCTGAGTATCCACTCACCTATAAATATACGAAAGGAGAATATTCGAGGTTCTTCCATACCAAAACCTTAATAAGCACCTCATACGCGATTAATAGGTACGAGTGCCTTTTCAGAGCACTCCTGAAAACACCGTACTAAGATTCCAAAATTTCCTTCACGTGGTTCCACTAATTTCTAATCACCGTGCGCCTATTTCCTGGCTAGGGGTGATACATCCTTCTCGAAACGAAACCTTATCTCCGCCAGTTCCTGAAATCCCATATTAAAGGTGGGATTCACAAATCTCATCCCGATTCAGGAATTAATACTGCGTCAGACCATGCACTAGCGCGATCCTTCCTTTCAAAGGAAGTCTGGGGCGCACTAGTTAACATTGCCTTGATCTTGTTTTGAGGGTGGTAACCCATCTAAGAACTTTATCGTCTTTACCGACAACTTCCCATTTCAGGAATTTTCGATAAACACAAAATTCTCTGGTCGCTTTTCCTCTTCCAACCGAACCCTACCCATGGGCGGTGCATGTAGGGAATACTTACTACGTCACGCTAAACATCGATATTTCCTTGAATTGTCTCACATTATGTGACACGTAACATTCCCTTTCCTTCCTTGGTGTATGTCGAAAGTTCTGACCCGTTCCCTTTTCCTCCATGAAGCGCACTTCTGAATCCTTTACACCATACTAACATCATCACTCTTTGCATGCGCAAGTTCGCTCTCACACTTGACTAATAACTACTCCGCTCTGAGGGTTCTTCATAATAATTAAATTTCTACTCTATTCAAGGGATACCCTTTTCTTAAATGGCTTCCCACAGCCTTCCCATCAAATTAGGTTGTGTTATTTTAATTGCACACTTACGTATGGATTATCGTCCCTCATGTGACGTTTAATCCACTCTATCACTTCCACTTCGTTCTGTTAGCCCCACAAACACATTTTCCACACGTCCATTGCCACACCCCTTCATCTCGGACGAGTTTTAACATCAGTTAACCAGGATGTCTACACACCCTATAAACCGTGCATACTAGCGTAAGCATCACATACGCTCCATACTAATAAACAAATTCTTTATTTTCCCTGGTGCTTGCAGCGTGATTACAACACTTTAATCACCCTAAAAATCAAAATTTTAAATCTTCCTTATTATCATTCCGCCTCCTTAACTCGTGGTGACAAAGCAAAACTTTCAATGCTTTCTTACCACACAACCGGCTCCACTGGCTTTAAATCAAAATTTAACTTCCCACTTAAAGATATAATTACTTGATCCCCTTTCGATTGGGGTACCGAACTCATGGAATAGTGACCAAACGTCTCCCTATTTCCAACCTTACACTAAGTTTCATGCATGGGATGTCTCGCAAAGCGAAATCCAAACAAGAAACCATCCCGATACACTATTGCCTAGTATTATCGGTTATCGAGATCCGTTAGGTCCTCCATCCATAGCATTTACCCCTTTACTCCGTCTTTTGATAGAAAAGTTACATTTCCTCCCGTAATTATACTTAACAAAGAACATCTCACCAATTGTACTATCGTTCAGAATTGGGTGTTGGAAATTGCGTTCCATGAATCTTGAATACATACAATCGGAATTTTTGAAACTCCTTCCCATAATAATAGTGGTATCACTCTTAATGCCCTCATATCTAAAGGATATATATATAATAATGTACCCTTTCTATCACCAAGTCCTAAGCGCTACCCATAATACTGAGTTAAAACTTTTCGCTCAACCGTAAACCCGATACATACTGAATCATAACAACAAAGTCCCCTCGCACCGTTATCGAACATCTCGAACTCAATATCCCCTCCTAAGTCTCTAGGATAGATAATATATAAGTGCGGGTTCAACCCTCTTGCAGGTGAGGCCTCGCCAAAACAGAACACGTTGCACTAAAGCAACCACTCCAATAGCCTTGCAATAACTGCCTACTATTGTACTGACCATTTCTATAAAGTTGTAATCAATACCATACTATACTCGTATATCACATCACTAAAACGAGTAACCTCAATAAAGCATATAACACTATTAATATACTAATTCATCCTCCGCGGATAGCACTAAGGAAAATCCCACTACACTAGGAAAAATATTCTCATGATAATACCGCTCATAGTTATACACATTAAACCCGCCTCACATGCCAATTTATTAATGAACATAATACAATGACTCGCTCGTGTCACAGAAAACATGCTTCACTCTCTTAGGATAAAACTTATAATTCTGCCTTGCCAATCGTCTTGACCGTACAAATTGACTCCGGATGTAACATGCCTGCCCAAACCAAAACAAACCTACTATAATCGTTATCCCTTACTAGACATCACACTCTGTCTCCATACTTGCTTCGGAAAATATTTAGCACGTGTGATCTCACTCTCCGCAAGATATTTCGATATTTAATCCACTTACCATTTGAAATACATTCGAAAACTCACGAACTACTGGAATCGAATCCAGGAGAATTACAATTTCCTTAGAGGTATCCTCCTTTATATAATAAAAATAGGTGTAAGATCCCCCTTCTGGGCGACGTATCGCCACTCAAACATCTCTTGTCCCGGAATGGCAAAGACATTACTCTCACCAAATCAATCTGTCATGGCTCTATAAGCTGCGAGCCAATTTATACTGATAATAACATCGTGCTCATGCATATCTAATACTAACATGTCTGCTGGTAATACTAAGCTACCAATCTCTAATCCCACACCCCGGCATATAAAGAAAAATAAGTGAACCATTTCCCAGTGGTAAGTCTACACACGTCACAGTGCTCTCTGCTGTGACTAATAACCCTAAGGCCTTCGCAAAATGAGTAGCTATAAAATAGTGCATCGCCCCAGTATCAAATAAAACTCGACCCATAATACCATGAATAGGAAACATACCTCTTTTCTCGGTTGGGGCCTCAGATGCTATTATATGGTGGACGTTACAGACACGTCCATACTGTAACTGTCTCTACTGAACTGAGGCTGTTGGAAAGGGTGGTAGAGCTGGCTTCTGTGGTTTATTACTAGCACCTTCCTGCCGTGGGGCCCTATTCTTCTTTGGGCAATCCTGACGCCTATGTCCATTTCTGCCACATTGGAAACACCTCCCCCGAAACTGCTTCACTTCACTACGTTGTTGACTAGTCTCGCTTTTCCCCTGGTCTTGTTGGCCTTGGTGGAAAATTTGCGGAAAAACTATGTCAGGGTGAGGACAATCCCTCCACTTGTGACCCGACTTTACACATATATAGCAGAGTCCCGAAAGTTCTCGCTGGTTGATTTGGAGTTCCTTTTTAGATTGATTCGGACAAGTTTGACGTTCATAACCGTCCATTCCACATCTGAAACACTCCTTCGTGACTTCACTCGGACCCTGGCTTTGTTGACCCTGACGCTTTTGGGCTTCCCCGCACAATTCGTTACCTTCGTGGCTTTTACGGGCCTGAGGAGCTTGTTGTTGCGATTTTTGTGTCTTCACACACTTGTTATTTCCAGTCATGACAGACTGACTGTACTCTCTAGATCTTTTGCCCCCCATGAGATGTGTGTTGTGTTCTTGATACTGCAAGACCGCAGTGGTAACTGCATGTGCCATAATACCTGCTAACTCGGCGGTTGATATTCTCTCTGGAGATACCTGAGGTGTGAGTCGATCTTGTTCGTTGACTCCCCTAACCGTTTTAGCTAGTTCTTCTTAACGATCCATCTGAAAATTTAAATAAATTTGGATGAGTTCATCATTCGCATAAACAAATCGCAGAAGCACGAATTCCCAATGTATAGAGATGAACACAACATTCCTAGTATTAGGGCTCTATATCAAAGATGCTAAGCTGGAAACTAAATAAGCCGTACAGATCCTAAAGGACACTAGAACCTGATGCTTTGATACCACCTGTGACACCCCGCCTAATTAAATACCGGGCGATCACTCATTTATTAAATTAAATCAAGGTGAACAGTTGGTTCATTCTCAGCATCACTGTCGAAAAATAACTTTTCCAATTTAAACACCCTAATTAATTAAGCTACGTGTCAAAATCATTTTTAGACATTACTTTCCAAATTTTATTTTATAAACCAAGATTTAAATCTTTACAATAATTCAATATTAAAGAATCACACCACAATTATCCTGGAACATATAATCCAAATAATTTAAACATTCAACAACTAAATCCCAACATTTAAAACTTAAAGTAAAACATCGAGACAGTAATAAATCCCAAAGTGACAATACTAGAAATAAATGAATCACAATGTCCAATAAAACAAATGGATAATGGAAACGGGCGACACATGCCCAACTGAATAAATAAGCTAGGAGTGGAATCAAATAAATGAAGTCGTCTAAGCAAGAGTCCTGCAACTCCCACCTAAGCTGCAGCGCGTTCCTTCCAAAGGATCCTATGCAAGACGCCCTTGTGACTGGGCACCTGTAATATATACATATATATACAAGAGAGAAAGGAAAATAGAAACGGGTCAGAGCCCGATAGTGTAAATGATTTAAAATTTGTTTAGCAAGTATTTAAAATATTTACAGGCCAATGCAACAACATATTAGTCCGACACTCTCGTGAGAAATTCTCACCTCTCTTCTAATGTGCACGCTTATCGCACTAATCTTACCAATGGATTATCTTATCTTATATCGCACTAATATTCCCAATGGTTTAACTTATCTTAGGTTACTCGTAAGATTTGAAACTGAACAATATAATTGTTTAAGAGGAAAATTTCATTCAGTAACAAAGCTCTCATTTTGACTTTATTTATTAATAAAGTTTCCAAGTGTCATATTATACTTTTCAAAACAAGTATTTCCAATTTGAAGTCATTATTCATTTCTTACTTACCATAACACAGTAGGCAGTTCCAAATTTCAGAATTTCATATATATATTAAATACTCGTATAATATATATATATATATATTCTAATAGAACCCCACATAAAAATTATGGTGCGGGCATACTCTGCTATCCAATCCCCTTATCACTCGTACTAAGGAAAATACACGTTCGGAATCACTCTCGAACTGTATTAATACATACACAAACAATATTGAGGCGAAGCATAGTTTCCTAGTCCAAGAGGTCAGCACATACCCTCGCGTCTCTTAGGACCGTGACTATCGATTCGATAGCCTGTACCTAGGATTCCTATCTTCTTGGGTACAAGTCAATATCCCCCCGTAAAGGTCCCATCGAGATAAGACTGTCCCAGCGCGGTATCCTCAGGGATAGCAAGTAGCGCGGGCATGATTTTTACATGTATATAATATATGCATACACACAGTCATATAATTATAGTACTTTTATCATATCAATTTAGGTTCATCCCATAACCCATAATCATGACATTTATCCTTATTTTCCCATTATTAGTTATCACGTATAACAGTTCGTCTCTAACTTTAATTTGAGGGATTATTCCAACGTACTACGTAACACTCATGGACTCTATCCTCCCAAGTGTAAAATTCAGTAGGTATTCATCTATTTTCCATCGTAACTATTTTACGTATCTCTCCCTTTAATACAAAATTCCATCGTCCCTTATATATAAACACCCCAAAAATGTAAATTTCGCCTTACATTAAAGGTCTCTTAATCATTAATAAATCCTACTGGTCATCTTTATCTCCCAAAATATTTTAATAAGGGTGTCTAAGGAGTATTCTTAATTTAGAATTAATTCAACTATTTTAAAAGGGAAATATAAGTCTGCCAGAAGGGGTCGATCGATCGAGGGCAGGGGCTCGATCGATCGAAGCTCTTGGCTCGATCGATCGATCAAGTAGGTATGGCGAATTCTGCAGGTAACCAGTTACGGGTTCTATCACACAACCTCATCCAAATCCAGATTTTTCATTCCCAATCGCCAAAAAATTTGTACTACTAACAGTATAAACCCATATTATACATGTTCTACGTAAAGCATGCAAATTTCCATCAATAACCATGGATTAATAGGCCAAAAACTCATGTTAATCTCAAGAACCCTAGAATTTCTTTAACCCTGTTCTAATCAATCTTTTTTCAGAATTTTTTCTTCTACAACATCATAAATCCATGATTCAACCTCTACATACGAAGGGGGTTTTCTATATTTCCATTTATATCATTACTACATGCAAATTCCTATCTCCAACTTGGGTTTTCTTCCATGAAACTCATCCTAATCAAACCTAGACTAACATGAGTGATGCATTAACGAAAATAAGCAAGATAAACACTTTCTTGGAATTTCAGAGTTCTGATTTATGGACGAATTTGGTGTGGTTGCGTTCCTCGTCGCGCGATCTACGCGTTGGTGATGGTGGTGGTGCAATCGGATGACTTTTTGGCCTCGGATTGCTTGGAAAGCTTTCTCCTTCCCTCTCCTATGGCTGTTCTAAAGTTTTGAGTCTGATAACCCTAAAGGACTATTTCAAATGGCTGATATAGCCTAATAATTTTCGTGGGTTTAATTACCCAAAAATGCAAAATGTCCAAAATGCCCTCCCGGGGTGCTAAATAGGCCTAAAAACACCCCGAGACCCAATCTAAACCCCCGAGTACACTTTTCCGACTATCTCGACCCTTCCGGACATGTTGGCACACTCAAAATGACCATACGGATAACTTAAAAAATATTTCACAAAATATTTCACTTTTATTAATCAACATTTATTCCCGACGCGACACAGGCGCGTCCCGACTTAAATTTCCAAAATTGTCATTCTATTCACTCGTGACATTTAATAGAACCAATATTATATATTACTTTGCTCATTATTAATATTTAACAAGTTTCCCATAATTACTAACTCACATCACGTTAATAATTATAAAATAATTAATTTCCAGATTTATATTAAATAATTAATTCACATTAAACTTAATAAATCCCCAAATTAAGAAAGCATAAAAATACGGGGTATTACATTTTTTTTAAATTCATTCTGGGGTTAATATTTATTTTTTGGTTTTTTTATTCATTTTCTGTATTTTTTTATTTTTTGGATTTTTATGCATTTTTTTATGTTTTTTTAATTTCCTGGAATTTTTATTATTTTTCTATTTTTTATATATATTTTCTTCTTTTTTTCCATGGAAAATATTGGAAATCAAGCACATAAAAGACGAAAAATAGAACATTTTCCCCCTGGAAAATAATTGCAATCATGCAACACTGTAAGGACATTTTTTGTCCATTATCAGTTTGTTATGTCGTACGCCGTTACACCGTTGAAGAAATTCAAAGATTCATACTGTCATTAACGGATCCGAATATCAAAAGAAGAAGAGGAATCAAAGTCTGACAGGCCGGACCAGTCCGCCCTGGAAAAAGAATCGATCCGCCTGTGAACCGGTCCGCCTGCTAAAAAGCCAGTACACCCCGGACCGCAAGCGAACCGAAGAAGCCAGAAATAAAAAGAACCGGTCCGCCTACCCGGACCGATCCGCCTCAAACCCGGACCGGTCCTCCTAGGATAAACTTCAGCAGATCGTAGTCAGATTTTCTAGGCTAAACGTTTCCTTTATAAACCCACTACGGGAAGTGGTTTTCTAAGACTTATATACACGATTTTCAGAGTACAAAAACTCTAAGTCTTCACCTGTTGAGTCCCAAGACTCCAATTTTTGTTGATTCACACAACCTCTCATACATTTGTGAATCTGTTTGTAACCCTAGAACACAACCAGTTACTGTTCAACCCTTGTGGAGAAGACCGTTCTTCTTCTTCATTGCAGCCCTCCTGGAAAGGGATATTTCCAACCGCCGACTACAGAATCCGACACCTGAGGGTAATTCTTAGTCACTTGTATTTTCATTGTAATCCGAATTGTATAGTTACAATATTATAATGAAAATAAATGGTTTTGCCCCTTTGGGGGATTTTTCCTCACAAGCATGTGTTTGAATGTTCTTGCTTAGTTCATTATCTTATTCAATCACATATTGTTGCATGTTTAGGGTTTGTTTGGGTTAAAAGGTGTTTAATATATAATTTCCTCATTTGAATGCAGGAGCATACTCTCTCAAATTGGTATCAGAGCAGGTTACGCTAATCTATCGCGTATTCCTATTTTCTGCAAAATCTTTTCTAAGATATCATTTTTCTAAAAAAAAATTGATTTTTGAAAAGTGCGTATTCAAATGGAGAAATCATATAATAAATTACTTGTTTTTGATGGGACAAATTATGCTTATTGGAAAGCCCGAATGAGGTCGGCTTTAAAAGCCATAAATGAAAGGGTTTGGAAGTTGAAAGAGGGTGGACATCTCCCTCCGTCACTGTGGAAAACGTGACTAATTTAAAACCTGTCACCTCTTGGACTGAAGATGAATTTAGATGGTCTTCTTTTAACTCTAAAGGTTTGAGTGCTATTTCCGGTTCCATCACTCCCGATGAGTTCCGACGTATCATGACATGCACCACGTCAAAGGAGGCATGGGATGTTTTACAACTCACCCATGAAGGAACAAATGTTGTGAAAGAGTCTAAATTGCAAAATTTGACAACTCAATTTGAAACCATCACCATGCATGAGACTGAATGTTTTGATGATTTCTATGCTAGACTTTCTGACATTGTTAATACTAGCTTTAATCTTGGTGAACATATTCCTAATGCTAGAGTTGTCAAAAAGATTCTTCGTTCTTTGCCTAAGAGTTTTATCCCTAAAGTCACTGTGCTAAATTCTATGGGCAATTTAAATACGCTAAAATTGGAAGAACTTGTAGGAGATTTACAAACTTATGAAATTGATATGTTCCCTAAAACTGCTAGGTCTAAAGATAAGGGGATTGCACTTAATGCCAAAAAGAAAAAAAGTAAGGGGTCAGCTAGAAAGAGGGAAGAGTCATCTAGAAAGAGAGATACTGACACGTCAGATTCTGAGTGCGATTTTGACTTAGATGCTTTGGCTCTTTTTGCAAAAAATTTCAAGAGGATTCTCAAATTTAAGAAAAATGGCAATTTTAAAGATAAAAAGAAATTTGAGAAAAATAAGTTTGAAAAGAAAAATGAAAAAGATTTTAAAGATCCTCCTAAGACAGACAGTGAGAGATGCTTTGAATGCGATGGTAGGGGTCATAGAGCCTTTGAGTGTGCCACACGTCTGAATAGAGAAAAAGGGAAAGTTGTCCTTAATGATACTCTTAGCGACGACAGTGAGGTCGAGATGATGGATTCAGGAGATAAGTCACCGCATGAGTGTAACTTCACCACATTCATGGCCAGTCAAGTGATCACTCCTAGTTCTCTTCACAACGATGAGGATGATGATTCACAGGGACACCTCGACAGTGAGAACGATGTGAGTGAGGGGGAGGATGACTCAAGTGAGAGTGAGAGTGATATTCAACGCACCTATGCTGAGTTATATTCTGAGTCATTTAAAACCAAAAAACATAACAAAGCGCTAGTTCTTAAGATCACCGGCTTAGAGGAAGATTTAAGAAAGGCGAGAGAGAGAGAGTCCTCCACCTTCACCGCCCTGAGAGAGAGAGAATCTGCCTGTGTCGAGAAAGAGAGTTTGTTTAGAGAGAGAGAGTGTTTTTGAGAAAGAGAGAGGGGACTTGACTAAAGAAGTGGCTAGGCTTACGAGTTAGCTCCATTCCTCCGAGGAGACTCGGAAGAAACTTGAAGCCTTTGTTGCCCAACTGACTCGTGATCTTGAGAAAGCACGAGAAGTCAAGGTACAAATCGAGGACAGATCTGGGAAGATGGGAAAGATGATCCTCGGCCCCGCTTTAGGTTTTGGTGATCGACAGGGAATTGGGTATGATGGTGGCTCCACCTCTCAAATTGCACCTGGTCCAGTTCCTGAGTTTACTACTACTCCTTATGGTCATGGTCAAAAACCTCGAAGGAGAGTTCGACCAAGAAAATCAAACCAAGGTCCGCCTTTGACTGTGTTCTTCTGTACTTATTGCAAAAGAAAAGGCCACCTCAGGGAGTTTTGCTATAATATGGGTCGGACACGACGTACTACTGCTCCACCACGTCATACTGATGAGTTTTCTAGTCTGAGAGAGCGAATTGAGTTCTTAGCTGCCACATCTCAGAGTTTGATGGAAGAATTCCGACGGATGTCCTTGCTGTTAGTGAATGCTTCTCACATTCCAGCTAAAACCAACAACAACAAAGGAAAACAAAAGGTCACCACCTCTTGGGTACTTAAGAAAGATAAAAAGGCTTTTGTTGTTCATGTTGCTCTCAAAGCACATAATACCTCACAGTGGTATTTTGACAGTGGGTGCTCCAGACATATGACAGGTGATGCCTCATTTTTTACATCTCTTGAGGATTTTCAGGATGGAAGATTCACCTTTGGAGATGGGAGCAAGTCTAGCATTATAGGACGAGGTACTATCGAGTTACCTGGTTTTCCTAAGCTAAAAAATGTTTTGTACGTCAAAGGTTTGAAAGAAAACCATCTCAGCATTAGCCAGCCGTGCGACGATGACTTTGCAGTAAAGTTTGACCGGAACACTTGTAAGGTCTATAATCAAGCCGGTAAACTATTAGTGCAAGGGGTGAGGACAAAGGATAATTGCTATGGGACTGAGCCCACATCCTCACTTGTCTGCAACAGCGCCACGATCACTCCTATGGATCCGTGGCACCAACGTCTAGGTCACATAAATATTAGAGATCTCACTCACTTAGCTAGAAAGGACCTAGTACGTGGCTTACCATCTCTTGGAAGGCCAACTTCGACGATTTGTGGACCCTGTCAGATGGGAAAACAAATGCGTAGTCCCCATAGGAAGTTGCATTCCATTACCACCTCTACACATGGACCTTATGGGTCCCACTCGTACCGAGAGTCTAGGTGGTAAGAGGTATATCCTAGTGATGGTAGAATATTTCTCCAGGTACTCCATTGTAGGTTTTTTGAGAGAGAAATCCGATGCTGTAGAATTTTTAACGACCAAGTGCCGTGTCCTGCAAAATCAACACGGTGTCACTATTAACAGGATGCGTAGTGACAATGGCACTGAATTCACAGAAGCAAAGGTAGATCTTTACTGTGATAGCCTCGAGATCAAACATGAGTTTTCTGCTGTGAGAACTCCTCAGCAAAATGGGATTATTGAGAGAAAGAATAGAACGATCCAAGAGATGGCTAGATCTATGCTTCTAGGTCGTAAAGTGTCTAGGAGATTTTGGGCAGAGGCAGTGTCTACTGCATGCCACACGGTGAATAGGGTTTATTTGCGTCCACACACACTACAAACTCCTTATGAGTTGTGGACTGGTAAGAAGCCCAACCTTGCATATTTTCGTGTCTTTGGGAGTAAATGGTACATCCTACGGGATAGAGAGCAATTAGGAAAGATTGACTCCCGGAGCGACGAGGGAATATTGCTAGGATATTCATCGACTAGTAGAACATACCGGGTTTTTAACCTGAAGAGCTCTAAGGTTATGGAATCAATAAACGTCACCGTGCTACATCCTACGGTTATTGATCCTAACCTTCAGTGTGAGGATGAGGACTTTTTTGACAGTGATTTACTTGTCCCTCTCTCATACTCTGTGGACCCTACTCTTGTGCTAGGGGACACACCTGCTTGGGTTCGCAAGAGTCATGACCCTTCTGCCATTGTTGGTGATCCCACTCTTGGGTTCAAGACTCGTGCTCAGCTAAAGAACGTCGTTAGCCATTTTTTCTACACGTCCAACGTCGAGCCCAAGAATCATAAAGAAGCACTCAAGGATGAACTCTGGATATCTACTATGCAGGAAGAGTTGCTTCAGTTTAAAAAGAATAATGTCTGGGAACTTGTCCCCTGACCTAGTGAGACTAATATTATAGGTACCCGGTGGATTTTTAAGAATAAAATGGATGAAAATGGTACCATAATTCGAAACAAGGCTAGGTTGGTCGCTCAAGGCTACACACAGATAGAGGGTGTAGACTTTGGGGAGACATTTTCTCCTGTTGCGAGGCTTGAGTCCGTCCGTCTTCTGCTCACCATCGCATGTCATCTGCGCTTCAAGTTATATCAGATGGATGTCAAGAGTGCCTTTCTGAATGGCATTCTACAGGAGGAGGTTTACGTGGAACAACCAAAAGGGTTTGAAGACCCACAGCACCCGGAGCACGTCTTCTATCTGAGGAAAGCCTTGTATGGTTTGAAGTAAGCACCTCGTTCTTGGTACGAGAGGCTTACTTCCTATCTCTTAGCTCGTGGCTTCAAGAGAGGGGGAGTAAATATGATGTTGTTCGTCAGGAGAGATGACGGTGCTATTTTAGTTGCCCAGGTCTATGTGGACGATATAGTCTTTGGATCCACATGCTCTCAACATGCTCATCACTTTGAAGTAGAGATGAAAATTGAGTTTGAGATGAGCATGGTTGGTGAGCTTACTTTCTTCCTTGGTCTTCAGGTTCGTCAGCTAGAGGATGGGATGATCATCTACCAATCCAAGTATGCTAGAGACCTAGTGAAGAAATTTGGTTTAGACTCCGCTAAGCATGCACGTACACCTATGAGTATCACTACCAAGCTTAGTAAGGACACTTCAGGCAAGGACGTAGAGCAAACCTTGTATCAGAGTGTGATAGGTAGTCTTCTCTACTTGACTGCCAGTCGTCTCGGCATAGCCTTTAGTGTTGGAGTCTGTGCGCGATATCAGGCGTCCCCGAAAGAGTCACATTTACTTGCTCTAAAACATATTATTAAATACGTGAGTGGGACTCTCTCATACAGTATTTGGTATTCCTTTAATACTGATAACCGTTTTTTCGCCTATTCAGATGCCGATTGGGCCGAGGATGTAGATGGTTGTAGGAGCACTTCTGGTGGGTGTTTCTATTTTGGTTCTGCTCTTATCTCCTGGCTGAGCAAGAAGCAAAATTCCATCTCTTTGTCCATTGCGGAGGTTGAGTACATAGCCGCCGGGAGTTATCGCAACTCTTGTGGATGAAGCAAATGCTGGAGGATTATGGGATTTCACAGGACACCATGACCATTTCCTGTGACAACACGAGCGCGATACACATATCCCGCAATCCAGTCCAGCATTCGCGCACCAAGCACATCAGGATACGTGAGCACTTTATACGTCAGCTAGTTGAGGAGAAAGTCGTATCCCTGAATTTTGTTCCCACCGACCGTCAGTTAGCCGATATTTTCACAAAACCTTTAGATACCCTTAGATTTGAGAGTCTTAGGAAGTCTTTGGGGATTTGCACAGTTGACTGAGGGGTTGGTCTATGTCTAGAATAGGATGCTTCTTCATGTTCATATCATATGCTTCCTATTGCTAGTCTGTTTTGTATGTACCATTACTTAGTTGTACAACTATTTATTTATTTATTCTTTTTGCTTTTTATATTTCTTTTGAAAAATACAAAAATATTTTCCTTTAAGAAATTTTTTAAGAAAAGCACAAAAAGATTTTATTTTGGTAAAATTTTTGACAAATCCAAAAAGATTTCTGTTTTTGCTCCTTTTATGGATGAGCATTTAAGATAGCCAAGTCACAACTTCATTCCATATATCCATGTGACTTTTTTATAGAGATTTGAGAGGCTACATCATTTCATCCATGTGCTTTACATTATTTGGAGTCTTTGAGATGTAATTAGTGACATCTTCCTACATGTTTGACTCCTATATCCTTTATTGCACACATGCACGGCTACATTTGATTATTGCACTTGTCTATCTCATATTGGCTTGAGTGTTTCCATCTCAATTCTATCTATATAACTTTCAATATGCGATAAAACTTGACAAGATTGGAATGCATGTAAAAACCGTTTTGATGAGACTGTGTGTTTTCGTATAACGGGGAGGGGCTGCGAAAGGTAATCATCTATCCTTTGCGTAAAAGCCACCATTAAAAAAGACCTAAAAAATGGAGGAATTTTAATATCCAAGGTCCAAAGGGGTTAAAAGAGCCCAAAAATTTAAAGGTAATAAAAAGCAATTCATGCCAAATATGGGCCACTTAGGTTTCACCATCAATTCTCCAAAGTTTGAGAATTTAGAAAGCCTCTATTCAAAATTATATCTGAGGGAGTTTGATTGGAAAATGTTTAAACGGGTTTGCATTTCCTTGACAGTCCTGAAAAAGCTTGAAAACATTTTGGACGTTATTGGTGTGAAAATCACTTTGAGCTTTGATTTGTTGATTTGATTGAGTCAATATCTTATATTGTCATTATTTTACACCAAAGGAAGCATTTAAGTTCATTCGCTAGGAATATCCAATATTCACCGTGCACATATGTCATGTTTGTAAGCATTGATCTTCCTATCGAATTATGTTCACAGCCATTCATTAACGCTATCATCGACTTGGTTGCTTTGTGTTCTTTCATGGTGTGATTTTGTTTGAAAAATTTTGAAAAATTCAAAAAAAAAAATAGTTGTGTATTTCCTTGTGACACCCCGTCATTGCTTGTTTGCATTATTTCTCTCATTTGTCTATTTGAGGACATCATAAAAAGGGGGAGAAAGAATTATCACATTAAGGGGGAGTGAGTTTTGTAGTGTTGAGTTGTTTATCACCAATTAAAATATTGTCATATCTGTTTATCTCATTTCAAACTCGATACATCACTTGGTATTTTGCTTTTTCTCATGTGTGTAGGTACTACATGGATTAACATTGGATTGCACACCCTGATGAGAAAAGCGTTGAAGATTTCTGAAGAGTTGAAGAACAAACGATGAAGTCTTATTCAATTGTACCTTTTCAGTTTTGGGTTCATGGAAGGGTAGATTTGTGTAGGCAATTTTATACTTGATAATTCGGATGTTTGTTTTTATGTATGTACCGGCATAGACATAGGGGGAGATTTGTAAGGACATTTTTTGTCCATTATCAATTTGTTATTTCGTACGCCGTTACACCATTGAAGAAATTCAAAGATTCATACAGTCATCAACGGATCCGAATATCAAAAGAAGAAGAGGAATCAAAGTCTGACAGGCCGGACCGGTCCGACCTGGAAAAAGAATCGATCCGCCTGCGACCCGGTCCGCCTCAGACCCGGACCGATCCGCCTGCTGAAAAGCCAGTACACCCCGGACCGCAAGCGAACTGAAGAAGCCAGAAATAAAAAGAACCAGTCCGCCTACCCGGACTGATCCGCCTCAGACCCGGACCGGTCCGCCTGGGATAAACTTCAGCATATCGTGGTCAGATTTTCTAGGCTAAACGTTTCCTTTATAAACCCACTACGGGAAGTGGTTTTCTAAGACTTATATACACGATTTTCAGAGTACAAAAACACTAAGTCTTCACCTGTTGAGTCCCAAGACTCCAGTTTTTGTTGATTCACACAACCTCTCATACATTTGTGAATCTGTTTGTAACCCTAGAACACAACCAGTTGCTGTTCAACCCTTGTGGAGAAGACCGTTCTTCTTCTTCATTGCAGCCCTCCTGGAAAGGGATATTTCCAGCCGCCGACTACAGAATTCGACACCTGAGGGTAATTCTTAGTCACTTGTATTTTCATTGTAATCCGAATTGTATAGTTATAATATTATAATGAAAATAAATGGTTTTGCGCCTTTGGGGGATTTTTCCTCACAAGCATGTGTTTGAATGTTCTTGCTTAGTTCATTATCTTATTCAATCACATATTGTTGCATGTTTAGGGTTTGTTTGGGTTAAAAGGTGTTTAATATATAATTTCCTCATTTGAACGCACGCGCATACTCTCTCAAACACCAACAAATTTTTTCTATGAAAGATATTTCCAAGTTTTTAATTCCATGAAAATTGACTCTTAGCGCTTATTTTCCATCTTATTTATCAAACATACCCTAAGTTTATTATTTTAATATCTAGGACACTGAAAATTGTGAAATTAACATCTAGTTATATCAGCACTTTTCGGTGTCGTCCATATGCATGTAAATATACTTAATTTTTCAACAATGTATACGTGAATGCTATATATGTCAATCTTGTAATGTGAATGAAAAATTTATAATTTATACTGGAAATTTTATAATATATATAATTATAATTTTGTAATGTTTAGGTGTTGCATTTGTTAATAAAGATGAGGAATATTAGCGCAAAAGAAATTATATTAACATGCTAGAGTGATTCACGAAATATTTTTTCATCACCGAAAGATGTAAACTACGTGCAAGGGTTATATATGGATAAGGTTCAAAAATACACACACCGACTATTTTTAAATCCGACAATTTTTAATTTTTTTTCAAATTTAATTTTAACCTAAATAAATTTACCCAACTTAAACTTATCACTGCTTAAATGAAAGTTATGTTAAACGATTAAAAAATTTAATCTTAAACCTAAAACATGTATCTTGGTGAAGATAATACGCCGATGTACAAGAAAAATTCACAACAGAAAAAACCTCGGACGGCCTAGCACGTAAAATCACTATGTATGGAATTACAAAAGGACATGAAAGACTTACACAATTGACTAGACGCCCTCGCAAGCCTTGACGCTCTTTGTTCCTTCAACTTTCACCACAATGACACAAAGGAGTCCATCCACGAAGCTGTCACAAAGTTTCACTCAACACACTCCTCGGTATCCACTGATACAGACTCAGTAACCGTCATACAATACAGAGTTTACCGTATGTAAACAAAGCAGGCACGTAATCCACCGGACAAAACAAGTTCTCAATAAAATGAAGAGAGTAAACTTTTAGTGCACAAGACAAGACCTCAAAGCATATATAAAGATGAAACTTAGATCTTAAATTAGTTGGGTGAAACTAGGATTTTGGATATGTATAGGAAAATAATTTCGCCAGAAACTCTCTCTGAAAGCTGATGACAGTACTCCTTAATATAGGAAACACATTTTTCAAGGCGGCACATTTTTCGAGGGCTCGTTAGAGTGAAAACTAAAGCTCACACTTTCAAACGAAACTACTATTCTTATACGAACCAAAAAGCAACCTTGTTTGAACGAACATGCCAATCTCATTCGATCATACTTCGAACGAGCTTTAAACGATATTTACTCTGTTATATAGAAAATTTGAAGGTACCTATATAGAGCACACCTAAGGTTTGTTTTCCGCGCTTTAGCTATATAAACCTTTATCTAGTTGGACTTGAATTTTTACAAAATATTTTTATAATTAGGATTGTGTCTCGTCTGTGTGACACCCCACCCAATTAAATACCGGGTGATCAGTCATTTATTAAATCAAATCAACATTTTCATAATTTTTTTGTCGTATATTGAAATAATTATGAATATAATTACCTAAAAATATATTTCAAACCTTTAATTATGACTTTAAGTACAACATATTATTCTCACATTTTGAAACGATTATGATGCCGGTACACGAAGGTTAAAATTTTGTCATATATTTAAATAACTATGAATATGAAAACCATAATATATATTTCAAACAATCATTTATGAATTTAAGTACAACTATTTATTTTCACATATTGAAACATTAAGTGAATATGAATAATTATTTTCATATATTGACATAATCGGAATTATTTTCATATATTGACATAATCGGAATGCGGGTACATTTTTCAATTTATTTGTCGTATATTGAAATAATTATGAATATAATTACCTAAAAATATATTTCAAACATTTAATTATGAATTTAAGTACAACATATTATTTTCACATTTTTAAACAATTATGAATATAAGTAGAACGAAATAAGCCATAAGTTATTACCGGAAAGCATTGTGAAGTCCAGCGGAGTGAACGCAAGCTCGACATATGGTAGCTGGAAGGTATGCGTCGTGTCCCACCAACGTTCGATCATCGCCGTCACAATACATTGATCGGAATTGGGCATCACCATAGAAAATTCTGAATAAGTCTGGACACTTCTCCCGCATATTCACCTCTCATTCCCAAGTAGACTCCTCCAAATTGTGGTGCTCCCACTGTACCCGCACAAGTGGAAATACCTGTGACCTCAATCTCCTCTTGCTATGGTCTAAGATAGCCACTGGTCTCTCCTCATAAGAACTGTAGGGCTACAAATCAATATCTTCTATCGCGATGTGGGTGTGGGCCAACTCATCCCGAAGATACTTTCTCAGTGACGAAATATGGAACACATCATGAATACGATGCAAGTGTTCCGATAACCCATGTCTGTATGCCATTAGTTCGATCCTCTCGATGATAGGAAATGGTCCTACGTATCTCGGAGCCAATTTTTCCTTCTTCCCAAACCTCATTACCCCCTTCATAGGTGATACCCTTAACAAAACCTGGTCCGCTACAATGAACTCCCTGAAGAACCTCCTCGCATCGGCGTGGCTTTTCTATCTATCCTGGGCTACCCGTATACGGCTGCGAATCATCTCAATCTTGCTCGACGTGTCCTGAATTACATCTGGTGCAAGTAGTTTGTTGTCCCCCACCTCTAGACAACAAGCAGGAGAATAACAAGGTCTACCATATAACGCCTCGAACGGGAACATGGCAATTGTGAACTGATAGGAGTTGTTGTAAGAAAACTCCACCAGTGGAAGTTACTTCTCCCAACCTCCACCAAAGTCAAGGATACATATGCGCAACATATCCTCAAGCATCTGATTAGTGCACTCAGTCTGTCTATCGGTATGCGGGTGATATGCCGTACTCAACCTTAACTCAGTACCTATAGCCTCCTGGAAGCTCTCCCAAAAATGAGACACAAAAGTCTTATCTCTATCTGACACGATCTCTAAAGTCACACCATGCAGTCTCACTATCTCTGCAATAAATATTTGGACATACTGTCTTGCTGTGTAGTCTGTCCTGACTGGCAAAAAATGGGCTACTTTCGTCACCGGTCAATAATAACCCATATAGAATTGTGCCCCCTCTGCGAAGTAGGCAACCCAGTGATGAAATTCATGGAAATACCCTCCCATTTCCATGTAGGGATTTCCAATGGCTAAAGTAAACCTGGCGATCTCTGATGGTCCACCTTCACCAACTGATAAGAGGTACATCCAGAGATGAACTCTGCGATGTCTCTCTTCATCCCAATCCACCAGTACTGCTGCCTTATATCCTGGTACATCTTATCCCCGCCAGGATGTATCGTAAATCGTGACCCATGCGTCTCTGTCATCATCGCATGTCGGCTCCACCGACTAAGAACTGTCTAATCCGCTCTGGATAAAACGATTTCGATTCCTGGGCCTGAACCACCCTCATCACTATCTGTGGTATGACAGTCATAACTGACATGAATGACCTGGCAACTGCCTCTTGATGTCCCAGCTCTTTCCATTTTGTCTTTCACACCTCGATCGTCTCATCTGCTGGCCTATGGCTCAATGCATAAACAACTACGTTAGCCTTTTCGGGGTGATAATGTATCTCAAACTGATAATCTTTCACAAACTCAAGCAACCTGCACTGATGCATATTTAACTCCTTCTACGTGAACAAGCATTGTAGTGACTTGTGGTCTATAAATAAGCGAAACTGCTCCCCTAACATATAATGTCTCCAAATTAGGAGCGCAAACACGACTGCTGCCAGCTCTAAGTTATGGGTGGGGTAGTTCTTCTCACGAGGCTTAAGATTTCGGGAAGCAAAAGCTATAGCCTGTTCCTCATACTGTAATACTCATCCAAGCCCTTGTAAGGATGCGTCAGTATACACTAGGTACTCCACACCTGCTCTGGGAAGGGCTAGTATGGGTGCTGAAGTTAACTTATCCTTCAACCCATCGAATTCCAACTGACACGTATCATCCCAAACAAACAGCACGCCCTTACGAGTCAGATTCATCATCGGACCCGCAATCTTCCAGAATCCCCGAATGAACCTTCGGTAGTAACCGGTTAAACCCAGAAAACTCTGTACCTCCATTGGTGTCGTGGGCTATCCCCACTCCCTCATCATTGACACTTTGATAGGATCTATTGATACCCCCTTCTCAGATACAATGTGCCCCAAAAATTGTACCTCACGCTGCCAAAATTCACATTTCTCCAATTTGGCATATAACTCATGTTGAGTGCTCGGCATACTCCTCCTCGGTACGAGAATAAATCAGAATGTCATCTATGAAGACGATGACAAACTGATCTAGGAACTCTATAAAGACTCTGTTCATCAAGTCCATAAATATTGCTGGGGCGTTGGTTAATCCAAACGGCATAAGCCAAAACTCATACGACCCATACTTCATCAAAAAGGCAGTCTTCGATACATCCTGCTCCCTGATGTGTAGCTGATGATACCCGAATCTCAAATCTTTCTTTGAGAAGTAGGATGCTCCCCTCAGCTAATCAAATAAGTCATCGATACAAGGCAACGGATATTTATTCTGTATTTTGACTTTATTTAGCTCCCGACAATCGACACAGATTCGTAAGGATCCATCCCTCTTCTTTATAAACAGAACTGGAAAACCCCAAGGCGAGGTACTCCAACGGATAAAACCCTATCCCAACAACTATTCAATCTGGTCCCGTAACTCCCTCATCTCTACCGGAGCCATACGGTAAGGTTCACGTGCTATAGGACAGGTGCCCGGTGTTAAGTCTATCACAAACTCAATCTCCCTACTCGGCGGTAACCCCAGTATCTCCTGAAATACATCAGCAAACTCGCGTACGACCGAAATCGAATTAAGTTGGATCGCTACTACCGTATAGGTCTCCTCCTCTATGTAAAACAGGTGGGTGGATGACCCTCCCTCGGGGCGAGGCATCGCTACTAGAAACATCTCCTGACCCGAGATAGTGAGCACAGTAATCCTACTGAAGCAGTCAATCATGGACCTATAAGCAACTAACCAATCCATGCCAATAATTGCATCGTACTCATGCATATCTAAAACAAGCATGTCTACCGGTAAAATGAAACTCCCAATCTCAAGACTCACACCCCGACATATAAAGAAAATCAATGACCCACTACCCAACGGTGAGTCTACATAGGTCACTGTGCTATCGGCCGTGTCTAACAACCCTGTGGCCCGTGTAAAGCTAGTGGCTATGAAGGAGTGTGAGGCCTCAGTGTCAAATAAAATGCGCCCTATAGTATCATGAATAGAGAACTTACCCTCAACTACGGGCGGTGCCTGTGGGACTGCTGCTGCCTGGTGGACGTTATAGATACGCCCATATTGTAACTGTCCCTGCTGAATCGGTGGTGAGGGTAAAGCTGAAATTGGTGCTGCGGCTGGTAGGGCAATGGGAAAGATGGGTCTCTGGGGCTCCTGGTGAGCGCCTTGCTGTTGGGGGAACCTGCCCTTATCGAGGCAATCCTGTTTCTTATAGCCAGTCTTGCCACAAGTATAACATTTTCCGGTGAAATTTCCTCCCCTCTGTCCATGATAGCTTCGACCCTGCTGGCCATTACCACCTCTACCTTAGCCCTGATGGCCCTGCTACGGTCCCTGCTGTTGGCCCTGTCTGAAGCCACCTGATCCAAATCTCTTAGTAGATTCCCCCCGCTGGGAACCCTGCCTCTGTTGACTCTGCTTTACTGGTGCCCCACTGGCACTACTTCCCCCGGTACTACCATGTTGGCTGGACTCTCCACCTCTCTAACTTCCTTTAGCATGGAAGAGATGGTCCTGATAGTGTAGCAAGGCTGCATTTAATATTTCTATGTAGGACTGTAAGGAAAGGTTACCTAGTAGATGATGTCGTATCCTCCAAGTCAAGCCATTCATGAACATCTGGATTCGCTTATCTTCAGTAGGAACCTCGTCCGGTACCATATTAGTCAAACACGTGAACTCCTCTTCATACTCCGCAACTATCTTCCCTTCTTGAGTGAGGTCTAAAAGTTTCCTCCTCATCTCAGTCTTGACGGCAGAAGGAAAGTACTTATTATCGAACCGCACCCAGAAATCGCCAATCGGCATTAAATCCCGCTCCTCTGTGGTAGTAGTGGACTCCCACCACTGTAAGGTTGCCCCTGTCTGCTTAAAGGTAGCCAAAACCTGCCTCTGAACTTCAGTGCACTCGTACATACGAAGGTGTCGATGTATATCCTTCTTCCATTGACTCGCAATCACTACTTCAGAACTGCCCGAGAACTCTGGGGGATGTGCCCTCTGGAAGGACTCCCCAGCCCTCTCCTAATTAGTGAGACACTCATGAACTGGAAATGGTGCCACAACTTGAATCTGGGGTGGGGCATGCTGTACCACCGCTAAAGCTACATTTACTGCCTGTGCAACTATGGCGGCAACCTTGGCTGCATTCATAGTTCCCTGAGCCGGAGGTGCTGGCTGCTCAGGCTGAACTTGTCTATCTCGTGTTGCACGTCGAGGAGGCATCTGAGACGAGAAAGAATTTTATTAGTCCACAGTTATTACTAATCTCAAATAGCTGAAGACATAATCGCATAAACAAGAATACAACAGTCCTAAAGATAGGGCTCTATATCAAAGGACGCTAAGCTGAAGCATAACAAGCCGTACAGATCCTAAAGGACTCTAGAACCTGATGCTCTGACACCACATGTGACACCCCCACCCAATTAAATACCGGGTGATCAGTCATTTATTACATTTAAAACAGAATGTTCGGTTGGTTCATTCTTAGCATCACCGTCGAAAAATAATTAACAAATAAAACCACCTAATAATAAATTAAGCTGGTGTAAAAAATATTTTCCTTTTTAATATAACAAAATATTTTCATTTTCCAATACAAGTAATAAAATATAAACCATTCACCATACACATGAATATAATAAATACTGAGTCTGAAGCAATTATTAAAATAAATA
The DNA here is from genome assembly GCA_949130495.1 of Sambucus nigra. Taxonomy (NCBI): domain Eukaryota; kingdom Viridiplantae; phylum Streptophyta; class Magnoliopsida; order Dipsacales; family Adoxaceae; genus Sambucus; species Sambucus nigra. The sequence continues at coordinate 315,135,721 of OX422222.1, forward strand.
AGACTGGATAAAACATTCCAATTCAAAACCTCAAACCAAAGACCCGTAATAAGAAACCAATCCAACTCAAATAACTAGAATTAAACTGAATACAATCTCTGATAAAAATAACTACTAAGGGGCGACACATGCCCTAAATAAAAGTCTGGATAGAACTGAATGAAATGATAAGGGCGTATAATGGAAAAACCTACAACTTCCACAACAGCTGCAGCACGCCAAATACTCCAAGTCTCTAAATCTAGTGTCCCTGTGGCTGAGCACCTGATATAGTACATAAATAGCAAAAGAGAGAAGAGAGGCAAGAGACGGGTCAAAGCCCGATGTTTTGAAAATAATTTAACCAGTATTTAAAACTGCATTAAAGAAAGTATTACACGCATGTTAGATATCAAACTCTCACATGAGATTCTCACCTCTCATCTATTGTGCACGCCTAACGTACATCTAATCCCATCTAGCTATGCAACCCAACCTAACTAGCTCGAAGTCATTATGATACTAACTATACTCACTATTAGTATTCCCGTATTGCCCATACAATACGCTATTAAATTAGTCTATATCGAAATAACTGATTAACATGTTTCTCAATTCGTAATAAATTCGTTATACATTAAGATTTATTTTATATAATCACTTTTCAATCTACATATTACACACAGTAGAATAATTCACAAGTTCCTGTATATATATATAAATATAGTCACAGCATCCCTATACATATATATACTAATTATGCACCCTCGGGCTAAGCTCCATTAGCGCACCTGACCATATTTATCCTGCACCCCCGGGTTAGCACCCATTAGCGCACACATTAATAGTATTCTTACACCCCTGGGATATCACCCATTGGCGCACATAACAACAATATTCCTGCCCCCCGGGTTATCACCCATTAGTTCACTTACCAATAATATTCTGGCACCCCTGGGTTAGCACCAATTAGTGCACTTAACCATAATATCATATAATAGGCATACACACATCCTATTACATATTAATAGGTATTCTCCCAACCCAAATGTATATTTTCCACATATTGAAAATCTCTTATTACTATTCTGAATATAATTACTTCAAGTATTCTCTCTCGAAATTTTTTAAGATAAATACATCTCACATATGTCCAAGTCTTACACCACACTTGCCTTAATATAACACCCCTTCTAATCTCAGTGTACTTCATTTGAGTTCCCGCATTTCAAATCCCAAAGATGTCCTAAGGGTCCACAATTAAATTCTAGAAAATATAGCAGGGCGGTCCGAACCCACTAAGAAAACGATCCGGAGCCTTATTTAAAATAAACTATCCGGACCTTTTAAATAAAACAATCCGGACCTTTTTCTAAAAAATGATTCGGACCTTTTTTTTAAAAACGGTCCGGACCGCTACGCTTTTCGACGCAGATTTACCCGAAAACATTTTTCTCTCCCAATTCAACATCTATAAACTCTACGAATCATTCCCAATCACCGATCAGTCATTATAAATCAATTTCCTAACATGTATGTATGATTTCCACTAATATAACATAATTAATTCATTACCAATCATCAATATAATCTAGAATCCCCAAATAGTTAATAAAACCCCAATTCTTTCAATTATCATCCAAGAACATAAAATTTCCAGATTTGTTTATCACAAAAAGTCATCTATGCATGATTTTTAATCTACATACATAAATGATTCAACCTAGATTAATCTCATATTCAATACATGTATATCCAATCTCTATTTTTCATCACTTTTTATTGACAATACATGGGTATTTCATTCCTATACTAACATGAACATGAGTATTGCTAAAGTAAAGCAAGTAATAAACACTTGCCTGATTATGAAGGTTTGATTCGTCGCTTGAAATTTGTATAGATGTGTTCTACTTTTTTCGATCTACGCATTGATGATGTTTTTTGGTGAACAAGGACTGGGTTTGGCCTTGGAACTCCTAGGAACCTCTTCTTCTCCTTCCCCTGGGACTCTCTCTTTTCTTTTACAGATAAAACCCTAACTGTAACTACTTAAGGAATATTAAAGCACTCTCATTTTCGTCCTTTAATTAGCCCTAAAAATACAATTTACCAAAACGCTCTTCCGGGACACTGATTAGGCCTAAGATTGCCCCGGGACCCAAACTAAACCTCTGGGTACACTATTATGACTATCTCGACCCTTTCGGACTCAACGGCGCACTCGAAATGGCCATACAAGTTAATAAAAATAAATCCTCTTTTTATTCCCATTAATTAGTCCCGACACGACTCAAACGCGCGTCTAACTTAAATTACCAATTGTCGTATTTCTCTCTCGACAGTTTATCAAAAGGCATAATTTCATATTACATATCACACAGTAATATTCAATCAATAAGTATTAACCCTGGCACGCTAGTTAATTTATATTTTAATCCGTATTAATTAACCATTAAATCTCACATTTTAATTCAATTAACCCAACAATAATAATTAATCCCATAATTATTTAAACCATCAAGAATACAGAGTATTACAGCCTGTCGATTTCAACTGAGCTCTAAATTCAGTTTGGCATTCCACAAAAGGTAATTTTCATATTTTATGGCTCATAGGATTTGTTTTGTCACGTAAGACACGACACCACATTGCATTTACATTTCGTTTATCATATCTTATGATAGTGCGGGGTTTAGTCATAATAGATTTTTTTTCAAGATTTTAATTTGAAGTTTTTATTAGAATAAATATTTTTGTTAAAATAAATCTTTGTCACTAAATATTTTTTTTATAAAATTTGTTGAATTAATTTTTGAAGTTAAAAATATTTTATTAAAACTTTTTGAAGCTTTATTTTGGAATTTAACATTTAACATTTTTAAAAAAATAAAATTTCAGAATTAGTTTTTAAGAATAAGTAAACTATCTTTTAAAAATCATATATATATTAATGCATGTTCATGTCATATATATATATATATATATATATATATATATATATATATATATATATATATATATATATATATGTATGTATGCATATTATGTTTGTATATTGCGTGGCCTTTTATATAAACTGGTAGCATGTCCTTTATATATTTGAACCTTATTAGACCTTTCCATGATTGGACCTTCAGCAGGTCATAGCCTTAGGCTATTGGCGTGTTATAGTAGTTTAAAGCCTTGATTGACCTTAGGAGGTCTCGTCCCCTTAGCTGTTAGCTAGTGTGTCATAATTTTATCCTATGTTTTTTTTATAAGTTATAGAGTATATGTATGCGTGTAATCCTTAGAGCATCCGTAATGGTGTGATACGGCGAAAGGTAGGCGTGAGGCGCGTGTCTGTGATTTACCTTTCGCCCAAGTGGGCAACAAACAGTGGGGGAGTTCCTACGAACTTCTATAGTTCGTAGGAACTTCTTACGAACATCTAAAGTCCGTAAGAAGTTCTTACGAGGTATAGAAGTTCGTAAGAACCTAACGGTCTAATTTAAACGGTAACATTCCTCCGTTTATATATTGAGAAGCTTCTTCTTCATTCTTCATTCATCTTCAGTATTCTTTCATTCTTCATTCATCTTCAGAATTTTCTATGGTGATGCCCAATTCCGATCAATGTATTGTGACGGCGATGATCGAACGTTGGTGGGACACGACGCATACCTTCCAGCTACCATATGTCGAGCTTGCGTTCACTCCGTTGGACTTCACAATGCTTTCCGGTAATAACTTATGGCTTATTTCGTTCTACTTATATTCATAATTGTTTAAAAATGTGAAAATAATATGTTGTACTTAAATTCATAATTAAATGTTTGAAATATATTTTTAGGTAATTATATTCATAATTATTTCAATATACGACAAATAAATTGAAAAATGTACCCGCATTCCGATTATGTCAATATATGAAAATAATTCCGATTATGTCAATATATGAAAATAATTATTCATATTCACTTAATGTTTCAATATGTGAAAATAAATAGTTGTACTTAAATTCATAAATGATTGTTTGAAATATATATTATGGTTTTCATATTCATAGTTATTTAAATATATGACAAAATTTTAACCTTCGTGTACCGGCATCATAATCGTTTCAAAATGTGAGAATAATATGTTGTACTTAAAGTCATAATTAAAGGTTTGAAATATATTTTTAGGTAATTATATTCATAATTATTTCAATATACGACAAAAAAATTATGAAAATGTTCCCGCATTCCGATTGTGTCAATATGTGAAAATAATTATTCATATTCACTTAATGTTTCAATATGTGAAAATAAATAGTTGTACTTAAATTCATAAATGATTGTTTGAAATATATATTATGGTTTTCATATTCATAGTTATTTAAATATATGAAAAAATTTTAACCTTCGTGCAGGCATTCCAATTGGACAAGGACGACGGATTGAAAATCTACGAATTGAACAATATACAAATTTTGTTAATACCATAAATGAATTTTTTCCAGAAATTCATATACAGAGATTTACTGGTGCGGGAGTTCCAGTTTCTGACCTAAAAAAATACATAGAAAATTTTGTCAAGGTTGAACCGTTACCAGATTATATGTCCCCAATCATAGCTTGGGCATTTTGGTTTTATGTATTGGGGAGTGTATTTTTTCCAAATGCTCACTCCACTGCCGACCTCGGTTATTTACATTATCTTGAGGATATTCCTGCCATAGGCACATACGACTGGGGTTCGGCTATTTATGCCCGTATTTTATGGTCTTTGGACAAAGCGAGTCGAGGATCGTTGACTAGCGTTGAATGCATGTGGCAAATACTCGAGGTATATTATCGTTTCATCTTATTTATTAAAATTTATGTTTCATTACAATATACGTCAACTTATTCTAACGAATTAAATTTATTGATAAATTTTGCAGTATTTACATCACGAGTACATGGCCACGGCATGTCCTATTCTCATTGATCCGTCTATCGATGTGTGGCCCCACATTTTTCGTTGGTCGAGAGGGAATAGAAAGAAAGTAAAGGGAGCACAGCGATTTAACATCTCAAGCAGTCAACATCAGCTTGAGATGCGGTCACCCGAGTCCATTATATGGCAGCCATACGAGACTTCTGCCTACCGTGACTCTGATGTCATCTTATATGCTCGAGAGATATTGGGGTTACGGATGATTTTTTGGGATCCCCTATTTAAGGGTTTTTGGTACTTGGGTGATCGGGCCATCCGGAAATTGACTGGGAGGATATGTATCGCAGACAACCCACCATCAAGTTTGTGTTGTGCCTTAGAACATGATTTCCAAGCAGTTGCCGCCCAAAATTGGCCTATCGCAAATCAATACGTAAGAGATGTGTCACAAGAAGAGTATAATGCATATTGGAAGGCAGTAGCACTCGGGCCAATACTACCGCCGATTGCCAGATATGTTAATGTAGATTTTATTGGAGTTGGTTCAGTGGCACCTTCGACGTTGCGAATCCCGCAAGCACCAGCACCGACAAATGATCCGCATGTGTATGAGACACGGTTCTCTGTGGGTGGTTCTACGCACATCCAACCACCGAGGCAGAATTGGACAGTTGACGTAGGCCTACCGGAGGGGGCTTCATATACTATAGATGTGCCGAGACCTGAGTTTTCAACCAACGCACCTCCAACTCAATCTTTGACGCAGTTAGAATGGCGTCAATCCTACGTCGAGGCAGCAGATAACATTCGAGGTCTACGCCATTTAATATTACACGAGACACGTCAGCGAGAGGATCAACTCAAAGCACGTGATGATCGCATTGATGAGTTGGAGCGTAGAATAGCACGTTTTACTATGCCTAGTCGAGGGTTTGAGGAGGGTGGTACTAGTTCTAGTCATCCGAGCGTTTACAGACCAGCCCCACCCTCTGACCCGGTCCCGACATATGAGGCCCAACAAGGTTGGGGTAATTTATTTGGGTCTGACCCTTACACGAGTTCACATGCAGATTTAGGTGCTGATTTTGAGTTCGGCCCGGGGCGCCAGTGATGTATAATGTACAATTGAAAAATGTTAAGAATAAATTTTCTTATTGTTGTCTCAATGTAATTGTGATGATAAATGTTATGATGTCTCATATTTATTGCGATTGCTCTGATATCATTTTTTATTATTGACTTAAGTAGTAAAAACAATAATACACGATCAAAATGATTATTAGGAGTATGTGTTCAAACGCTTAGGTCGAACCTAGTAGAAGTACAACAATATGGTTTCCCATTGCGCACTAAACATTTAGGTAAGTAAGATCATTGCGTATCTGAATCAACATATTCTTCGTTGTAGTTTGATATATTTGGTTCGTACTCTTCCCCATCATTTTTATATATGAATTCCGAAAAGTAAGCATAACCGAAATTCGTGTAGTCTGAAATATCATTATCTGATGCCAACGTAGAGTTGTTATATATGTTAATTAATTGTTCTTCAATGTGACGACCTGATAGCATCGCGCGTTGTGCTTTGTGATAACGTTGTAGGCGCCTCTCCATCTGCCATATCTCTTCCTCCAATAAATCAAGACAAAACATATTCGCTTCTTCAGGATACGATATTGGCCAAAGTGCGGCAACCCGATTTTTTGGCACAGATATGTGATGGTAATGGCAAAGCACCTCCAGGTCACACCTTTCATTATATTTATCTGGCCATGTGAGGTGTTCCCAAGGATACGCAACTCCGTCTTCAGGTTTCGAATTGGGAGAGATTATGAATATATGACCAAAGTCATTGAGAAAACGTTGAGAAGTATCAATTGGATATGTTTGGAAAATTATTTTTTTCCCATACCAATCGATACCAACAATATCTGTGTAAGAGCCATTGTAAATGGATGAATAGTAGGGAGATGAAGCCATTTTTGAAATATAAGACAATGGTAGATAAATAATTGTTGCAATCCTTCTAATTTATTTATAGGTAATTTTAAAGGCACACATACCAAGCCACACATAAAGCTGTACAAGGTAACTTTCTAAATTGACACTTACTGATTGCCTGAAGAACCTCTACAAGGTAACTTTCTAAATTAACACACATACCAATATCAATCAGTAGCACACTTACCAATATCATACAGTATAATTTTTACGGAAGGACAGAGATATTTATTTTACAATGATAAAAAATATTTATAATAATTGTTAAGGCACACATATCCAATGTGGAAGTAAAACTATATAAAGGCACACATACCAAGCCACACATAAAGCTGTATAAGGTAACTTTTTCAATTGTCACTTATTGATTGCCTGAAGAACCTCTACAAGGTAACTTTCTAAATTAACACACATACCAATATCAATCAGTAGCACACGTACCAATATCATACAATATAATTTTTATGGAAGGACAGAGATATTTATTTTACAATGATAAAAAATATTTATAATAATTGTTAAGGCACACATATCCAATGTAGAAGTAAAACTATATAAAGGCACACATACCAAGCCACACATAAAGCTGTATAAGGTAACTTTTTCAATTGTCACTTATTGATTGCCTGAAGAACCTGTACAAGGTAACTTTCTAAATTAACACACATACCAATATCAATCATGAGCACACTTACCAATATCAAACAGTATAATTTTTACGGAAGGACAGAGATATTTATTTTACAATGATAAAAAATATTTATAATAATTGTTAAGGCACACATATCCAATGTGGAAGTAAAACTATATAAAGGCACACATACCAAGCCACACATAAAGCTGTATAAGGTAACTTTTTCAATTGTCACTTATTGATTGCCTGAAGAACCTGTACAAGGTAACTTTCTAAATTAACACACATACCAATATCAATCATGAGCACACTTACCAATATCAAACAGTATAATTTTTACGGAAGGACAGAGATATTTATTTTACAATGATAAAAAATATTTATAATAATTGTTAAGGCACACATATCCAATGTGGAAGTAAAACTATATAAAGGCACACATACCAAGCCACACATAAAGCTGTATAAGGTAACTTTTTCAATTGTCACTTATTGATTGCCTGAAGAACCTGTACAAGGTAACTTTCTAAATTAACACACATACCAATATCAATCATGAGCACACTTACCAATATCAAACAGTATAATTTTTACGGAAGGACAGAGATATTTATTTTACAATGATAAAAAATATTTATAATAATTGTTAAGGCACACATATCCATGTGGAAGTAAAACTATATAAAGGCACACATACCAAGCCACACATAAAGATGTATAAGGTAACTTTTTCAATTGTCACTTATTGATTGCCTGAAGAACCTGTACAAGGTAACTTTCTAAATTAACACACATACCAATATCAATCATGAGCACACTTACCAATATCAAACAGTATAATTTTTACGGAAGGACAGAGATATTTATTTTACAATGATAAAAAATATTTATAATAATTGTTAAGGTACACATATCATACAGGTAGAGTATAATTTACTCGTCTACATCTAAACTTATAAATACCTGTGTATCGTAAAACTATACAGGTAGAGTATAATTTTTCATCTACACCTAAATTAATTTGTAACCATATTATATCATGGACTCCTCCAGTTCTAGCGATGAGGGCCGAAATCTTATGCTAAAATATGCACAATTTAATGACGGTGGATCATCCGATGATTCAGACGAGGAAATGATTATTATGATGGAGATTACCCGGTGGTGTGCTGAAAAAAATATAATTCGCGATGGGAAAGAACTCGAAACGAGGCGTCGAGTGAATCGTAGGAGAGAAAGGGGACATGCAGCACTATGGGAAGATTATTTTGGGGAAGATAAGGTATACAACGAGTATTTTTTCCGAAGGAGATTCAGGATGCGGTATAGTGTTTTCAATCGCATCCTTGAATCTGTTTTCCATTATGATAACTACTTTGTTCAGAACAATGATGCTTGCGGTCGTCAAGGTTTGAGCTCTCATCAGAAAGTGTTGGGGGTAATTCGACTGTTAGCTAATGTGGTCTGAGCAGTACGCTATGAGTGAAACCACTCTATTAGAAACTATTATTAGATTTACATAGGAAATTGTACGAATTTTCGGTCCCCAGTACGGCAGAAATCCGACACAAGGCGACGTTACAAGGTTACTCGAACAAAATGCAAATAGAGGTTTCCCAGGAATGCTAGGGAGCATAGATTGCATGCACTGGCGTTGGAAAAATTGTCCAACAGCATGGCACGCTCAATATAGTGGTCGTAAAGAGTCACCAACTATAATCCTTGAAGCGGTTGCCTCCTAAGATCTTTGGATTTGGAAATCATTCTTTGGGGTGCCTGGTTCTTGCAATGATTTGAATGTCTTGCACCGATCTAATGTCTTTTAAGAATTACGCAATGGGACGGCAGCTCCCGTTAATTACAATGTTAACGGAAATTCTTACGACATGGGCTACTACCTTGGAGATGGAATTTACCCTCCGTACGCTTCAATAGTAAAAACATTTAGGAACCAAAATGGTATTACACAAAAATAGAAATTATTTTGCAAGTACCAAGAAGCGTGCATAAAAGATGTAGAACGTGCGTTTGGTGTATTACAAGCTCGATTCGCTTTTGTTCGGGAACCTTGTAAATTATGGAATAGGGCGTCACGATCAACCATTATGAAATCGTGCATTATAATGCATAATATGATTATTGACGATGAACGTAGAGATTGTCCATGGCAAAATGAGTACGAACAGAATGATGAAACACCTGTAATTATGAGGGGCCAAACTAATTTCTATGACTACCTCATACGAGATGCTAAGATAAGAGACGTAACTAAACATCAACAGTTATGGAATGATTTGGTAGAGCACATTTGGAACAACCACGGTGATGAAATGGTCGGTTGATGAATTTATTGTATTTTTTTATTTTAACGGTGGTTAAATGTTATGTTTGTTCCATTTTCAATTTGTATTTGTAGGATTGTCGTAGTGATCATATACCTGTTATTGTATATAAAATAATGGTTTAACCGACAATATTATATAAGCAGAAAATTATTAAACAATAATCACATTTCATCAATTTAAGGGTGGCATTTAATTTATTAAGATGGATAGTGAATCACTCTCCATATACCGAAAAAAAACGAATTACAATCATGAGGGTTCAATACATCATTTAAAAACACTACTAATCATTAATTGAATCGCTTGGACCAGACGACCCGGCGGAGTTCGATTGCAACTCAGATATCGCAGCTTCGGTCCCAACAACCATCGTTGTTAGGTCATTGAACCTTTTAAAATGAAACTACTTTTGTATTTCATTCATATGGGTCATATCCAGCTCCATGATGTACGATTGCTCTCAACCTAGGCGCACGAGTTGATCCTGCTTTTTGGTGAGTTGATCAGCTCGCTTCATCTGAATGAACGCATCCATTTGAGAGTCAAATTTAAGGGCACGATTATTCTTCCACTATTGCTTGCTTTTAAACATTGCATTGAAGTCTTTGCAATGTTTGAGTACTACCGTGTTGCAATCCAAGCTGTCAGAACGCGCTCGTTGACGTGCACGTTGTTTCTCACTCTTCCTACCTGGGGGTCTATCCGGTACGTCTCGTACCCCCGGAGTATCATCTTCGCGAACAGGTGTAGGGTTGTCGTTGTTCCCCGCTGTATTTTCCAAGTCAAATTTTGGCAAATCTTTTAAAATTTGATAGCAGTTATCGAACGTAAAATGTTTGTTGGTTTCGGCGCGGTACGCGTCGCGTGCATTAGTAACCGCTTGGAATTCGTTCGTCCCACTTCCCATATTATTCATTTGGTGAGAAAGCTTTGCAATATATAGCATTATTTGATGCGATATATGATTATAACGTGTTGATAGCATGGATCTCGTACGAGTAATTGTAATTCCATGCGTGACGTTATACTCATCTTTCATAGTGTCCCAAAATGTGCCCGATGATATTGAGTTTCCTTCAATACTTCGAGCTGTATATTTTGCATAAATAGTACATAATATTTCATCCTCAAAAGCAGTCATATTAGGTTGTCGAGATGTACCAGAAATAATTGGTTGAGAAGAAGACATATTTTTTTATAAAAATATAATATATTTATAATGAAAATAACAAAATGGAAGAAGGATAAAGGGGTGTTATAAAGAAATGGAAGAAGCAGTGTGCTATTTATAAAGAAATCCCTCTCAAACGGTGTTAGTTTTTACTGTGGTAAAAAGGGTTTCCTACGAACTTCTTTTGTTCGTAGGAATTCTTACGAACTTCTGAAGTTCGTAGGAACTTCCTACGAACAAAAGAAGTTCGTAGGAAGTTCCTACGAACTTCAGAAGTTCGTAAGAAGGTTTTACTGATTCACTAGCCAACCGGTAAATTTACAAATCCCTTACCATTTCTCTCTCCTATTTTGGCAATTACCAATCCCCATTGCACGCCTACAAATTTGTAACTTTACCATTTTTTTTGTCCAAACCTTCCACCATTGTGGATGCTCTTAGCAGGAGATGGTGTGTTGTTATGTTATATATATATATATATATATATATATGTGTGTGTGTGTGTGTGTGTGTGTGTGTGTGTGTGTGTATATGTGTGTGTGTGTGAGTGTGTGTGATAGCCTTATCTGTAAAGCTTCTTCACGGTATGTCATAATAGGTCATGTATGACCTCTCGATTTGACCCTTCTGATTTCGACTTGACCACTCTTGATTTTTTTACTACTGCTCACGATTTGTTTGTTATGATCAAAATCTTGTAGACATCATCGGCCCATTTTAAAATCAGCCCACAGATTTTATCACAAAACCAAAGTTGATTCTTTTCCAAACAACATCGTTTTGCGTTTAACAGACTTTATTTTTGTAAAATATTCCAACAGTTTTCATTCTTTTAATTGGTTCAACGGTAGCTGTTTGGATGCTTTTACACCTGGCCTTAGTGGTTATTAAAACCTAGTGTTTTATTATATGATTTCTCAATTGTTCTGTTAGTGTTTAACAGTTGTGTACACACGTGTCTTATTATTAACACACTCATTTGTGTTTCTTTGTGAACCGTCAGATTATTTTTTAATCAATGGTTGTGTGTATTTTTTTTTGGCAATCCATGTGATTCTTTTTAACACCAATCAGCACACACTTGCACACTCTATTAATAGAATCCTTTGGGTCTCATTTTTAGGAGTCCGAGAAAATTATTTTTTTGGCAAAACTCTGTCAAAATTTCTAGCGAGAGGGAGAATAAACCAGCATAATTTTTTGTCATCTTCAAGTGTTGATTTCTGTTCAGAACTAAAATGAAGATTGGACATCTCTCATTCTAAATTTGCACTTACGATTTTTCAAGAGTAAATAATTTTTCTAAGTGATTTCTCTCCTCTTTGTGTATTTTATTTAGATCAGATTTTAGATCTAATTTTTGTACACAACACACACTTATTTCACGAAATTAATTTTTGTGTGTGAATATTCTGTTTGAATCTTGTTTATAAGATCTTGCATGTTTTTAAACATTTTGTTTTAAAACCTATTTTTCATAAAATAATTTGTTAATATTCAGATATATATTATTTGTGGTTTAGAAAGTTAAACCTAAGATTTTTGAGAACTAATTTGAGAAGATTTAAAATCTGGACTGAATATTATTTTCTTGACTGTTTGAGACTGTTGTAGACTAATCTGAATTTTTTGTAAAAATAGTCTTGATAAGTTTTTAGATTAAAACCTGTTTTAATCTAAATTAATTTTCTGAAAAATAAATTGTGAATATTTGACTTTGTGAGTTTATTGAATTTATTTGAAATCATATTATTTCTATGAATATGATTGCTTAGTCTTTGAAGTGATTTCAGGATTATTCTTGTGCATATCACTTAGAAATCACTCACTACACAACACTTATTCACTTGGACACTTTTTGATGTGTATATATTAGATCAACTCTGATTGTTCTATTTTGAGAAAAGGGAAAAGTAAAGTTTGCGAACATTGTGTTAAATCAAGAAAGGTTGATTTAAATAAGAGAACATAATATAAGAGTTGTTGTTGATATCCGCGAGAAAGATATCTTGTTGCATTGCATTCGATTGTACCATTAATTGTGGGTGTGTAATCTAGGATAGAACATCACACACAAATACTTCACTAAGAACCAGGACACAATAGGCACTGAGCCAACCTGCGCTAAAAAAGCTAGAGGAGAGGCTAAGACGTGAAGAAAGCAAAGTGAATAAGAGCTGCATTGTGAGGATAATTACGGAAGAGAAACCGGAGCGAAGAGAAGCTTGGTTGAGATAGGTAATAGCTTATTCTGATTTATCTTGCTTTGAGTCTTGTTGCATGTTTGTATACTCGTTCCTATTTCGTTTGGTTTTAGTGGATGTAGACTAGGTTAACTCTTAGGAGAGTTCGTCATTTTTCTTGGGGAAGGGTTTTTACGACGTTAAATAAATACCGCATGCTTTACATTTTTCGCATATCACCTCACATGAAAAAGTAGGTTTAAATAAATAGAAACTCGCCTAAAAACTGAATATGTTATTATTTTTTAAATCACCTAGATTTAGCAAAGATAATAATTTGGACGTTTAATTGACTTTGAAAATTAAAACAGTTTTCATAAAGTTAACAATTCAAGAAAAGTTTGAATTGGTCCCTCCTAGAATAACCGGTAAAACTCGTAGGTAAATTGCGTTTAATCGACAATCGTTTACTTCCGCATATAGTCTTTTTTCCGCATCGTGGGTGCTTTCAATATTCTCGTTTGATCCTTGTTTAAAGGTCGTTTGAACCAGATCAGCACCTCGTTCGAATGAACACCATAAAGTTGTTCAAATGACTTTAAACAAAAATTATATTTTCTTTAAAAACCTTTGTAAAACGTGTAAATGTAGTGTGTGATACCGATTTAAATTAATTCAAAAATTTCTAATTTGGCACACTTATTTAATTAAAGTCTATTTAAACCAAATCAAATCAGCCCCTAAACATGCAACTATGTGTGTGCGTGTGTCAAACCATAAAAAGATAAATCACGCGACACAAATTTAAGGAAAAATCCCCGAAGGGCAAAACCTTTTATTTCTGAAACTTTGAAGAATTCACAACACCATTGACTTACATACAACCTTGAAATAGCGTTGCTAAAGCCGTTTATTGAAAATAAACTATTTAAGCAACTCCGAAAAGTTTGTTGAAGAAACTCTTTACTTAAATCAAACTGATTTTGAACACAAGATGTGTTAACAAAATTATGTACGAGATATGGACAAGATTTGATAACAAGTTTTAGTAAACAGTTTAAAATATTTTAAACTCAGCACACATCAGAATGGGATGAGAAGATGTAGAAATATTAATACTCAGGATTTTTAACGTGGTAAAACCTCACCAATTGAGGAAACATCCACGACTCCCTCTACGGAGTAAAACAAGAAAAAATCACTAAAACAAATATGTGAGTTACAATCTATTTAACTAACATGCACACAATAACAAATCTATACAAGTTCAGGATTGTACCCTCTGGCGTCCTTAAACTTTTCTGCAGATCTTGTTAGTTGATGTAGTTCTCTCAGTTTGCCAACTCTTCCTTTGTTTCAGCAGTATACGTCGACTTATGTTCACCAAATCATATAGCCAACACTTTCAGTGTATGTAGTGTGTTAAGTGTTTGTGAAAAGTGTTCTATAACACATGCATGAACTCACACACACTTAGATTTACAAACAGTCCTATACAAATTACATATAAAGTCTATATGCAGTGAGTTTGTTATTTTTCTTTCTTACAAAACCAAAAACCTTTTGACCTTTCAAAATAACCCAGATTCCACGGAGATCTTGCTTAAGAAATCGGTCAAGACCTTTCTCAATCTCTTTTGAAAATATTTAGGAGATTGAAAACCCTCCAAGTGCGAATCCAACTAGGCCAGGTTAAGTTTTGTAAAAACAGAAACTATAAAACATTTATTGTTGATTCTGAAGTAAGAAAATGTTTTAACAGAAAACAATCAACAACGTACTTCTCAAGATGAGAATAAAAATGCAACTAAGTGTATTATGACATGAAAAACTTCAGATCTATGATTTCTATTGAATCAGAAACAAGATCTGAGTAGGTGTCTAAGTTGGAAATAAGATTTTATGAACACAAGGTTACAGCAACCCAAGATCACTCAACTCGAACTCTCATAAACACAAGAAACACTAAAGATGGTGTTTATTTGGTTATGGTGTTTTTGGAGAGGTAAGTGGTTTAGGTTGGAGAAGTTTTAGACGAAGTTAGGGTTTCTAACTTGACTCTCTGGTTTCTCTCTCTCTCTTCTCTCTTCTCTCTCTCTCTCTATTCTTTCTCTGAGAATTTTCAAAGTGGCAAAAGCTTTCGAAGGCTGAGATGAGAGGCCTTTAAATAGCAAGAGGAGAAGGTTCCAGACTATCGTTCAAAAACAACGGCTGAGATTGAGTCAAGCTTCTTTGACTGCAATCCAAGGGCTCACAACGGGCGGTGGATTAAACAGGCTGTGATTGGCTTAGGGGATTACATGGGGATTCACTAAAACAACATGCAGGCCATCGATAACATATGATCCAAGGGCTGTAAACATGCGAAGTTTTGTCTCTGTAAAGAAACACAACTCTGGCCAATCAGAGAGCAGCAAGTGTTGGCCATAGAACGAATACAAACGCGCGTCCAAAACTAATTACAAAGCCAACCCTGGAGTCTCTGGCGCTTTCGGTTTCTACCCAGAGTAACTTAAGGCTAAAAATCACAACAATACATATTTAGATATTAACCCCAAAACTTTTTAAATCAAGTTTTAATTTAATAAAACCTTAATTAAAATATGTTTAAAATTCCCAAAAAATTAATAAAAATCAAATTTAGGGATTTAAACACACTCACCACATGAATACACATAAAGGTGCAATATGATATGCAAAAAATAAGTTCTAAGTGTGTGAGTGATGGCTATAGTCTCAGGATCATTACAAGATGAATAGGGGAAGAAGCAAAACAATCTCTGAGGCTCTTTGGTTTCTAGGATGGACACAATTTTGTCACAATTTCCAAACTAGATGAGCTCTTATACAGTCTAGACTCAAATGAGTCAAAAGTATAAGGGCTTCAACAACACCATTGACTTACATACAACCTGATAATCGCCCACAAGTGTAACACACGGTGTCTTTGTTAAACCTTCAAAGCAACGGCTAGAAATATCATCGGCTGGAATCTTGCGCAAGAACTCCAGATGGTCTGCAATGAAGAAGAAAACGACTTATCCACAAGTGTGAACTTTATAAGGACTCCCTCCACAAAAGCACGCAACTGTCGGTTGTAGATTTTTTCCCATATAGAATGAACAAAAGTAAAATATGTTCTTCGGTTCCACAAAAAAATTCACATAAAAGTAATTGAAATTTTGTCAATTAAAAATAAAATATTTGAACCCTTAAAATATTGTTGTTGGAGAAGAAAACATTCTGCCAAAAGATATTTTTCAAATTGATTATAGGCAGGTAAACAAACCAAAGAAAACACTCTAAAGTTTAAAACTCTTTCTCCACATCAAAAGCAAAGCTGTCAGACCTCTTATAAGAAAGTTAAGTCGATCAAAGGATAAGCATGAGGTCAGCGTGTCAGCTAAAAGTAATGTCGCTCGAATGAGAAGCCCATCTCACTTGAACGAGATACGCGTGTCGCTCGAACGACTACGCGCGACATCTCATGTCATTCGAATGAGATGGTGAACTCGTTTGAACGACCTTGGCGTCGAAACCGAGGTCCACTTAATGCCTTAGAAAATTTCCTCAAAACTTTTCAAAACACATTTTTTTTAAAACAGTTAACAAACTTTTTGAACAAAAACATTTATAAAAGCATTTTTATATAAAAGCCTTTTAAAACTCTTTAAAAAAAGTATCCCAACACTCTTAATATGAAATGTAGATTGTACTTTAAACATTATCTTACCAAATGTCATATTATTGGGCTTGAATGTTGAAGACAACTTGTAATTCGGATTCGTCTTTCGTAGATAGAATCTTCTCAATTCTTCGACGACATGTAGCGGTATATGGCATAATTAATTGTCACGGACATTTATAAAAGTATGTCCTTACAAATCCACCCTATGTCTATGCCGGTACATACATAAAAACATCCGAATTATCAAATACCAAATTACCTATACAAATCTAACCTCCCATGAATCCCAAAACTGAAAAGGTAAATTTGCAAGTTCTTAAATTTTTTCTTCAACATCAGAACTCTCAAAGCTTTTCTCATCAGGGTGTGCAACATATTAATATTCAATTTTGTACCTACACACATGAGATAAAGCAAAAACCTTCGTGACGCATCAAGTTTGAAATGATATAAGAATAAATCATTAAAAAATCAAATCTCCCCCATAATGCAAAAACTCCCCCAAAACATGATAATTCTTTCTCCCCCTTTTTTTGATGTCCCCAAATAGACAGATAAGAAGAAAAAAAATCAAAACATGGAGTGTCACGATAAAATGCATAGCAAACATGGATCAAACTACGCGCATGCAAAGGTATATCCCAAAAACTTTCACTGACTATTTTTGATTTTTCAAAATTTTCATACAGAAATAAGATACCAAAAACCACACCATGGATTTAAACTAAACAACCAAGTCATGGAAATGGAATGAATGGGTGTGAGCACATTCGATAGGCAAATCAACTCAATCAATCATATGTGCACGATTCATATGTGTACTCCTAACTAATGAACATCAAAAGTATCCTTAGGTGTAAAAGTTATTGAATTTAGATGACATCGTCTTATGCAAATCAACAAATCAAAGTCAAAGTGATTTTCACACCAATAACGTCCAAAACTATGTAGCGCTTTTTCAAAACTTTCAAGGATGTGCAAACCCATTTTAATTCTCCATCCAAACTCCCTTATATATTTTCTTTTAGAGGTTTTAAAAGAAATTCTCAAACTTTGGAGAATTGGTGCAAAAATCTAATTGGCCCATAATTGGCATGAATTTCTTTTTATTGCCTTTAAATTTTTTCGGGATCTTTTAAACCTCTTTAGACCCCGGATAATAAAATTTCTCAATTTTTTAGGTCCAATTTAAACGGCAGCTTAATCGCAAAGGATAACTTCTTTCGTAGCCCTCCACCGTTTTCAACCAAAGAACACAAAACTCACAAACGGCTCTTAATGCACAACTTTCTTATCAAGTTTTATCGCGCTTGGTTCATTTTAAGGACATGTTTGAAGTGAAAATATCAAACCAACATGTGATAAGACAAGCACAATAATCAAATAAATCCGTACATGTGTACAAAAAAAGAAATCATGAGTCAAACATGTAGGAAGTAACACTTAATTACATCTCAATGACTCCAAACCTTATAAAACACATGGATGAATTGACCTATTGTTTCAAAACACTATCAAATAGTAACATGAATAATGGAATGATGTTGTGACTCGATTATCCTAAGTGTCCATCCATAAACGGTGCAAACAAAATACAAAAATCTTTTTGGATTTTTCAAAAATTTTATCAAAATAATTTTTTTTTATATTTTTCAAAATTTTTCCAAAAAAAACAAAACATACAAAAAGTACATGTCAACACACTAGCAAATATATCATGAAACCACAACTATTGTATGACAAACAAGCAAACACAATCTTCTATATGAAATGGCAAGAGAAGAATTAGGTGCAAGCAAACGGGAATCAACTTGTCTAAAATCTAATGCCTCTAAAAGTGATTTCCTAACCCAAATAGATGTGAAACGTCGTGTGGGGGATTTAGGAACCAAGGGAATACTAGACATAAACTTTCTAGGACATTTTCCAAGATCAAAACAAAAACGCCTAAGGTGTCCTTACAATATAAACACGTGTAAACGGGTGGAACGACACATATGGGTTGACATTTTCTAATGTCCTTGGGAACGGTTGACCCTCTAAAACAAATAATGGTTTTGGCATTAGCACTAGAAGTATGATAACAATATGATCCATTAACATCGCTATCAAATCTACTCGAGTCTGTCAAGTCATTTTTTAACTTCAAAATTTTTTGCTCAAGCAAAGAATTAGACTCTTCCAATTTAAGGGACGCCTTTTTCAAATTTTCAACAATTCCTAAAAGCGTATCTATCTCTCCCTCAATCAAAGCAAACTTTTTCCTAAGAGTCTCTTCACATGCCACAAACTCATTGATTAAAATATTTTTGTCATCTTTGGCACAAACACAAACCATCAAATTTTTAACGTCCTCTAATTCTTTTTTTCAAAATAGGACCCTATCATCACTTTCCTTCTTGGACAATTTTAAAGCAACAAAGTCATGGTCCAAGGAAACAAGTTTCTCTCGATAAAAATCTCTTTGATTTTGAACCGTTTGCAAAAGATCCATCGCGGATTTAAAACGAGAATTTTCTTTTTCCAAAACTTCAATTCTTTTGGAAAACGTTAAATTCAAACTATTTAAATCATTAAAACTTTGACTCGTGTCATCAAAGGGGGGCATCCGATTACATAAGTGCTCCATCGAAAAAATTGCGATTTTTCATAAACTGATTTTTCAAAAAAATCAATATCACACAATTTTGCGAAAAATAGGAATACGCGATAAATTAGTGCAACTTGCTCTGATACCAATTTGTAAAATGTGTAAATGCGGTGTGTGATACCGATTTAAATTAATTCTCAAATTTCTAATTTGGCACACTTATTTAATTAGAGTCTATTTGAACCAAATCAAATAAGTTCCTAAACATGCAACTATGTGTGTGCATGCGTCAAACCATAAATAGATAAATCATTCGACACAAATTTAAGGAAAAATCCCCGAAGGTCAAAACCTTTTATTTCTAGAACTTTGAAGAATTCACAAGACCATTGACTTACATACAACCTGATAATCGCCCACAAGTGTAACGCACGATGTCTTCGTCAAACCTTCAAAGCAACGGCTAGATTTATCGTCGGCTGAAATCTCCCGCAAGAACTCCAGATGGTCAGCAATGAAGAAGAAAATGGCTTCTCCACAAGTGTAAACTTTATAAGGACTCCCTCCATAAAAGCACGCAGCTGTCGGTTGTAGAGTTTTCCCTACAAAGAATGAACAAAAGTAAAATATGTTCTTGGGTTCCACAAAACAATTCACATAAAAATAATTGGGATTTTGTGAATTAAAAACAAAATATTTGAACCTTTAAAATATTGTTGTTGGAGAAGAAAACATTCTGCCAAAAGATATTTTTCAAATTGATTCTGGGCAGGTAAACAAACCAAAGAAAACACTCTAAAGTTTAAAACTCTTTCTCCACGTCAAAAGCCCCCTTTTATAAGAAAGTTAAGTCGGTCAAAGGATAAGCATGAGGTCAGCGTGTCAGCCAAAAAGTAACGTCGCTTGAACGAGAAGCCCATCTCACTCGAACGAGATAAGCGTGTCGTTCGAACGACTATGCGCGACATCTCATGGAATTCGAACAAGATGGTGAACTCGTTTGAATGACCTTGGCATCGAAACCGAGGTCCGCTTACTGCCTTAGAAAATTTCCTCAAAACTTTTCAAAACACATTTTTTTTAAAACAGTTAACAACCTTTTTGAACAAAAACATTTATAAAAATATTTTTATATAAAACCTTTTTAAAACTCTTTAAAAAAATATCCCAACACTCTTAATATGTAATGTAGATGGTACTTTAAACATTATCTTACCAAATGTCATATTGTTGGGCTTGAATGTTGAAGACAACGTGTAATTCGGATCCGTCTTTTATAGATACAATCTTCTCAATTCTTCGACGACTTGTAGCGGTACACGACATAATTAATTGTCACGGACATTTATACAAATATGTCCTTACAACCTTTTCAAAAATGTCCCAAAAATAATATTTTAGAAAAACACTTAAAACAACATCCAATTACTATATATATATATATATATATGCATTATAACCTTATGTGATCCTTAAATGTTGAAGACGAACCGATGCACAAAATAAGACATGATGATGTACATGTTTTATCTTGACCTCTACGATCTTCAGTGAAACACGTTATAGGCTTGAATGGTAAACAAAATATGACATGATGATGTACATGTTTTATCTTATCCTCTAGCCGCTGGATTGAGTCATTCCAGGGCCTCCCAGGATCGGCTCGGCCGATGTTATCCCCTGCCGCCTCTTGAAGGTGAACTGAGGGTTCCACTGCAGCAGGCCTGTGTCGGCTGTTTACTTCCCTTTGGCCGTCATCCCGTCCCTGGGGTCGGCCATCTGCTGCCTCCTTCCTGGACCTCGCCGCACTTCTTGACCTGGACAACTTGTCTCGCAGGTCATTTACTGGGCCTAGCCTCTCAAAGGCCGACCCCCCTGCTCAAGCGATCAAAAGCAGAGCCTCTCGGGCGATCGTCAGGGTTTGGTCTCACGCACTTTCCTCTACTATCCTGGAGGGGTCGCACAGTGTTGTTGGAGACCTCATACGGTTCCCAGCATTCAATTGGGGCCTCCTCTCCCTCCAGATCGTCATACCTATCCTCAGGGCAAGGGTTTCCTTGCCTCCCCAGGCGCAGACGCCGGGGGTCAGCAATATCCCTACGCCGCTGAGGGGGTGGCAGGACTTTGCGTGGTGCCTGGGGTGGTCCCCTGGCCTCATGCTGTCCTGGAGCTGCTGCCGGAGTAATCATCTCAGGTGAGACCCCGGGTGGTCTCAGTATGTTCTGGCTTAGAGCTGTGAACTGCTCCTGCATCATCCGTTGGCTTGCTGCCAGAGACTTTAGGGCTGCCGCCACATCAGCCATCTCAGACTGAGGCGGCGGCTGACTGGAACTGGGTCTTCCCCCCTCATCCGGCAGGGGAAATGGTGGTGGTGGCATCTCAGGTGCCATGTGCTTTGAGCTAGAACAGCTGAAGAATGGTGAGCTTGGGAACCTTAGTGGGTCTCTTTCAATGGTGAAACACCTCCTCTCAGGGGGAGGGTTGGTTCACCACCAGAGTGCCCAGTGAGGTCAAGTTGTGCAAAGGAAGAGATGTCTTCTCGTTCCCACATACGGCGCCAAACTGATGATGCTGAGATTTAGCACCACCGGATAAGTGATAATGAGCTCAAACAGTAGTAGCTATGGCAGCCATAGAGATGAAAGTATATAAGTATGTAAGTGTGTAGAAGGGGATGAGTATAAGAGGAAATAAGACAATGATGTATAGTGGTTCAGCCAATTAGGCCTACATCCACTGTGAGTGTGTGATCCACTAAGTATGGGCACTAATGGCCTTGGATACAATGCACATAAGCTCACTCTCTCTCTCTACTGTGTGTACAAGCAGAGTTTTAGCTAGGGTTGCAATAATCTGATCCCCTATAGGGTTGTAGGTGACAAGTATATATAGGTCTTGGGGGGTGTAGTGTACTCCCCAAGTATGCATGGTGCATGTGAATGATGATCTAGCCAACCCCCTGTTGACACCTGTAGATGCCTAATGATGACATAATATTCCCTCACGTGAGGGTGTGATTTGGTTATAACGGTCTGCCACGTGCCATGGGAGCCTCACGCGCACTGTTCCACGCGTCTCCCAAACCACGCGCTGTGATGATGTCACCCTCGGCCTATGAGACGAGGCCGAGGGCAAAGTCCCTTCCGGTAGTGAGTCTGGCTTAATTCTGGCCTCGTACTGTCGTACCCTCGTAGTGTCGTCCGGAGCCTGGTGGAGGGTCGGCCCCTCGTAGTGTCGTCTGGAGCCTGGTGGAGGGTCGTACCCTCGTAGGGTCGTCTGGAGCCTGGGGAAGGGTCGGCCACTCGTAGGGTCGTCTGGGCCTGGTGGAGGCCAGCTGGAGCCTGGTGAAGGGTCGGCCCCTCGTAGGGTGGTCCGTTTTGGAGATAATCTTCAGCCAGGCCAAGGATATAAACGGGTATATCAATCACCCCCCAGCCCTTAGCCATAGGTGTCATTGAGATGGCTGAGGGATAATGCTGAAATTGAGATGCGTGTATGACCAGTTAGGTGAGTGACACATGGGCAGGTACTCATTGCTATTCAAGTTCCCAAGGCAGGGCGGCTGCACACTTGCATGGGGCTCTGTGCCCTGATTATACCCTTCTTGACAAATGTGCCCATTTATTACCAAGGTATTTAAGAGTTTTTAAACTCTCTCTCTCCACAGCTTCTTCTTCTTCGCGCCTAAGTTTACTCTCTCTCTAGAACCAGTCGCCATTTGCAGCCTTCAATCCTTCAGGCCTCGCAGCGCTCTTGTTCTCTCCTCATCAGGTAACCTTTTTCTCCCCGCGCCTTCTTTTGTCTTCATTTCTGTGTATTCGGCACTTTCTTAGAGTTCCCCCATAGCCTTTTTCGGTGTCTTCTCCGGTTGTTAGTTCTTGAACGTTCTTGACAAAAACTTTTTAGTTCTTTGGTTTAATCCAGAAGTCAAACCTGGTCAATCCCCCAAGTGTTTGTAGTTGAATTAGCCAAGTCTAGTGTAATTTCTCCAAGTGTAGGGTATTCCATTTAATGCTTAGGAGGCTTTACAACTTAGTGTCTGAATTCCCATCTTTGAGAGAGAAACTATTTACCGAGATTAGACGAATAGAGGAAGAGGAAGAGAGGAGACGAGGGGCCGACCCCAATTGGGTACGACCCATCTTTCCCGTTCCTCATGCCACCATAAGACCATCTGAACCCTCTGAGTCTTGTGGGTCGTCATCTCGTCCGGACGAGACACCCAAATCAAGTGAAATGGACGAGAGATCTTCCTCGCCAACTGGTGCTGGAACGTCCGGTAGAAGGGACACGTCTGACCTTAGCCCTCCCCGAGAGGCCGAAGGTACGATCCCCTCTGAGGCTGTCCCTGTGACAACCCTATCCCCCAATGCCTTCCAAGTGGCTTTTCCCCAGGGTCCTCCTGCAGGTGATGAGGGGGAAGGAGATGAGGACGAGGACGATGATACAGATGATGAGGTTGATACCTCCCACGCCTCGTCCTTTATCTCCTCCATTAGGGATAGAGACCTTCTGATATGGAGGCATATTTACGGAGTGCCCTCTGGGGTAACTATGAGGGTTCCCTCTGATACTGAGAGGGTTTTTGACTGTCAAGAGGGAGAGGTTGCAGTTTATGAGCAAATGTTCAAGGTAGGTGTCAGACTTCCCTTCCACCCTGCCATTGTAGATATTCTGTCGGCTCTGGGCGTCTCCCCCTCTCAACTTCCACCCAACTCTTGGAGGACGATTCTGGGTTACATTTCCTTGTGGAAAAAATCTTTCACTGATGAGCCCTCATCCGACGTATTCTTGGCTTGTTACAACATCACCTCTTCATCTAAACAGCCCGGATACTATCATCTAGGGGCGAGAAGGTCTGAGAAGAAACTTCTCCACGTGGCTCAAACTTCCAATCATGATTGGAAAAAGAGATTCTTCTTCATATCTGGGGCGTGGGAGTGCTCCACCGAGGCGTCCCCTTCTGCCGATGGTCCGAGGATCCCTAACAAATGGTCTAATCCCTCAATGAAAGCTAGGTCAGACCCCGGACTTAGTCTGGAGGAAAGGGATATTGTTGAGTATCTGAGGGGACGAGGGAGAGGGGGTGAGATCCCAAAGTTCGAAGATTTGATGACCCCTCGGTACCTCAAAGAAGTTGGTCTGAGGGTAGGCCCTCTGACAAAACTATGTGAGTTATACAGCACGTTTTCCATTCTTTACTTTTTTGAAGTGTTTCCTGTTTATCTCTGTATTTTTCTGATGCATGGTACCCTTTTCAGGTCGTCCTGTAGGTGTGTCAGATTACCTCTGGGAAATGACTGCTCCAAGCCTACTCGCTGGTTTGTCAAAGAAGAAGGGGAAAGAGCCTCAGCAAGCTCCAAAGAAGACGAGGGCCTCAGGGCCGACGGTTGTTGAGCCGACAGCCGATAGCCACAAAAGGAAGGAGCCTGAGGCTCCAGTTGAGCATCGGCCTGACCCTAAGACAAGGGCCAGGGTCGAGGCCTCTGAGGGGGCAACCTCTTCGTCGAGCATGGGGGCCTTCTGGCCTCAAAATCTGGCCCATCTGAGGGCCGACCCCTCGTCGCTGATCACAAACTTGAGGGCAGCCAAGGCCTCGATGTTCTCTGCACCGTCGGCCTCTGACTTCGAGTTCTTGGCGAAGATGCCCCCTGCCAAAGTGTACGACTATGGTCTGCACTCCCTTGCTCAGGTATTGGTCTTAACCTTTTAATTTTATTCTTACTAGCTGTTACCTCGGCCCATCTTGATGTTTGTTCATTTTTTCTTGCAGTCTGTTTGTGCCTTCACTTCAGCCACCAAGTGGATGGCCGAGAATCAACAAAAGTTTCACGAAGCTGAGAGGGCCATTCAATATGAGGCCGACCTGCAAGCTGACTTGGCGACTGCGAAGGCTGAGTTAGAGAGTGCTAGGGCTGAGCACGCAAGGCTTTTGGACCAACTGACGAAGCAGCATGACGAGGATATCAAGGCCAAGGACTTGTTGATCAAGGACAAGGACGAGGCCTTGACCAATATGGAGGCCAAGCACAAGACTGACCTTGAAGCAGCTATCCGGAAAGCCGAGGCTGATGCTGTTAAGGATTACAAGGTCTCTGACGAATTCCAAGGCTTCGGCCTTGAATATCTTGAGAGGGGAATTAGGACGGCCTGTCGGTGGGTCGTCCTAAAGTTTGCCGACACAGTATCGTCCATCCGCCCTTCTCTTGAGGTGGTTCAGCTGGATGATCCCTTGATTGCTGAGGCCCTGTCGCAAGTGGAGTCCCAAGTTCATGTTGAGGGGGTCGGCACGTCTGAGGATCGGCCAGTCATGATTGCTGAAGAGACCCCATTGGTTGATGTTGAGGCTCTACCTTCTGATATCGCCCCTTAGGGTGGTCGTCTGTGGCCCATACCCTCATTTTTGTATTTTTGTTCTATGTATTGTAAAACACTTGGACGCTTTATATTAATACCATCGTCTCTTCCTTCCACCATTGCTGTCTTCCTTATTTCCTTCTTTTATGGTTTGCTCCTTGTTGATGATGATGCTACTAACCCTTCCCTCGTCTTTTTTGAGGACTAATGTGGGGTCGTCCCCTCATCTGGCCTCATTATAGCCGAGGGTTCAATGAACCAATTTAATGGTTTTAAATAAAACCTACCCTCGTCTTTCTTGAGAACAGCGGTGGGTTCGCCCCCTCCACTGGTCCTCATTTTAGCCGAGGGTTCAATTAACCAAATTAATGATTCTTATGTAGTCTTCCCTCGTCTTTTTTGAGAACGGGGGAGGGGTCGTCCCCTCCATTGGTCCTCATTATAGCCGAGGGTTCAACTAACCAAATTAATGATTTTTATGAAGCCTACCCTCGTCTTTCTTGAGAACAGTGGAGGGGTCGTCCCCTACACTGGTCCTCATTATAGACGAGGGTTCAACTAACCAAATTAATGATTTTTATGAAGTCTACCCTCGCCTTTCTTGAGAACAGTGGAGGGGTCGTCCCCTCCACTGGTCCTCATTATAGCCGAGGGTTCAACTAACCAAACTAATGATTTTTATGAAGTCTACCCTCGTCTTTCTTGAGAACAGTGGAGGGGTCGTCCCCTCCATTGGTCCTCATTATAGCCGAGGGTTCAACTAACCAAATTAATGATTTTTATGAAGTCTACCCTCGTCTTTCTTGAGAACAGTGGAGGGGTCGTCCCCTCCACTGGTCCTCATTATAGCCGAGGGTTCAACTAACCAAATTAATGATTTTTATGTAGTCTACCCTCGTCTTTTTTTAGAACAGTGGAGGGGTCGTCCCCTCCACTGGTCCTCATTATAGCCGAGGGTTCAACTAACCAAATTAATGATTTTTATGTAGTCTACCCTCGTCTTTTTTGAGAACAGTGGAGGGGTCGTCCCCTCCACTGGTCCTCATTATAGCCCAGGGTTCAACTAACCAAATTAATGATTTTTATGTAGTCTACCCTCGTCTTTTTTGAGAACAGTGGAGGGGTCGTCCCCTCCACTGGTCCTCACTATGGCCGAGGGATCCACTTACCAAATTAATGGTTTTTTGTAGATGTTTCCACGCATACTGGAACTGACAACTATTGGGTGAGGGGAATCATATTTCTCATTAATTTTCCAAAGTGTCCTGTTGGAGCAACTCCTATTACAACTATGGTCTATCAAGACCTTACAACACTACTGGTAGTATTTCTTCAAATGATCTGCGTTCCAGGGGTTGGAAAAAGGTTCCCCTTCTAGGTTTTCTAGTCTATATGTCCCAGGGACAACTTCATCGATGACCCTGTAGAGGCCGTGCCAATTAGGATGGAGTTTGTTGGGCTTTTGCCAAGTCTTCTTGAGAACCAAGTCTCCTACTGTGATAGGTCTCTGTTTCACCCTCTGATTGTAAAACCTTGCGGTCCTCTGCTGGTAGGAAGCCTGCCTTATCTCAACATCCTCCCTTCTTTCCTCAATCAAGTCCAGGTCAAGTCTCCTCTCTTCCGTATTTCCCTGGGGGTCGTACATTTGGACCCTATGAGTGGGAAACTCGACTTCGGTGGGGATGACTGCTTCTGATCCATAAGCTAACATGAATGGGGTCTCCCCAGTAGAGGTCCTTACTGTCGTCCTGTACGCCCACAACACTGCATATAACTCCTCGACCCATCTTCCTTTTGCCTCCTCAAGCCTCTTCTTAATCCCATCTAGGATTGTCCTGTTCGTAACTTCGGTTTTCCCATTGGCCTGAGGTCGGCCTGGGGTGGAGAAAAATTGTTTGATACTTACCCTCTCAGTACTTCTACAGAGAGGCATTCTTGAACTGGGTCCCGTTATCCGAGATGAGGGTGTTGGGTAGACCATATCTGCATATCACATTCTTCCAGATGAACTGGAAGGTCTTCTGCTCCGTGATCGTGACCATTGGTTCGGCCTCTACCCACTTTGAAAAGTAGTCAATTGCTACGATGAGGAACCGATAGTTATTGACTGCCCTCGGTAAGGGTCCTACCAGGTCAATCCCCCACACTGCAAACGGCCATGGGGATGTAATGGAGGTAAGAGGCTGATGAGGTTGGTGAGGGATGGTAGCAAATCTTTGGCATTTATCACACTTTTTAACATATGCGGCAGCATCTTTCCCGAAGGTCGGCCACCAGTAGCCTTGGGTGATCACCCTCTTTGCCAAGGATCTACCCCCAATGTGGCTTGAGCACGACCCTTCATGCAAATCTTGCAAAATAGAAGGGACTTCTGAGGGATGCACACACCTAAGTAAGGGGAGCAGAAACCCCTTTTTGTACAGCGTGTCTCCGATGACAGTGAACTTTGCAGCCCTGTATCTCAGCTTCTTCCTCTCTTGGCTTGCTTCTGGCATCTCTCCCCCTTTAATGTATCTGATCAGAGGATCCATCCATGAAGGTTCTTGAGAAACATTCATGCAAATGCCAAGTGTTCCATCGACGTCTTCGATAGTTTGTCGAAGCAAGATTTCTACCGGGACTGTCCTCCTTATGTATGTCCTAGTAGCTGAGGCCAACCTTGCAAGGGCGTCAGCACGACCATTATCGAGCCTAGGTATCCTCTAGAATTTCACTTTTTTAAAGTTTTTCAGCAATGACCTCACCTTCTCAAGATACCTAGCCATCCTCTCGTCTTTGGCCTCATAGGCGCCTAGTATCTGATTCACCACCAGCCTTGAATCACTGTGAACCAAAATTTGGCCGACACTAAGAGATTTGGCCAAGGAAAGGCCAGCTATCAAGTCCTCATACTCAGCCTCATTATTGGAGGCTTTGAAATTGAACCTCAGGGCGTACTCGATGTCTGTGCCGTCGGGTGCTGATACTATCAATCCAGCTCCACTCCCGCTTTCGCAAGAGGACCCGTCGACGAAGAGACTCCACACAGCATGTTCCTCCGAGAAATTCCCCTCGATGAGTGACCCTTGTCTAAAAAGGTATCTTCCCTCTTCATTTTCAGCCACCTTTCTTCTAGCGGTGCTTGTCTCAGCCTTATCTGCAGGAGGGTCGGTGAGCCTACCTTGCTGGGTATTTGTCTGGCTTAGACCCTCACCCTCGGCCTCGTCACTCTCCCAAGTAAATTCAGCCACGAAATCTGCCAATGCCTGCCCCTTAATGGTTGTCTTAGGCTGATACACAATATCGAACTCCCCCAGCTCTATAGCCCAGGTCATTAGCCTTCCTGATTTTTCAGGCTTGTGTAGGACCTGCCTAAGAGGAGAGTCAGTAAGGATGACCATAGTATGGGACTGGAAGTACGGTTTCATCTTCCTTGAGGCATGGATCAAGGCGTAGGCCAACTTTTCCATCCTCGAGTATCTTTGCTCTGCCCCCTGGAGTGCCTTGCTGTTAAAATATACAGGCTTCTGTATACCGTCCTCGTCTCTCACAATGGTTGCGCTGATGGCAGACTCTGAGACGGCGAGGTACACGTAAAGTCGTTCACCCTTCACGGGTCGTGACAGCAGCAAGGGAGACCCTAAGTATGATTTTAGCTCCTTGAAAGCCTCATCACACTCTTCACTCCATTCAAAGGCCTTCCTGAGGATCTTGAAGAATGGTAGACACCTGTCTGTGGCCCTTGACACAAATCTGTTCAAGGCAGCCACTCTCCCTGTGAGCCTCTGAACGTCTTTAATGGACTTGGGGGTCTTCATCTCAATAAGGGCCTTTATCTTTTTAGGATTGGCCTCGATGCCTCTTTGATTGACAATGAACCCCAAGAACTTCCCCGTTCCGACCCCGAAGACACACTTGGCCGGATTAAGCTTCATGTGGTACTTGTCCATCGTATTAAAGGTCCTCTCCAGGTCTGCCAAATGATCCTCTGCTTTCAAACTCTTGGTCAGCATGTCATCCACGTAGACCTCTATAGACTTCCCAATTTGGTCTTCGAACATTTTATTTAAGAGGCGCTGGTACGTTGCCCCCGCGTTTTTTAGACCGAAGGGCATGACCCTATAGCAGTATGTACCCTTGTCAGTGATGAAGGCAGTCCTCTCCGAGTCTTCAGGGTTCATGAAGATCTGGTTGTACCCTGAGTAGGCATCCATAAAACTCATGAGCTCGTGGCCTGCAGTAGCGTCTACCATCTGGTCAATGCGGGGGAGAGGGAAGCTGTCTTTGGGGCAGTGCTTGTTGAGGTCTGTGAAGTCCACACACATCCGCCACTTCCCGTTGGCCTTTGGGACAATGACTGCGTTGGACAGCCACTCAGGGTAGATGACCTCTCTGATAAATTCAGCGTCCTCTAACTTTTTGACCTCATACCTGATGACCTCGTACTTCTCTCTAGAGTAAATCCTCCTCTTCTGCTTTACCGGCTTCACTCCCTCTACCACATTGAGCTTGTGGCACATGATTTCAGGGTCGATCCCCGGCATATCTACATGACTCCACGCGAAGACGCTTCGTCTTTTCCTCAACAGTTTAATGAGGTCTTCCTTGATGTTGGGCCTCAGAGACTTGCCAACTTGGACGGTTTTTCCCGGGTCATCCTCATCGAGGATGATGGGTTCTACCTCCTCAGCTGCCTCTCCTTTCTTGAGCTTCGTCTCGTCCCTGGGGTCTAGGGTATCAATATTGTAAGTGGCTGTAGCCCTCTTGTGTGCCTCCCTTTCTTCGGCGGAGTTGTAGTAGCACTCTCGCGCTGTCGTCTGGTCTCCCTGAACCTCCCCCACCCCGTATGGGGTAGGGAATTTAATCATCTGGTGGACCGTAGACGGCACGGCCTCGAACCCTTTGAGGGCCACCCGCCCCAATATGATATTATAGGCTGAAAACACATGCTCATCCATCACAAAGAAACTGACCCTCCTAGTGAGCCATCTCGGCCACTCGTCCCCCATCCTAACATCAGCCTCATACACTCCAAGGGGGTGAACTTTTTCCCCACTGAATCCAATCAACGGATGATGGTACGGGACGAGTCTAGCACGGCTGAGACCTAAGGCCTTGAAGCATGGCCAAAACATTACATCTGCAGATGAGCCCCCATCCACCAGGATCCTCGGCACCTCACACCCATGCACCCTGGTCGTGA
Source organism: Sambucus nigra (assembly GCA_949130495.1). NCBI lineage: Eukaryota > Viridiplantae > Streptophyta > Magnoliopsida > Dipsacales > Adoxaceae > Sambucus > Sambucus nigra. The sequence goes on from OX422222.1 coordinate 315,166,756, forward strand.
TGACGAGCGGGTCATCATGCGGGGCTAAGAGGCCTTTGAAGTCCATTCGTGAGAACCCTACTATCAGTGTGTCCATGTCCACCTTCTTCCTCTTTTCTGGCTTGGCCTCCAGAGATGTCGAGTGGACAGTCTTCATCACTGCCCTGGCTTCTGCCACGTGAGCCTTCCTATCTGCGACTTCCGATCCTCTTCCTGCCAGACCCCCAGAGATCATTCCCACTCCGAGGGAGATCATATTAAGCCTTTTGACGAGGCCCTGATCGTCTCTCGGCGGGAGGTCAGGGTTGTCCTCTTCATCAGAAGGGTCGTCCCCTCTTTTCTGAGGACCTTCTCTACATGCATCGACTCGCTTCTTTCTGGGGTCGTCCCCTCGGCCCCTCTTGAAGGCGCCTCTGTCGACGTACTTTCTGAGCTTCCCCTCTTTCAGCATCTTCTCAATCTTATCTTTCAGAGCAAAGCATTTGTCTGTCACGTGATCGTGGTCTTGATGAAATTCACACCACAGGTTCTTATTTCTCTTGCCAGGTGCTGCCCTTAGCTTCTCAGGCCACTTCAGGGATCGGTCACTCTTTATCTCATTGAGAATCTGTTCACAGCTGACCGTCAGAGGGGTGTAACCAGCGAACTTGTCGTCCGTGGACCTCTTCTTCCCCTCTTTATTCTTCCTAGGGTACTTACCCCCACTAGTACCTCCCTTTTCATCCTCATATTTTACGGCCATCGCCTCTTCGGCGTTCATCACCTTTCCTGTTGTCGACAGAAATTCGGCCATCGTCCTCGGGGGGTCTTCAGCAAGCTTCCATAACAGCTTCCCCTTTTGGAGTCCTCCAATCAGGGCTGTCATGGCTATGCTTTCCTCGTAGTCTTCCACTTCCAGCTTCTCTTTATTGAATCTGGCTATGTAGTCCCTCAGACTCTCATTCTTCCCCTGCTTAACATAGAGCAGGTGGGTGGTCTTCTTCTGTGGCCTCACCCCAAAGCAAAAGTTATGGATGAATCGGTCTGCCAACTGCTTAAATTTTTCAATGGAATTTTTTGGAAGAGACGTGTACCAAACATGCGCAGCCCCCGTCAGGGTTCCGGAGAAGGCACGACACCTCATCTCATCTGAGATAGAGTATATGTCTGCTGCTGATTGATACATCTCCACATGGTGGACAGGGTTGGTACTCCCATCATATCTTGGGGTGACCACAGGTGGCTTGAACCTTGCTCGCGTAGGGAAGTCGACTATCTTCGCCACAAAGGGTGAGCCTACGGTGTATCCCTTCTGAAGGGGGTCCCGGCTCTTCAATATATCACCGATCTTATCCTCTAGCCGCTGGATTGAGTCATTCCAGGGCCTCCCAGGATCGGCTCGGCCGATGTTATCCCCTGCCGCCTCTTGAAGTTGAACTGAGGGTTCCACTGCAGCAGGCCTGTGTCGGCTGTTTACTTCCCTTTGTCCGTCATCTCGTCCCTAGGGTCGTCCATCTGCTGCCTCCTTCATGGACCTCGCCGCACTTCTTGACCTGGACAACTTGTCTCGCAGGTCATTTACTGGGCCTAGCCTCTCAAAGGCCGACCCCCTACTCAAGCGATCAAAAGCAGAGCCTCTCGGGCGATCGTCAGGGTTTGGTCTCACGCACTTTCCTCTACTATCCTGGAGGGGTCGCACAGTGTTGTTGGAGACCTCATACGGTTCCTAGCATTCAATTGGGGCCTCCTCTCCCTCCAGATCGTCATACCTGTCCTCAAGGCAAGGGTTTCCTTGCCTCCCCAGGCGCAGACGTCGGGGGTCAGCAACATCCCTACGCCGCTGAGGGGGTGGCAGGACTTTGCGTGGTGCCTGGGGTGGTCCCCTGGCCTCATGCTGTCCTGGAGCTGCTGCCGGAGTAATCATCTCAGGTGAGACCCCGGGTGGTCTCAGTATGTTCTGGCTTAGAGCTGTGAACTGCTCCTGCATCATCCGTTGGCTTGCTGCCAGAGACTTTAGGGCTGCCGCCACATCAGCCATCTCAGACTGAGGCGGCGGCTGACTGGAACTGGGTCTTCCCCCCTCATCCGGCAGGGGAAGTGGTGGTGGTGACATCTCAGGTGCCATGTGCTTTGAGCTAGAACAGCTGAAGAATGGTAAGCTTGGGAACCTTAGTGGGTCTCTTTCAATGGTGAAACACCTCCTCTCAGGGGGAGGGTTGGTTCACCACCAGAGTGCCCAGTGAGGTCAAGTTGTGCAAAGGAAGAGATGTCTTCTCGTTCCCACAGACGGCGCCAAACTGATGATGCTGAGATTTAGCACCACCGGATAAGTGATAATGAGCTCAAACAGTAGTAGCTATGGAAGCCATAGAGATGCAAGTATATAAGTATGTAAGTGTGTAGAAGGGGATGAGTATAAGAGGAAATAAGACAATGATGTATAGTGGTTCAGCCAATTAGGCCTACATCCACTGTGAGTGTGTGATCCTTTAAGTATGGGCACTAATGGCCTTGGATACAATGCACATAAGCTCACTCTCTCCCTCTACTGTGTGTACAAGCAGAGTTTTAGCTAGGGTTGCAATAATCTGATCCCCTGTAGGGTTGTAGGTGACAAGTATATATAGGTCTTGGGGGGTGTAGTGTACCCCCCAAGTATGCATGGTGCATGTGAATAATGATCTAGCCAACCCCCTGTTGACACCTGTAGATGCCCAATGATGACATAATATTCCCTCACGTGAGGGTGTGATTTGGTTATAACGGTCTGCCACGTGCCATGGGAGCCTCACGCGCACTGTTCCACGCGTCTCCCAAACCACGCGCTGTGATGATGTCACCCTCGGCCTATGAGACGAGGCCGAGGGCAAAGTCCCTTCCGGTAGTGAGTCTGGCTTAATTCTGGCCTCGTACTGTTGTACCCTCGTAGTGTCGTCCGGAGCCTGGTGGAGGGTCGGCCCCTCGTAGTGTCGTCCGGAGCCTGGGGAAGGGTCGGCCACTCGTAGGGTCGTCTGGGCCTGGTGGAGGCCAGCTGGAGCCTGGTGAAGGGTCGGCCCCTCGTAGGGTCGTCCGTTTTGGAGATAATCTTCAGCCAGGCCAAGGATATAAACAGGTATATCAATATTCTCACGAGTTATATATAATTAAACACATTTCACTACATGTATTTTACCCTCATATAATTATTCACTACATTATATACGTAGAACCATATTACAATATTCACACATATGTCGTATATATATATATATATAAATTCATCCTCTCAAGTAATACCTCACCAGATGCTTCTCTAAAGTGCTATTATCCCAGGTCTACTCAGTCCCACCTGGATACCCGAGACGGCTCAATACCGTCGAATCAGAACATAAAAATATAGGCGTAATGGAGGCGGTCATATTTCCCCGAATGCGAAGATAATCATCTCACATGCCTGACCTCTATTGGACGCTATGACCTGGGGATTATACTCCCGTTACTCCTCAATCTAGGGGGGTTCACCCTCATCGCGCAACCTCCTGATAACACTATAGGGGTATGTATTCCTATAAATACTATTCACACCAATATTGATAAAGAACACAAATATATATATATACACTACACAATTACCGCATGTATATATTATTTAAATCCGGCTAATCCGTGCACTAGCCTAAACTATCAGAGTCAATATTCCGAGTCTAATCTTTAATTAACTTGCACATTAGTTAATCCAATATTATGGTGACACTTTCCCAAAATACTCGGACTCACTCCCTTAGTCCGTATCATAACCATTTAGAATTTTCCTCAAATCCCCGTAAATAAGCTTGACACACCTTTAACATAAAAATATCCTTAATACTTATTTCTCCTATCCTAAGTATTTCTTTCTTAAAAATTCCTTCGCTACATTAAACCCCAATGTTATACTCCCATTAATATGACGGATAGGAATTTCTTACAGAATCATAATAACCCACCAACCACTTCCTTCGGCCCAAAACAGAAAATGAAGCAAACTAGGCTTGGCTCACCCCATTGCTCGAACGACGGGTGATGTCATGTGAATGATAGCCCAGGTCGTTCGAGCAACCCCTGGTATTTCTCTCTCCTTTTCTCCTTCTTCCCGCTCGACGCCGTAGCTAACTTCACTGCTAAAAGAAATCAGGATCTCTTCTACTGTTATACCTTTTAACCCAGAATGATTCCCACTAAGTTATTACTCCAAACTCATGCCTAACTAATGATCCTCATTCGGTCAAAATTGATACCCTTTTTCTCACTTTATAGTATCTAAAATTTTCCTCAAAAATCATCACACAAAGTATACAAGATTTATGAACTTCATCTCAAATCGATTTCACTTAACATCACTTTAACAATTCCAATATACGTGTCTTATCCTTACAAAACTAACCTCTAACACTAGATTTGTTATCACCATCTTTCTTAACACAAAATTCATATGAGGTCTCTCAAAATTCAAAACCCAATTTGTATCAACTCAAACCCAAAAATAATAAATTTATCACACCGAGTATGATATGAATTGAAAAATGCAATTAATTTAAAAGAAAGTTTAACCACTTGCCTTGGGATTCGTAGGGTCTGAATTCCTTTGGTGTAGATGAGTATTTGATAAAGAACACCCACACTTGTTCTTGCTTTTGGCTCCCAAGAGTTCTCCAAAATCTCCCTCTTTTCTCCTCTACTTAATTAGGTTTCCTAAATGAGTTATGGTTGGCACACCCTCTCACTTTTAGGTTTTATTATGACAATCCAATTTTTAGGCTTGTGGGCTTTATTAAAATGGCACAAACACTCCTGTGTGAACCTGGTTATGCCTAAAAATGCCCCGAGACCCATTACCACCCCTGGGTACTCTTTTTCGACAATCTCGGCCTATCCGAACTCAACCGTGTACTCAGAATTGTCATTCGAAATAATTTACCAGAAGTCCTTATCTCGACCCCAATATAGTTTACACCAGACTCCTAGTTGAGATAAATTAATGCCACGTCACTATTACTCACCATAACGCAAATAAATTATTATTATTATTATTATTATTATTATTATTCACTTAGTAATATAAATTCCCTAAATATTAACCATTTACTCTTGAGATTAATATGTAAATAAATACTAATATTAATTAATTTAATTAAATTATGGCACACAAGTAATTTAAAATCAACTGAATTAATTAAATATCGAATAAAAAAATACGAGGTGTTACATAATTCCCCCCTTACAAGAGAATTTCGTCCCCGAAATTAGGTCATACCTGCGATGAATACCTCTGGATACTGCTCTCGCATGACATCCTCCCGCTCCCACGTAAACTCGTCAACGATGTGATGACCCAATTTACTCTAACTAGTGGTATCCCTTTAGACCGCAACTTATGCTCACCACGATTTAGAATAGCTATGGGTCTCTTTTCATGTGAGACATCTGGCTACAAACTAATCTCCTCAAGAGGAACATGCCAGAAGCTCTCACGTTCCTTCGATCATTCTTCAACAATACCACGTGGAACACGTCGTGTATCCGCTGCAGTTGTTATGATAACCCAGTCTATAAGCTACTGGTTCCACTCTCTCACTGATAGGGATGGTCCCCACAAATCTTGATGCTGGCTTCGTTGTCATGTCGAACCTCATGACCCCTTTCATAGGAGGCACCCCTAACCAACACCTGGTTATCAATCTATCTCTCAATGGTCTCCGACCATATAGTGCCTCAAAAGATGAGCCTATGCTCTGTCGACTCTAATATCTCTATGTTAAAAAAGGCAGGCAATTTCTTGTTGCCACACTTGTGACTCTCTTCAGGGTCAATACCCGCAATAATCTGTGACTACTCATGTCAGACTTCAAACCCTTAACTCACGGTGACGTAACTCTCCTTACGTTTCTGAGCTATCTGGACCATAAATCACTTTAGGTCCTAGAAGGTTATTATTCCCCCCCCCCCCCCCCCCCCCCAAACCCTTCCTAGCCAAAGGGTGGATGACCAAAATATCCCTATAAAGTCTCAAAATGTATTACGTAGCTAATCAACTGCCATGAGGTATCACATGTAACTCTACTAGTGGTAATTAATGCTCCCAATTACCCAACAATCTGGAATTATGCATTTCTTGATTCCTCCACCAACCTAGTCGCTTTCATCTACTATTGGCTTCAGGGTGACACGTCTAGAACAATATGCAACTCTGTTCTCATCGCCTCCTAAAACTTCTGATCAGAGGTGGAACAGAAAGGTCTTATCCTAAATCGTCGCAATTTTGGACAGTACCTAGTTCCGTTTCACTTCTTTTCTTCAAGCGAAAAGTTGAATATACGGCTCGATATTATATCCCACTCTAAAATAACAAATATTCCTCTTTGGTCAATCCATTCCGCAAACCCGATGGAAACCCTGACCTCTCCGTGATTTTGGATATCCCAAATATGAATTTCACCAGTCATGCTCTTCAATCTCATCACCGGGAACAACAAAATTACAAAAGCCTAGTTGAAAACCTCGGATCAACCTTTTTCCATCCCTAAATGGTGTAACTTGGAGACGACTCCAGTATATATTATTCTCTAGCGATCCCCTTGCTCAACGTTTCACATTACGAGGGACATCTTACTCCCCTTTTTCCAGAATATACCTAAAATCATTACCCTTGCATTTACTCCCAACTCGGTGCATTTATAGGCACTTATTTCCTTGGTTGTAATCAACATCTCATTTATGCTTAAGCCACTCTATGCATTTTGACCAAGTGAGACTCTGTTTCACTTTCCCAAAATTGTGGGGTTTTCCCTTGTCCAGGGATATTTTTGTACATGTGCCTCCCTGGCCTTCCAACTCGCAATGATTGTAATAATTCTCCTTGATATACACATAGTCGGACGGTCTCCTTTATCAAATGGATTTTAGTCCACGATACATTTTCACTTATTTTTCTAACTGTCCCACGACATACATACAACACGTTTATCTCCACATTCCTTTATCCTGCACAATTCGAAAAATCAAACTACCCAAGGCGCCCATACACCCTATAACCCGTGCATATTTGCGCAAACACCACAAACGTCACATACGTAACATATTTACCTTAAGCTTGGCCCCTCATTCTCGGTGTGGCTATATTATACGAGTATCCTCGATTACCACACTAATTGGAATTTACTTTCTCTCGATATTTCCCCACCCAAAAAGTCCTCTCAGTGCTTCTTTCGCAGCACTACTCGGTTCCACTGGCACCATTCGTAGTAACTCTCAACTCAAAGTTTTTTCTCCACACCTTCAGTAATTACTATCTAAATCGATGCTCTAGCATCCAACAACGTCTGTCTACTCCGACGTTTATTAAGGCTTATGCGTGTAACATCCCACATGAAGCTAAAAAGATCTTTCCCCAAATGCATTATCCCTTAACATTGTTGGTTATCGACTCTCGTTAGTCCAAAGCATATAATCGGGACACCCAAAACTCGATCCCTGTACTCATAAGTCTAATCATTGATTCCCGTGTCTATAAAGGAGTCATATACTACTGTGCTCGCAATATCACTATGTCCTCAACGCTAAATTAATAACGAGTGAAATATCTTTTCTCTGCAGTAATCCAACATACCCTGAATCTCATCAGTAAGAATCCCTACGGATCGGGATCCAATATAGCCAGACCACTGTACTTTCTGAAGTCTACTTTAAAAAAATACCACCACAAGCTAGACCCTCTTTCAGGTGAGACATCACAAAAATAATATACATCCTATCTAGAACAACGAACAAGATAGTCTTGCTGTAACTGCCCACCATCGCTAACCAGTCCGTACTCAGGATAAAATCATAAGTGCATAATCACCTCTCATCACGGGATTACCCGAAAATATACGCTCTCAGTGTCCACACCCTCTCCCCTACAAGTGGATCTAAAGAGAGACCCGCTACACAACGATAAATATATACAAAATATAGTACTTTTAATGATACCTTTACCAAATCCATTTCACACGCGAATTTAGTACTAACAAACTATTGTGACTTGCTCGTGTCACACAAGATAGACCCGAATCACTCTGAAATAAAATTCGTAGTTTGAATAGCCCATAACATTGGCAACTCAAACGGTTCCTGGACATGACACTCTCGTCCTAACCGAACCAAAACTTCTCTAACTGTTGCCCCTGCTAGGCATCCCGCTCCTATCCCATGGCTCGCTGCGGACAAGATCCACACATGTGTTTTTTCTCTTTATACATAATACACCTCGTTGTGACCTTCCCCTTTCTCTGTACCCACTGGTCATCTCGGGGTTATCCTTATCGCGGACCTGGTAGTCTTGACCATGATTGCTACCCCATTGTCCCTTTAGCTCCACTGATCCTATGGGACTTGTTACTGGCCTTGACGGCCCTGACTGAACCCATCATCACTTGGTAGAAATTCTATTGATCTCGATCATTAATTTGGGTCCTCTATTAGGTATCCCTTCCCTTAGTGCCTCACTAGCACTGAAAAGAAATATATATTCTTGCCCTTCGGTTGGATTTTCTAACTCACTTGGCGCCCTTCTCACAGGAGCATTGATATAAATTTATAAATGTACGACCTTGATGACAGCGACACCAGTCATCCTAGCTGGATCTCCTATCCACGTTTGTATTTTCTATCCACCGGTCTATTATCGTATCCCTCTCACCGGTTTTAAAGTTTGCAATTTTCATCAGCTTTCCTTCACATCCGGCCACAGTTCGGCCCTTCTGGAAAAAGTATGGAAATCTACCGTGCCTTTTTATTTAAACAAGTGGTGAGACGATTAAAAAAAATCCACACTCCAAATTCCTCATTATTCATGGTAATTTTCCCATGGATATGGTGACTGACTCCCATCACCCTACGCTGCTCCCATGAACAACCATTTTTGCCCAGAATTTTGACTTGAGTACCAACATTCCCCCATATGTGATCCTAATTGGATGTTATCATTCCATTGGTAAATCACCCTTTCGCACTTTCCTCAAATTCTAGAGGATTGTTCTTCTGAAACAAAAATCTTCTTCAACCCTCACCTTGTCTTTTGTACTTGGTGGGTCTAACTTTGCGCCATCATTCTTCACGACGGTTCTTGGGGAAACTACTGCACCCCAGCGGTTACTTCAATGTCAATTGTTCGAACAATAATCATGGTGACTCCTATCGCGTCACTATTCCTAAAATACTCCCTGGCTTTTGTTAAGTACTCCCTCCTGCAATCCTTTTAACGTCCCATGATTATTGTTCAATAATGTTCGTTCTGTCACGCTCAATCAAAATCTTATATGAATCACATCAACTATACATAGTAGCAGGTGAACATAAGTCGCATATGTAAAGGAATACAACAATCTTATAATAAGTCTCTATATCAAAGGACGCTAAACTGAAACGTGAAAAGCCACACAGATCCTAAGGACATTAGAACCTGATGCCCTGATACCATCTGTGATACCCCGCCTAATAAATACCGGATGATCAGTCCTATATCAAATTAAAATAGAAATATCATCTGATTCATTCTTAGCCACACCGTCGAAAAATTTTTTAAAACTTACTAACCACCTAGTATTCCAAAAAGTCGACGCCAAATTTTATCTTTTAACAACCAAGTCATTAAATACAACATAAACTGAATAGAACCATCACATAATAATAAATTGTAAACATCCAAAAAAATAACTGAAACAAAGTCTTACTGAATTAACCATCGGCTAAAATCCAAACCAAACAAATCTGACAGTTGTAAATAAATCCCATACAATCTGAAATGGAGTTATATGTAATACCCCGTATTTCTGAATATTTTTATTTAATTAAATTGGAGAATTAAATGAGAAAATACGATTTGATTTAAATTAGGCCAGAAAAGTAATTTAGAGAGATTTATTAATAATTGTGATAATGGAGTATTAATCGAGAGTTAAATACTGATTAATATTGCCTCTTTCTATTTACTTAGCGCGAGTAGTAAACAGTTACTTAGCATGTGTAGACCATTTTGGGGTGAGAACAAGTAATATATTTTTTAAGTGACTCAAATGATAATTTAGAGGTCGCATATGAGTCCGGAAGGGTCGAATTAGTCAAAATAGTATACCCGGGGGTACTAGTTGAGTCCCGGGGTAATTTTGGACTAAACCAAAACCGTTCGGGGGCGTTTTGGCCTTTTAACATGTGAGGGTATTGAGACCTACGAATTTGAGAGTCTATTATCAGACGTATGAAAGATTAGTTAGGGTTATAACACCCATGTAAACACCAAGACCATTAGAGAGAAGGATAAAATCATTCTCAAGGCTTAGAAGATGCTTTTGAAGAGGTTGGGTTTGGATTTTGCATCCTAGGAGCCAAAGGAGGAAGGATTGAAGAAGAGAAGCATCAATCCATAATCAACTCCATGAAATCATAATCCCTCTGTCAAGGCAAGTGTTTATTACAAATCAAATTCAAGTTATAATACCCATGTGTAGGAAGTTTTAAGAATTGGTTGAATCTATTGAAAAACTTTAAATTAAATGTATGAATTTATCATATGTTTGGGTAGGATTGCATGTAGAATGAATCCCTAAGTAAAGATGAAATAAAATTTGAATATATTTGATGATTAACATAGAATCTTTATGAGATCTTGGTTAAAGAACATGAATCTTGAATGACTTAGGGTTTAATTGATAAACACAAGATGTCAATCTGACAGAATTTTTGACATAACTTTAAATGTATGCCATTTTAATTTTACTTCGAATTATAGTGTGAACCATACATGTATGGAAATTCCTATCTCTTAGCTATCCAATTAACTTGGAATCAGGTCAATCGGAGTTCTGTAGAGGGAGTAATCGACATGTTACTACAAGGTGTTTGATCTGCCAGCATAGTAATCTGCTAGAATTTTGACGTGACTTTAAATGTGTACGATTTTGAGTTATACTTCGAATTAGAGTGTTAATTATAGATGTATGGAAAGGTATTTCTCTTAGATTTCCAACAAACTTTGAATCAGGTCAATCGGAGTTCGGTAGAGGGAGAAATCAAAATTTTACTAGAGGGTGTTTAATCTGCCAGAGAAATTTATGATTCGTTTCGGCTACGAGAAAATGTGAGATCTTTCTTTTTAAGACTCAAATGCCTAAAATTTTATCGGGGAAGTGTTTGGGACCTTGATGAAATATATTTCTGGAATAATGATATGAAATTAGGTCTATGATTGAGTGTTGGACTTTAATTTTGTGAGAGAATTAAAGTGGAGATTCATAGGTTTGATTGTGACGTATTCTAATTCGAGATGATAAGAATATGATTACGGAAAAGCGTGAGCGAGCTTAAATTTATTGAGTCAGTAGGTTAACAAGGGTAACTAATGAATTGATATAACAAGGGGTAACTAGGACCCTTAGAGTTGTGTGAATACTCGAATTAATATGAAAGTGAAATAAATTTGTAAAGCAAACAATTATTGTTAATATAAGAGAATACTATATTACGTACAAGTATGATTGATAGGTCGGGTGTGTACCTACTAAATTGTATGAATTATTAGGTTGAGAGATGTATACCTAAATTAACTACGTTAGGGTCGATGAAGTATTCCGAACTAACGTAGTGTTATTATATGTTAGGGTCGATGGAGTATTCCGAACTAATATTGGGTTATCATATGTTTGGGGTCGATGTAAAATACCGAACCAAATATTTGAACTGGTGGTGTGATGAAAGAGTCCGAGCCAGAATATGTGTATATAAATAATTGGGGTCGATGTATCATTCCGAACCAATTCTCACTTGGGGTCGATGGATCATTCCGAACCAAGAGTCCTTTACGTGTGTCAGAGGGACATAATAGTAATAACTGATATTAAGTATATATTGTGTGTGAAATATATACACTTAATGATATTCTACTGTTGTGTATTAGTATATGGATATATGATGTGTTTAATGATATATATCAAATTGGTAAGTTAATTAGTGAAACTTAGTTACGAAATGTACCTTTAGATAGAGAATATCTAATTAGTAATTTAAGTAGTGAAACTTAATTACACAAGTGGGAAGATAACAATTGTGAGAATTGTAGTAATTTAGTAGTGAAACTAAATGAGAAGTCTTGAAACACAACATAGGTGAAATGTTACTTGAGAGTTAATTAACATACGCGAGATGTTAGTGAAACGAATATACTATATGGGCGGCACGAGAACTTAGGTGCAGATAAGTTCAGTTGATTACTTTATTTTTAGATTATCTTAGGAGGTATGGCTAGGTAAACTAAGTGTAGAACTTTCGGTGTGCACAAAAGATGAGGGGTGAGTAAACTCAAGAGAGTGTACGATAACCTAACATGTGTAATCAATAACCGCATTTTATATTGTGATAAACGCTTGCTAAATATTTTCAAAATATTTTGAGTACTAACTCTTGCTATAAAATATTTTCAAAACCTTTTAGGTGTCCAGCCACAGGGACGTCAGGTATGATTTCATCCTAGGGACTCGAAGCTGTAGCACAGTGGATGCTTACAAGATTTTTACTAGATGATATCTCTCATTCAGATCTAGAACAGGATCTCACACTATTCTATGTATGGACTTATGGTCCGGTATCAGTCTCAGATGTTAGTTTCAGACTAGTGGTTATTCTATTGTTGTTTGGTATTCTTAGCCGATGGTTTATTCGGTAATACTCTTGTTATGTTGTACTTATACTTTGTTCGATTGGGTTTTAGTACATGGTGATTGTCTTAGTATTTTCCGCATGGTTGATTTATCTATTTTAAGAAAGATAAAATTTGGCACCGGTCTGATTTTCACTTAGGTGATTAGTAATTAAAAAGTTTTTTACAGTGATGCTAAGAATGAACCATTTGAGAAACCTGTTTTAATTTAATAAAGGCCTGATCACCCGATGTTTAACTAGGCGGGGTGTCACATAATATGAAATAAATATTGTGAGCAATAAGCTTGAAATAAAACTGAGATAAAAATCCAAAACTAGGAACAATGAAAGAGGCGACTACTCCAACTTCTGCAACATCCACATATGCCTCAACTGTGTAACCCTGAAATAGAATAAAGTCTGGCATCCCTGTGACTAGAAATCTAAAAGGTTTTTAAAATATTTGGTAGCAAGGGTTAGAAACCAGGACATTTTGAAAATATTTATCAAGTGAGTAAATTGCAGTAATTTAAAATGCATGAATGCACTTCATATTTAAGTTAGTGTCACACTCCCTTGAGGACCAGCTCACCTCTCAACTATTGTGCAGACCTAACGCTTCTTTATAACCCACCTCGTCATTTACCCCGTAATTAGTTCTTATTATAACTCCTTCCTATCAAACTACTCTAGCCCGAGTATGTTTAATATATAATTTGTAAGTTATTTAACACATTAACTTAACTAATAAATTTTCATTTAAGACCATATAACATTCTCACGAGTTATATATAATTAAATACATTTCACTACATGTATTTTACCCGCATATAATTATTCACTCGATTATATGCGTAAAACCATATTACAACACTCACACATCTGTCGTATATATAAAAATCCATCCTCCCGAGTAATACCTCACCTGATGCTTCTCTAAAGTGCTATTATCCTAGGTCTACTCAGTCCCGTCTGGATTTCTGAGACATCTCAATACTTCCGAATCGGAACATACAAATATAAGCATCATGGAGGCGATCATATTTTCTCGAGTGTGAAGACAATCATCTCACATGCTTGGCCTCTATTGGATGCTATGACATGGGGATTATACTCTCGCTACTCCTCAAGCTAAGGGGATTCACCCTCATCGTGCAACCTCCTGATAGCACTAGGGGGTATGTATTCTAGTAAATACTATTCACACCAATATTTATAAAGCACACACACACACACACACACACACACATACACACACACACACACACACACACAGAGATATATATATATATATATATATATATATATATATATATATATATATATATATATATATATATATATATATGAGAGGGGGGTGTTTTACTGTTCCAAAATATCAACAATAGAGATCGAATTTTTTGAGACGATCTAAGGGTCTCTGATTGTGCCAGGCCACCATTTATGCATTGTGACATGACACAATTGACCACTCTGATGGTAAAATAAAGATGCACCTGAAGGTTAGTTCCCACCAACCCCATTAATAGAAGCCTCGAGCCTCTCAATCTGTGCCTCGATCCTGTAGATCTTACCCATTCACAAATTTTTTGGGTTTTTATATTACTGCTTCTCTCTCTCTCAAACACACTTCTGTCCCTATTTTAGTATTGAAACATGTTAGCAGAAGTAAGTTCCTCCTCTCCTCTCTCTCTCTCTCTCTCTCTCTCTCTCTCTCAAAATTGAAACATGTTACGAGAGGTAAGTTTTTGTCCCCTATCTATTATTTTGGTGTTTTTTACCTTTTATTTTACTGATTTTTGATGAACAAAGGTAAACATTTATAATTTTAATATTGGTGAACACAGGTAAACGTTTATAATCTTATCTTAATGGATCTATATCCTCTTAATTATTTTTTAGATCTATTTTATTCATGGTCTTCAATTATATCTGTATTCTCTTACTTTTTTATTTTTTATTGTAAGGTGAGACACTCCACGTTTCGAGTTCTCTCTATTAGTCATAGAACGATCCGACAAACTGAGTTTTGTAAGTTTATTTGTATTTTGTCTACAATATTTATACTTCTTGGGTCCTAAGAATATAGAAGGGAAATTTTTGTTAAGTGGATTAATTTCTCCCTCTCACGGTAGTGAAACACTGTTGTTCAGCATGTTTAGGATGGAAGGGGCTATAATCATCAGATCTGGACTCTATTTTTTGCAACAAATGGGTTTTATGGGTTTCCACCGCATGGTACACCATAAGGTACTGCCATCGAAGGATTTATGGGTTTCAACCACTGGGTACGCCATAAAATTATGCCTGAAAAGAGAAGAAGTTTGAAGAAAGTGTATTTGTAGTGGCTTCAATACATTCTTAGAGCATATGAATCTGTCATTTTTCCGTTTTATGGGCAGAATTATATATTTTGATGAGATTTCTTATTATATATGACACACCCCAGCCCAGTTTCTCATAATTAAGTTTGAAGATCAAAGTGAGTCACATCATAATTACCTTAACCAAACCATAAACACAAGTATCTTTATTCAATTATTAACATGAATCAATGAAACCAAAAGCCTTTCAAAATTTTAAGGTAATTATGTTTATTCAAACTTACAGAAAAGATAAGTAGGCTTAAATTACCCCATTTACGTTTGACCAAATTATGGTTTTATGCATCTCTTGCTAACCCCACCGAACTCCTAGATTTGGCAGTGAGATCACAATACCTGAAAAACATAAATCTAGGAACCATGAGCAAAATATCTCTACAAATGCATCACTACTACACTATTTCATAAAATTAAATGCAATAAATCATATCTATGAAATAATATAAAATATCTCACCATATCTTGATTGTTAATAAGTAACAACATCTCATGGCTATTGATAAGCCATAACATCCCTTAGCTATAATAAGCCATAACATCTCTTGGCTATAATAAGCCATAACATCTCTTGGCTGTTGATAAGCCATAACATCTCTTGGCTATAATAAGCCATAACATTTCTTGGCTATAATAAGACATAATGTCTCTTGGTTATAATAAGCCATAACATCCCTTGGCTATAATAAACCATAACATCTCTTGGCTATAATAAGTCATAACATCTCTTGGCTGTTGATAAGCCATAAAATCTCTTCATAACACATACATATCATATCCAAAATCAACTCAATAATTATACATATCATATCCATAATCAACTCACTAACAACACATATCATATTATATATTCAACTTAGTAGGTATAACGTATCGTATTCAAGTCAGTAACCACACACATCATATCCATATTCAACTCAGTGACTACACATATCATATCCATATTTAACTCAGTAAGTATCACATATCATATCTATAGTCAACTCAGTAAATATATCCATATCCGACTCAACAACCACACCTATAATATCCATATTCAACTCATTAACTACACATATCATATCCATATTCAACACGGTAAGTATCACATATCCTATCTATAGTTAACTCAGTAAACATATCCATATTCGACTCAACAACCACACCTATCATATCCATATTCAACTCATTAACTACACATATCATATCCATATGCAACACGGTAAATATCACATATCCTATCTATAGTCAACTCAGTAAGTGCCACATATCATATATATATTTAACTCAATAACCATATCCATATTCAAGTCAGTAACCACACACGTCATATCCATATTCAACTCAATGACTACACATATCATATCCATATCCAACTCAGTAAGTATCACATATCATATCTATAGTCAACTCAGTAAACATATCCATATTCGACTAAGCAACCACACTTATCGTATCCATATTCAACTCAGTAACTACACATATCTTATCCATATTCAACGCGGTAAGTATCACATATCATATGTGTACTCAACTCGTAATTATAACATATCATATTGATAATCAACTCGGTATACACAATATATCCAATTCATAAACATGTATAAATACATCTTATCAGTGAGTACACTCACCTTGGCCACTTCATGTGTTTTTCCCTAGCCTTTGTCTGGCACTTATTCAACCGGTTCTTCTCCCCTTTCACATATAAAGTCTTAAAATATTAGTATCATCATAATGATATTACCAATCCAAATAATAACTTTACCTTAACCGAATTCATAAGCATCATATCATCCCATTCTAATCATTTATCATAAATGAAGTCTCATCCAATTTCATGTTAAAATATTTAACATATCCAATCCATAGACCAAATATACTTTAATTTCTTCTTGTTAATCCGATTCTTATCATATTAGGTTCCCAATATAAAAGACAACATATCTTTTCAAGTTTCCTAGAGCAAGATGTGTCCATTTCTTTATTACAAAGCAAATCTGCCCTATAGGCTCCTTTATGGTTTAGTCAACTTCCAGGAATTTTCATAATTTTTCTACATCATAAATTCCTTTGATATTTAACCCAACATCCATAAACATATATAAAAATACAACATTAAAGTTTCATAATTTTTAAGGTTCATTTGCCATGCCAAGCAAATCATCGAACACTTGGTGTGCATACTTACACCTTTGGGGAAGATTTGATATATGAACTTCAAACTATCACCAAAGATTTATTTCTTGGTATTTTCACATAATTTTTGGATATATTATACATATATGAGTCTATTTTCATATCCAACTGGAATTATTCAATTCCAATATATATACAAAAAGTTATAGGAGTTTGAATATACAAGGTTTCCAATCGAAACAATATACATGATTTACACGTTCCACTTTGCTTAAACTCGCATCTATTCATACATATAAACCAATCCATGAAAGTTCCATAAATAATCTATGATTTATACTTTTTCAATCAATCACACAAGAAAATTAACAATATTTACATATGGAATTACCTTATGGACACTTCCGTAATTTCCCACGGATTTTTCTCTCATTTTTCCTCATCTTTCTCTTCTTAACTTTCCAATTCTCTCTTCCTCTCAAGCCAAAATCTTTAATGGCTGAAATATGCTGAAGGAATAGGTTATTTCAACCCTTTAAAGTCGGCAAAACCCTATCTCCTTCCTCCACCAATAAAAACCCACCATTTGTTAGCCTAATAAGATGAAATATCATTTAATGAATGGATAAATTTGCCCCTGCTTCGTAACTCCAGCATAACTTCTCGCTCGGACCTCCGTTCAACACACCGTTTATTGTGTTACAACCATAACTCACATGTATACAATTATATAGTTTTGACCTTAAGTCGGTTATTACCTTATAAGGGTCAAAACTAGCCTCCAACACGAACATTTTTATCAAAAACTTCACAAATTTGTGTTTGTGACTAATTTAATATTTCATAAATTATGAAGGTAGGATTAGACTAAACACAATAACTTAACATTATATATTATAATAACACATTATCCTCATCCCATACAGTAAGCATGATTTAAACATGGTTTATCATAATCATATTTGGGTCGTCACAACCTCCCCCCCTTAGAAAATTTCGTCCCCGAAATTTATGGGTAACTTCACTTACCAACCAATTGGGGATACTATTTTCTCATTCTATATTCCCATTACCATATTTCTTACATAATTTTATGGACCCTCCACAACACTTTAACTACGAAACTACTTTATTCCCTAAGAATTCCAATCGGTTCCTCGATGTACGACACATGTTCTTTCATAATAACTTTAGTATCATTATCATTAGCCGTAAGAATAATCGTCTGATGATATCTTATTAATGAAAACCAAACCCCAACTCATATATTACTTCATACCATTATATACGTATGTCAAACATTCACACATACTATATTATTAGTTATATCATCGTGTAATATTTCAATAATATTACCATATTGGCTTATTACACGTCATATTTCCATCTTCCATTCATCACTAAATACACGTATTTGACTTTAACTACTATCCATATCATTTCTGATGTTTAAGAGTATGTTAAATCTCGTCCTTACAATTTCTTAATTTAAATATATCCTCACTACTCTTCATATATCAAAACTATATAATCTTTTGCTAAATGTTTCTTTTTAACTAAGCCTTCATATTCACGTTCATCTATATTGTGCAGTCATGCACTATGAACTCAATATAACTTCTCACTATATTCCCCTTTTTAGTATCGTATGATTATTCTTTAACTAAACATACAACGACTTTAACTAGTCATTTATGTGGCAAAATAACTTTACAATCATAAACTTACCCCAATCCTTATTACATTATAGTCTTATGCAACATTATTAATACACTCACCTACTCGTTTGGTAACATTGACATTAAAAATAACATCACCACTGAAATTTTTTAATCACACACACCAACCCCATAATACTTATCTTAACTATTATATGTCGTAATTCTTTGAAATAACTTGAACAAATACCTTAATGTATCCCATTATGGTATCTCGCATAACATTTTATCCTTACACATACTTCTTGGTGACTCCATATTATATCAATCATATTCATTATATGTCATACTCTTAGTGATAACACGTACATATAATGACAAATACAACTCAATATCTACCAAAACCAGTTGTCGATATTCCAACCCGATTAGCACCTTTCCCATACTCATAAACAACACATACACTTAAAAGGCCTCCCCATTATTTTTTTTAAACTTCCAACTCTTTAACACCTCGTCTCAACTTTACTATTCATATAAGCATTTCAAAACATCCCAAGAGTAATATTCACCACATATACTCATACTATTAAAATTTTTACATCTCAACTCTTATCATTCTTTTCTTCTACTTATCATAATCCAGTATGAACCCATATTCGGATCAATTATTATATATTGACTGGTAATTGAATTTCAGACCATTTCACATATTGAAATTAAACATATACAACTATTAATCCTCTCACTTCACCTTTACCATGTGAATCTTCATTTTATTCACACTCTAACAATTTACTATCTCATCCTTTAACGGAATATGGGTTCCCGTACCTCACTCTCCCACATAAATGGGCACACACCAAACCGTGGATTAATAAGTTACACTACTCAAGTTTACATATTCCAGTATAAGAAGGAATTACTTCCAATACTTCCCAATTTTTGTATACGACATTTTGTCTTGAAAATTTTTACTTCAATAACATGTTTGTCCATACCATAAATAAAACAATGCAATGATTCAAATTAAAATACCTGCATTCGTTGTCATCCCCGAATAAATCTTAACATCTCATTTCCTTTCCTGCAATATCCTTCCATTTCACATCACATACGACAATATATATGTATAACTAATAGATGTTAGTCAATAAATCCAAATTGCTTATGACTCAAAACGATTTCTACTTCCACTGCCAAATCTAGGCGCTCTTCACTCCAGAACCTCTAAAATCTAGGCTCTGATACCAAAGTTGACACACCCCAACCCAGTTTCTCATAATTAAGTTTGAAGGTCAAAGTGAGTCACATCATAATTACCTTAACCAAATCATAAACACAAGTATCTTTATTCAATTATTAACATGAATCAATGAAACCAAAAGCCTTTCAAAACTTTAAGGTAATTATGTTTATTCAAACTTACAGAAAAGATAAGTAGGCTTAAATTACCCCATTTACGTTTGACCAAATTATGGTTTTATGCATCTCTTGCTAACCCCACCGAACTCCTAGATTTGGCAGTGAGATCACAATACCTGAAAAACATAAACATAGGAACCATGAGCAAAATAGCTCAGCAAATGCATCACTACTACACTATTTCATAAAATTAAATGCAATAAATCATATCTATGTAACAATATAAAACATCTCACCATATCTTGATTGTTAATAAGTAATAACATCTCATGGTTATTGATAAGCCATAACATCCCTTGGCAATAATAAGCCATAACATCTCTTGGCTATAATAAGCCATAATATCTCTTGGCTATTGATAAACCATAACATCTCTTAGCTATAATAAGCCATAATATCTCTAGGCTATAATAAGCCATAACATCTCTTGGCTAAAATAAGACATAATGTATCTTGGCTATAATAAACCATAACATCCCTTGGCTATAATAAACCATAAGATCTCTTGGCTATAATAAGCCATAACATCTCTTGGCTGTAATAAGCCATAACATCTCTTGGCTATAATAAGCCATAACACCCCTTGGCTATAATAAGCCATAACATCCCTTAGCTATAATAATCCATAACATCTCTTGGCTGTTGATAAGCCATAACATCTCTTCATAACACATACATATCATATCAAAATCAACTCAATAATTATACATATCATATCCATAATCAACTCACCAACAACACATATCATATTGTATATTCAACTTAGTAGGTATAACATATCGTATTCAAGTCAGTGACTACACACATCATATCCATATTCAACTCAGTGACTACACATATCATATCCATATCGAACTCAGTAAGTATCACATATCATATCTATAGTCAACTCAGTAAGTATATCCATATCCGACTCAGCAACCACACCTATAATATCCATATTCAACTCATTAACTACACATATCATATCCATATTCAACACGGTAAGTATCACATATCCTATCTATAGTCAACTCAGTAAACATATCCATATTCGACTCAGCAACCACACCTATCATATCCATATTCAACTCATTAACTACACATATCATATCCATATTCAACACGGTAAATATCACATATCCTATTTATAGTCAACTCAGTAAGTGCCACATCTCATATATATATTTAACTCAATAACCATATCCATATTCAAGTCAGTAACCACACACATCATATCCATATTCAACTCAATGACTATACATATCATATCCATATCTAACTCAGTAAGTATCACATATCATATCTATAGTCAACTCAGTAAACTTATCCATATTCGACTCAGCAACCACACTTATCATATCCATATTCAACTCAGTAACTACACATATCTTATCCATATTCAACGCGGTAAGTATCACATATCATATGTGTACTCAACTCGTAAGTATAACATATCATATTGATAATCAACTCGGTATACACAATATATCCAATTCATAAACATGTATAAATACATCTTATCAGTGAGTACACTCACCTTGGCCACTTCATGTGTTTTTCCCTAGCCTTTGTCTGGAACTTATTCAACCGGTTCTTCTCCCCTTTCACATATAAAGTCTTAAAATATTAGTATCATCATAATGATATTACCAATCCAAATAATAAATTAACCTTAACCGAATTCATAAGCATCATATCATCCCATTCTAATCATTTATCATAAATGAAGTCTCATCCAATTTCATGTTAAAATATTTAACATATCCAATCCATAGCCCAAACATACTTTAATTTCTTCTTGGTAATCTGATTCTTATCATATTAGGTTCCCAATATAAAAGACAACATATCTTTTCAAGTTTCCTAGAGCAAGATGTGTCCATTTCTTTATTACAAAGCAAATCTTC
Source organism: Sambucus nigra (assembly GCA_949130495.1). NCBI lineage: Eukaryota > Viridiplantae > Streptophyta > Magnoliopsida > Dipsacales > Adoxaceae > Sambucus > Sambucus nigra. Next base: position 315,188,872 of record OX422222.1, read on the forward strand.
CCTATAGGCTCCTTTATGGTTTAGTCAACTTCCAGGAATTTTCATAATTTTTCTACAACATAACTTACACTAATATTTCACCCAACATCCATAAACATATATAAAAATACAACATTAAAGTTTCATAATTTTTAAGGTTCATTTGTCATGTCAAGAAAATCATCGAACACCTGGTGTGCATACTTACACCTTTGGGGCAGATTTGATGTATGAACTTCAAACTATCACCAAAGATTTATTTCTTGGTATTTTCACATCATTTTCGGATATATTATACATATATGATTCTATTTTCATATCAAACTGGAATTATTCAATTCCAATAGATATACAAAAAGTTATAGGAGTTTGAATATACAAGGTTTCCAATCGAAACAATATTCATGATTTACACGTTCCACTTTGCTTAAACTCGCATCTATTCATACATATAAACCAAGCCATGAAAGTTCCATAAACAATCTATGATTTATACTTTTTCAATCAATCACACAAGAAAATTAACAATATTTACATATGGAATTACCTTATGGACACTTCCGTAATTTCCCACGGATTTTTCTCTCATTTTTCCTCATCTTTCTCTTCTTAACTTTCCAATTCTCTCTTCCTCTCAAGCCAAAATCTTTAATGGCTGAAATATGCTGAAGGAATAGGTTATTTCAACCCTTCAAAGTCGGCAAAACCCTATCTCCTTCCTCCACCAATAAAAACCCACCATTTGTTAGCCTAATAAGATGAAATATCATTTAATGAATGGATAAATTTGCCCCTGCTTCGTAACTCTAGCATAACTTCTCGCTCGGATCTCCGTTCAACACACCGTTTGTTGTGTTACAACCATAACTCACATGTATACAATTATATAGTTTTGACCTTAAGTCAATTATTACCTTATAAGGGTCAAAACTAGCCTCCAACCCGAACATTTTTATCAAAAACTTGACAAATTTGTGTTTGTGACTAATTTAATATTTCATAAGTTATGAAGGTAGGATTAGACTAAACATAATAACTTAACATTATATATTCTAATAACACATTATTCTCATCCCATACAGTAAGCATGATTTAAACATGGTTTATCATAATCATATTTGGGTCGTCACAATATCATTCTTTGAGGTTTATATTTTATCATATTTTACTTTATTGGTTAACTGAGATATGGATTTTGTGCATTTGTATCTTCCATTTCTTTCAACTGGATATATTCATTTTTTTTCAATCTTTATTTCAAAGTGGGTTCAATCAAAGGTGGTTTGAGTTATTATTTGAGTTTGGGTTAAGAAATCTACTCCGTGTACTACCTGTTTTTTTATTATTTATCAGTGGAACATTTGTCTAAAATAACTCGGAACTCAAAATGTTCTATAGTTTTAAAATTACTCGAAACTCAAAATATTGTATAGTTTTTCCCAATTAAAATGTTCTATAGAGAGAGAAAGATTTCTTTTTTAGGAGGTTTTTGCTATGAGGGTGTGTGAAGTTAGTGTGTGTTCATATCTGTGACAACAGAAGTCCCTGCTCATAATTTGGTATTCCTCACATCAAATCTTCCTCTCTCTTTTTCCAAATTTTAACATAGATAGGTTACAATTTTATGCTGTGGGAATAGGAATTTATAGGCTGATATAGTGTTTTTTTTAACCTTTTCTATGGCAATATGAGGGGGAATAGTAACACTATTTTGCAGGTTCGAGGTTCTGACACATCACTTCAGTAATAAAATAGAAGACATATTAGTTATTGGAAGTTTTAGTGTGAGTATAGTACAATTGAATTAAAAATCAGTTTTTACAAAGGAAACGAGTTCAATTAAAAAGGTAACTTTAGAGAAATTTTAGTCTCTTTTCAACTAAACCACTTATCCTCCCAACGTTCAAGTCTGAAAAGATTCCAAATCAAATTGTTGTCAACATTCACCTTAATACATTTTGGTTTTTAAAAAGTGTGTACTATAAAACTGAAAAAGGCACAAAAAATGAAGCCTATGCATGATCTTTATTTTTTGGGCAAAATAAACCTATGCATGATCATTCTAGACATGTAGTCAAATAATTATTACCGAACACCTTAATTTAAGAAACACTTACAAAATTTAAACTAATTAATTATTAGTCAAAATGTTTTTTGAAAACTACTTGACCAACTTATAAAATTTTGCATTTCTAATATTTAGAAGTTATACTTTTTTAAAAATATAAATTGAATCTCAAACAAAAAAAATCTCCCAAAAAATGTTCATTTAAAAATATGGTTATTAACTTGGCAGGTTGCCCACCACAATTGCGTTGACTCATGTATTCAATCGGGTAAAAAATTTATGGGCTGACTAATAAATATCATGTGTAGAGGTTGTATGTACGTGAGAGAGAAGATAAGTTTTTTATGCGGATGACGAATGCGCTGACGATTATTTTTATATGAGTCCTACGCTGACTCATGATTTTTATATGAGTCCTACGCTGACTCATGATTTTTATAAATCCGTCGCAATACACTAACAATTTGTGTCGCGATTGGTTAGTGTTGTTGGTGCGGACCCACATCCATAAAATAATACCATTCACGATACGTCATGTCAGTGTGTCGCAGACGACATGAAATCACGAGTCGGGATAGAATTATTGTTTCGAGATTCTTATTTTTATTATCCCATGTATCATAGTTTTGAATAAAAAATATTATGGCCATTTGTTTTTTAAATTACACTTGGTTTTGTTAGGAACAAATTTTTTACCATTTTGCGATCACATATTTTGGAAATTTTTATCGTGCCTTCATGCACAGGCATTCCGCTAGTATATATATACTACACAATCACGACATATATCACAAATCACCTAGCACTAGTCTAAACTATCCGAGTCAATATTCCGACTCTAACCTTTAATTAACTTGCACATTAATTAATTTATTGTTATGGTGACACTTTCCCAAAATACCCGGACTCACTCCCTTGGTCCGTATCATAACCTTTTAGATTTTCCCTCAAATTCTCGTAAATAAGTTTGACACACCTTTCACATAAAAATATCCTTAATACTTATTTCTCATATCCTAAGTATTTCTCTCCCAAAAATTCCTTCCCTACATTAAACCCCTATGTTATACTCCCATTAATATGACGGATAGGAATTTCTTACAGAATCATAATAACCCACCAACCACTTCCTTCGGCCCAAAATAGGAAACGAAGCAAACTGGGCCTGGCTCACCCCATCGCTCAAACGGACAACCACGCTGCTCGAACGACGGGTGATGTCGCTCGAACGACAGCCCAGGTCGTTCGAGCAACCCCTGGTATTTCTCTCTCCTTTTCTCCTTCCTGTTCATCGCCATAGCTAAATTCACTGCTAAAAAAAATAAGGATCTATTATATTGTTATACCTTTTAACCCAGAATGATTCCCACTAACTTATTACTCCAAACTCATGCCTAACTAGTGATCCTCGTTCGGTGGAAATTGATACCCTTTTTCTCACTTTACAGTATCTAAACTTTTCCCCAAAAATCACTACACAAAGTATACAAGATTTACGAACTTCATCTCAAATCGATTTCACTTAACATCACTTTAACAATTCTAATATACGTGTATTATCCTTACAAAACTAACCTCTAACAGTAGATTTGTTATCACAATCTCTCTTGACACAAAATTCATACGACGTCTCTCAAAATTCAAAACCCAATTTGTATCAACTGAAATCCAAAAATAATAAATTTATCACACCCACTATGATATAAATTGAAAAATGCAATTAATTTAAAAGAATCTTTAACCACTCTCCTTAGGATTCGTAGGGTCTGAATTCCTTTGGTGTAGATGAGTATTTGATGAAGAACACTCACACTTGTTCTTACTTTTGGCGCCCAAGAGTTCTCCAAATTGTCCCTCTTTTCTCCTCTACTTAATTAGGGTTTTCTAAATAAGTTATGGCTGCCACACCCTCTGACTTTTAGGTTTTATTATGTCAAACCCATTTTTAGGCTTGTGGGCTTTATTAAAATGGCCCAAACACTTTCGTGTTAGCCTAGTTATGTCTAAAAATGCCCCGAGACCCATTTACCACCCAGGGTACTCTTTTCCTACTATCTCGACCTATCCGGGCTCAACCATGCACTCAAAATTATCATCCGAAATAATTTACCAAAACTCCTTATCTCGACCCCAATATAGTCTATACTCGACTCCTGATTGAGATAAAGTAATGCCACGTCACTATTACTCGTCATGATGCAAATAAATTATTACTATTCACTTAGTAATATAAATTCCCTAAATGTTAACGATTTACTCTCCAGATTAATATTTAAATAAATACTAACACTAATTAATTCAATTAAATTACGACACACAAGTAATTTTAAATTAATTTAAAATTAGTCGAATTAATTAAATATCGAATGCACAAAAAATCGAGGTGTTACATCTATGTTGATAAACTTTCAAGCGTATGAAGTGTTTGATTGAAGACGTGGAGACAAAGCTTCAGAGATTGCATCATCATGCCATATAATCTTCATATTTTCGAGGATCTCTTAGATATGAATGCATATACATTATGATCCTTAGAATTTATATTGGCTGTTTATTTTTATAAAATGTTTGGAGAGGTTTTTAAAAGATTTTTGAAAGAAAAATATTTTTTATGATAAGTCGTTCAAACGAATTTACAAGTTTTTTTTAACGAGTTTAGTAGTTCATTCAAACGAACTTCAAACGAACATCGAATGATATTTTTCTTTTTTACAGAACTAATATCGTTCGAAGATGGTTCGAATGACACTAAAAGAAAATTTGGTTTTAGCAACGAATTTTTTAGCAAGGAAGTAATTTTCGTTGCTAAAAGTGTATTATTAGCAAGGAAATAAAAGGCGTTGCTAAAAATATAATCTTGTTAAACATATTCTGCAAGGAAATATTTCCTTGCAAAATGTAAATTTTAGCAAGGAAATAATAGAATTCTTGCAAAAAAATATGGAGGTAAAATTTCCCGCCCTTTTTTTAGTATCCTGAATATTTATTGCAACGTTTTTAATTATTTTCCTTGTAAAAAATAAAATATACATAAAAAAAGTGCTTAAACTATAACACGGCTAAAAATTTTAGGGTAAAGAAATCTAATTTCAACCCCTTGTCCCTCTCCATCTCAGACGGCATATCCTCTCTCCCCCTAGTACCATCTCAGACGACATATCCTATCGTCCCCCTCAATCCGTCGGCGCTGAAGAATCCGTCGGCGCTGAAGAATTCGTGTGCGAATGTACTCCGTATCTGTTGATTCCGCTTCTTCCCCTGGTACCATCTCTTTTCCATTCTTTTTATTTGTTTGAAACATGAAACCCAAAAATGTTTGTGATAGAATCGAACCCACAAGGGGCAACAATGTATAAATGTTTAGTCACGAATTATATGCATATCTGTTATTGTGTTTTGTTTTATTTTATATTTGATTTATTTATATTGTTTCATGAATTGTATGCATATCTGTTAGTTTGGGTAATTTTGAGGAGGGAAGGATGGAAGAAGCATATGTATGGACACAATGTTATTTGATTGTCCAAACAGTTGATTGTCCAAACAGGTACGTAACAAGTAGATAAGGTTAAAAAAAGTTGATTGTCCAAATAGGGATGTTGTCACTCGGTGCTGCATCATACGAAACTTCGGTGGCCATGTTTTTCTTCTATAGGATTTTTAATCATTATTTTTAGAACGGAAAAAATTTAGTTTGTACAAGACGTTATTCCCTAAGGACATTTCGTAAGGCCCCAAAATGTTTTATAGACCAAGGGTGCGTTATTATGTCAGGTTTGTTTTTGGTTGAAAGGGGTATAAAATGAGCCGTGTAATTCGAATTCGTATACAAAAGTGTCAAATTCATTAATTATACTAACTTATAATAAATACAAATTAGGTGTTAGCACGCTGTGTGAGGAGTTGTTAGATATACAAATAGAGTAATTCTAAAGGTACTAAAGATTTTAGGTCATTTTGTGCGGCACAATGATGTATTATAATGTATTGATTTGTGTTTTGAATAATACTTAACGGACTTAGACATGATATATCAGTGTGTCGTAAAAGATGAGTGAGAATCCTAAATTTGCGTAGAACTACTTGACAAAAATATTGGATATAGTAAATTATCATTTTAGTTGACATTGAATTTGTCGAGTCAAAAATATATGAATGGCCCCATGGTTAAAATGGCGCACCTAAATGTTTATGAGATTGCTATTTTTTCTTTTTCACTGTTTTATCATTCTTCTCTCCCAAATATATTGGGGGCGAACAGAAGCATTATTGCAAAGAGTTGACAAATTAGAGTGCAGTTGAATTTGTGTTTGCGGATATAATAAATGCATACTATTTTCAATTTATTTTGTAAGATAATTTGGACCGCAAGTTTATCTATTTCTTTGTTTCATACTTGTCAATTAAACACTTTGAAAGAGTGAGAGACACTCAATACATCACTGTTTCTAACTCGCTTTTATTATTGCGATTTTGTGGGTTGTGGACCACTATTTATTTTCTTATCAAGATATATTATGCACTGGACATCAGGGTCTCTGTTTTTAGCTTGCTTTTATTATTGTGATTTTATGGGATGTGGGTAAATGATGGCGGTGTGTTTTGGTTGCTAAAGCCTTGTTTTATGTTTTATATATGTGACGATAATGCTCTAGTGTTAATAGGTAACAATTAATTGATAATGATTAATTATGACAATCATAATTTATTTTTCCAAACAAGTAATGATATGTTGATGTGAAATAACAGGAAGATAAAGATGGATAAGAGTTGTATGTTTCTGCCTAATACATTGTCTAAGCAATATAAATCCGGTGTTGATTCGTTCATTGAGATCGCAAGAGACCACCTTGATGAAAATAACAAGTCACGATGTCCATGTAGAGATTGTCAAAATGCATATTTCCATGATCTGATAACTATCAGAAGTCATTTGTTGAGTCGTGGAATGTCTTATAGTTATACTTGCTGGATAAATCATGGAGAGGAGGTGAATGATGAAAAAATCTTTTCAAGTGCACAAGTGCCGAAAAATGTAGAAGTTGAGGAGGAAGATGATGACATGTTCGGGCTCTTAAATGATATGTTTGGCCCTAATGGTTCTCCCGAGCATAGTGAAAATGCTGCTAGTATATATAATAAATTATTTTGTGAACTCGGAGAAGAGCTATATCCGGGATGTAAAAAATTCTCCTCATTTCAGTTTCTTATAAAGTTAATGCATGTTAAGGTTCTTAACCGCTGGAGCAACAAATCCTTTGATATGATACTCCAACTGTTGAAGGAAGCTTATCCAGATTCAAATATCCCCTCTTCGCATTATGAAGCAAAACAAAAGTTGTGAGATTTGGGACTTAATTATGAATCGATTCATGTGTGCAAATATGATTGTGCATTGTTTTGGAAAGAGAATCAAAATGCGGATAGGTGTTCGGTATGTGATGAGCCTAGGTATAAGTATGATGATAAGAAAGGGAAAAATGTTCCTAAAAAAGTACTGCGCTACTTTCCATTGAAACCAAGGTTGCAACGATTGTATATGTCAAAGCATACAGCCGCTGATATGAGGTGGCATAAGGAAAAATGAGTAGATACGCACGATGTTTTGAGGCATCCGACCGATGCCGAGGCAAGGAAATATTTTGATAAGCAGTACCCTTGGTTTGCGGACGACTCTCGTAATTAGAGGTTGGGTCTTGCTTCCAATGGTTTTAATCCATTTGGAAGTATGAGTAACTCATACAGTATGTGGTCGGTAATTCTCATGCCTTACAATTTGCCACCCTGGCTATGTACGATGGAACAATTTTTCATGATAGCTTTGTTAATTCCTGGTCCATAAGCACCGGGTAAGGACATGGACGTCTTCTTATGACCCTTGATAGATGAGTTGAAAGATCTTTGGTATGTTGGTGTAGAAACATGGCATAATTTTGGTAAGGAATATTTTCGTTTACATGCAATTGTATTATGGACGATTAATGACTTCCCGATATACGGTAATTTATCTGGATGGAGCACGAAAGGGTATAATGCATGTCCAATATGTTTTGAAGACACCTCTTCACAACGACTGAGAAGTAAAATATGTTATATGGGTCATCGTCGTTATTTTCTTTCCAACCATGCTTGGCGAAAGAGTAGACTACATGATGGGAGAAAAGAAGAGAGACCAGCACCGAGGGATTTTACTGGAGATGACATATTGGAGCAGTTAGAGAAGGTGAAAATTTTAAAATCGGGTAAGCATCCAAACAATAAGGATAGGAAGAGAAAACGTACCTTCGAGGAACTAAACTGGACCAAAAAAAGCATTTTCTTTGAGTTAGAGTACTGGTCAAAGCTGAAATTAAGACATAATCTCGATCTAATGCATATTGAGAAGAACATATGTGATAGCGTTCTTGGAACATTGATGAACATGGAAGGAAAGACGAAAGATACAGATAAGGCTTGTCTAGATTTAGCTGATATGAAGATAAGAAAGGATTTTCATTTACAAGAATAAGGTAACAGATGGTTGAAACCACAAGCATCTTATACCTTAACATTAGAAGAGAGAAAGGACTTTTGTGTGTTCTTAAACTCGATTAAATTCCCAAATGGTTATGCAGCGAATATATCTAGAAATATGAGCATCAAGGATGGAAAGATATTGGGCTTAAAAAGTCATGATTGCCATGTTATTCTGCAGTGACTTATCCCTGTCGGCATACGTCGATATTTGCCGAAGGATGTTAATACTACATTAATTGAATTGCCAAACTTTTTTCAGCAATTGTGTGAAAAAACTATGAATGTGAAGGACTTGGTGAAACTAGAGGAAGCGATTTTCCTTATACTCTGCAAGCTTGAAAGAATTTTTCCGCCAGCATTTTTTGATGTTATCCTCCATTTGGTCGTTCACTTACCACGCGAGGCTATGCTTGTCGGCCACGTAAATACGCGATGGATGTTCCCTTTTGAGAGGTAGTTTAAAAATATTTATTTAGATGTTTAATTATGAACTTTCAATGTGCGAAATGATTTATCTATATAAAATTCAATGCATCCAGGAATCTGGGATCGCTGAAGTTAAGCATAAAAAATAAAGCTCGACCCGAAGGATCAATAGCAGAGGCGTATGTTGTTAATGAAGCCGTAACTTTCTGTTCAATGTACCTTCGTGAGGTCGAAACTAAATTCAATCGAGGAGAATGGAACGATGATACATGTGGAGTAAAATGTAATGCAAAACTCTCGGTTTTCTCTCAATCTGTTCATCCCTTTGGTGCTGCACAACCCACTCGATTGTCCCAAAGCATTATTGATAAGGTCCACTGGTATATCTTGAATAATTGTGAAGAAATACAACCTTATCTTGAGTAAGTATCATTTTACACAATCTTTTATTAATATTTCACAAAATAAAGCTAAATCTTATTTTGCATATGTAGTGAACATATGACGCAATTAGAGATTGAATCTCCCGACAATTTATTTCAAAGGCAAGAACGTGAATTTCCAAAGTGGTTTGTGGACCGTGTAAGATGATAATTTTAATAATGCGTTTGTTAATTATCTGATATTAAAACATGATAGTAAATATAACACTAACATCTTCTTTATATAGATGAAAACTTTGCGTCATCAAGGGTCACTAGAAGCCACAAATGAGTTGTATTCATTGGCGTACGGTCCAGATGTTCGTGTGGACAAATACTCTAGTTGTATTGTAAATGGGATTCCGTTTCATGCTAAGGATCATGACGATCGTTGCACAACTCAAAATAGTGGAATTCTTGTTCTCGAAGGGCACGATGATGAAGTGGTTGATTTTTATGGACGTTTGTGTAGTGTTATGCAAATGAAGTACCTAAATCAGTACATTATTTCTATATTTGAGTGTGAGTGGTTCAACACTGATCCCAAGAAGAAGAGAGTACAAATGGACCATCACCTCACTTCTATAAATGTTAGTTCGACATGGTATAACGATGATCCCTTTGTGATTGCAACACAAGTGTTTTACTTAGATGACTACAAGTTGGGTGCTAACTGGAAAGTAGTACAAAAAGTGAAACATAGACACATTTGGGACATTCTAGAAGAAGCTGATGTAAGAGATACCAACGATTGTCCAAGTAATGATGCATAGCAAGAAAAAGAATCTTCTGATATTCAAATGGTTATTCAAGAGGGAGATTTGGACTTGAGTCAAATGGCTAGGACCGATGTTGTACCAGACATTATTGAAAGCAATGATTTGCAAGCATGTGATGACGATAATCTTGACAATGGTGACGGTGATGATGAGGAAGATAATACATTAGCTGAATACTGTAGCAATGAAGAAAATTGCAGTGATGATGATTATGACAGCAAGTGAAGGAAGATTACACATATGAGCTTTTTTTTTTGTTATTTAAATCACAATGCACTTGTTATTATGTGATGGAACTTGTTAAATTCCTATGTACTTGTTATTTGTGATGTTGGTTGAACTTAGTTAAATTTCTGTGATGTGTGAAGGATTTGGGTTTATTTAATTTAAACTATAAATTATATGTTACTTAACTAAGTTGGTTCCGTTATCACTGCTTTTCTAATTTTATATTTATAAATGAATTATTTTGATTAATTGATCAGGATTATTACCATCTATATGGCACGTGGTGGGCATGGACGTGGACGTGGATGTGGAGGTGGATGTGGTTCTTCAACTACTTCTTTTGTACATCCACCGAGTATGCAACATTCAACTACACACGAGAATTCAATACCTAATTGTAACAACCCGTCCTTTTAGAGACAATTAAATTCCATAATTAATTATAAATTGGGATTTGGAGAATTTCCCGGAATAGTAATATTTGGGATTTTCAAGGATTAAATGAATTTCGATGGATGTTGTGATTATTTTTAGGATTATATAGGTCGAAGTACTTTAATGACATGTCGTCGTGGAGTAAAGCGACAAAAAGGTCAGATTTTGATTAGAAAATCCGCATTAAGTATTATGGGGTAGAATAGTGATTTGCGGTCAAGTACCTCAGATGGAAATTTTGACTGCGCCGTGAGTCTTGAAATGTCCGAGATAGTCGAAAAAGAGTGTTCGATTGTCGAAATTGAGTTTCGGGGAATTTTAGAGTTAAAATGGCTCGTAATTGAGTAAACGAGTCGTTTTGGGTTTTAAGGGGTTAAACCCTTTTCTCACTATATAAAGAGGGAGAGAGGGAGAAAAGAGAAGGGAAAGAAAGAAAAGAGATAGAGGAGGAGAGAAAAGAGGAGGTTCTGGCCAAACTTCGCGGGATTCGGCTCAAGGTCGTAGGATTATATCAACGAGGCAAGTGTTTACTTTCTTTATTTTCTTTTGAGCATAAATCTCATATCGTAGTTTGGTATAAACAAACCCTAAAGATTTTGGGTTGGGTTTTCGTGGATAAAACGTGATTTTTGGGAGTTAAAACAAATAAACCCCAATAATAAATCAATTTGAGGAACTTAGGTTTTAACCTAAATTATTTGGTGATTTTGGGTTATAGGATGTTTAGAACCCTTAATATATGTGTATCTGTAGTTGGTTGAGGTTGTAGGACGTTGGGTGAGGCGAAAAAAGCTTGGGAGAAGCTTTAATGGCCGAAACCGTCTCGGAGAAGACGATGAATAGTAAGACAACGTCTTTCCAAATTGATTCGGCCCTGATCCAAATCGATTCGGCTCTTGGTCAAAAAATAAAATTTGTAGATCTCTTCGACGTGGTCGCGTGGACACTGACCGAGTATTTTTTTGATTTTTTTGGGATTTATAGTGATTTTTCTACGAAAAGCTATCCGAGATCGAAATCATTAGTTAGAACTTTTTGGAGATAAATATTAGGGGTTCTCAAAAGGGTTGTTAGGACCTCTAAAGAATTTGAGGAGATATTAAAACTTTGGGTTTGTAGGAATAAATCCTAGTTATGATTTAAATGGAGATTGGATTGAATTTTGGAGATTAAAAAAAATTGCCCAAATAGTGCCCCTCGAACAGGCCGAATCGATTCGGGTCTAGGCCGAATCAATTCGCATAAGGGGATCTGGGTTTCTGCAGTGGGCCGAATCGATTCGGATTTAGACCGAATCGATTCGCCATTAAGGACATGTTTGCATAACACTTTCCGAATCGATTCGCCCACCCGAATCGATTCGTAAATGGGGCGAATCGATTCGCTTTGGTTAGAATTGCTAGTTTTCTCCCCTTAAGAGTATGGGGAGTTAAAAAACAATTTGGGATTTTTTTTGGGAAAATCCTAGGAGGTGATTAGGATAATTTGGGAATATAGACATATATATTCGCTTAGTGTGGAGTGTTATAATTGGAGATATCCACTAAATCCTTAGATGTGATTAAGGTATTTATTATTTATTAAGGTAAGAAAATACTTTGGGTTTAGCATCATGCGTATATGAAAGCATGATTATGATTCTTTGAGAGAATCTTTGGGATTATTGGTCATCGCTAGATGAGATTGTCAATTAGGGCCATATTTATATATTCGAGGACGAATATATGGTATATGTATATACTATGTGATTAAAGTATATATATGATATGACGTAAATGATTTTGAAAATATAAAAATGAATATTTTCAAAATGGAAAAAGAAATGATTTTCATAATTAATAAATTATGGTTACACACCTCCCTAAATCGCTATCATAAGGGAAGTTGCGTGCGTATGGTGATGCCCCCTGGCTAATGAATGCAGGGTGGTTATAGTCCTAGGCTATATGAGCGATTATATTTTACTGCGCTGGTTAGGAGATTCTGGGTGTGGTCTTGACTACCCCGCAGGCATATGGCCGCTTCTCGACGTTGGTAGGTTCCCAGATTATCTTGTTTGATGGGCCCTGGAAGATGATAGCCATTTAGGGGTGCGTCCAGTGGGGAAACTCGGAGGGACGATCTTAGATTTGTTAAAGCAATTCATGATAATGGATTGGCTTTAAATACATTTCCCGGATATAAGAAGGGAAATGGGATAATTGATTGGCTTCGAATAAGTTTCCCGGATGGAAGAAGGGAAATGGAAGCATATGATATGATCAAAGAATTTATATGATAATAAAATGGCTTTGAATACATTTCCTGGATATAAGAAGGGAAATGGGATGTTTTTAAAACGGAAAAGTATTTTTATGATAATAAAAATTGGCTTTTAAAAAGTTATATGCTATGTTAAAGCAATTCATGATAATGAATTGACTTTTATATACATTTCCTGGATATAAGAAAGGAAATGGAAAATTTTGAGAAATATGAAAAGTATTGATAAATACTTGGTATATAAATCCTCAGTCCGGGAGATAGATCCGGATGTATATGGAAATATGTATATATATATGGATAAATCGAGTACCGAGGGTCTAATGGATCTCGACGATCTACCTTGCCGCGTAGTGGTTGGGTAATAGACTAGTTTAGCAGGGTAGCTTGACTAGGATGTTTAGAGGGATGCGATAGGAGTGCAGTGTTAGTGGAGAGGTGAGGGGTATCTCATGGGAGTGCGATACCAAATTTAAATATGAGATAAAACCTTTTTCTAAAAATAAGTCATTTATACACTTGCAAAATATTTTCAAACTCGGGCTCTGACCCGTTTATCTACTTTTCCTCTCTTGCTATATATATATGTGTCCAGACACATGGACGCCTGGATGACACATATTTCAAGTCAGACGTCAGCTGCAGCAGCTGTGGATGCGTGCAGGTTTTTGATAGCCGCTTCCATTCTTGTACTCTAGATAGGAGGTACTGTATAAATATTCGGGCCAATGGTCCCATTGCATTTATTTATTCTTTTAGAGCATCATTAGATATGGTTGTATATTTTGACCGAGTGTTCGGTTATTTTATTTCATTTCAGTTTCATTTACGCATAAACTGTGTGTATGTTTTAATTTTGTAGTTGTTAAAAAGAGTAGTTAAGTAAAATTTTGACACCGACCTAATAGGTTATTAGTAATTAAATGGATTTTCGATAGTGATGCTAAGGATGATCCATATGAGACTCCTGTTTTAATTTAATATTGGGGTGATCGTCTGGTATCTTATTAGGCGGGGTGTCACAGATGGTATCAGAGCATTAAGTTCTAGTTTCCTTAGGAATCTGTGCGGACGTACTAAATTTTCAGCGTTGCTCTTGATTTGATATAGAGCCTCAGGATTAGGATTGTTGATTTCTCTTGTGAGATTTCTGATAGCTAGCTTTTGTATATGTGTCGTTGTTGTTGTTGAAAGCCAAGTTAGTCAAAATCCTCAAATACCTACAAAATATAATAAACTCAAGTGTAGAGGTAAGTAAGGGTATCAATCCACTTCCTAGGGAGTAAGCTAGAGACAAATTCAATTATAATTCACTTTTTATTTTCTTTTTGTGCTTTTTCACTTTAGTACTTTTTTAGCTTTTTCAAATATTAAAACAATAGGGTGAGGTGATGATTTAAACTAATAACTAAACTAAATGAGAGATGATAACAATTAACTAGAAAGTTACTAAAATAAAAAATAAAGTCTAAACTAAAATAAAAGATAAAGTGAGGTAAAAAATTGTGAGAACAATCAAGGAGTGGGATTATACCACAAATTTTAGCTATTCTAATTAATTAATTTAATTAATTGAGTTCTCTCAAATTAATATTAAAATTACAAACCAACTCTCGTTGCAAGTGTAATTGTAATAGTAATATTTTAGAAAATTAAGTTTAACACCCCACAACTGTAGAAAAATAGATTTACACTCCTTTTAATTAATCACCCGCTAGGATCGATCGATTAAAATTCATGTAAATCTTAGAAAATAATTTTAGAGTTTAAATTCAAGTTATAATACCCCACTTAAGAAACCCCTGTCTGTAGTTCGAATCTAAAATGGGTATTATAATTAGAATTTCGATTTTCTCTCGAAAATCATTTACCCTCTCTCGAGGCGTAAATCTAAGGGTGAGGGATCAAAATTAACATTCAAATGGACTTTTCAAGTAATTAAACTAATTAAAATAAAATAACATCAAATAAGAGTTTTACCCCACCCCTTGAAAGGGGTTTTAGCCTAACATGGTATATAACATGACAAATTAATAACCAAAGGCATATATAATAAAATAGAAGGGTAAGAGGACAAATCTTCAAACGAGTCTCCTTGATTTGCAAAATTGGACTTTAATCCTCCATTGAAATTGAGCAACATCCATTCAAAATGAGCTTTCCACGATATTCAATTACATACAAACACTCATTTGAATCACTCAACAATTAATTTCTCACAAATATCTAAAAAAATAAAAGGAAAAAAATAAAACTATTACAATTCTCTCTCTAGAATTTTCTTATCTAAAAGCTCCTCTCTCCTTTGATTGGGGTCTTCATCTTCTTTTTATACAAGGCATGTAGCTAGGGGTATATAGGGTAATTGGTATAAGTGTGCATGTGGTTTGAGTGTGTTATGGGAATTGTGAGGTGTGAGGATAAATGGGTGAGGAAATTGGGGAATAAAAATCTGATATGATTTATGAGTATTTTTGAAAATGACTTAAAGTTAGGTAGTTAGGAGTATTTAAGGGTATATTGGGAAAAGGGGTTTAAATTGGCACATGGGGGAATTAATTTGGTTTTGGCTTTGATTAACATGCTTGGTGTTTGGCAGGAGGTAAATCGATTTTGTCTTGTGGCTTAAAAATGAAAAATGGGTATTTGGGTTGGAGGTGGTTTAAATGGTGTTATTGGGTTTCGTTCAGTGGAACAAAGTTGGAGGAAAGGATCGCCGGAGGGAGTTGGTCGCTGGCACCGTCGGCGGGTTGCAGGTCGTCGGGTAAGGGGCGACGGAGTTGAGGGAGTACGGCGGAGGTCAGCTGGAGTTGGAGGGGTTCGTCGCCGGTTTCGGGCTCCGGTTGGAGTTTGGGCTGCTGGGGATTGAGGCGTAGGAGAGATAGAGAGGGGTCGGATCCGGGCTGTGACGTCGCCGGTGGTTGGGCGCAGGAGTGCGCGCCGGCGGCAGCGGGTGGGGGGTTGAGCAGAGGGACGAGAGGTCGCCGGGGTCAAGGGGTAAAGGGACGGCGGAGTCAGTGCAGGACTTGGTCTCGCCCGGAATTGGGTGGCGTGGGAGCAAAGAAGATCGTCGGAGGTGGGTTCTTTTGGTTTTGGGCAGGTGGTGTAAGAGTTGGGTTTTTGTTGGTGGTTATGGAGGTGGTTGTGTAAATTGAGGTTTGTTAATGGGGAAAAAAGAGGAGGGATAAGGTGGTTGGGGGTTGAAGATGAAGTAGGTGGGTGTAGGGTGTGATGAGGGTGTATATGATTAATGTGTGGGTGAGGTTGTAGGGGAGTTAGTTAGGGTGTGTTTGGTATGTGTGTATGATTTGAACACCTATAAATAATAAAATAAAATAAAAATAAAAATAAAATTACTATAACTAAAAATTTTAAAATTAGACTCCTATTCTAAAAATAAAATAAAGACTAAATAAAACTAAAAAGAAATAAAATAAAAATAAAATCTAATAAATTAAAACTAAAATCTTAAATAAATGTAAAATCAAATAAATTTAAAAATAAACAAATGAAATCCTAAAAATTCTAATCCTAATAAAATAAAATAAAACTAAAACTAAAAACTAATAAAATCAAAATCAAAATAAAATAAAATAGAAAAATAGAAAATAAAACCTAGAAAATACTAAATAAATCCTAAAAATAAAAATGATTCAAAACTAAAAATCTAAAAAATAACAAAAGCACACAAACAAACACACACGGGCTTTGGGGTAGGTTTAGGCTAGGTTTAGGCTCGGGTTTGGTAACGAAATTTGGGTATTAACTCCGTTTATGCGCAATTGCTTTGATTTAAACGCTTGAACTCTGCAACGCACAATTAAGCCTGCATAATTAACATTTAAGCACATAAGAACCAAATTGTCGAGAATTAGTAACTAAAGTACGTCTATTTGGGGTATAAATTGTACAGTTTTGGGTGCTTATTATATCACCCCCAAACAGAGCGTTGCTAGTTCTCGAGCAATAAGATAGAGAAAAAGAGAAAGATAAGAAACCAAAAGTGTACCATTTTCTCGAGCACTTGCGATTGCACTTAGCATGTGCAACAAGCCTTTAAACCTATAGGTTGCCCTACAGGACGAGTTGTGTCTCGTGAGGGTTTGCAGGGAATATACCCACAAAATTCTTATTTGCAAATGTTTATTGAAATGCAGTCAATCTCTTATTAGACGTAGAATAATCGCACAATCTATCACAAGAAAAATATTTTCAAAAATACAAGCTAGAATGTGTAAAAAGTTTAGCTAAGTAAATACTCAAGGCACATCCTTCCTAGAACTCAACGTGTGTAGTGTGAATCAGTCAAAACGGGTCGAGTATCACAAGAGTAATTCCTAGATTGCCTCATCGAAATCAACGCTTCAACTTCAAATCTCACAGGATATAACTCTCTCAAACGAACTCTCGAGATTAGGGTTAGTGTATCGCTCTTGTGTGTGAGGAGGTGAGTAAATGTAAACAAGTTCAAATGTCTCACACACATATAAGAAAGAACGAATAATAAGAAAGAAAATGATCTCATGAAAGAATGCTAATCACTATAGTGAGAACGTCGAGTTATTCACCACGTTGACTTTCATTTGCCCGAACACCTATGGGGACATGTATGTATATGGGTGAGGGGAAAATGAAATGGGAAGGATGGTATAAGGTGTGGTATGATGGATGTGTGATGTAAGGATGTGGTATGTAGGATATAAATGTAGAATGGGATTGATGTGTGAAATGATGGATATATGATGGATGAGGGAGAAGAGTGTTCAATACATGAAGAACAAATGTCTTTATTTCAAAATAACTAACTACAAAACTACAAACTCTCTTTCTTTTCTTTTCTTTTCTTTTCTCTCTTTTTTTCGATTTTTCGGTTATTTTTTTTATTTTTTTCTATTTTTGCTATTTTCATGTTTTTCTCTTTTTTTTTTCTCTTTTCAAACCAACAATGAAGACATTTAACATTTTGAATCAACACTCTTTTATTTGAAATGATGAAAGATATATGAAATGAATGGGGAATGATGTGAATATGGAGTAATATGGGAATGTAATGGGTGAGGTGAATGGTAAATGGTATGTGTATGGATGAGAATCTAGTATTCAGGACAAATTTCAAGACACGTATTTCTCACAACTCGAAAGTGATGTCATTCTCAGTGATCAAGCCAAAATTTAGTGAAGGATAATGAGATCATGCAACAATTTAATGCGGACCCAAACGAAATTGAATCAACTTGTGACTCGGAGATTGTGTAAAACACTCAAAAAGGGTGAAAGGCACAAATTTCACCTGCTAAAGTCTCTACTAGTGATCCTTAAGGTTCTCTTTAGAATTGTAGTACTCCTCAACTCTAAATTGTAGTGACGTGATAAGTGTGCAAATTTTTGTTGAGTTTAGAAATTCATAGTGCAAAATGCCTTGTTATGTATTACATAAGCTATTAGAAAAAATATTCTCTAGGTTGATTCCTAGACTTTAAAAGATGGATGATTGAAAATTCACATCAATGAGTGAGATGAAAGAAACTGCATGAAATTTTAAAAATCAGGTTTAAAACTCAAAAAATTTCAAAAGAGGTACGATTTTGATAAAATTCCCCACCCCAAAACAAAAAGGAACATCGTCCTCGATGTTAGATAAAATGATTTTTAAAATTGAGAGCATAAGGTAGGAAAGAGGTTACCAGAATATACCGCTAGTGAAGGTGACAGATGAAGCCAAGATGAAACCTAAATAAAATGTGTGCAAGTCTATAAAGAATGATGTAGCACAGGGTGATGTGAAACACCACCTCCAAACAGGATGAGACTAGTATAAGAGACGCAGGCTGCCTCCCGATAGCGTTAAGTTTAATGTCTTCAGCCAGACCGAACCATTATCACCCTAAAGATAGGAACTAGGAAAGCGCGGGGCGGCAGAAAAATCGGGGGCTGAGAATCACCCCCAAATAAGACTGAAGCGACAGTCTTGTTGGAAACAGGCTAAAGCGGTCAATGCACTTGTATGGCAAAGTGCATCACGCGATGCAAAGCATCGGTGGACCATGGGTGGGTGGGTATTAAGGTAAAGGTGAGAAAGGCATGGGTGATGAAACATCGATCACAGGACTTATTGAGCCGGAAGGTGAGGGCGACTAGGGCCCTATAAGCATGGTGCTCAAGTTGTATGGGAAGGCAAAAAGGTTTGGTAACTGGAATGGGATGGGGTTCATAGAAATCACACGACCGTTCTATGAATGGACGATGATAATGGTCACGCCGTAACACACCAGGGAGCTGTCGAGAAGAAAAATCAACACCACAAGATAGTGGTGTGCATAAAAGAACAAGCTCGGTGTCACGGAAGTCGAGAGTAGCACCACAAATACTCTCATGGGTGGGGGATGGTTTTAGGTCAGGATCCAAAAATTTAGATGGAAACATGAAATGTGTAAAATCACGATCCAAACCAGGTGGTGGGATAGAAGGGACAATGGGTGGGTCGGGTGGGATAAATGATGGAGGAAGATGATCCAACTCAAGCGTGGGAGACACACACTCATTGGGAGGAGTAAATGAATACTCACAAGGGAGTGTGGTATCTAAAGATGGAGTTGTCAACTTCTCCAAAAAGGTATCATTGGTGATTGTGGTGGGTGGGTAAGACGAGGCACCAAGATCTAAGATAGAGGAATCACTAGAAATATCAGGCTCAACGGGAGCCATGCATGGTGGGACATCATCCATATCCGGATAGTTAGGAACTATCACAGATTCTATCGCGAGAAAATAGTGAACACTGGTAGCCGGAGCTAACCTAGGATAAATTGGTTCCTCGAGAACACACGGGTGAAGCTCGATAGGTATAGACTCGGGCATTTTTTTTGGATATTACGGGTTTGGGAAGGTGAACCGCAATGATGGGTTCATGTGGACATGGTGGGGTTGGATCAGGCTCACTATCGAAAGGTAAGTCAACACAATTATCGACTTGGGACCCGGACCATGGAATGGTCTTAACATCGAGATTCTCGAGGTGGTAGGGTTGGTCACACTCAAATTTCGTGAGGATACATCATCATCACACTCGGTGGCAACGATGGGTGGATCCATGGGAATATTCGACTCTCTCGCACACTCCAATTCATTTAACCTTTGTTCAAGCCTTTGGAGAGCTTGAGTTTGAATTGCTTGCTCTTTCTCAAGTATGAACTTTTGCAAGAGGGTTTCGAGAGCGGATGTGGATGAAGGTGTTGGTGGAATGATGGGTGGTGGTGGTGGGTGAGGTGGACACAACTCGCTATAATCGGGACTATATGGAGAATACTCATATGAAGTGTGTGGGGTGGGGCCAAGTTCATCATACACGAAAGGATAGCTTTCGTGATGGAAAATGGTCGATACGCATAGTGAGGGGACTGGACGTGAACGGGTGCACAAGGTTGCCATGACGACTGTTGGAACGTGTGAGGATCCGCAACATCGGGTTGGGATTTGTATTGCGTGGAAGGGTGATCAGCCTCCATGAATAACTCGGGTACTCTGTAAGGACACAAATTTCCAATTGAGTCCATATATAGTTTTGGCTCAATTCCGGACAAAAACATTTATTCATAGGATATTATTTAATTGTAATATTCAAGACCTATGAAGTGTTTGTTGAAGACGTAGCGGCAAAGAGTATAAAGCATCATCAACATGCCGTAGTTTATGTGCCTCGTTTGTACGTCATCAACATAGTTCCATGCTCCCAAGGTATGAATGCAATTATATTTATATATGAGCTTGGAACAATTTGTATTGGGTGTTAGGTTAATAAAAACTGCATTTTACTCTCAGAAAGAATCAATTAGAAACTTAAAAATAAGTATATAAAAGTTTCTGGGCCAAAATCGCATTTTATAAACTTTCTGGACGTTCGTTAGAAATGTCGTTCGAACGAGTTTTTTCATTCAAACCAGATTTCGTTCGAACGAGTTTTGTCGTTCGAACCAGGTTCGTTCGAACGAGTTTTGCCAACGACCCTAACTGGACAGTCGTTCGATATGTCGTTCGAACGAATGGTCGTTCTAACGAGGTATCTAACGAACTTCTAACGAGCCCAGGCTGGTCACTCGTTAGAAGTTTCGTTCGAACGAGAATCACGTTCGTTCGAACGAACTTCCAGCGGGAATAGTTATTTGGCAGTTTTTTGCAGTTTTTCCCCACTACTCCACTTGGTTTTCAACCAACCTTTTTCATACTTTATTATGTGCGGGAAACACATTTTCCAAGACAACTTTTCCATCTTAATACATCTCCTAAGAGAGAGTTTGAGAGATTATTTACAAAAGGAAAATGTTCATGTTTGAGTGTTCTTCAACTTAAAGAAAAATCTTTAAACACTTAGTTTACACCCAATTGTGTTTATCCAAGTTTCTATATAAATATTAATTGCTTGGAGATTGTTTTGGCACCGGTTTTTCTCTACACCGAATTGAAGAGAAGGTTGTTTCATTTCTACCCACACGGAGAAAGGCTCCATGTTAGGGTGACGGTGACCATATAAAGTCCCATTGGTGAATTCCAAGACCACGGTGGAGCTCCGTCGGTTATCCGCTAATTGGAGGTTGATACAAGAAGGAGCATCACGGCTTGAGAGGGTTCGAGTTTAGGAAGTAAGTCTTTTGTCTTGTATTTTGTAATACCGTTTTTAGTAGATTTGAGGCTAGGGCCGTCCCGAGGTTTTTTCCCGTTAGTGGGTTTTTCCTCGTACATCGCGGTGTTGTGTGACTGTTGATTTTATCTTGCTCTATATAATTTAGAATCCATGCTTTAGGATAATTTCAAGATAAAATTTTGTTTTACAATCACACTAATTTAAATTTGGGACTTAAATTATATATTGGGTAAATTTGGTTTATTCAAGTCATGTACTAAAATTGGTTTCGCCTAACTTTGGATATAATTTGGTAATTATGATTTAGGCAAATTCTAGGACTTGAATTGTGTTTTAATTTGGTTTGAGAAAACAAAATTTGGCTTTGTTTATTTGTGAACCATCATTCAACGCTTCCGCATTTATTTAAAAGGAAATTACATTTTAATTTGACATTATTGAAACCCCCGGGGATCCAACTGCGTTTACAAATTGGTGTCAGAGCCAAAAACGATAAATTATTTCGTTAAGATTCTTTAATTTTTGGCTAAAATGGATTTTTCTCCATTTTCAAAATTTCCTATTTTTGATGGTTCTAACTACGTGTATTGGAAAGCGCGAATGAAATCGGCACTTAAATCTATCGATGAACGTGTTTGGATGTCTGTTGTTAACGGTTGGACCCCACCAACACATTTAATTGAAAATGAACATGTTCCCAAACCCGTTGATAGATGGACCGAAAATGAGTTTAAGCTTGCAAATTTTAATTCCCGTGGTTTAAATGCTTTATTTAGCGCTGTCACACCGGATGAATTCCGACGCATTATGACGTGTGAGACCGCTAAAGAACCTTGGGATATTTTACAATTAACTCATGAAGGAACGAGTGTCGTTAAAGCTTCTAAACTCCAAAACCTCACCACTCAATTTGAAACTATCAAAATGGATGAAAATGAAACTTTTGATAAATTTTATGCTAGACTTTCTGACATTGTTAATTCATCCTTTAACTTGGGAGAGAAAATACCTGACGACCGTGTAGTAAAGAAAATTTTAAGGTCCCTACCCGATAGATTTATTCCAAAGGTGACCGTTTTAAATTCTTTACCCACTTTAGCCTCTACGAAATTAGAAGAGCTTGTAGGTGATTTACAAACCTATGAACTAGATATGTTTCCCTCTAAAAATGAAAAGAAAATCTAAAAGGGCGTTGCTTTAAAAGCCCGCAAAGAGGTTAAACAAGTAGTAGAGAGCGATAGTGATAGTGACTCGGAAGATATGGCTTTGTTTGCTCGTAAATTTAGAAAATTTCTTAAATTTAACAAAGATAAAGTTAAAAATGATTTTAAGAAATTTGAATCTTCTAAACATGATAAAAACGAGAAGATTTCTAAAGCCGATAAGATCCCTAAACCTAGTAATGAACATATTGATAGGGACGAGTCTAATAAGTGTTTTGGTTGTGAAGGTTATGGCCATAGGGCTTATGAGTGCCCCACTAAACTAAGAAAAGAGGGTAAACGACCCACTGCATATAATGCAACCCTTAGTGATAGTGATAAGGAAGAAAAGCCCGATTCCCCCACTAAGAAAAAATTTGTGGCTTTTATGGCTAGACATGTGAGTGATAATGAGAACTCATCGAATGATGAAATTATAGCACATGCCACTTCCAAGGTCATTGTACATGATTCTCTTATTTTTGATGATAGTGAGAGTGAAGAAGAAAGAGAGAGTGAAAATGAAGAAGAGGTTGATGAGAGTGAACTTCAAAATGCTTTTCATGAATTATATAACTAAATTGAAAAGAGCTAATTTGAAGTTAGAAGCGAGTTTAAGAGAGAGTGTCAAGGTCATTGATGAAAGTGCCTTAATAGAAGACCTTAGGACACATGAGAGGACTCTTCAAGAGAAGCTTAACTATGTAGAAGGCGAAAGAGATAGCCTTAGGGGTTTAATGGAATCCTTGAAAAAGGAGCTTCTTGCTTTTGAAGAGCGAAATGTTTTACTAGAATCTAACATTGTTGAGTTGGAAAATAAATTAAAAGATTCTAGTAATGTCAAATTTGATTTGGAGTGTCGTTCGGAAAAACTAGATAAAATGTTAGGAACGGTCCAAATTAAAAATGACACTTTTGGTTTAGGCTTCAATTCTTGTAATGATGTTAACCCTAAAGTCAAAACCAATGTTTTAGGAGAATCTTCTATGAATGCATTTAATGATCACTCCTTAGATAAATCTTTTCGACATGTTCTCACTTGTACACATTGTGGTCGACAAGGTCATCTTAGGAAATTTTGTTTAGATCTTAAACGAATTCCTAGAAAATCCCATAGTAAAGTAACCACGATAGCTAACGTTCCTACACCCCAAGATAGTAATTCTTCATTAATTTGGGTTAGGAAATCCGACTTGGTTGCCTTATAAAATAGGGATTTTGATTTTTATTTACTTACACATGCTTCCTCCCTTGCTACATCTAATGGATGAATGTGTTAGTGTTTGCATACTTTAGCGTTTGTACTTCATGCTATATTCATATGCTAAATGTATGCTTGTTTAGTCATTTTCTAGTCATTGCCTTATTTCATATCACATGCTAGAAATTATGACTTGTTTATCTTTTTGTATTATATTTTGTGTTTGAATCGACTGCATAATATAAAAATATTTTTGTCTATCATTTGTGTTTTATTTATTTCATTTAAGCTTAATGAAAAATACAAATGAGTTTTGTTAGTCTTTTGAGTATATATCTTTATTTTTGATTAAAAATTTTAAAAACTCAAAAAGATTTTGTTTTGTGTGTATTTTAGTTTGACACACTTTAAGTGGCATATACCTGTGTTTGAATCCCATCTTTTACGCTCCCACGTGGCTAGAACTTTTGGTTTAGATTTTCAATCCTTAAAATGTTCTTTACCATGTTTTATATGGAGTAGTTGGATTTTGTATTGTTTAAATGGATTCTATTTCTATATGCCTCTATTCACACATGCACGAGCTCTTTTGAAATCTTAATGTCACATGTTATATTTGAGATTTTTGAGGTGTTCTCCTATCAATCTAGTCATCTACATATCTATGACCTAGGAGGACTAGTGCATGTCAAAATCCGTTGCATGTGAGATTTGTGCGAAAAATGAAAACATGACAGATTAATATATGCACGGGGAAGGGCTCCGAAAGGATGAATTAAATCCTTTGCGATAGTAAGCCACCGTTGATTGGATCTAAAAGAAATACGTGATCCAAAGGCCTAAAAACAGAATATTTGGCATTAAACAAAAAGCAATTGCCAAGGCCTATGTTTGTATGATATATTCATTCAAAAACAAAAGAATATATATGCTCATTGAGGGAGAATTGGATGGTATATCAACGGTTTGCACAATGTCCGTTTATCCTAGTTGTCTTTAATGTCATGACTCTATTTGGTTTGTAGAATCATCATCATGCTAGGCTTGTATGCATTGTGTATGTTTGTTCATTGAGTTCAATCTTTATATTGCCACATGAGGTTATATTTAAATGTGATAAAGTTTGCAATCAAATGAGAACTCCGTAAACGTTTCTTAAGTGTTTGGGTCTAAATTTAATTGTTGCTAGTTCACACCCCTACACTTCCGTTTCCATATGACACATTTTTGCCATACGAGTGTGCAAACCTATTGTATTTTATGTCATGTGTTTGTTTATATCTATATATATGCAAGTACTATATTGGTATATTTCTAATGTATATATATATGATATTTGTTTGTCTTTGCCCTGCTTTTATTGCCCATATGCTTTCATGTCTTATCACTTTAAGCTTTCACGTGTTGTTTATTAGTTCATTATCCTTTGTCTATTCCCGAACAAAAAAGGGGAGAATGATGATAGGGGGAGAAATGGTATCTAATCCTATTATTATCGTATCTTCATTTGAGGGAGATTTATCTTAGGGGGAGACGTCTTTCTAAGTAGGTCATGTGTTTAAAGGGAGAATTAATTAAGGGGGAGTAATTAATTAATTGCATTTAATATTTTGATATTCCCTATGCATTTGATGAGTTTACTTAAGTGTGCAGAAATTATTCTAAAGCGGCATCTTTCTATGGCAAAGCGTTTGATCCTTGGGTTGAGTCAAGATTGGGCGGGTTATGTTTTGAGTCTAGTAGAGCTTGACGGCCCTTTAGGATTTTTGTTTGGTTTTTGTCCCGGAATAGCCAAAGGGGGAGATTTGTAAGGACACAAATTTCCAATTGAGTCCATATATAGTTTTGGCTCAATTCCGGACAAAAACATTTATTCATAGGATATTATTTAAGTGTAATATTCAAGACCTATGAAGTGTTTGTTGAAGACGTAGCGGCAAAGAGTATAAAGCATCATCAACATGCCGTAGTTTATGTGCCTCGTTTGTACGTCATCAACTTAGTTCCATGCTCCCAAGGTATGAATGCAATTATATTTATATATGAGCTTGGAACAATTTGTATTGGGTGTTAGGTTAGTAAAAACTGCATTTTACTCTCATAAAGAATCAATTAGAAACTTAAAAATAAGTATATAAAAGTTTCTGGGCCAAAATCGCATTTTATAAACTTTTTGGACGTTCGTTAGAAATGTCGTTCGAACGAGTTTTTTCGTTCAAACCAGATTTCGTTCGAACGAGTTTTGTCGTTCGAACCAGGTTCGTTCGAACGAGTTTTGCCAACGACCCTAACTGGACAGTCGTTCGATATGTCGTTCGAACGAATGGTCGTTCTAACGAGGTATCTAACGAACTTCTAACGAGCCCAGGCTGGTCACTTGTTAGAAGTCTCGTTCGAACGAGAATCACGTTCGTTCGAACGAACTTCCAGCGGGAACAGTTATTTGGCAGTTTTTTGCAGTTTTTCCCCACTACTCCACTTGGTTTTCAACCAACCTTTTTCATACTTTATTATGTGCGGGAAACACATTTTCCAAGACAACTTTTCCATCTTAATACATCTCCTAAGAGAGAGTTTGAGAGATTATTTACAAAAGGAAAATGTTCATGTTTGAGTGTTCTTCAGCTTAAAGAAAAATCTTTAAACACTTAGTTTACACCCAATTGTGTTTATCCAAGTTTCTATATAAATATTAATTGCTTGGAGATTGTTTTGGCACCGGTTTTTCTCTACACCGAATTGAAGAGAAGGTTGTTTCATTTCTACCCACACGGAGAAAGGCTCCATGTTAGGGTGACGGTGACCATATAAAGTCCCATTGGTGAATTCCAAGACCACGGTGGAGCTCCGTCGGTTATCCGCTAATTGGAGGTTGATACAAGAAGGAGCATCACGGCTTGAGAGGGTTCGAGTTTAGGAAGTAAGTCTTTTGTCTTGTATTTTGTAATACCGTTTTTAGTGGATTTGAGGCTAGGGCCGTCCCGAGGTTTTTTCCCGTTAGTGGGTTTTTCCTCGTACATCGCGGTGTTGTGTGACTGTTGATTTTATCTTGCTCTATATAATTTAGAATCCATGCTTAGGATAATTTCAAGATAAAATTTGGGACTTAAATTATATATTGGGTAAATTTTGTTTATTCAAGTCATGTACTAAAATTGGTTTCGCCTAACTTTGAATATAATTTGGTAATTATGATTTAGGCAAATTCTAGGACTTGAATTGTGTTTTAATTTGGTTTGAGAAAACAAAATTTGGCTTTGTTTATTTGTGAACCATCATTCAACGCTTCCGCATTTATTTAAAAGGAAATTACATTTTAATTTGACATTATTGAAACCCCCGGCGATCCAACTGCGTTTACATACTCACACAACTCGAGATTAGGTATAGCGGGATAATGGGCCGAGGTGGGTTCCGGGACAGTGTCATATGGATACACATGGTCCGTGGTGGGTTCTGATGGATATGAAAAGTATGGACACTCATGGGACATGTGATCGGCATAATAACAGCGGGTGCACAACAAAGGATGAGGCACGCTGACACTTGACACCGAGGGTGATGGAATAGGTGGTGCGTGCATAGATGGGTCAAGAGTACCAACGGTACTCGTGAGAGAGGTGAAACGACTAAGTATCTCATAAAGAGACGGCTCGGGATTACTCTCACACGTGTCACGTGTCAATGAAAAATGACCAAAGTAGTCCCGTAAAGGACACTCTTCGGCCATAAGGAAAGAGATATTTTTGAGTTTTTAAATTTTTTCAAAAGGAATGAAATTTTTTTTTTGGATTTTCTAAAAATAAAAGAAAGAAAAATATTTTTGGATTATTTCTAAAAATTAAGGAAGAAAATATTTTTGGATTTTTTTTTTTTTGGAAGAAAAGGTGGGGGAAAATAGGTGGACTCTTTGAATGGACGGACTAACTAAAACCCGACTACCGAAAAATAAATTGGACACACACACAAGTCAAGAAAAATTTCTAACTAGCACATAGCCAATTTTTATCTTTGAATTTAGTGAAAGGGTAGTCAAATTTTAATTAAGTCCGCGGGCGATAAAAATCACGAAAATCATCTGAGTGATCGCCTTTGCAAAAATTTCTCCTAGTGGGCTACCTAGTTGATTGATTTTAAATTTAGTGATGGCTAAGGTAGCACACAATTGGTAAGCGAGTGAGTCGGGTGATGAAATTCTTTCTCATGAGTGACCGGGTGTAGGTCTTAGTCAATTAATTCATTACACCATTCGAAAATAAATGCGAGAATAAAATCACGTAAGAGCACACAAATCACACACAATAATTGACTCGCTAACAGGAGAGGCGCGAGGGTTTGAGAAATATACCTCCCACGGTTTTTAGGCCGTGGGGTGCCAAAAAATTTGAGTCGACCGGGGGGAGAATAGGCCAATCTCAGTCGTCCCTGGGAGTCTTACCGACCCAAGATAGAGAGGCTTCTAAATTCTCGCCTTTGGACGCCCTCTCTCTACCTTGTCCGGTTTCCCTATCACGCTTGTCTTCGATTTATTACAATTTAAATGAAAAATAAATGGTGTCTCTAAGCACCGCAATACAAGCAATGGTAAAAATCCTAATACAAGCCTTCTAAAAATATAAAATGGTACTAAAATGCAACAAAATATATGAAATAAATGAACTACAAAATTGAATCCGCTCCGAGCTTCACGATCCCAAGAATGGCAACGGCGCCATTTGATAGCTAGCTTTGTATATGTGTCGTTGTTGTTGTTGAAAGCCAAGTTAGTCAAAATCCTCAAATACCTACAAAATATAATAAACTAAAGTGTAAAGGTAAGTAAGGGTATCAATCCACTTCCTAGGGAGTAAGCTAGAGACAAATTCAATTGTAATTCACTTTTTATTTTCTTTTTGTGCTTTTTCACTTTTCTACTTTTTTAGCTTTTTCAAATAAACAATAGGGTGAGGTGATGATTTAAACTAATAACTAAACTAAATGAGAGATGATAACAATTAACTAGAAAGTTACTAAAATGAAAAATAAAGTCTAAACTAAACTAAAAGACAAAGTGAGGGAAATAATTGTGAGAACAATCAAGGAGTGGGATTACACCAAAAATTTTAGCTATTCTAATTAATTAATTTAATTAATTGAATTCTCCCAAATTAATATTAAAATTACAAACCAACTCTCGTTGCAAGTGTAATTATAATAGTAATATTTTAAAAAATTAAGTTTAACACCCCACAACTCTAGAAAAGTAGATCTACACTCCTTTTAATTAATCACCCGCTAGGATCGATCGATTAAAATTCATGTAAATCTTAGAAAATAATTTTAGAGTTTAAATTCAAGTTATAATACCCCACTTAAGAAACCCCTGTCTCTAGTTCGAATCTAAAATGGGTATTATAATTAGAATTTCGATTTTCTCTCGAAAATCATTTACCCTCTCTCGAGGCGTAAATCTAAGGGTGAGGGATCAATTAACATTCAAATGGACTTTTCAAGTAATTAAACTAATTAAAATAAAATAACATCGAATAAGGGTTTTACCTCACCCCTTGAAAGGGGTTTTAGCCTAACATGGTATAAAATATGAAAATTAATAATCAAAGGCATATATAATAAAATAGAAGGGTAAGAGGACAAATCTTCAAACAAGTCTCCTTGATTTGCGAAATTGGACTTTAATACTCCATTGAAATTGAGCAACATCCATTAAAAATGAGCTTTCCACAATATTCAATTACATACAAACACTCATTTGAATCACTCAACAATTAATTTCTCACAAATATCTAAAAAAATAAAAGGAAAAAAATAAAACTATTTACAAATGATAATTTTCTCTACAATTCTCTCTCTAGAATTTTCCTATCTAAAAGCTCCTCTCTCCTTTGATCAGGGTCTTCATCTTCTTTTTATACAAGACATAGAGCTAGGGATATTTAGGGTAATTGGTATAAGTGTGCATGTGATTTGGGTGTGTTATTGGAATGGTGAGGTGTGATGATAAATGGATGAGGGAATTAGAGAATAAATATCTGATATGATTTATGGGTATTTTTGAAAATGACTTAAAGTTAGGTAGTTGGGGGTATTTAAGGGTATATTGGGAAAATGGGTTTAAATTGGCACATGGGGGAATTAATTTGGTTTTGGCTTTGATTAACATGCTTGGTAAATCGATTTTGTCTTGTGGCTTAAAAATGGAAAATGGGTATTTGGATTGGAGGTGGTTTAAATGGTGTTATTGGGTTTCGTTCAGTGGAACAAAGTCGGAGGAAAGGATCGCCGGAGGGAGTTGGTCGCTGGCACCGTCAGCGGGTTGCAGGTCACCGGGTAAGGGGCGACGGCGTTGAGGGAGTACGACGGAGGTCAGCTGGAGTTGGAGGGGTTTGTCGCCAGTGGTTGGGCGCAGGAGTGCGCACCGACGGCAGCGGGTGGGGGGTTGAGCAGAGGGACGAGAGGTCGCCGGGGGCAAGGGGTAAAGGGACGGCGGAGTCAGCGCCGGACTTGGTCTCTCCCGGAATTGGGTGGCGTGGCAGCAAAGAAGTTTGCCGGAGGTGGTTTTTTTTTGGTTTTGGGTTAGAGGTTTTGGGCAGGTGTTGTAAGAGTTGGGTTTTTGTTGGTGGTTATGGAGGTGGTTGTGTAAATTGAGGTTTGTTAATGGGTAAAAAGAGACAAGGGATAAGGTGGTTGGGGGTTGAAGATGAAGTAGGTGGGTGTAGGGTGTGATGAGAGTGTATAGGATTAATGTGTGGGTGAGGTTGTAGGGGAGTTAGTTGGGGTGTGTTTGGTATGTCTGTATGATTTGAACACCTAAAAATAATAAAAAAAAATAAATAAATAAAACTACTATAAATAAAAATCTTAAAATTAAACTCCTACTCTAAAAATAAAATAAAGACTAAATAAAACTAAAAAGAAATAAAATAAAAATAAAATCTAATAAACTAAAACTAAAATCCTAAATAAATGTAAAATCAAATAAATTTAAAAATAAACAAATGAAATCCTAAAAATTTTAATCCTAATAAAATAAAATAAACCTAAAACTAAAAACTAATAAAATCAAAATCAAAATAAAATAAAATAGAAAAATAGAAAATAAAACCTAGAAAATACTAAATAAATCCTAAAAATAAAAATGACTCAAAACTAAAAATCTAAAAAATAATAAAAGCGCATAAACAAACACACACGGGCTTTGGGGTAGTTTTAGGCTAAGTTTAGGCTCGGGTTTGGTAACGGAATTTGGGTATTAACTCCATTTATGCGCAATTGCTTTGATTTAAACGCTTGAACTCTGAAACGCACAATTTAGCCTGCATAATTAACATTTAAGCACATAAGACCCTAATTGTCGAGAATTAGCAACTAAAGTACGTTTATTTGGGGTATAAATTGTACAGTTTTTGGTGCTTATCAATTTCGTTCTCCTGCCATAGTATAAGATTATGTGAATCTTTTGTGCGCTCGTTCGAGAATCGTGTGCGGGGCTTGGATGGCGGCAGGAGGTGTGGCTTAGTTGGACCTATAAGGTTGAAGCTTGTGGTGGAATTTTCTTCTAACGGAGAAGTTATGAGGACTAGTAAGATGATTGTAAGGAGCAGGGTAAAGTGGTTATTATGAGTTTTACCTCAATGAAGGAGGTATATTTGGCGTGGCTTGATAAAGTCGTGGTGTTTCGTTAGCCCTAGACTCGTGTGTGTAATTTGAGATATGGAGATATCGATAACATTATATAATGTATGTCTATGTGTTTTCCGCGATAACGGAATTTTATTTTCCTTCATTCGCCATAAAGGCGGGTGTTGATATATATATATATATATGGTTTGGGATTCTCGTTTTATATGTCTATACGAGTATGGTAATATGGTGAGCATATAATGTTATTGGTTGTTCGGAGCGATAGCAGTCTAATGATGGCAAGACTATCGTGTCCGCAGTTCCAGGGTGGAATGGGTTGTTGTTGCGGTGTCTCATCTGGATACAGGTTGAGTTCTCCTTTATTGTTATGGGTAAATGGAACTTCGATGAGCGGATGTTTCATTATTATGATGTGAGTGCGTGGCGACTTTATAGATATGAGTTAAGGCCCGCAAGATTATTTTTGAGCTATAAATTTATGCTCATTAGTGCTTGCGCAAGGACTTAGTGTTAGTGCGAGCGCTTTTTGGTATGACTCTTAGTTAGAGATAGGAGTTCAGACCACCTTTTGTTGGAATATGGGATAGGATTATCCCGATTGCATGTTCGAAATAGCGGACCTCAATGACAGATAAAGTTAAGTAGGAGTGTGTGGAGGGGTTCCTTGTTTGGATTTTGCTTTGCGAGACGCTCCATATATGAATCTTAGCGACGTCGGGAGTGGAGAGATGTTATAGGATGCAAGGATGTTGGTTTTGTGGAAAAGTCTTATAGTGTGGATGAACCACAATAGACTATGTGCCATGTGATGATAGTATGGTCATAGAAATATTGTGCTATGGAAAAGCACTAAAGTGGTCCTCTCTCCACAGTGGGTGGGTAAAGTAGCACTTAGAGAAATTGATTTGAGGATAATAGCCAGGCCTTAGTGAAAAGGCAAAATTTTGGGAAAGTATATGTTGATGCAAAAAAACTGGACCGAATCCCATTTTTATGATCACAGATAAATAGATGAAAGCAATCCAATCATGCACATAAGAGACAAAGATTTTTAAAGTGGTTCGGCTATGAATAAAGCCTACGTCCACTGTTATTTTATTCCCATGGGTTTACAATAGCACCATAGGGTGTAGAGAGAGAAAGGATTGTATCTTGTGTATGAGGTTTCTAGGTTCCCCCGGATCTCTCCCCTTTTGGCTAAGGATGTATTAATAGTGATGGGAGATAAAGAGATTCATTGTATGTAGACATTTATGTCTACATTCAACGAATCTGATTGTTGAATTGCTTGGTATGCTATGTGCTGTCATCTATTAATACAGTATAAATGTACATTAAGGCTCATTAAATGCGCTGTCATCTTCATTAATGCACATTAAATGCATAGTTATCCTTTGATCTTCCTGGTTGGTATGCCGACCAACTCTCCTCGGGTGCCGACTAATTCTCCTCGGGTACTGACCAACTCTCCTCGGGTGCCGACTAACACTCCTCGGGTGCCGACTAATTCTCCTCGGGTACTGACCAACTCTCCTCGGGTGCCGACTAATTATCCTCGGGTACTGACCAACTCTCCTCGGGTGCCGACCAACTCTCCTCGA
Organism: Sambucus nigra; assembly: GCA_949130495.1. Lineage (NCBI taxonomy): Eukaryota > Viridiplantae > Streptophyta > Magnoliopsida > Dipsacales > Adoxaceae > Sambucus > Sambucus nigra. The sequence goes on from OX422222.1 coordinate 315,222,270, forward strand.
ATTCCGACTAACTCTCCTCGGGTGTCGAATATTGCCACGTAGGATGACATGTGTCCTTTTCTGATTGGTCCTCATAGATGGAGAATTTTTGCGCTAACAAAAGCCCCCAATGATCCATGCTTGATGGTTTACTTGAAAGGATGGAGTATTTATTCTGAAGTGTTGCTCGGTGCTCATGAAATTCTTGATCTACCTTCGTGATTTGTTCAACATAAAGTGCATTATCTCCTGGACGACATATGATGTAGGCTGATCGATGGTTGCTAATCTTTCTTTTGAGGAACTCCGTGTGCTATGTATCACCCCTGGGAATTTGGATGCATCCATGCCATAGTATGCGGCTTGTATCTTGCCATAATCTTCAAGTATGTTGATTGGTTTGCTAGCCGACCAACTGCCTCCTGTGCCGAGCAACTGAGTGCTAACTTCACGTGCTTGATTCTTCTGATTTATGATCCTTAAAATACTTTGTCGAGTAACATATTAGCTTTTGAACCCAAATCTTCAATCTGATTAGTACCAAGCTAGTGGTGGAATTCGAAACATTTTCATAGAACTTCTTCTTCAATGTTGGTCGGGACAGTAGTAGTAAAAATCTCATTGCTGTAGATGCTGAATTTGACTTCTGAACTTCAATAGTATGTGCATAATAACTCCTGAATATGCCTCCTGAACTTCAATATACCTTCTAAACTTCAATATTCCTCCTGAACTTCAATATACCTCCTAAACTTCTGAATATGCCTCCTGAACTTCAATATACCTCCTGAACTTCAATATCAAAAATAATTCCTGAGCAAGAAAAATAACTCATGAATGATGATTGGTCGGGGCCCCGACTGTGTGAGTTTGTGGAGTTGAATTTGATGCTCGACTGCATGATGTTATAAGAATGTGCCACCAAATGAACAAATATATCTGTAATAGAAGCCCCCAATTATGGAATGTGAACTTTGAATGCTTTTTACTTGATCGCTTTCACATACTCATACTTTGTTTAAATAAAATGTTTCCGACCAACTGTAGTTGACAGCTTCTTATTTCCGACCAACCTGAGTTGGTGGATTTTTTCTTCCCAACCAACCTTAGTTGGCGTTTTTGGGAATAGATTTACTTCCCAACCAACCTTAGTTGGCATTTTAAGGAATAGTTTTACTTCCTAACCAACCTTAGTTGGCATTTTTAGGAATACATTTTTGATAATAAATGATAGAGACTTCCTCGGAGCTGACCAACGGATTGTTGGGAATAAGATATAATAAATGCTGGAGACCTCCTCGGAGCTGACCAACAGATTGTTGGGAATAGAATAAGATATAATAAATGCTGGATACCTCCTCGGAGATAATATAAATATTGAAGACCTCCTTGGAGCTGACCAATAGATTGTTGGGAATAAGATAATATATGCTGGAGACATCCTTGGAGCTGACCAACAGATTGTTGGGAATAAGATAATATTAATGTTGAAGACCTCCTTGGAGCTGAATATATGATTATAAATATTTGTCGAGCTCCATGCTGAAATAAGAATAGAATATGCATCCAAATAGATATAAAGAATAATAAAGTGCCTCGTTGATCTGTCGAGGTAGAATTATATAATGCCGAACAAGAATAAGATCTTCCAGAACATAAGAATATGGCCGAGAACGTTGTCAGGCCTGAATATAAATAAGAATTATCCGACCAACTATCCGTTGGGGGTGAAATACAACGAATGTTGTAATTCTCCTCAAAGCTGAATAAGTATCTTGTTGAGGCACAATTGCATAATGCCGAATAAGAATAATATTTTCCAGAACATAAGAATATGGACGAGAACTTTGCTGGGCCTGCATATAAATCAGAATTACCCCGACCAACTATCCGTTGGGGGTGACATATAATAAATGTTATAGTTCTCGGAGCTGAATATGATAATAAGTATCTCGTCGAGTTCCATGTTGAGATGAATATACAATATGAATCCCAAGGGATATAGAATAATTTGTGCTTGAGCCGATATCTCCGAGTAATAATAAAATATATAATGCCTCGCTGAGGTGAAATGATAATAGTTTCCAGATTGTTTTCGAGCATTCGTCGGCGTTGAGTCTTGTACCTGTAAAAATTAATATCTTGCTGTACCATTTGTGTAGGCTGAATTGATCAGTCGTGAGAATAATTTAATCATTCAATAAATATATGATAGGTATATGTTTGAGAAATAAAAATATTAATTTCAAAAAATGAAATAATATATGTTGGCTGATATGTCGAGGCACAATTGCCAGATGTCGAGCAATAATACTTTTTTAAAGGTTTACGAGAGCTTTCATCGGGATTGAATCTCGTCCCTATGAAATTTTAATAGGCTTCCCGAGCACCTGTCGAGACTAGAGAAAATAATTATTATCATGAGAATAATTATTCAGCCAAACAATATGTGATGTGTATCAGCATAAAATAATAAAATTTTCAAAATATGAAATAATATTTTTGTGCCAAATGTGTGTGAGATGGACAAATTTTTATCAGATATGCATCATAAATAAGACGTAGAGTTTTTTGTAAAGTTATTTAATCTCCAACAACTAATCAGGTATAAGTTGCTGTTTGAAAATTATTTATCACTTGGTTTTTTTAAAAATATTTTTGGGGTAATCACAAGTTAAAAAAGACTTAAGCCCCCTGTTTGTTCCCGAGCTGAACTCGTGTTTAAAGAAATATCTGGGGTGCTTCGCATTTTTTAATACCCCAAGATTCTACTGCTGTCGAGAAACGGCATGGATGTTGCCGACCAACATTTAAGGATATCTCAAGTTATAGAATATATGGTGTCGACCAAGAAGAAAATGGTCCCCGACCAGTTGAGCGATTTCGTCGATCAACAAAAATGGTGCATTGACAGCACCGAACAACATTAGATGTTACCGACCAAAAAGTGGATGGTTGGATAGTTTCCGACCAGTAAATTGAACCCTCCGAACAAGACTGAGATGTCGCCGATCAAGAAGTAGATGATCGTCGACCTGCAATTGGTTCCACCGAGCTACAATATGGGGCTCCGACCAATAATAAGATACCTCGTAGTTGGATAAAATTATTTCAACGTTGCTGATGGATCTTATCTCCGATAAACAAAAATGGTCTGGTTAAGCTTCCCTTTAATAAAAGATGGCCCAAGATAATGCCGACCAACAATATGTGTGGCTGACCAGAAATAGGGGCTGTAAGTGGACGATTCCGAACAGCCATATGAGCCGCAGTGATGAATTTTTCATGAGATTGCTATGTCCCAAAATATCTCGAACCAATAGATCAAAAAAATAACATTCGATGTAAAATCCAAGCATTAAGATTGCTAGTTAAATGATCCATTCTTTAATCCACTATATTGTGTGATTCCGACAAAGAAACCCTGTGATGTGATGAATAAGGAGCCAACATCTCAAATTTGTGCCCAAAATCTTGATATGGTCATGATTGTTTTACTGATCATCTTTTACAAGAGGTGGGCAATAATTTTTCAGGTGACAGAAAATTATTTTTTATATTGATCCCTTCTTATTCCCTATTTGGAGAGATAAAAATATGGTGAATGATCGAAGTTATTACCAAATTTATATAAAAAATCAATCAATTTGACTTTATTGACATAGATGGAAGATGAACCAAATTAAGTATATAGTTCATAAAAATGAATGCAAAGAGACTCAAACTTGAAGAGATAGAAAATAGATCTGGGTCATGATTTCCATGAGAAAACTTTTTATTGTCTTTAACCTTTTTCCATTCTTTGATTAAAAATATGATGGGAATTTGAATAGACATCAAAGATCTTACAAAATTTATAATGAAAATTATCAAATCTTACCACCGTCGTATATATTGGTATATGTAATCATTTAAAATATTTATTCCATGATATAAAATTGAAACTTGAGAATCAAGCAAAAAGTTATGATTTATGAAATCCATTATTTTTCAGATTTCTAAATAAGAATTAATCTAACAGTTATGATTTTAAAATCATGATATGCAATATTTTGCAGATAAAATTGGACAATTAATTTATGTATATAAACATAAAAATCATGATTGAATCAAAAGATGTATGTATAATTGATTATACGTAGAGAAAATAAAAACTTAGCTTTTGATGGAGAACAATGCTTGTAACACGTTCCCACAGACGGCACCAATCTGTTGATGCAAAAAAACTGGACCGAATCCCATTTTTGTGATCACAGATAAATAGATGAAAGCAATCCAATCAAGAACATAAGAGACAAAGATTTTTAAAGTGGTTCGGCTATGAATAAAGCCTACGTCCACTGTTATTTTATTCCCAGGGGTTTACAATAGCACCATAGGGTGTAGAGAGAGAAATGATTGTATCTTGTATATGAGGTTTCTAGGTTCCCCCGGATCTCTCCCCTTTTGGCTAAGGGGATACATGTATTTATAGTGATGGGAGATAAAAAGATTCATTGTATGTAGACATTTATGTCTACATTCAACGAATCTGATTGTTGAATTGCTTGGTATGCTATGTGTTGTCATCTATTAATACAGTATAAATGTACATTAAGGCTCATTAAATGCGCCGTCATCTTCATTAATGCACATTAAACGCATAGTTATCCTTTGATCTTCCTGGTTGGTATGCCGACCAACTCTCCTCGGGCGCCGACTAACTCTCCTCGGGTGCCGACCAACTCTCCTCGGGTGCCGACTAATTCTCCTCGGGTACTAACCAACTCTCCTCGGGTGCCGACTAACACTCCTCGGGTGCCGACCAACTCTCCTCGGGTGTCGAATATTGCCACGTAGGATGACATGTGTCCTTTTCTGATTGGTCCTTGTAGATGGAGAATTTTTGCGTTAATAGTATACTTTGGCTATGATGTACGTAGTGCTCTTACAGAGATTGGTCACTTCGATTAGTTAGATTTCCTTTCGTATGGGCGAAAGGATAGAATAGTAGGAACGCGTTCATAGGTTAGCATGGTAGGATTTAGGACGTCCCGCTGGTGTGCCTTAGGTCGCTATATCTCGATGACCGACAACGCGAGGGAGTAGTGTAATGGAAGGGTTCCTGGTTTGGATTTCGCTTTGGCGAGACGTCCCACACATGAAACCAAGCAAATGTTGGAAGTTGAGAGAGGCCTTGGGAACTAGGGATATATTTAGACCATCGTTTCGCGTAGGTAGGGTAACGCTTAGACCGTAGCATTATTAGGATGTAGGTTCGATAGAGTTAGTGGCGCCGAGGTTAGGAGAATTGCATTTCGTGGGTTGGGAGAACCCATATTTGAGTATTACACCGAGGAAAGGAGACTCTTGTGTTAGAGAGAGTGTGCGTGTCGAACGTTCGCTATGGTTGTGAAGATGTGCGCAGGTTAGAAAGGTGTATGGGCACCTTAGTAGTTGGTTTATATACCACCTGAAATAGAATGGGCGTAGTATATAAAGTTAAAATTCACGCTGAGAGGCATTATAGATGATGGGTACAATGTGGCGTATTAGAGTCACTTTACGATCGTGGTAGTCGTATAGCTTATGGTTGGAAACCATTGGGTTAGTATCGTTCCCCTTGAGTTACTAGGATTTGGAGAAATCCTAGTTTGGTGGTGTAGGTTGTACCTGAATTTCGAGGACGAAATTCTGTTGTAAGGGGGGGATTATGTAACAACCCGTCCTTTTGGAGACAATTAAATTCCATAATTAATTATAAATTGGGATTTGGAGAATTTTTCAGAATAGTAATATTTGGAATTTTCAAGGATTAAATGAATTTCGATGGACGTTGTGATTATTTTTTGGATTATATAGGTCGAAGTATTTTAATTACATGTCGCCGTGGAGTAAAGAGACAAAAAGGTCAGATTTTGATTAGAAAGCCCGCATTAAGTATTATGGGGTAGAATAGTGATTTGCGGTCAAGTACCTCGAATGGAAATTTTGACTGCGCCGTGAGTCTCGGAATGTCCGAGATAGTCAGGAAATAGTGTTTGATTATCGAAATTGAGTTTCGGGGAATTTTAGAGTTAAAATGGCTCGTAATTGAGTAAACGAGTCGTTTTTGGGTTTTAAGGGGTTAAACCATTTTCTCACTATATAAAGAGGGGGAGGGGGAGAAAAAGAGAAAGGAAAGAAAGAAAAGAGAGAGAGGAGAGAGAGGAGGAGAAAAGAGGAGGTTCCGGCCAAACTCTACGGGATTCGGCTCGAGGTCGTCGGATTATATCCACGAGGCAAGTGTTTACTTACTTTATTTACTTTTGAGCATAAATCTCATATCGTAGTTTGGTATAAACAAAACCTAAAGATTTTGGGTTGGGCTTTCGTGGATAAAACGAGATTTTTGGGAGTTAAAACAAATAAACCCCAATAATAAATCAATTTGAGGAACTTAGGTTTTAACCTAAATTATTTGGTGATTTTGGGTTCTAGGATGTTTAGAACCCTTAATATATGTGTATTTGTAGTTGGTTGAGGTTGTAGGACGTTGGGTGAGGCGACAAAAGCTTGGGAGAAGCTTTAATGGCGGAAACCGTCTCGGAGAAGACGATAAATAGTGAGACAGCGTCTTTCCGAATCGATTCGGCCCTGATCTAAATCGATTCGGCTCTTGGTCAAAAAATCAAATTTGTATATCTCTTCGACGTGGTCGCGTGGGCGCTGACTACGTATTTTTCTGATTTTTTTTATTTATAGTGATTTTTCTGAGGAAAGTTGTCCGAGATCGAAATCATTAGTTAGAACTTTTTAGAGATAAATATTTGGGGTTCTCAAAAGGGTTGTTAGGACCTCTAAAGAATTTGAGGAGATATTAAAACTTTGGGTTTGTAGGAATAAATCCTAGTTATGATTTAAATGGAGATTAGATTGAATTTTGGGTATTTTGGAGATTAAAAAAAATTGCCCAAACAGTGCCCCTCGAACAGGCCGAATCGATTCGGGTCTAGGTCGAATCGATTCGCCTAAGGGGATCTGGGTTTCTGCAGTGGGCCGACTCGATTCAGATTTAGACCGAATCGATTCGCCCACCCGAATCGATTCGTAAATGGGGCGAATCGATTCGCTTTGGTTAGAATTGCTGGTTTTCTCCCCTTAAGAGTATGGGGAGTTAAAATACAATTTGGAATTTTTTTTTGGAAAATCCTAGGAGGTGATTAGTATAATTTGGGAATATAGACATATATATTCGCTTAGTGTGGAGTGTTATAACTGGAGATATCCACTAAATCCTTAGATGGGATTAAGGTATTTATTATTTATTAAAGCAAGAAAATACTTTGGGTTTAGCATCATGCGTATATGAAAGCATGATTATGATTCTTTGAGAGAATCTTTGGGATTATTGGTCATCGCTAGATGAGATTGGCAATTAGGGCCATATTTATATATTCGAGGAGGAATATATGGTAGATGTATATACTATGTGATTAAAGTATATATATGATATGAGGTAAATGATTTTGAAAATATAAAAATGAATATTTTCAAAATGGAAAAAGAAATAATTTTCATAATTAATAAATTATGGTTACACACCTCCCTAAATCGCTATCATAAGGGAAGTTGCATGCGTATGGTGATGCCTCCTGGCTAATGAATGCAGGGTGGATATAGTCCTAGGCTATATGAGAGATTATATTTTACTGCGCTGGTTAGGAGATTGTGGGAATGGTCTTGACTATCCCGTAGGCATATGGCCGCTTCCCGACGTTGGTAGGTTCCCAGGTTATCTTGTTTGCTGGGCCCTGGAAGATAATAGCCATTTAGGGGCGCGTACAGTGGGGAAACTCAGAGGGATGATCTTAGATTTGTTAAAGAAATTCATGATAATGGATTGGATTTAAATACATTTCCCGGATATAAGAAGGGAAATGGGATAATTGATTGGCTTCGGATACGTTTCCCGGATGGAAGAAGGGAAATGGAAGCATACGATATGATCAAAGCATTTTTATGATAATAAAAATGGTTTTGAATACATTTCTTGGATATAAGAAGGGAAATGAGATGTTTTTAAAACGGAAAAGCATTTTTATGATAATAAAAATTGGCTTTTAAAAAGTTATATGTTATGTTAAAGCAATTCATGATAATGAATTGGCTTTTATATACATTTCCTGGATATAAGAAAGGAAATGAAAAGTTTTGAGAAATATGAAAAGTATTGATAAATATTTGGTATATAAATCCTCAGTCCGGGAGATAGATCCGGATGTATATGGAAATATGTATATATATATGGATAAATCGAGTACCGAGGGTCTAATCAATCCCGATGATCGACCTTGTCGCGTAGTAGTATATCGGGGGGGTTCCTTGTTTGGATTTCTCTTTGCGAGACACCCCACGCACGAATATGGCATTGTGTTGAGACAGGGGAGAAGTTGAATCCTTATTACTCTAATATAAATATTTCTTATGGTATATATATTTATATATATTCTGTACTGAGGGACTGGCGGATATCGATAATCGATCTTGCCGTGTAGTAGTGTATCGGGGGGGGGGGGGGGGGTTACTTGTTTGGATTTTGCTTTTCGAGACACCCCACGCACGAACATGGCTTAGTGTTGAGACTGGGGAGAAGTTTAGCCCTTAGTACATTTCTTGGACTATCTAGGGTTGATAGTGGTTGGGTAATAGACTAGTTTAGTAGGGTAACTTGACTAGGATGTTTAGAGGGATGCGATAGGAGTGCACTGTTAGTGGAGAGGTGAGGGGTATCTCATGGGAGTGCGATACCAAATTTAAATATGAGATAAAATCTTTTTCTAAAAATAAGGCATTTATGCACTTGCAAAATATTTTCAAACTCGGGCTCTGACCCGTTTATTTACTTTTCCTCTCTTGCTATATATATATATATATATACATGTACATATATGTATATATATATATATATATATATAGGTGTTCAGACACATGGACGCCTGGATGACACATCTTTCGAGTCAGACATCAACTACAGCAGCTGTGGATACGTGAAGGTTTTTGATAGCCGCTTCCATTCTTGTACTCTAGATAGGAGGTACAGTATAAATATTCGGGCCAATGGTCCCATTGCATTTATTTATTCTTTTTGAGCATCATTCGATATGGTTGTATATTTTGACCGAGTGTTCGGTTATTTTATTTCATTTCAGCTTCATTTACGGATAAACTGTGTGTATGTTTTAATTTTGTAGTTGTTAAAAAGAGTAGTTAAGTAAAATTTTGATACCGGCCTAATAGGTTATTAGTAATTAAATGGATTTTCGACAGTGATGCTAAGGATGATCCATATGAGACTCCTGTTTTAATTTAATATTAGAGTGATCGTCCGGTATCTTATTAGGAGGGATGTCACATTAATGAAATTGGATCTAGGACATCGAATGACGCAGAAATGATGGGTGCAAATTCTACGTTTGAGCCTAATTCTAACGGTACATGTCATATCATTTAATTACGATTTCCACTTGATATTATACTTGTAAATCTTCTTATCATCTACTTTAATTGCATCACGACTCATGACATTCATAACTCCTAGGTCGTGTCTTATATTCTCCCTACCATAAATCGTGTTAATTTAATTTTCATACAATGTATTGGAGAACTAAGCTCCTGGCGCTTTAATGCAAATGCTGGAGCACTTGTATAAGTTGTACTCTTCTGTTGAGTTTCTGTAAACTATCTAATTACACTAATTTACATTTTTTCAATTTCCGGTTGTTCTTGTATAAGTTATACTGTTCTGGTTGTTCTCGTCATAATTTATACTCATGTATGTTGATTAAATTTAGTTGATAGTACTTGATTTCGAAGAAGAGTATAATTGGGATTTCATACCTTTCTTGCATATTCTTTTTCTTGTAACATGTCAAGGTATGTAGTTTGTTATGTATAAACTTAGACCTGTAATAATTCATGTTCAATTCCATTCCAATTCTGTAGAGGAGGAGGTGAGAGGTGAGTTGTTTTAATTTTTCAAACCTTATGTTTAATTCTATATTAGATAAGTTTTTTAACATTACAACATATTCTCATTCAAAAAATTTCAAATATGCCTTCCTATTGTCTCACAAGTACGTGTATTCAATGCCACAATAGGGACCCTAACTTAGTACGTGCTTCATAGTTATGTGCTCAGACTTGAATTATTAAATATGGAGTGAAGCTTATGCCCTTTTTTGCTCATGTGGCATCTCCTTCTCTTCTTTACTATTTCTTAACCCATTCTACATCAAAATATAATAGATGGGGAACATTTAATGCACTAGTAGTAGATCTCATGTTCAACCTGCCAAAAATGTTCAAAGTAATATGAAGTATGTTTCAAGATTCATCTTACATATATTTTGTAAGAATTATTAGTACTTCAAACTTATCACTCTTTGCTATGGATTAATTCTTAGATACTGGTAAACAAAATCTTATCCTAGACAAGTCATGGGTTGGGGGTACGGGTAGGGGACATATTTTTGGAAATGAGGAAATAATACTTAATAATCAATAATTATGCATTTGTTTTCTGTAGCATTATAACTTATTTTCTTCCAGAACCTTAGTCTATATGTGTTTTTCTTGTGTGGAGCCCACTTAGCCTTTTTCCATGACAGTTTTCTTTCCTGAATCGGTTCTATAGGATTTTTGCTTGAGCGTAGGGAGTTTGGGGGCATATGAAGTTCTCAGCTTCCTTGGTCAGTTTCTAATGAAACATGTTACTAATAGAAGCAGGTAGGTCAGTGTCTAATGAAACATGTTACTAATAGAAGCAGGTAGGTCAACATTCAAAATTTTGTGGGGAAAATGTGAATTATGTAAAACAGAATCTAACAATTGGATACATGTGATTTCTAGTTGAGAAAACTCAAAAACAATGTTGTGGTAAACATTAATGAACATGGTAGTACATGAAATGCTTGAGTGGTTGCTCAGGTTTCAAAAAAAAAAGAAGCAGGTAGGTTAAAAGGCTAACTTTTCCTCTTTCTTTTGCTTCTAATTTTTTTTTAGTTTGGGTGGCATTTATATTGTCCCCATGACGTTCTCTGATTTTTAGTTTGGGTGGCATTTCTGTTGGCAAAGTTTATGTATTTTCCCCCTACTTCCATTCTAGATCTCGTCCTTAACCTCTTAGTTACCTCATTTTAACTATTATGGGTCTGATTTGGAGTAACAGATATGGGTGGATACTGCTACGAGGGTATCTACTTGAGGATGATTGACTGTAGGCTGCTGCACATGCCTTTCACCCCAACAGTTATTAATTCAAACTCGATCGAATCTGTTGAGTAAAAAAAAAGGTCAATTTGTTTAGTAAAATCCAGAAAAAAAATACATCATTATTTTAGTAAAACAAATTCAAATTTCACAATAAAGGTCATTAAAGCCATCACAAATACTATAGAACCATTTAACAGTAAAGGTCAAATTTCAAATTTCACAATAAAGGTCATCAAAGTGAGGTATTTGCAAAAAAATATATAGTTCAGGAGGTTATTTGAATGTACAGAGGTATATTTGTAAAACCATTTTAGGGGGTCTTTTCTTGGCACTTTCATTTATTAAATTCTAAGATTGCATGTAGTCTTCAAAGAAGATGGGCCCTGACAAAGCTGAGTGATGAAGTATGGGTTGTGTAACCAACCCCTACTAGTTCATATAAGTGTTGATTGAGCTTAGATAAATTGACCTTATTTTGGGACTTACTGTTCTCATATCTCAATATGGGTTTGAAAGAAACTGAAGCAAACGTCTGTAACAAATAATGTAACTATCCAACGGCGAAACCTTTTCTCAAGCAATGTAAAGCACATATATTGTCAACAGACAGAGCAACATCTTTTCATATGGGAAACAATCAAGAATACTTCTTGAGAGATAATATTGCTATTGTATCCTCTCCCATAAGGAGTCTAGGGTACATGCAACTCTCATATGTCCCACAAAACCTTGGTCTGCATCTTCAATATAATATTTTAGGAATACAAAGGGTCGTGTTGCGGAATAGAAATATGCTGTGTAACAAAAATTGCTCCGTACTATATTGCAAGCAAAGAAGACGAGGCCAAAAGATGTGTCAGTAGCATATAAGTTGCACACCTCGTGAAAATAAAAAAACCTGATTGCGCAGCCTACAGTCAATTATCCTCAAGTAGAATCTGGATTTTACTTGAGTAAAAAACCTCAAATTTCACTACGATGTTTTGGACTAGTTGAATTTATTTTATTGTGAAAAGTTGATTCTTACCTTCTTGGTGCCTGTAAAATCTGGATTTTTCATGCAGTTTAGTGTTTTGCTATGCTTTTGATTTATTGTGAAAAGTTGAATGTATGAGCTTTTGTGACAAGTTTTCTGCGAACACTCGAATTTTTTGGTGAAGTGCACACCTTGCAAAATGTTAAGATCTATATATTATTTTTTTTATAATGGATAAATCAAATGGACTCGCAAAATGTTTAGATCTATATATTATTTATTTATAATGGACTGCAGATCTATATATTCTGGTGTGGATTTGATTTCACACGTGCGCACACGCACCCAGCTCTGTCTATATATCTGTACTGTATATATAATTGTGTAACACAAGTGTTTTACACATTGTTATACTATTACCTCCCTGAATTTTGGGAATAATACTTTGAGGCAACCTCAATTTTTATAGTTGAATCGCTTTTATTTGGTTTTGGATTTTTTATATCCTTTACTACAAAATGGCAGAGGAATGGCAACTTCCAATTAAATATAGTTGACTTTTGTATTATAATGGTATACTTGCATGCTTATGCTATTGTGGATACAAAATTTATTCGATAAATTTATGGTGTTTTTAAGAATTTGGATCCACCTCCAAGAAAAAAGTTCGTGGTAGAACACGTGGGATAGCAACTGATGCTCTTATTAAAATTTTTGGGGGTTCTAAAATTCCAATTCAATGGGACTTTATGCATAATAAACCGATTGGACGTACCACTACCTCTTTGGCTAATGAAATTGGCTTTGTTATACGAAATTTTGTCCCGTTAAAGGTGGAAAAATGGGAAAATATTAAAGAGAAGGAGAAGACATCAATGATTGATCGAGTTTTGGTATATTTAATTTTTATGTTCTATTACCTTAAAAAGTTATGATTTTATATTCTAAACTCATTAAAACTTGTGCAGTCAAAATTTGAGTTAGACATCACAAATTCGGCGGTTGTGAGCTATTTGCATACATCAATGTCTGCACGTTATAGTGGATTCCGTAACACATTGAAGAAACATTTTTCTAAATTTTTGAATATTGAAGAGGCGAACAAGAACAAACCTAGTGATGTGGAGAAGGACGAAGATTGGAAATTTCTTTGCTCGTTTTTTAGTACAGAGGAACATACGGTAATAATTTTCGATGTATGTTTTATGTTAAAATTATATGGTTTCTTAAATTTCAGTAAATTAACTTGGAAGTATATCACTTTTTTGTAGCATAAATCTAGTGCTTGCTCTACTAGTCGCTCAAATGCCAAGTATGTTCATCGCGGTGGGACAAAGTCTTTTGTCCAATACTTGTATGAAGACAGGGTAATTTTTTTAGCACTTAAAATTTGTTAAATTTTAATTTATGTGTATAAATGTACTTAATTTTATTTTCGTATGTTAATAGGCAGGTAATGCATATGAGATGCCGAAAGGACAAATTAAAGTATTTTATGACACTCAAGGGCAATGGGTGGGTTAGTGAAGAAACAAAGTCTGACTATGTAAGTATATAAAAGAAAATAATGTTACATGCTTAAACATAAAGTATTATTTCCAAGTCTTGTGGGTTTGATTGATTTCTGTTGAAATGGGTTGACGAGAGTTGTTGAATTATTGATTTGTGTCACAACAGGTTGGATTTTATGAATAAATAAAGGAAATTCTGTCGATTTTTTTTAAAATAAAGTGAAATCGGTGGAAGGGACGCATTGATGATTTACTTGTATCTATAGTTGTTGGATTAGTGATTTGTGTGTTGGATTTCTTAAATAAACTAAGGAATCTTTGTCGATTATATTTTTTAAAGTTAAAAAAATAGTCAAATCGATAGTGTAACATATTATTTTTTTTTCTTTGTAGAAAGAGATGATTGAATTACAAAAAAGCTCAGAAGATTCTGATGAAGCATCAATCTATCAAAAAGTCCTTGGAAAGAGGTCGGGATACGTGAAAGGCCTCGGTACCCGACCTTTGAAATTACAATGCAGACAAAATTTTGATTTGGAGAACAAAAAGTTACAAACATAGATCGTAGATTTGAAAAACATAGTCCAATGTCTTATGTCAGAGATAGCTACCATGAAGGCCACCTTGCTGCCAGATAAAGACGTTGCTCTCGAGGAAGATGTTCCTGAAGGATCTTTTGTCCCTTCGAATCAAGTTGCATGATGACAAGTGTTGATTTTATTATTTTGTTTGTGATGAGAAAACTAGTTTAAACTCATCTCTTAGTTATGAAATATTATTTACTTTTAAATTTCACTGTGACATGAACAACAGTACATTTTTGTTTTGAATATAATATAACATCTTTTAATTACGTGTGTTTATTTTTATTTATTTCATTATTTAATATAATTCTGCAATGAAAAAATGTTGCAATGAAAAATAGTGTTACAAAAGATTATTAGCAACAAAGAATTGACATTTGGCAAGGAATTTTAATTCCCTCAAAATGTCTTTTGCGGGGATTTATTAGTATCTTTTGCAACAAAACATTCATTGTAAAATAATTTTAGTCTAAATACGAGTACTTTTTTGCAACTAAAAAGAGTGTTACAAAAGACTTTTAGCAATGTATAATTAACATTTTGCAAGGAATTGTAATTATCTCAAAATATCATTTGCAAGGATTTGCTAGTATCTTTTGCAACGAAATATTCGTTGCAAACGTATTTTAGTCAAAATATGAGAGCTTTTTTGCAACGAAAAGAATGTTACAAAAGATTTTTAGTAATGTAAAATTAACATTTACTAAGGAATTTTAATTTCTCTCAAAATATCTTTTGCGAGGATTTATTAGTATATTTTGCAACGAAATATTCGTTGTAAATGATTTTTAGTCAAAATACGAGAATGTTTTTGCAATGAAAATGAGTGTTACAAAAGATTTTTAGTAATGTAAAATTAACATTTAGCAAGGAATTTTAATTCTATCAAAATATCTTTTGCGAGAATTTATTAATATTTTTTGCGACGAAATATTCATTGCAAAAGCTTTTTAATCAAGATATGAGAACTTTTTTGCAACGAAATTTTTTATTTTCCCCAACGAACAATTTCATTGCAAAATATTTTTAGCGACGCCGACAAAATTTCTTTGCAAAAGATCTATAGCATGATGGCTAATGCAAGGAACGCTGCAAGGAAAAATTTTCGTTGCAAAAGGTGTTTTGCAACGAAAACATACCTTTTGCAACGATTTTTTTTCCTTGCTAAAAGCCATAATTCTTGTAGTGTGAGATTGGCCATTCGTTCGAATGAGTTTTAGGTTGGTTCGAAAGAGATTGTGCTTTTGTTTGAACAACCACTTATTGTCGTTCGAACGAGTTTTCTCGAAAAACTTGTTTTCAATAAAGAGAGGTTCAAGAATTTATTTTTAGAGAGACTTTAGGCAAAAAATATTATTCTATGCATATCCAAAAGTTCTCAAAACTATTTTTATCCAAACTCTTTTAAGACCCAAGTTTCAACCTTTATATGCCTTGAGATCTTGTTTGTTGGCACCATAGTTTATTTCTCTGGTCATCTTGATTGAGAAAAGTTTCGTTTGATCTTTCATCTTAAGGCTCCTATAACACTTCTTGTTGATGGTAAATTTCAACATCTTTTAAAACCTTATTGCTATTACAGTCATTTACAATCCCATAATAAGTTTAATATAAGTTATAATTGATAATTTTCCAAAAATTAATCTATGCCGCAAAACCTTACTCTCAAATAGATCAACATCATTCCTAGTCACTAAATTTCATATCCGTATTGTTCCTTCTCAATATCCAAATCATTTTTTAACTGTTACCACATTACATGACATCGTATTGGTATTTATATGGGTTCAAAATATATGACAAAAGCGATGCCTAATATGATATGCATTTAATAAAGTAAAGTTCACTCAATATATCACTTTCTCAATTTATTTTAAATATAATAATCCAAGTTTAAAATTCCTCAAATATAACAACAACATCAAATGCAATCTTACGAAACACGAGGACATGAAAATATAACAACCAACTATTAAAATTAAGGATTACTTATATAGTTAACAACATAATTATATTTTCATATTTTAAAACTTAATAACTATATATATTTTTCTGCATTTTTATTAAAAAAATTATAAACCTTATGTTAATAAAGCATAAGTGAACATGATAAATGATCAATTAACTATCCTTTATTGTTATTTTAAAACTCTTATTAGAAAAAAATATTGGTAAATAAAATTATTATTTTTTTAATTATGAATTAGTGATTTTTTTTTCTATTCACTATTTAAAAAAAATCTCTAATCAACATATGGTCAATAAGGGAATTTTGACACTTGAACGGTGTACTTTAATAAGATAATGACTAAAAAGTTTGCTTGGTAGTTTTATGCTGAATTTATCAAATTTCAATATAGTCTAAAGCATTTTATATTTTTTTTATTGGGTGTGTTTGAATTTTTAACAACCAACCAGGATATAAATTGAAGTTACATTTATTTGTAAATCTTTTGTTTTTTAATGTCACCCTTCTTTTTAAAGATCAAGTCGACCAAGTGTGGTGGTATGACCATGTACCAAGAGGTTGATACAACGGTTTGGCAAGAAAATATGTGATTGTTCTTAAGTACCAAAAAAACACATCTCTCTTAATAATACTATAAAATGCAAAACAAGACATTTATTATGCTTTGCAATTAGCCTATCCACGTGGCACATAATATGTATAACTCCAGTTGTTCAACCATTTAGATACACCCGTTAAAACTCATTTTTCATGTTCTCTTTTCCATCCCTATGTGGAAACCTAAGAGTTCCAGATTCAATGTAACATTCATGGTCCTCTCTCCTACTCCCGAGATCCCAAATAAAGCTTTCTATCTTCCACCCCTACACCTTCATCATTATAATAATTGTTGATGTAAAAAACTAGATTGCTCTAATTCTTCAATCACAGATAAATAAATAAGACAAAGATTTTTAAAGTGGTTCGGCTAGGAATAAAGCCTACGTCCACTGTTATGTTATTGCTGAGTGTTTGTGGAATTCTTGATTACAAATTCTCTCAAGAAATTCCGGTCCCCTTTGAATGAGGATGATACAAGGTATTTATAGCCTTGAGGCTGTACATGAAAGGTTCGATACATTAAATGACATACATATGAAAGGGTAATACATTTAATGCAGAGTGCGTGCCAAGAATATAAGCATTCAATGAATATCTGAACTGTTGATGATCTGGCAATTAATGATACGACCGAGATGCAGCTCGGACCGCCATAGCTGTTCGCTGATCAGGAGTTCCTCGGAACATTAGAGTACCTCGGTGCGATAGAGTTCCTCGGTGCGTTAGAGTTCCTCGGTGTGATAGAGTTCCTCGGTGTGATAGAGTTCCTCGGCGTATTCTCGTTGCTCGAAAAGAAGCATGGTTGGTCGGGAAATGATCTTCCTCGCTGCTATTGTGCCACGTAGATTGACACGTGTCTTCGTATTATTCGTCCACATCAGCATATTAATTTTGGTATCAACAATAATAATATCCCTCTTGGTTTATCGCCTCTCGCCTCCATCAACGGTATTTTTCTCATCAAACATCCCTTGGTGCTAATGTGCTCCTTTTTTTAGTTGTTTTATATTTGGTATGGAGATGGTATTTTACTGGTTGCTACGGATGCATATCTCAATCTCTTTTACGGTTACCATGTCTCTGTCTTCTACACACTGTGAAAGGTAAGTTAGCAGGTTTGTTCTACCACAAGGTTAGCTATATGTTTGAATAAAGGTTTGGTTAGTTGTACGCATTAATAACAATACTCAACATTACAATTGTCAACATCATTTATGAAATAGATATCTTCCATTAATAATGCCAATCATTAAACAGAGATTTGGTAAGTTAGCAGGTTTGTTCTACTAGGGGCAAAAGGTTTGTTCTACCACAGTGTTCTAGAGAATATTTAATGGGGCCATAAATTTTGGTATGTTGTCGTTTTGTAAATCCCAAATGACAGGGTTTTAACAATACATGTGCTTCACAATATGAATAAGTTCTGGAAAAAGAACCTTTACTAATATGTCCCTTTTAATAAGGATCCATATGATTGGTGAGGGTGTCAAAATGTATCTGGAAAATCATCCAAATATGTGAAAAAACTATACAAATCTAAAAGATTCTTTATGGGTATTTTTATATTCTACGCACACCATATGATTGAATAAATGTCACCAAAGATGATTTACTGATGAGTTTGTTTTGAGATTCTGAAACCATCCATTTGTACTGAAACTATAAGATTACACATCTCTTTGGAAGCACTGAACTATATAAATTGAGCCGTCAAGTTCGTGGGTTTTTATTTTTTGTTCATCGATTTCTTCATATCAAAGTTTGTCCGATTTGTTTCTTGGGATATTTTTTATTTTTTTGTTTATTGGGTTCTCTTTGTGGGCCTTTTGTTTTGATAGATTTAAAAAAAACCACGATTTTAATCATAAATTTCTATAAAAAAAAAACAGATCTCATCACAACTGAAAAAACATAAATGGTTACCTATTTTTTTCTCATCAAATTTATAAGAATAATAAGGAGTTGTTTGAGAACGGTTGACCGGATCTAAATAAAATAGGGGCTATTAATAGATAAGAAAGGTTTAAATAAAATATCCTAAGATAAGTTGGAGGGGATATAAAAAAGGTAGTTATAGGGGATATAAAATTGTAGTGTTATATATTTATATTCTCACATGATATTACTTATAATTCTCTCCACCCACTAAATAGTGTAAAAATTTGGGATGGACGGAATATACATTATAATTATGTTATACTTTCATGAAAATGCAATATTTTTTTGAAGATGAAATATTCAATTTCGTATTCATTTTCACTATACATTATAAATGTATGTCTTATTCAACTTCTGTGATTTTTTTATTCATGGCTACATTAAATTTAAAAAAAATATATAATATCATGTTAAATGACGATAGTGCATTCTCATTTTTTTAAATGTAATATTTAACACTTTTCTAATATAATTATACATATATCTTAAAAAAGCCCGCGCATCGCGCGGGGTTTAAACCTAGTAATACATTATTACTTAATACAACGTATTAAGTATGAAAAATAATTAATATAATATAGAATCCGTAGATTTAAGGTTTTATGATCAAGCTCACCCTCCGATAAAGGTTCAAAAGTTAATGATACAACAACATATTGCACCAAGACTCGTAAAAGATAAGTTTACAAACTCAAAAGAAGCTTTAGCTTTTTGGGGAATAAGATTCCACAACGGTGGAATAAAAAAATTTGTATCCAAAGTTCCAATGAAGATATGTTGTTGGTAGGAAATAATAACAATATTTCTTACGAATAACATTTGTTCGTAGAAAATGTTAAGAATAAATGCTACGAACAAATGTTGTTCGTAGGAACCCAATTATGTAATAAAAACTAATTATTTATATTTGATATGAGTTTCTACGAACTTCTGAAGTTCGTAAGAAACATTTACAAATTCAATAGCCGTTTAGCAACTATACAGTATTGGAATATTAAATAAAATCCATCAACATATTAGATTATTGAGATTACCTAATAAAGGAATTGTAGAAACTGTGTACCTGAATTCATAGTGATGATTGAGACTAGGGAGTTGGAGGTCTTCCACAGACTAATCCCTCTCTATGAGTTCTCTCTCATTGAAGGGAATGTGGAGGAGAGTTTTTGAGTGCATTAGTCTTGGGGATCAGAACCCTTCATTATATAAACATCTAATTAGAACGCCATAAATTCTAATTAGGTGACTCTTGAGTAACCAATAGGTGACTCTTGAGTAACACAACTCTCAAGTAATCAATAAGTGACTTTTGGGTAACCACACATTTCAAATTTCATATTTACTATTGATGTTTTTTGAGCTTACCTAATTAGATCACTTCATTTGCTCAATTTAAATTAAAGCTCAAATATAATTAATATTTTAATATGTGTGCACACCTTAAATTATTTAAAATACATAAAATATTCCAACATACATAACCACCGTCTTTTCTCTTACAATTTTTTTTGCTTTCGCTAAACCACTAGAGAGCCCTCAATTTACAAAGTTAACATTCTCTAAGGGCATAAAAGGTTGCAGAAGTATAGATTTCCACGTCGGGTTTCATTGCGATATTCGCACTGGAACAATGGAAAATTGACTTGGATAGTAAATAATTGTTTATTGGGTTCACATTTGCATTACCCAATCCCAAATGCGAATGACCTAAGAGTTCTTATACTTTACTGAAGAGTCGATTATATTCATAAGGCACACATGTTATCGTGTGGGCTTTTGAGCAGAAGTCTAAATTTGTACACTAAAATCATTACATGTTATTGATAATTTAATATAATTAAACATACTTTCAATTAAGATTGTACTTAAATTTGTATAGTATGCAAGATGGTGTTGGTCTAATAAGTTCAAACTGATCCGTAGTTCTAAACTTTTTGTAACTACTTCTCAATTTGGTTGAACATTATAAAATGTTTATAGTATACTTTTCATATATTAAAACCCTGCATCAAATTTGCAAAAAACTCAAAGACAATGAATTGAAAATTTAAATATTAAAAGACATGATAGAACAGAAATGTCGAGTGCAGAAACGGTCTTTAAATATGCATCAAGTAAACGATCGTATAGTCACTAATCTATTTATTATAATGATGCATTTTTATATGAATACATATAAAGAAATTTATTTTACAATTTTTATTGAAAATCTTATCAAATTTTACCATGATCGGCGTTGGTCGGGTGGCATTAATTATGTCATTTATAGCAATAGGCAAAGTAAGATGGGCTCGAAAGAATTTGGAGTTGGAATAGCTCTCATTCTCTGTTCTATGTTGTTCTTGAATCTTGTCTGGTACACATTATTAGACTCTGCCTGGAACGAACGTTAAGCTAAATGTGTACTAGAATTAAATAACAATTATTAGGGCCGAAATAACGTTACCCTAATAAAAGGTCGAGCATTTTTATTGTAACCGAATAATCGATCGAAACTCTTTTCGCCTGATTGATGTGGATTTGATAAGGACAAAATGAAAAAGTTGTCCAAATAAACTAATTGAAGTATGCTAAAAAAGCAAGTATCTCTTTCATCTGGATCAAAAACAGAACAGCAAAAAATAGCAAAATAGGTAAGAAAACTACAAAGTTCAAACTCAATTGATACCGCACCTTTAATTTTTTTATTCTTTTATTTTTAACAATTGATATAAAAAAATTATATAAAAAATAATTTTTTTATTAATTTAAAAAAACAGTTTTTTAATTAAAATCAAACAATTTTTTTAATTAAAAGTAACGGTTTTTTTATTAAAATTAAAAAAATATTTTTTCATAACTAAAAAAACTATGTTTATTTGAAATGATATTGCGATTGTTAACTCTCGCTGGCGCGGAACCACATTCCCGGTCCCACATCATTATTTAATTTTAATTAAAAACTGTTTAATTTTAATAAAAGAAACTATTTAATTTGATGTGTTAGATTCACGATTGATTAGTGCCGCTGGCGCGGACCCACGTTTAATAAATGATGTGGGTCTGGAAATGTGAGTCCGCGCCATCGACACTAATCAATTATGTTTTGTTAGGTAAAAATATCATATATTGTGTCTTGTTGTGTCTTAATTGAGATATGTTTGTGTTTGATAAAAAAAATATTTTCTGTCGTGTTCCTTTTGTTTGAATTGTGTTCGTGTTATGAAAAAAAAAAAATTGTATGTCGTGTTATATATTAATTGAGTCATGTTCATATTTGAGACTAAAATTGTCCAAACTGCCCCTCATTTATTATCAAATATTTATTATTTATCAAGTGAGATGGCACGGACCCACATCATCATCGTAATTTTTTTATTAGTGCCGTTGGCGCGGACCCACATCAATATCACGATTGGTTAGTTAAAAAAAAAGAGTAGTTCTATTGTGACTGAATTTTTGGCATAATTTTTTGGAATAAACTGACGTGATAGTTTGTTATTGGTTGATTTTTAGGTTCCACTGGCGTGACCTCAAAAATCAACTAATAACAAACAGCCACGTCAGTTTGTTCCAAAAAATTATGATTTTTGTAAAAAAAAATTATACTACAGTCATAAAAAAAATTATACCTTTTTAAAACAGTAAAAAATTTGTTGAAACCTTATTTTTTTTTTCAAAAAATCAATTTTTGTAATTTCTTAAAAACTGTTTTCTATTAAAAAAAATTTGCATTTTGTTTTATTAAAAATATGAAAAACTATTTTTTAAAAACTGATATCTACCCACATCATCATCGCGTTTGGTTAGTGCCACCGATGCAGACCCACATCAACATCTTGATTGGTGTCGCTGGCGCAAACCCACGTCATTTAACGAGTTTTTTTAATGGCTTTTATTAAAAATACAACTTTTTAGTTTTTTAAACATTTTGCTTTTTATAAATATCTTTTTTAAAACATTTAAAAAAAACAGTTATTTTTAAAAAGTAAAGAGTCTAAAAATGACTTTTATTGAAAATACAGATTTTTTTTAAACTAAAAAAAAAACATTTTTTTTCAAAAATGACTTTTATAGAAAATACAGATTTTTAGTATATATATATTTTTTTATAAATATAGTACAATTTTTTATTTTATAAATGTAATATATTTTTTTAAAACTACTTTTTTCTTCTTGCTCGACAATGGTTGTGATGTTCCACTGTAAAAAAAAAAAAATTGACGAATGCTGTAGAAGAAGGAAAAGGTAGAAAATGGCACATTTGAGAAAAAAAAAGACTTAAAAACCTAAAACTAGCATTTTTTGTTTTTACTTATTGTCACCTAATTCAGTGGATTTACTTTTGGTAAAAAAATTGGGTAGATTGTAACCGAACAAATGATCAAATTTTTGAAAAATGCATGACAGTCCATTGATTTTTGAATTTAATTAACATGAATATCCAAAACTAATTAATAATAACTTGACACATTAATATATTTAAAAATTTTATGTTAAAAATTCAATCCAAATAACATTTTTGTTTCTCTAAAGGGAAATTCTAGAGGGACTCTCATTTTGTGACTCACAATGTGAGTCACAATGAGTTGTCATACAATCATTGGTTCAAATTGTTTTTTTAATAAAAATTAAAATTTTGTATTGTTATTGTTAATAAAAACTATGTTTTTAGAACTGTTTTTTTTTTCTCAAAAGTGTTTTTAATTTTTTACACCTGTTTTAAAAAACAAAAAAAAAACATTTTACTATTTTTTTTAAAAAATAACTTTTATTGAAATTTTTTATTTTCAATAAAAGTCATTTCTTTCAAAAATAGTTTAAATGACGTGGCTCCGCGTCAGCGGTACTAACCAATCCCGACGATGATGTGAGTCCACGCCAGCGGCACTAACCAATCCCGGCGATGATATGGGCCCGCGCTAGCTTTTAAAAAAATTGTTTTTCATATTTTTAATAAAAAAAAATTAAAAAGAAATTGTTTTTAGAAAATGAAAAAAATTGTTTTTTTTTAAATTATATTTTTTAAAAAGGACATATATTTTTAGTTTAAACCATTTAGTCCCTCGAGCACTCAATATTCTCTTATTTTTAGAGGACCGCGCCAACAGCACTCCCTCTCCAAAATATGTGGCAAATGACTTTTTTAAAGTGTTTTTAACTTTTTATAACTGTTTTAAAAAACAAAAAAAAATATTTCACTATTTTTTTTAAATGACTTTTATTGAAAATTTGTATTTTCAAGAAAAGTCATTTAAAAAAAAAATAGTTTAAAGGATGCGGGCCCGCGCCAGCGGCACTAACCAATCGCGATGATGATGTGGGTCCGCCCGAGCGGTACTCAGTAATCTCGATGATTATGTGGGTCCGCACCAGCGGCACTAACCAATCGCGACGATAATGAGGGTCCGCGCCAGCGGCACTAACCAATTGCGACGATGATACGGGTCCGCGCCAGCGGCACTAACCAATCGCGATAATGCGAGTTCAAGTCAATTTTTAAAAATAATTTTTTCATATTTTTAATAAAATAAATACAATTTTATTAATAAGAAACTGTTTTTAAGAAATAAAAAAAAAGAGTTTTTTGAAAATAAAATAAGGTTTCCACAATTTTTTAACTGTTTTAAAAAATTAGTTAACAATTTTTTCTAATTTTTATTTATAAAAATCATATAATTTTTTTTATGAATGTAGTATTTTTTTTAACAATATCTTGTTTATAAAAAAAAAACAACAACAACATGTTTTTCCCTTTTATTTTTTGTCCTTTAGTAGACAAAGGAGAGAGAGACGGATAGAGAGTCGACTAGAGAGTCGCTCTAGCAAGACTCTTCTCTAAAAGGTCTGGTTAAGGGTCCCATACTAGAATGATCATTAAGCATCGTCATCTCTGCTGGCTTCTTGTCGTTTGTCAATCATGGAACTCTGGTTACAATTTCCACTGCTTTTTTAAGTCCATTGATAGTTGTAATGATGAGTTTTAGAAGTGTCCCTATATAAAACTCATTTTAAACTCTTAAAATAAGATTTCCGAGTTCAATTAAATTGGCTTATTTTAGTCCTCTGCTCGTTTATGGGGAACTTTGTTTCTATTTTAAATGTTACTTTATCCGTTTCAAATTACCTTTCATGTCTTAATTTTTTATATATTAAGAATATATTTAATTAACGGTTAATATTAATTTCAATTTATAATTATGAAATATAATATATTAATTATATTTAAAACAACTTTCTTAATTTGAAATAACTTGAAAAAAATAATATACTATTAATTTAAAATAGAGAAAATATGATGAAAACGAAGTCAAGTTGAAAACTAAGCTTATAGGAGAAAATATTAAGTTTCTTATAGTACAACATAAATATGTCATATATTATTTACATTCATTGAATATATAATATGTATTTTATAAATTTGTACTTTGTCCGGAGAATAAACAATATTCATATGATGGCAAGAACAGGAACCATAAATATGATGACAAGTCAAAAATTTGCATTACAAATTTCTTATTTCTTTATGAAATTTAAAATTTGGTTATTAGATTCGTAACTTTTGATTTTAAAATTTTAAAATAGACGGTAAGTAATTAATGTATGGTTCACATTTGAATAAAAAAATAACAAAAATTAAATAATTATTCTAAGCGACTAAAATAACAAGTCAACTAGTGTTCTTGTTCATGTACATGGATTAGAACACTAAATAATTTGTGAGAGCTTCTCAATTTAGTTCGTGAACATAAATATATTTACGCTAATCCACTAACATATTTTGTTGATATTAAGATTCCTCATCTTTAATCTATACATAATATGTTAGTTTATATGCAAACCTAACACATATACATTGTAAATATCCAATTATAAATTGTGAAAATTCACTTATACACTAGCGCATAACACTAAAAAAAAAAAAATACTTTTTTAGACCGAATCTTTTGAGATAGTTAAAAGTTGAATCTCTAAAATCTATCTTTTGGGACAAATATTATTAACAGTCTTAAAAGACAAATACTATTTATAACTCCTTATGTTACCCCTCTTATAAAGTAATACTAATGAGATGACTAAAAATTTAATTCTCACGCCTAGCACTTTCATCTCCCACTTCTTCAACATTTCTATTATCATTCTACATAAAAAGAGGGGGGGGGGAGGTCTCAACCCTTACTTCTTCTATCCTGAACCCCGTACTTCTTCGATCCCCGACATTATAGCAAAAAATTGCCCCCTCCGGCCGACATCCTTCCCCCTCTTTCCTCCTCCGGCTCTAACAGAATCAGCAGCAAGTAAATTATTTTTGTCAACATTGAGCTTGAGAATGTGGATTGGGTGGGTTTTTGTTAAACTTTTGTGATTGTTGATAACTATTTGGTAATCGGTTGGTGTTGGGCAATTGACTGTGGTGGTGTCGGTGGCTAGGTAAGTGGTGGTGGTTTAATTTAGGGTTAGTGGATCTAGGGTTTCAAAAATTAGGGTTAAGCCTAATTGAAAATTATCAAATTGGTCTTTTATGGTTACAATAACTTTGTATTTAGATTGAGTTACAGGTTTGGATTTGGCTTTTATTTTGTTGATTTGTGCTTACATTTAGGTTTTCATTTTTTATCTGTACACATCGATGAATGGATTTCTAATACATTTTCTTTGTTACTCTCACATTTAATCTTTTTATGTTCTTTGCTACAGGACTACTCACTTTTTAAAAAATTATTCTCACCAGGTAATTTATTTTCACATTGGGTTTCTTTATAAAAATGGTTAGTTTTGAGTTCTACACGTATACCACGTCTCAACCATTCTAAAATTACTTTCTCTTATAGTTATGTTATATGTCAGTTATTAATTATTTAGGGAATTCTATTCATTAGTTTAGGTTCTATATTTTAGTTTACTAGGTGCCTATGTTTAATTATTGTAATTTTGTTCTTTTGATTTAGATGACACTATTCCTAGCTAAAATGTTGAAAATTGGTTTCATATAGATCATTTTGATCAATAACCAAGTCATTCTTCATCTAGGTAATACTCACTCTTACGAATTTGGTAAATAACAAGTTGTTTTGCGTTTATTGCCTTAATTGTTACTAATTTTCAATTCCTAATGAATTATAAAATTGAACATGTGACTTTGATTGTTATGTTATGTACCTTTAATTATAGTATAAAGTATTATACTTATAGTGATTTGGACTTTGAAAGTAATATAAACTTCAACCATAGAAGTAATGCAAACATCATATTACGACATTTATCCTCCCCTCCATTAATTGTTAAATGTCCATAGGTATATGTCACAAATTCTTTTGAAGTTGGATTAAATGGTACACAGACTTAGAATAGGTAGTTTGTTCAATTAATAACTCTGATTAATTAATCTTTTTAGAATATGGATTTTGCTAGGTTTATCAAGTTTGTCTTTAAAAGTTCTAACTAATTAATCTTTTTTGGAATATGGATTTTGCTAGGTTTATCAAATTTATTTTTACTTTCTTTTTAAGTCTCATCATATTGTGAAACCAAAAGATTTATATCAAGTTTTGTTTCTTACTCTGCCGGTTTTGTATATTTTTAGATGTGAATCTAACGAACAAACTGGAGCAGATAGATAATGTTTGTATACTGCACACTAACTGTTCAATCAAATGTGAACGTGAAGATAAAACTACATAGTAAGTGTGCACTCATTTCCTAGCTTGCACTCCCTTGGTTTACAAAATTATACTTTGGGCAAGTATTTTAAGTTATTATCTGTACACACTTTTTAAATATGTTGATTATAATTTTTTTAACTATATATTTTAAACTTCAAGCAATATATATATATATATATATATATATATATATATATATATATATATATATATATATATATACTAGCGTATGCCCGTGCCTGAAGGCACGACGAAAATTGTCCAAAGTACGAAATCACGAACCAACGAAAAATTTTCAAAGTTCGTAATCGCGAAACGAAAAAAAAAATCAAAGTGAGTAATTACAAAATGGTAAAATTTTTGAGAAGTATGCCCGTGCCTAAAGGCACACATATAATTTTGTATAAAGACGTGTATAATGTAAATAATAATTTTTTTAAATACATAATCGCAAAACGGCTAAAAATTCAAAAATATGTAAATGTAAAACGACAAAAATTTCAATCCCCGACAAACCAAAGTGTAATTAAAAAAATTTGCCATAATATTCTGTCGTGTTCGTGATTGGTAGTAAAATCTCCTGTCGTGTCGCTTCGATTTTATTTTGGTCCAGTTCATTTTTTATTAAAAAAAATATTGGGTCAAATTCGAGGTAAGTAAACAATAATATTTCATGTCATGTCACATTATGTCGAGCCATGTTTTTTTTTTGCCGACTTCATTTTTTGTTAAAAAAATACTGTGTGATTTAAAAAAAAGTGTAATTTAAAAAAAATGGTCATAATATCCTTTATTTATAGGACTATCATGCATAACGTTAGTATTCACAATTGGTAATAAATTCCATGTCAGGTATATTTTGGTAAAGTTCGTTTTTGGTTAAAAAAAAGTTGGGTCGTGTTTGAGATAGGTAAACAATAATATTTCATGTCGTGTCGTATTTATTTTGTCCGTAATTGCAAAACAAAAAGAACATAATTGCAAAAAAAAATTGTTACCCGACAATAAAGTGAAATAAAAAAAAAAATTGTAATTCAAAACTTTCTAAAGCATGTAATTTAACTTTGCTCAAGTGACTCAAAGTGCATACAATAACAAATTGTCCAACAACATTTACATACAATATGAAATAAAAAATATTCACTTCATTCACAAATCCATTGCATTGACATTGTGCCTCAAATAAACAAACTGTCCATTTAAAAAAAATTGGACAGGGTCTCCTTTGTTTATTGGACTATCTACCCTCTTAAAGGGTTACAACCAATCCAACAAAATTCAATAATCTCAATAGTAAAATCTAACAAATATTTTAATGAAACAAATTTCGTAAAAACAATCACATATACATGAACTGAAGTCGTCCCGCATGTTCCACTAAAACAATTGTTCGTAGTTTTCAAAATGTGACCTGATACAAAACAAAAATTATAGTTAGTCAATTAAATTGTTTATGGAAAAAAATTCTAAATTTTTTCAAAAAAAAAATAATATTTACATTCTCAGTTATTTTTCTCGAAAATATCCCAAAACAAACTACTACATATTTTTATATTTAACACACCACATAACAGGAAGTTTCCGAAAACCCACCTGAAACGATCCAAGTAAAAATCGTTAGATGAATTGTGGTGTGTGAGAAAATACCCTAGATTACAAAAGCCGAAATGACATTATGCGTGGGAGAAATTACCTGGGGCGACTGTGCGGGAGGGGGCGGCTGTGCAGGAGGGGCGGCTGCATGGGAGGGGGCTGCTGCGTGGGAGGGGGGGCTGTGTGGGAGGGGGCTACTGCATGGGAGGGGGGATGCGTGGGGGGTGGGGGCTGCTGCGTGGGGGGGGGGGGGGGGGCTGCTGCGGGGGAGGGGGCTGCTGCAGAGGGGTATTGGTAGTGTGGGAGGGGGGGTTGCATGGGAGGGGGGGCTGCGTGGGAGGGTGTGTTAACGGGGAAAGTTAAATGAGGGAGAGAGAGTTGAGGGTTTATATGCCAGTGCATATATGCAGTGCGCGCGCGTGTGTGTGTGTGTTTATGTGTGTGTTTGTGTGCGCGTGTGTGAGTGGAGAAGGGGGAGGGGATGGGATAGGGGTCACGTGTGTCCGTGTGTGTGTGTGTGTTTGTGTGGCATCTTGTGGCGAACAAAGGTTAAAATCCTTATCAAAAATGGTGTGGCAGCTATGTAGGTGATATCCAAGACACATCCAACACCAGAATCATCATGTGGCCATAGAATTTTTGCATCTTCAATTTTCTTTGGCATCTGAAGCTTGAAACATTCTGAAGCTTGGCCCTACAAGAGATTTGTGAAAAAATAATGAACATTATTAATGTAATCAAGCATTCAAATTGGCAATACGTAACGGTATCAAATGCACCTAACGGCAAAAAATTATGATAATTACTTTTTAAGTCCTTAATTTAGGTTCGTACATGGACGACAAAGATATCAGCCTTGAGTGGAGGCTAGGATGAGCGAAGCACACAACCTGGTTCTTCTTCTCTGCCCGATTATGATGAGATAGACCACGATTTTTTTACATGCCGAGCAATTCAGAAGAAGAGAAGTGATCAGTCCCACTATTATAATCGATTGGGTCTTCCCAGATCAGCTGCATCGGCAATGCATCCATTGGCGCCCAGGAGTCTTTGTAACCAAATAAGGTAATTCAGTAAAATGATCACTCATATGCCCAGGAGTCTTTTGGCAGCACACTCATACCTGTTAAAAATCAAAATCAAATTTAAAAAATGAAACGTGAATACGAAATACACTTCAGATCTGGTAGAACCTACTGTGGAAAAGAAGAAATCTTAAAAGACTCACCGGAGAGTGAACGGCTGCTGCTGCTGCTTTAAGGGCGCAGGCCTGCTACTGCTGCTGCTTTAATTAGGCCTAGAATGGCTGCTGATATGTGCCAATCCATGGCCAAAATCCACTGCCAACCCGTGCCATCACCCCTGCCAACCCGTGCCATCACCTGAAACCCAACCTTTCAATTTTTAGTGTATGTACCCAAAATAAAAACAACTAAACCAAATGACATTTTTAGGTAGTGATCTTTAACTATTAATGTAATCTTTAACACTTAATGTTTTCCCAAAAAATACAGTCACATAATATTCCTCAATGAAACGGAGGGACATGAAATGGAGAAATAAGAATGTAAATAGTTAAGGTGTGCCTCCAATACTCAATGAAACGGAGGGGCATCATCCCTGTACACCTGTATCATCCCTCGAGTGTACTAAATATCAACCACAAATAGGTATGTCCGTGAGCAGCCATGAATATCAGTGAGCAGCCACGAATAGGTATGTCATCCCTTCTGAAAACCTCTGTTAAATACCTTAAAATGAAAACCCATGTTAAATAACTCTTCCGACAAATCTATTAAATACATATTTATATTAAATACAAATTTATTTCGAATAGAGTAGGGGCTGAGTTCGTCTCTAAGTATTAGAAGTGTGCTTGTCTAGTAAAAGAGTAGGGGTTGAGTTCGTCTATGAGCTTGCAGAAAAAATAGATTTCCATGATGTTAATTAGAAGTTAAATTAGGCAAATTCCATGCGTAAATGTATTTGAAAAAAAATCAATCAAATTTACTATCCCACCACCCTACAAAAATCTTCATAATTGAAATTATCATAAAAGGAAGTTCGAAAACATTCTAGCTTCCGCTTCCTTAATCCTTACCACGCTCTCCAATCTGTCAAAGCTGTCTTTCCTTTTCGACAACTGGTAATAGCATCTTGCGGTTCACATTTCGACATCTCTCAAGCAAGAAAATCTCAAGCAATACCTGAAGACACAAATGTAAGCTCCACATGATACATTGACTAAAATTAGATAATTCATACTAAAAAAAATTCATAATAGACGCAAAATTTGAGCACTCGCCTAAACCTAACTATGTAATAAAAAAGGCACTATCAAAATAGCACAATAAAATAGTATACCTCCAGTGTATGCCCATTCCAATGGCCCTACTGAATCGAATCCTCAATTATACACCAACCTACGTGCATAAAATAGCATATTAAAATTGTGGCAGGCCTAAATCAAAATAGCAAAATCAAATAACAGATCACTTTTTAATGAGCATATTACATCTGTTATTGTGTATAATTGGTAAACTAATAAAACCGTGGCAATTATAATCATTGTGTATAATTGGTAAACTAATAATCACATATATTCCGTAGAAGTCCCCATAATTCAAAACAATTGATCTGAGTACCACAGAGGGGGAAAGACCCTCCGGCGGTGAGTCACGATATAGGTGTATCTGCAAACTATGACCAATTGTTTGTATGCATAAATGAAAAAATAGTGATGAGAGTGACAGAGTGAGAGAGAGAATCATACAATGCCACCGAGTTGGAGGCAGACGGTGTCAAAAGATCTTTCGAAGAGGGTATATGATTTGCCAACATATGTCATATAGGATTCCTCAACTGGGTAATTTTTCAAAGAACTTGCAACATCCACAATTTGAATAGTACTCATTTCTAGAATTTACAAAATTTACCATCACATTTAATGAGGCACACAAAACAATTTATGGCACTGCGAACAATGATGAAAATAACAAATTTAGTTCAAAATGAAACTGTGAATAAACCATTTAAGACAAATAAATGCTCTATAAAAAATTTCGTGAACAAACAATTTAATAACTGTGGTGCTCGTGAAGAAAGCTCTGTTCATTATCAAGAGTCTCAATGTACTGAATATGCATACATATTAAAATCATAAAACCATGCCACCAAAATTAAATATAAACAAAAAAGTATTGGATCTAATAATAAATAAAATTAAATGAAAAAGAGAACTCAACAAATTGAAAAAAGAGATGCTTTAAAGATCCCCAAAGCAAAAACTCATAGAGAATGAACAATTATGAAATAAAAAATAAAAAAAAACTAAATGAAGTTATGAAAACTGAAATTTCATAACTTCAGGGTTAATCACTTACCAAAACCTATTATGCCATTTGCTCCTTCACTAAAAAAAGGAAAAAATGTATCAGACAGATCTAAAACTACATAAAAAATGAAATAAATTTGAAGCACAAATCGAAACTAAAACTACAGATAGTGTGAGTATGAGTGTAGATGCCCAATTTGAAGCACAAACCGATTTTGTTTTACCCAACAACATTAGATCTGCGTGTGTATGAGTGTGTGTGAGTGTGAGTGTGCGTGTGAAAGGCAGAGGGTGGGAAGGTAGATATGTGTGTGTTTATGTGTGTGAGAGAGTGAGTATTCGAGACTACCTGAATGCGGCGGCGTAGGGCAGCGGCGGCTAGGGTTTGTGGTTTGTGTTGAAAGGGGAAATAAATGAAAGGAATGTGAGCGCGAGAATGAGGAAGACGGGGGTGGGTTTGGGGTTTGGAGCGAGAGAATGTGGGAGACATATGAGATGGTGCGTGTGTAAGAGTGTGAGGGAGACACAATTCCAAAAATGCCCAATTTTTGAATCAAAGGGTAAGTTTGAAAGGTATAAAAAGAGGGGGAAATCAAAGAATTAAGGGGTAGGTTGGTAAAAAAGAAATGGAGTTGATCTAAACCATTAAAATGTGTAAAAATGTGTAAGTAGGTGGCACACATCTTGACCGTTAAAATGTGTAGACAATTCAAAAACTTCCCTAACTTATTATATATATATATATATATATATATATATAATAAGTTATAAAACTTATGTATGTCATAAGCTTGGCCTATGATGTCACAAGAAGATTTTATCCTGTAATGCCTTTTCTGTCCTTGAAATTTTTGAATTCCCCCTCTTTTATCACACTCTAATTCGTTTCTTCTTTAAAATTCAAAAATAAGGGTAGAATTGTATTTTCCCCATTCTATCCCTTTACCTCATTGTCCAAAACTACCGTCTCATTCATTTCCCACACTTTACTCTCTCTCTTTCTCTCTCTCTCTCTCTCTCTCTCTCAGCTTTACGATTAACAATGACCAACAATGGTAACAAAACCTACCTCGCACAAAACTCTCCCCCTCCCTCAGTCCCACGCCACCGTACCTTCTCCCGTCTCCCTCAGCCTCATCTTTTCCCCCTCCAACTCCTACTCCCCCTCCGCTTATAGGTAATATCCCTCACTCCCCCCCACTCGCATACACATACGCGTGCACACACACACACACACACACACACATGCACAGATTTGTCACACACAAACGCACAGATCTGTTACACGTGCACAGATCTGTCGCACAAATCAATTGTTTCAAAGGTTTTATTTTGTAGTAATAGGGTTGAGAGTTGATACCTCACAACTCACCCATGAGTATACGTTTTGAAAGTTTTGTTATGTTACTCATATTTTTTGATTTTTTTTCCGACGTTGATACCTCACAACTCACCCATGAGTTCATATTAGCAGAATTCAAAAATCAAGGAATTTATTACAGGTATACGTTTTGAATCAGGTATACATATATACTTATTTTTTAGTCTTAAGAAAATAGTTATACGTATAGATTTATTAATTGAGAGATAACATGTGGAGTTATTATCAATTTCAGCCCTAGATAATGTTGAAGAAGATGACTAACATGTGGAGCACTAGGCAATCTTTCGATCATTGTAATTCTATGTTATTCGTGGTTAGTTACTTTCTTTAATTTTATTGATTTTTTTGTTTGATTTAATGAATACTGTTTATGGTGTGCAGCTGAATATTGCTTATGGTTTTGATCCAACTATTTTTATGTTGGAATTTTACATCAGATAATGTTAACTATTTAGACATGTATGGTTCGTTTTGAATCTTCAAGACTTCTTAATAGGTTTTTAAGCATTATTTCAGCTTGGAAGAATGAATCAATTTAATTTCATATTTTTACTAAATATATTACCAAGTTTGTATGGTAATGTTTCACATGATTTAAACTATATTTAGCTTCATTTTCAATGTGAAGAGGAAACGAAATTATCATTCATACACACGGAAGGGTTTGACATCTTTGGTCTTTGCAGACATTTTTTCCTGGGTATGATTTGACTTTTTTTACTCTCTCCTCTATTCATCTAATGTTGTTTTAGTTTCACGGTTTGTTTGGTTGGCTTTGGACAAAGGCAAAGTTTGGAAGGGTTTGAGGCAATTTTTAGTATTTCAAATCTATATATTTCTTTGTTGCACTTTAGGTGTTTGACAACTTGTGCAAGTGAGTTGATTTTAATTTTTTGTGAATGTTGATTAAATGTTGATGTGTATTTTAAGCTACTTACATTTTTGTGTGGGTGTGTTTCCCTCTTTTTCCCTTTTCACACCCTAATTTTATTTTTAATGTGCCACCATGTATATGTGGACTCGAGCTAATTTCAACAACAAGGGCAAAAAATTATGGTGTTCTTAACATTTTTTGCAGTTATCATATGTTATTGATGTTTTGAGTTATTGATAGGTTCCTACACACTATGAAATTAGAGTACTCTGCTATGCAATTATTATTGTTTTGGAACTAACATAAATATGTATTCACTCTTTACTTTATTGTTATTAGTGGCATTGGATCTCTTCAGTTTGTTCTTACATTTGTATTTGTTTGTCTAACACGGGATACACTGTAAAGAAATATCTGAGAAGTCCCCCCCCCCCCCACATGATACAAAAAAATGGCCAACTACAAACTCAACTTCAACTTCAGCTGCAAATACAGTTGTTGGTAGACATATGACTGAACATCAAGAAATTCAGGGCAATCTTATAAGACAGGATGAGCCAAATACATCAGTTGTTGAATCGGTTGTTTGCAGATGTACACCTAAACAACAAGAAACTCAGTGCTGCAATCTTTTTTGTCGTTATTTTATATTTTAGGTACTAACTTTTTGTTTTCCAAATTTTTTATGGTTTCAAATCTTTAGTGCTCATGATATCTCAGGTAATCTCTCATTCGTATGGTGTTTTTACGATATGGTGAGAGAGAATTCATTTGGAAAGAACCTGTAAAATTCAAGGTTGGAATCCACTTTTTTGTAGCCATGATTGGTGCCTCACTATCTGCTGTGGGATTCTTAATGATGCTGCAGCAGGTCGACTAATTTAGTGAATAATGTTATTTAATCTAAACCACGTGATTCTATCAAGGAGCCAGTAGGTTGATGACAAGCTACAACAGATGATTTTTTCTTTAGTGACTCTGTAAACGAGAGCGCCATTGCGACGAAGATTAGTCCTTTGTTCCTATTGAGGTTTAACTGGCAGCAAAAGTAAATTTATTTGTTAGTGTTCTAATTATTTGCAGGCTAATGCTTTTCCACTGAATTATCTAAAGTTATTTATATTCTCAAATTTCTTTTATTATTACTCACTGATGTAGTATGGAAATAAAGTGTTATTTCATAATCTCCTATTTTTCCATTCAATTATGTTTTGACAATACTGTTAAATCTTTAAACTAATTAGACGTTTTCAAGGAGGTTTATCCTTAGACTCATATTATTGACAACATTGGATAAATAGTAGTGTATTTCATAGTGTTAAAAATCTTAAGGCTTAAGTTCACCGAGCGATGCACACTATACTCGCGGGATGAGAATCATTTGGGGCACTTGGATTTTGTAGCCTCTCACTATTGGATGTTAAAATTTAGTGATGAAAGAGATGTTGGTGTAGAATGGTGAACTCAACATGTCATTGGTTTTAATAGCCATTAACTACATTATGTTGCTGAGCAGCGATATTTTTCTAGCATCCCACAGGAGAACAAAGAGGCCGCTGAAATGAAGTTCAAGGACGTTATGACATCTTACAAGGCCATAAAGTTGGAAAGAAAGAACAAGTGATGCAAACTTTAGGTTATGTACTATGATTGCTATATTTACGTAGAAATGACTTTGGGATTTTATCTTTAATTCATAGTTTGTTAAAATAAACTATGCCGAAAAGGGGCCTGGTCATCTAAAACTTTCAAGTTTCAATCTTTGTCAATGTTAAGTTTCTTCAGTTATTAATATTCGTTTTCTGTAATAGCCGTTCTAAACAATAAAATATTATTTTGAACAGTTTCATTCATTGCAAAAAATTATCAAATACCTGATAATTAGTGGCAGTGGAAAATGTCAACAAAGAGATATTTCAAAATACCAAATAATTAATATTTGAAAAATTATCAGTTTGATTTTATTTGAAATGCTTTTTTTAAATATTTAATAGTAGTTTGAAAATGTAAAAAAAAGATAAATATATGTGTGCTTGAATGCCCAAAATCTGATTCACAAACCAGAAGTCAACTTCTTGATTGGAGAAGTATTATCAACATTAGACCATCAAGATAACAATTTCTAAAAATTGTTGAATTGGGTATATTCTTTACAAATTACAATACCATTGTGTGAGAGTATCTTATCATGGTATCCAAATTATTTTGATTACTAATTTGTTACTGTGTTTTTTCTATCATCTTTGTTAACATATCTAATCAAAATTCTTATTCTATTTTTTTAACAGGTGAATTGTTGTTGTTGCCGAAGATCCGCGGACAATGGTGGACATTATTATATTTGATGTGCAAGATGTTTATTCTCCTCTCCAAATTGATATAATCATTTTATTATTTAATCTTATCAACATTTTTAGTTTTTAGTTATTTGGGGAAGATTGATATGTTTTCACGCATGTAATTTGATTCTTAATTCATTGTTTTTTTTTTAACTCAAATGTTTGGAATATTGTTAAATAGGTATGTAGTTTATACAAGGTCCTTGAGTGATTATTTTTTTTGTTGTTAAAGTGTTTTTTTATACCCTAAATAGATAGATAGTCTTATAAATAAATGAAACACTCTCCAATTTTTTTTAAAATTTAACCTTTTGTATTGAAATTACATCGGGTCGACCGTTATTTTGTTGCGATTGTGAATGCTTTCCCGAATATCGGCGTGCCTTCAGGCACGAGCATACCCTAGTATATATATATATATATATATATATATATATATATATATATATATATATATATATATATATATATATATATTTATAGACACACACACACACACACATTATAATATGATAGGAGTATGTATGATATTTTCATGCATGACATTTTTGGGTGCATGGTCATGCATGAAATGTCATGCTAAAAACTATTTTTTTTAATTTTTTTATGGAAGGGTATTTTTTTTAAAAAGGGGGGTGGGGTAAGGATCGGCTGGGGTGTGGGGCTTTTTTTTTTCGTGCCATCGACACGGGCACGGACAATACTAGTGTGTGTGTGTGTGTATATATATATATATATATATATATATATATATATCTAACTAAATTAAATGTTTCAGTCGATGTCACGCCAAACGTAAGATTAACTAATCAGGTTCATTTTGGCTCATTATACCTCCAAGACTTAAAAATAATTGGCCTATACAACTATAGTTAGGTTTTCTGTTCTGTACATATAGAGGATTGGATCAGAATAAACAATATATTTAAATTAAACCCAAATTTCTTTGGATCAAATATAAAAAAATTCTTCAAATATTTTTTAATACACATTTAGTCAAAGCGTTTATTTTGTATAAAAAAATTCCTTATTCTCTTATCTTTAAAGGGTCGCGATTTTTGATGCAAAATAAAAAAACTTGAATTAAACATGTATTAAAAAAAATTCGAGGGACTATTTAGTATATTCCCCAACTTCTTTTTATTTTATTTTCAAAGAAGCAGCAAACTCAAAATTACAATTGATAATCCTTTCACCACATTCCCTTATCAATCATAGAACCACGATGAAAATCCAATGTATATTAAAACAAAACACCATGAGAAAATTTTGAAGGTTATAGTAAGTCGTAACTAAACATGACACAGGACCAAAATTGGTTGGTGAAATCTATTTCCAAATCCACCACACACCCACACAACACCAAAATAAGGCCTTTCGATGGTGTGAAAACTCAAAATCAAAACTTAAAAATGAGCTGAGAGTTGGAAGTAGAGCTGATGCTTGAGATGGGCTGGAGATTGGATGAATTGGTGGTGAAAAAAACATACAGTAATTTTAAGGGCACACACTTGGAAGATAGTCTTGTGGAGATGGGAGTGGAGGAGGTGATTGTGATGGGGTAATGACGAAATTTTGTTATGAGACGACGACAAGAGAGATGTTTATGAGGGGGTTTAGGGTCTTTTTCTCCATGGATGCTATGACCAACTCCTCACAGGAGTTACACGAATATACTTTGAATAAAATGGCTTACGGCTAGTATAGACAAAATGCGCCCAAACAATAAAATAATTCATATTAGTTCAGTCATTTAAATATGAGGTTTATATTTAAAAGTTATGAGTTAAATATGGAGCCCATATTTTAAAGCTATGAGTTAAATATGTGGTCCATATTTAAAAGCTAGGAATCAAATATAGAGTTCAATTTTAAAAGATACAAATAAAATATAATACTCATTTTTAAAATTTATGAGTAAAATATGAGTTTTTTTTACATATACCTCGAATTGTAATACTTATTTTAGTAGAAAAAGAATGGGTTGGCCCAACCCATATTTGGTTCGTCCATATTTAGCCCGATCTACATTTAACCCAACTCATATTTGGCGCAACCCATATTTAGCCCAACCCATATTTGACCCGTCCAAATTAGGCCCGACTCATAATTTTGCCAATACTACTTATGGCTTTGCTAATTTGTTTGATTGCAACAGCCTTCTTCAGGCCTTTTCTTCATCAAATTAGGGTTCGGTGTCACGCTTACGTCCCTTGTTTGGGAT
This sequence comes from Sambucus nigra, assembly GCA_949130495.1. Lineage (NCBI taxonomy): Eukaryota > Viridiplantae > Streptophyta > Magnoliopsida > Dipsacales > Adoxaceae > Sambucus > Sambucus nigra. The sequence continues at coordinate 315,261,449 of OX422222.1, forward strand.
GGTTATCGAAAAATGAATGCCTTTTTCATTATCATGTATAATATTTTTATTTTCTAGTATTTTAAATGATGTATATAGTCGTGGACTTAAAGTAATGCTTTGCTGAAAATGAGCCTTAGTTTTTTTAATAGCATATCATGAGGTGTCCGAGCCCACTTACGTGCACCTCGACTAATCTTCATTTGTGGTTCGTGGCTTTCGCTGGCCAAGCATTATTTTGACAGTGTCGGGGATTGAGCTGGGGACCAAACCCAATCCTCCCCCAAGACTGTCCCAGTAGCACCCTTATACCACTGGCTAAGAGGGTTGGTTAAAATGAGCCCTGTTTAGTTACTTGAAAATGAGCGTTGTTTTGTGTGGTGTTTAAACTTGTAAGCATTTTGTGTGTATTTGACCATTTGACTTGCCAGAATGCGATGTTTTTCCTATTGAGCCATGTTCCAGTCCTATATACTAACTCTTACTAATTGTGTTGTGTCTTTTTGTTACTGACAATTTGCTTTTACATGTTAGTAAACCTGAAATTGAGGAAAGCCTTTTGCGTTCCAAATATAACCTTGTGCAAATTGGGCCTCTCGATATTTAGTAAGATAGAAAATTGGTATATGAAATGGACTCGAGTGAAGATCTTCCTAATGAAAACAGTGTTCATGTAGCATTTTTTAACAATAGTAAAAAGATAATGAATTCAACATCAGTCGCAAAAAAGCTATTTGGAAGTGCTTTAACAATCAAGCTCCTTAAGGTTTTATTGAGGTAATTAACACTACTCTAGTAGTTTATAAATGTTATATTTTCATCCCTTTTACTAGTTACACCACATTTCAACCAACAACTATTATATTTTGATCCCATTTTGTCTAGGGGAATTATATTGTAGTCCCAAATTGTATTTGAGCATGTCCTCTATCAAGTCTTAACGTGTTTAAGCACGTCGAAAGAAAAGATTCCAGATGTGTTTGAATCGTGTCTAAAAAAAACATGCACACGCGACCTTTGGAGAGCATCAATGCCTTATAGATTCTTAAACACATTGAAAATTAATGTAGGGAAATCAATGTTTTATCTATAATAGAAAGGTCTAGTGCTGACTTACTATTGTCATAAGATCTGCCTCTAGACACGTTGCCTTGGAATTCAGATGAAATTCTAAATCATTATAGTATAGCTCCATACAATAATATGCATTGACTCAAAGAATTGTTTCCACTGCTCTATTTAGTCAAAAGTTTAGATACAATGCTCTCGTTGCTACTATGGCTGAAAAAGTATACATGATCCAGGCAGGCCTCCAGGTATTGAACAACCATTGCAACTTCGTTTTGGATTCCAACTCAGATAAAAACCCAAGTGAGCTCAAAGATGCATATAATATTGGTCATTATAAGTTATAAATATATTTATAGTGGCTTATAGTCTGACTAATGAATTTCAACACGTATATTGAGCAGTTTTGGCCTTAAAAGAGAACCTAAATAGGATTTTCCCTAGTACAATGCCCAGTTGTAATGTTCAAAAGTTTATATCCACGTGTTCAACTTTTTTGGTTTTATATGATTTCACTTTGGAATAGTTGGGAAACAAATTAAGCTTAGAATGTCATAAACAAATTCAAACAATTGTGTAAATTGGCTTCCTAGAAGTTGCACCAAAACTGGTACATGATGATCCATTCCAGTAATTAATCAGAATCGTTGTCGGGTTCACTCTTATGAGGTACTTTTCTATAATGTTGTGTTTGCTTGCTTACTTTTCTATAATGCCTTTCATTTTTAGTCATTTTTGGGTAACCAATAAATTGATGTTAGTTATTTTTCTTCAAATACCGGTACAAAATGATTAGGTATTAATATCATACATTGTGTATTCGAAGGAATAATACAGGTGTGAAATATATATTGAATGTATGATTATGCAACTAAAGTTGATATAAAATTCTTTGCTTTATTGTTTAGTTTTGACATCAATATTAAGGTAGATAAAGGAGTAAAACTAAATAGATTTGGCCAACAATTTTGAAAGATTGTATTGAAAGTTTGAATCTCATTAAATACATTTATATTTTTAACACAAAATAGATTTGTTTATATAAATTGATATAATAAAGACCAACGATTTCTCAAACCTACCCCTATTTGTCACGTAGTTCTCACATCTCTATTTAATTCATAAACATAACTAATATACACAAATATATAGATTTCTGTGATGTAATACCCCGTATTTTTATTGATTTTATTTATTGAGATTAATTAAATTAAATGGGATAATTAATTGAAAATTAATCCGGATTTAAATACTAGCGAGACGCGAGAGTTAGTATTTTATTATGATAATTATGTTGAATATTACTGAGAGAGTATAGTAATATATGACTTTCAATTTATTAAAATTGTCGCGAGTTAAAAATAAGACAATTTCGGTAATTAATTTGGGACGCGCGTGTCAATCGTGTCAGTACCCAATTTAATGGACTTAAAAGTAATTTTTTTTATATTATCTGTATGGTCATTTAGAGTGCGCCAAAGTGTTCAGAAGGGTCGAGATAGTCGAAAAAGTCTACCCGGGGATTTAAATTGGGTCCCGGGGTAGTTTTAGTCCAACCTGGGAGGGTATTTTAGTCATTTCTAATTTTGAGGAATAGTAACCCACGAATTTTAGGTTGATTATATCAGAAAACACTTAGGGTCCTTAGGGTTTCACAATCAAATTTCACAAACGACCATTAGAGAGGAAGAGGAGTAACTTTCCAAAGAAGAACCACCACTTAGAGGCTTTTTGCACCACCGTTACCACCACTGGATAAATCGAGAATAAAGGATTACTCCCATACCATCTACTCCAAAGGATCATAATCTCTAATTCAAGGCAATTGATTTATCGTGAAATGATTTAAGGCATATACTCTACATGTTAGATTAGGTTTGCCGTCAATTTATGAATAATTGCAAAAATATGAAATTGGAGACTTAATTATTGAAATTGGGTAGGTATGCATGTAGTGGATCTTCTAGAAACATTGAATGAACGAAATTATAAATTAAAGGTTAGGAATCACGAGATTAAACTGAGATTTATGATGATTATTGTCGAAATCTTTAAGAACTAGGGTTGTGTAATGCTCATGACTTTTGATCCAAGAAATTGATGTTCCTTGATAGTTTAATGATTCTTGGACGTTAAAACTTATGTAGATATGTTGGTTTAATAGTTTGTTTGGGGGTTTGGGACGTTGTAATGGAGAATTGGAGGAATAAAAGTGGGAAACCCGTAACTGTTAAAAGAATTTCGGGCAGAAAATTGCTCGATCGATCGACTCAAGAATGTCGATCGATAGACCCATTTCTTCGGTTGATCGACCCCTCTAGAAAATGTGATTTTTTTCCCTTATTAAATTGATTGATATCCAACCTTTAGAACTTAATAGAGATGATTGATTTAACATGTTGGGACTTAAGGGAGACTAGTAGGATACACTTAGGATGCGAGAAAGGTTAATGCATATGGGATTGACTTGGGGGAAAATAAGAGTAATTAATCAAACGGATGCTATTCGAAAGTGTGTATATTGAGAATTTGATTTGGTTAGAAAATAATTTAAGGGCGGGAACAGTAGTAAGGGGGCCATGAATTACCGAGATAACCTTAGAGACGAGCGGGAGACTTAGTAACCTTTTGGGTTAGGTTTAAGCACTCTGAATTATAAGACGAGAGTTATCGTGCTAAACATGTTACGTGAAATAATCGGGATGGTACTATGATATGTGTGAGACTATGATATAGGGATGGAATATACATATATTAATAGGATAATTATCTAAGTTGTGTGACTACTTAGTATATGAATTTTATGTGTATGACATACCTACCATACTTGCTATCACGGGAGGTTGATTTTCGAGAAATGACCATCTTATCTTTGTGTGCCTTCGAGGGGATTTAGATTGGTACCTCAAGAACATATGACTATGAAGACTTATTTGTGAGTTAATAAGTCAGCTGACCATGGGAGCGTAGGTATGTGCGTGATCCATGGGTATGTGAACTATGTTCGCCTCCAATATGTGTGATTTGTTTTGATCCGGTTCCTGAGAGATTAAAAACTCGTGATTCTCACGTATGTGATCTACCGGGACTTAATAGCAGAATATGTATGCACCCAGCTCATCCTAGGGGTGCTATATATATATATATATATATATATATATATATATATATATATATATATATATATATATATATATTGAGTATGATAAATATATGCACTTCTATTTGTTCTACTGTGTTGCTGAGCAGGAAAGATAAAATGAGGTTCCAAGATAATGATTGTACGTGAGAAATAAACCCGGGTTTTAAATTATGTGAATTCGGTTAATAAAATATGGAATATGATAGTATTTAATAATTGGGGATTATCGGGTAAAATCATAAGGTAATCCAATTACGTATAGAATGGATAGAGACTGGTTAGGCTAGGCAGTGTAACTTGTAATTGGGTATATAGATATATAAATATGCGTTAGGCGTGCACAATAATTGAGGGGGTGGGATTCTCAAGTGAGAGCACGTGACTAACATGTTTAATATATGTGCTGTTTAAATTGTAATTTAAACACTTGCTGTTTTAATAATATTTTTACCTCGGGCTCTGACCCGTTTGGTTTCAAATCTATTTTTTTTTTAAAAACCTTTTAGGTGCCCAGCCACAGGGATGCCAATCATAGGAGTTTCATTATGTTGACGTGATGTAACTGCTGTGGAAGTTACAACACCTCGGTATTAGACGCCTCCACATTCCTTCGATTTCTATTCAGAGAGTATCTGAATATGTTAGGGTATGTCGCCCATTTCTATCCAGAGACAGTAGTTCAGTCATCTATTTCATTTCAGTTATTGGATTTATTTATTTTTATTCAGACGGTTGTATTGGGTTTATTTAACCCATCTACTATTTTATTGGGGTGTTTACTCCAGACGTTAGTTTATTTCATTTCGTTGGTTATTCATATGTGATGGTTTATGTGATTGTTGAATGATGTTTTAATTAATTATTTGATGGTTAATTTAATTAATAAAATTTGACATAACTCTTTTTAAATATTAGGTGGCTAATGATTAATGAAAATGTTTTGGACAGTGATGCTAGAACTGAACCAACTTGATATTCTGTATTAATGAGATAAAGGAGTAGCTACCCGGTATTTAATTAGTCAGGGTGTCATAGGTGGTATCAGAGCATCAGGTTCTGATACCGTTAAACCCACTTTCATAGGAATCACGATTGCACTTAGCATGTGCAACAAGCTGTTAAACCCCTATGTTACCCCAGCGGAGGAGTTTTGTCTCGTGAGGGTTTGCAGTGAATATACCCACAAAATTTAAAAACTTGACTCAATACAAATGACTCAACGTAATATAACCAAGTTTGAATGCAAGTTTCATAAATATAGTAGAACTTAACTTTTCAATCTCAACTTATCATTTGTGTGTGTGTGCATAGCCAATATAACCATCCATTTCAAAAGATTTGATCGTTACGTTTCTTATCCAAAAGTTTATTTTGATTTCAAAATATCAAGGGATGCACTGACAATCGAACACTCGGAAATCGATTATTTCTCTCGGTATATGTGAATAAAAGAGTAAATTTATGTTAACAACTTTCACATATATGTGATGAAAAATGGACTTTTTTTTTTTGATAATGGATGAATATGATCTCATGAATGGAAAATCGATTACTTTTTGAAAACATTGAATCACACCATAGATCCTATTCATCTTCTCTCCACACTATAACTAACTTCACTTGAGATCGATTAGGACTTTCTTTGGCTGTATTGTAGGTTCGGATTTAGATAGAAAAAATAATTTTTGGAGTTCAAAATTTCTGAGAATATAAAGGTTTTTTGGTATTTTTAGTTTTAGGCACTTTTTCTTCAACTTCCATTTTCCTCAATTTTCTTTCTTTCTTCCTCCTTTTTTTTTTCTTTTCACACATTATTTTTGCAACCTCCTTTTCTTTTGGCCTTTTTCCTACCGTAATTTTACCATAGTATTATGAAAAAATGGGTATGGCTTCTTTTTATGGGCTTTAAACTCCCAGTTGGAGTTGGGTAGGATAATGGGTTTTGAACACAAGGCTTATTTTCTTTTTGGATCAAATGGGCATGCAATGTAATAATGTAAAAAGGTTGGAGTTAGGCTTAATTTTGGGGTTTCAAATGATGGCCTAATCTCATTTCTCAAATTTCGTTAAGTCTATTTGTGTCTCAAGATGACTTACTAAGATTTCTAGTGTTTAAGATTCACGTTTTGACCTTTTGTTTTCAGTAATCGAACAAAATAAAAAATTTGAGATCATCAACAAATTTATCACTGAAGGAAAGTTTGAGTTATTTTAACTTGAATTGATTTAAATCTTTCGAAAACGATGAATGACACAAAATCTCACCGAGTTAAAATCTCCACATTTATTCGTTAAGCATATTAACTTTCGCCTCAATATCCATTTTCGATCATATTATAAGGCTAATGTGTAAAAATTTCATAAGATGAGAGATCATGAATTAATTATATATTAAGAAATTGTTTCAAAACTCAATTATATTGAAAATCTTTTTGAACTTTTTTTTGAAAATTTTCGGATTTTTTTTTCCAAAAATATCATCCTTACCCCCAAACCTAAATTTTACATTGTCCTCAATGTATGTTCAAATAAAAATATGGCAACGAAAATAAAGTAAAGAAGTAAAATGATGATATTATGTTAACTAAATTTTAAAAAATTAATAAAAAAGAAAAAAAATACACTAATAATATACAAACCCATGACAATTACCATCATCACCATATATTAATAATCGAAATAATTGTGGGTCATTCCAATTAATAAACTTTATAGCAATAAGGGCCAAAACAACATAAATTTGAAAGAATGATCACACAATAAAAATTTCAACCATAAATCCATGGTCATTATGGTGTGTGCCGACATCATCAATAATAAACAAATTTGAATAGCACGAATCATATGCCGATACCTCACACGTGTAATAAATTGCAAGACGGATTCAAATATTTACTATCCTTTTTTCGAAAATAATCATGTAAAATTTGGGATGCATACTTCACTCCTAAATATGACATTATAAAAAGCGCGAAAAGAGGAGGTATCACAGAGCGATATGCTTTTTTCATCAAAACTAGGAGGACGGTCATAAATACTTGAAGTGTCACTAAAATCAGATGACGAATCCTCAAATAAATTTTCCCACCTATAAAAAGAAGCAACAGTTTTTTAAATGAAATTAGGAGAAAAATCTCGACAAAAATCCACATCCAAATCATCACAACTATTATATGTGTCAAGATTGTCATTTTTTTTCTCCTCACAAAATTGATTATCCCCATTTAATTCTTGATTATTTTTAGAAATAGCATCATTATACTGTTTGTTTACCTCTTTCCAATTGATACACTTTGGTGGAAAAATAGTAATTACATGGGTTGGATTCTCATTCATACCTTCTTTAATTTTTAAAATGACTACTGACCCATCTAACTCAAATTAAAATACGTAGTCATCTAAATTTTTAGTATTTTGTAAAAGCACGTCCACATGATCAATTGAGGAATATGAGAATGATGACGGGATAACAATATGAGGATCACCCATTGTAATTTACAACGAACGTTTTTTTTGAGTTTTTTTAGGGAAATGCTAAAGCAATTATAATTGACTCAAAATTTAATTAGATAGCCCATACTCTTTGACAATGGAGAATTTAAAAGACGGTCAACTACGGTTATCGCCTCAAATCTCGCTTTTTCCTCCAGGTAGGTGGTCGGTTCGAAGACTCATTAAAAATCACCAATCCTAGACAAGGTAAAACATAATCGATTTGATAAGTTCGCATTGGAGCAGGTTTTAATTCTAGCCTCGTTAAGAGTTTTTTCCTTAAGTCAATTTATGCAACGTGCTAAAGTAAGTGCGAAATTAAACCACGTAGGAGCATACAAAAACGTACCTCCGATGTGGACTTTTTACGGTCACTTGTTTACGTTGGGACAACGTTAAGTTGACGTCTATCGGAGGAAAAATTCACCTACGTTTTCGTCATCCCCGAGAGTTCCTTATGCTCGTGGCAAGATTGCACATGTATTCTTTACGTACCCCCACTATTTCACACTTTGTCCCAATTTTTCTTCACGTTTGCTCTTTTTTTATGGACTACCTAGTAAAAAATTATTCTGGAAATTTCCAAAAAAATGTTTTTCGGGGTTTTTCAATTTTTTTGTATTTAAGGATAAACTAGTGCAAAAAGTTTAAAAAAAAATTGAACAAATGCCCAACAACGATGCCAAAAACTTATTGTCAATTTTATAAAATACCGCAAGTGCACGGGCTATTATAGAATAGCGAGTGTAAGTACGGGTCGAACCCACAGAGATTTGTCAATTTTAACTTTTAAAAGAATTGTTACTATCCAACTAGATCAAATGGTGTAGAGAATAATTATAAACTACACGAAATAAAAATAACTACGATAAATGAGAGTAACACAAGAGATTAGTAAATAATTAGGATTCGGGGTCCATTTATCACGTAACTAATATTACACACTAATTCAATATTGTCATTCCCTTTTATAACTTAAATTAAACCGAGATTTATGAGGATTATTGTAGAAATCTTTAAGAACTAGGGTTGTGTAATACTTATTACTTTTGATCCAAGAAATTTATGTTCCCTGATAGTTTAATGATTCTTGGACGTTAAAACTTATGTAGATATGTTGGTTTATTATTTAGTAAACTTGTTTGGGAGTTTGGGACGTTGTAATGGAGAATTGGAGGAATAAAAGTGGGAAACCCGTAACTGTTAAAATAATTATGGGCAGAAAACTGCTCGATCGATCGATCGACTCAATAATGTTGATCAATCGACCCATTTCTTCGATCAATCGACCCCTCTAGAAAATGTGAATTTTTCCCTTATTAAATTGATTGATATCCAACCTTTAGAACTTGTTAGAGATGACTGATTTAACATGTTGGAACTTAAGGGAGACCAGTAGGATACACTTAGGACCCGAGAAAGGTTAGTGCATATGGGATTGACTTGGGGGAAAAGAGTAATTAATCGAACATATGCTATTCGAAAGTGTGTATATTGAGAATTTGATTCGGTTAGAAAATAATTTAAGGGTGGGAACAGTAGTAAGGGGGCCGTAAATTATCGAGATAACCTTAGAGACATTCGGGAGACTTAGTAACCTTTTGGGTTAGGTTTAAGTACTCGAAATTATAAGACGAGAGTTATCGTGCTAAACATGTTATGTGAAATAATCGGGATGGTATTATGATACGTGTGAGACTATGATATAGGGCTGGAATATACCTATATTAATATGATAATTATCTAAGTTGTGTGACTACTTAGTATATGGATTTTATGTGTATGACATACCTACCATTCTTGCTATCATAGGAGGTTGATTTTCGGGGAAGGACCATCTTATCTTTGTGTGCCTTCGGGGGGATTTAGATTGGTACCTCAAGAACATATGACTGTGAAGACCTATTTGTGAGTTAATAAGTCAGCTGAGCATGGGAGCGTAGGTATGCGCGTGACTAGACCTAGCAACGGGTCGGTTTGGGTCATGTTCATGTCGGGTCTTAATGAATTCGTGTGGAATTTTTGTCCAGCCGAATACGACCCGTTAGCTTAATGGGTCATGAATCCAATATTCATACACGATTTGTTTTCCTAACGAGTTACACGACACGAACCCGTTTAACCCGTTAAGGTAACAAATCATTTTCGGGTCTTAACGGGTTTAACCCGTTTAACCTGTTGTACCCGTTTAACTCGATATGAACCGATAGACACGTACCAATAAGACCCGTTAGCTTTGCATAATTACATATTTATCCCTCTCAAACTAAAAATATTATTTTTATTTTCCCCTACATATCTTAATAGGTCATAATGGTTACTAACGAGTCACACGACCCGGTATGACATGAACAGTATTCGAGACTTAACGGGTTGTTATCGGGTGAAGAAAATTTAACCAATCCGATTCGTTATATTTAACGGGTATATCGTGTTAACCCGATAGTGACTCCGTACCCGATAAGCCTTGACCCATTAACTGTTAATTTCGAGTCGTGTCGTGTTATCGTGTCGTGTCCTATTTTGCTAGGTCTACACGTGATCCATGGGTATGTGAACTATGTTCACCTCCAATATGTGTGATTTTTTTCATTCGGTTCTCGAGAGATTTGGAACTCGTGATCCTCACGTACGTGATGTACCGGGACTTGATAGCAGAGTATGTATGCACCGCAGCTCAGCCTAGGGGTGCTGTATTATATATATATATATATATATATATATAAATAATAAGTTAGGTTGGTTTTTGAAAATGTACACATTTTTAACGGTCGAGATGTGTGCCACCTCCTTACATATTTCGATGGTTCCGATCACATCTATTTCCTTTTTTCAAACCTACCCCTCAATTATTTAGTTTTCCTCTCTTTTTCTACCTATCAAACTTACACTTTAATTCAAATATTGGGCATTTTTGTAACTGACTCCCACTTTACACGCACATCTCTCTTTCTCGACATCTGCCCCCGCTCGCCCCCATCTTACCCTCATTCTCTCCCTCTCTTTATTTATCAAGCCCTACATTCACCCCTCGATATTCTCTATTCTCTCTCTTAGGCTTCTCTCTGCGATGCTTCTCGCACACGCACACACACATCATCGTTTCAAGCTAAGATCTCTTTATGTTTTTGTGGGATCTAAATAGGTATGCTTATGAATTTAGGGCTTTGTTTCTTATGTTTTAGTTGTTTATTTTTCCTTACTTTTTGGGTCTAAATAGGTACATACTACATCGGTAAGAAATTCTGAATTTAGGGCTTTGTTTCTTATGTTTTAGTTGTTTATTTTTCCTTAATTTTTGGATCTAAATAGGTACACACTACATCGGTAAGAAATTCTGAATTTAGGGCTTTGTTTCTAATTTTTTTTGTTTATTTTTCCTTTTTGTAGATTATTAGAGGTATTCCCTCCAATTTTGGGACCTAATCATGTATTTTTCCTTTTACATGCTATTAATTTGTATGTACTACTTCGGTAAGAAATTCTGATTCAGACCTCTAAATATTTACCCGAGTATCAATTTTTTTAATCACAGATGCACTAAATATTTATTTGATTCTTATGTTTTTGTTGTTTATTTTTCCTTAATTTTTGGATCTAAATAGGTACATACTACATCGGTAAGAAATTTTGAACTTAGGTATTTTACTCACAGATGCACTAAATGTTTTTTGTTTATTTTTCCTTTTGCAGATTATTAGAGGTATTCCCTCCAATTTTGGGACCTAATCATGTATTTTTCCTTTTGCAGATTAATAATTTGTATGTAGTACTTCGGTAAGAAATTCTGATTCAGACCTCTAAATATTTATTTGAGAGGTTATCATATGCATCATTCACTTGCTTATAGGTCTTTGAAGTGTCACGTGATTTTTGATAGACTGCTATAGGCATGTGTTAGAAAATATTGGCTGTGTTAAGGAAACAGGTAGGTTATCCAAATGTTGGTAGTTTTTCAAAATTTTAAGTTTTGTAAATCGATAGATGAAATTCTTATGCTCCTTTCACAAAATATTTTACAAAAAATACGTTTTACTCTCTGTAAAATGGTTTACATTTAGGCTCTTACATTAATGCTCTTACTCTTTGTAAAACACGTTTCGATGAAATGTTAAAGCTCTTACATTAAGGCCTTGAAACATATTAAATCAAAGAAATGATTGGTGTGTCGTTTATGTTTTCCCTATTGAATTAGTGAAGAAGCTTGAGGTTCTTAAATGGTCCAAGTGGGTGAACTGCGGTCTATTGGGTGTTGATATCAAATATTTGATTCCCATAGATTTAAGTTTTGCACGTATTTTGAGGCCACTTACTTTATTTTACCTATGCGCTTATACATGTTTGAGGCTTATGTTTCATTGGACATTAAGGCCTTGAAACATATTAAATCAAAGAAATGATTCGTGTGTCGTTCATGTTTTCCCTATTTTGAGTCCACTAACTTTAATTTCCCTATGCGTTTATACATGTTTGAGGGTTATGTTTCACTGAACATTAAGGCCTTGAAATATATTAAATCAAATAAATGATTGGTGTGTCATTCAAGTTTTCCCTATTTTGAGGCCCCTTTTAATTTTCCTATGCGTTTATACATGTTTGAGGCTTATGTTTCACTGAACATTAAGGCCTTGAAACATATTAAATCAAATAAATGATTGGTGTGTTGTTCATGTTTTCCCTATTGAATTAGTGAAGAAGCTTGAGGTTCTTAAATGGTCCAAGTGGGTGAACTATGGTCTATGGGGTGTTGATATCAAATATTTGATTTCCATAGATTTAAGTTTTGGAGAATTTGTCAATGCAGTATCGACGTATTTTGAGGCAACTAACTTTATTTTCCCTATGCGTTTTTACATGAGATATTTATGGTTCATTGAGATGTTTATGGGTTTTTACCCTCTTCAAATCAACAAATTGGGCATACTTTATTTGGGGGTTATTTAGGGTTCAATTTTCCCAATTTAGGGAGTTTTATCGTTCTAATCATGTGTTTTATTGTTGTTTGATATCTCACCCTTTTCAAATTAGGTATACCCCTCTTTTCTTTTATAAATCCATGAGTTTTACAAATGTTTGGAGTCAAGTGTTGCATTATAGTAATGATTGCATTTCTACAATCATTTGTGGGTTCAAACTCACATTTTCTCTCAAAGTTAGTTATACATCTTTGTCTGCTGTTGTTGGTTGTTATTTAGGGTTACCCCTTCTAACACATTGTTTATTCGAACCAGGTACTTCAAAGATTTATTGTCCATTTTCATTTGAGGGTATGTTCTACATATCACAGTTGAGGGTATGTGTTATATTTGATTATAGAGAAGATTTCAAGGTTTATACATGATTATAGACTTTCTTTGAGTGTATTATAGAGTAGTGTAATCTCTTATTGACTTATTAGTTGTACGATGGAATATAAAATTCTTGGTTATTGATTTCTTACAGCTAATATAATGTCTATTGGAACTGCAATGGTTGCATATTACTATGCAGACCATTTGCCCAGGATGCATAGAAATAGGGATTGTCCTTTATCGTCCAGGTACAAGTCAGAATATTGTGAAAAAAGGGATGGTGAGGCATTCCCCTCAGGTGCATAGAAATCCGGATCATCATTTATCGTTACTCTCAGGTGCGTATCAATCTTAGTTTGTTTTTGAATTGCATGTTTTTCAGTTTATATGGTGCTAAAAAATTTGCAGAAATATATACGATTTCTACAAATGTTTCTATTCAACATATGGCAAGGTGAACCGAGGAGAAAATCAAACAGTGAGGTGAAAGATAATAAAAAGCAATGGCCTTCTCCAATTCAAGCCCGATCTTCTAATTCTAGCGTTCTTTGAGGATTACTCTGTTTTAATGCCGCAATCACAGTTAATTTAACTTTAAGAATGAGTATGCGATGTTGTTGGAAATTATTCGCAAGAATGGTTAGTGGCATTGTCAGGAAGCAACTTAAGGTACTACTTTTCAACCTTTTTATGCAAATTTGGCTGATAATATTTTTACAAATGTAAGGTTTGTCATAGCTTATATGTCAAGAAGTCAGTAAGGATCAAATTCTTATGAAGATGAAAAGAGTGATATCTTGGTTGTCTCCACTCGGTGTAAGATTCAGACTCAATCAACGATTTACATTGGTATTTTTTTTCTATTATCTCCTTGGTAACATAATGATGAGTTCGGACAAATTTACTACATTAGGAATAGTTGTGTTTTAGATATAAAAAATGCTTCATAATATTTTAGTTAAGTAGTTAGGGAATGTATTTATGTATATTTGATTCTGCCCTTGAGATACGACTTATTTCTTCTTCTAATTCTTTTTTTGGTGATTACGAAATGACCTTAAATTGGATACATATTGGGTCAAGACGATAATTTACATTTATGCTATTCTCTGTTACAAAGAGAATAAAAATCTTGTTGTTTCACTAAGATTAAATGAGTGGGAAGAATCGAGAAGTTGTGTCTTATTCACAATTTAGTGTTTATGTTTTACCTAAAGACAAAAGTAGATATGGTAAGATCTGCTGATTTCAAAATAAATTTCATCTTTGCAGACTAGATATGCTCTGTTATTGTTATAAATCAATTAATGATTATTTCCATAGGTGATTATTATTCATTGTTTACTTTATTTTTTTGAACTTGAAAATATCCCGAGCAACACGAGATAACAGTTATAGCTATTCAGAGTAGCAGTGATTTTGACCTCTGTGAAGTTAGTATTTTGCTATTCAAAGTAGCAGTTATAGCTGTTCAACACAAGTTAGTATTTTGGTTTTGGCCTATGTGAAATTTGAAGTGGAGTTATCGGTATCATCCGTTCGATGATACATGCTACATTTTGTACACAAAGTCAAGGTTTTAGTGATTCATTTCGTACACATGTCCTTTAATTTTGAGTTAAATTATTTCCCGGGGGGGGGGGGGGGGGAGGGGGCGTATTGATGTTTCCTGGGGAGTTATTGTGAGTTTGGCTATATGTTTTCTTACTTCCGCAACCCAACGAGGTCCAATGATCGATTAATGCTATGAAGGACGTAAATTTGTAATGGCTTCTTATTGTTCTTCAAATTGCAGCTCAAGCAATTTTTTTTAAGCAGGTGTTTTTTCTTCTCTTTATACAAGCATGTGTCTTTTTTCATTTAATCACAATAACATACTCGGTTGTGATGAAACTGATGAACTCGAAAACACTGCCCTGAACGGTATCCTTAGCGTTCTTGGTGATCTTACATTGTTGGTAATTCAGAGGGTTTATAGGAGGTTGTGAATTTGAGTTATAGATTATAAAAATCTTATGATTTCATTATATTTTTGTCGGCTATCTGCTACTATTTTGTGAGTATATAATTGCCGTTATGTATAGTTTTGATTCCAACAGAAGTTCAGGTGTCCTGTACCGCAAAGTGACCACCAAATGAGAATATAATTTCAATGGGATGTCATATTGATGAGCCATTCCAAAGTCATAGATCTTCAACTCACCACGATTATTTAAAAGAAAACAGCACAGTACACATATGCATCAATTGGGGTGGTGATGGTGTTAAATTCAACCATTGCAACGTGTACAAATTTCACATTGTTGTTGATATTGATTTTTTCGGGTTCACGAAATACTTGATTGTGAGTTTCTGTTTCACCGTGTGGAATCATTGTCATGACCATACTATCAAAGATTATTTTCTATCTTTTTTTTTCTTCGTAAAATCATTAGTATATTGACATTTGTGAATACCTTCTTTTCAGTTTATTTGCCATTCTTATGGTAGATGGATGCTTTATGCTCCCGTCCAACATGATATCTGTTGAAGTTCCCTCTTAACATTATTATATTCTCAGGTACATAAAGAGTCGTTGCTTTTTGTGATTCTTGCATTTGGTGGTGTGGTTTCTTGGGAGGGAGAAGGGGATCCAAATAATGAATCTGATCAAAGCATTAATTATCAGGTATGCCACTACAATACATGTGCAGATACAAATTTATGCATCTAATTGTGGGGAGGGTATAATTGTAAAACTTTATAAAAGTGAGATACAAGCACTTTGACAAATCTTACTGGCTTGATATGTTCTGTGTTGAAAGAAATTTCCTTGCATTACTATTTATTTGATGAACTCACTCGAAGCATTCTTTATTGTTGTTCATACATATATTTATATGTATATATAAAATGACTATTATTTGTGCAGATTGTTGATAGGGCAACTTAAGGTCGCAGGATCCTTTCAAGAGATTATATTCAGCCACAGCCGTATTATATTGCCGACTGACAATTATATGGTGGGAAGGTATATTTCTTGAAAATATTGTTTTATGCAAATATCTTCTTTCACGAGCATATGCTTTCTCTTAGTTTACCTTTCTCTCCTTCACTACAACTGAATTATGCTTCATAGGTTGTATCTGATGGGACCATATATAGGGGTTCTTATAAAAGAGTTTTCATCGTATTAGTCCTATTAAAGTATACACTATTAAATAAGCCCTATTGGCTTAAATAAAAAAAAATACACACAACAAAAATACCCCCCTCTTCCCTCCCCCTGCCCCTCCAACTGTCGGACACATAGATATGCAATATGTTATCTTATCCACACACACGCATACACACAATAGTAGAACACACACATACATGCACAACAGCCACACACACAGTAGTAGAACACACACACACACACAGCCGCCATACACACACGCAAACTGCATATATATGCAGTGCATATATATGCATATGCATATATGCGTATGTGCAAAAGCTCCCCCAACTGTTCTTCCTTCACTTCCCCCATCGCTGCCCTGCTTTTCTTCTCTTCACCGCCATCCCCTACTGCTGGCCATCTCTTATCTTCATCTTATTCAATAGTTGTCAATAGTCTTAGCTGATACATGCATTAATACATACATTATACAAATAATATTGCATTTGATATATTATACAAATAATATCGCATTTGATATAAATTGAGTCACAATATCATTTTTCTTACAGATTCCGGTAACCAACAAACTTATATTGGAGAATTGGAGAAGTTTATGTTGAAGTTCATATCGGTAAGTTCTCCTATTTTTTATGTTGGTTCTTGAATTTTTTCCAGTTATGCACATGTTTTTTATATGATGCGTACCGACAGTGGTGCATACATCTTATCTTGATGTTGCATGTTTTAGGGTGTGGGTGCGTGCAAAGCTCTACACACTTGATGGTGATGCGTGCGGTTGTCGACTCAACATTAATTGATGAAGCGGTTGTCGACTCAACATTAATTGATGTTGCATGTTTCAAGTTACCTGGTCGACTCAACATAAATTGATGAAGTGGTTGAAATGAGGTCCACTATGGACCTCGATTATCGTATATTGCTGTTGTTGAGTATTTTTATTTATTTTTAAACAGGGTGGATAGTCCTATAAATAAAGGAAACTCTGCCCAAATTTTTTAAAATTAGAACAGAAATATTGTACATTTATTTAGATGTACCTTTTTTTGTAATTTTAAGGTAAACGAATATTGTTTCCATGGATTTGGTTTGTTTATTGATTATAGTGCCAACCGAGTATGAATATAGTAATATGTATTGTGAGTCAACCGAGTATGGGTTTTTTATTTCACTTTGTTGTCAGGTAAAATTTTTTTTTGCAATTACGTACTTTTTGTTTTGCAATTAAACACGACACGACATTAAATATTATTGTTTACCTATCTCAAACACGACCCAATGTTTTTTTAACCAAAATGAACTTTACAAAAATAAACACGACATGAGGTTTTATTGCCAATTGAGAACACTAACGTTTGGCAGGATAGTCCTATAAATAAAAAATATTATGGCCAATTTTTTTAAAATTACACTTTGTTTTGTCGAGTATGAAATTTTTGTGGTTTTGTAACTACGCACTTTGAAATTTTTTTCGTTTCGCTTTACATACTTTGAAAAATTATCGGCGTTTCGCGATTACGTAGTTTGGAAAATTTTCGTCGTGCCTTCAGGCACAGGCATACACTAGTATATATATATAGAGTATGATAAATATATGCACTTGTATTTGTTCTACTGTGTTGCTGAGTAGAAAAGATAAAATGAGGTTCCAAGATAATGAATGTACGTGAGAAATAAACCCGGGTTTTAAGTTATGTGAATTCGGTTAATGAAATACAGAATATGATAGTATTTAATAATTGGGGATTATCGAGTAAAAACATAAGGTAATCCGATTACGTATAGAACGGATTAAGACTGGTTAGTCTAGGTAGTGTAACTAGTAATTGGGTATATAGATGATATGATGTATATAGTACCCCGCCGCGGAAGGAGTACAATGGGCATGTGCCGAAGCCCTTCCAGCTAGGCCTATCAATTACAGGCCATAGACTTACCTTTTATATGCCCCACTGGCCTACTGCCGAAGCCTTTTATACACAGGACACAACCCTTACTTGGTACAGGGTGCGGCCCCTACTTGCTATGGGGGCGACCCCTACTTGATACAGGGAGCAACCCTACTTACTACAGGGTGCGGCCCCAGTTTTATCATATTAACTGGCCACGGCCCCTTTCACCCATAGCAATAGTACAGTGCATATACCTCCTATATATAGAGGTTCACACCTCAGGTAGGAGGTCGGGTCATTTCCTACATCAGTATCAAGCTTGGAGTTGATTACTCTCTCTACGCCACTAAGCATAACTTGGGGGCTACTGGCAGGAGCATCACAACCACCATCCCAGAGCTACCGAAATCATCATAGTCATGTACTATATTCTATTCTCATGTTTGTATGCCTTTTTATGCCTAATTACTATGTACCAAACAACATATATAATGAGAGTGTGGCACCAAAGTGGACGTAGGCTGATTATTATAGCCGAACCACTCTATATCTTGTCTTTTGTCTCTATTTACTTACTCTATTTGCTTATGATGCACTTTATACTTGATTTGTTGGTACAATAATGACAAGTGGACGATTTCTCATATCATCAATTTGGCGCCGTTTATGGGAATCGAGGTATTTCAATCTTGTTTCTCTATTTTTTAAGTTCTTAAACACCTTATTTTATTCACGGGGATCCTTTGAATCATCATATCATGAGCAAATTTTTGTTATTAAGCTCTATTTTATATTTACACCCTCAAATGGGTATCGCATATATTCAAATCTACTCTTAGGTCTCCATTTTATGACCTTAGATCTATTTTACATACCCCTGTAATATCATTTCATCTAGATAATGCAGAAAAGCATGACCCATAAAGGTGAGTGATTAGGGAAGAATTATATTTACTCCATTTTTGCTGTTCTTTGCCTACAATCTAGGGTTTATCATTAGAATTGTGTCATTTTGTGCACCCTGAGGATATTGTCTCATGGATAGACCCTAGTAGGTTTTCCCTCCATGTATTTCGGGAGAAAAACTCAATTTTTGGGTTTTAATTTTGGGATTGTTCCCTTCACTGCCTAGTTCGAGATGCGGTGTGGTAGTCCAAATTCCGTACTTGCCGCGGCCTCTACTAGTGTGGTCGCATTAAAGAAGCTTCAAAGCATCAAGGAGTGGACTCAAACTCAACCTTGGTTAATTTCATTATTCTTAGAGCCACGACAGTACACTTATGTGACTCACTGGCCTCGGCCTCATCAGAAAATCTTATGCAGCAGTGCAAGTGCTGCATCCCAAACTTCATACTTGGTTAATCAAATATTTCTGTAATTACTCACTTACGTTATTTGTGTCTCAAATAATATATTTTTTAAAAGACTAATAAGGCAGAAAATGGAAGGAGAATCCATCTAGATCACAGAAGTCAAAGATGAGATTGTACAATTGTACAATCACCTCAACCATCTCTATATAGTAGTGCTTCGCTCCAAACCCAAGTCAACTATTTAGCCTAGAGGGTCCTCATGCTAGAGGTCACAACCTCATTTAATGTGGGTGCGACACCTAGGATCATTGCTGCATCAACAGTTACTGTCGCGGAAATGCCAGAAGCTCCAGCTTTATAGGCAGCTAGCAAAACCCAGAAGAGGAAAGTGGAGAAAGCTGAAAGATGCTTCAAGGCCTACACCTCACTATCCTTCCCAGTTGAAGACATCTTTGAGTCCGTGAAAGAGGACAAGCTTCTGAGGTGGGCCAAGAAGCTCAGGGCTCCGCCCCATAAGAGGAACAAAGACAAATAGTGCAAGTTTCATCAGGACCACGGCCATGACACTGAGTAGTACTATTCCCTGAATGATGAAATTGAAAGGCTCATAAGGCAGGGAATGCTACAATGCTTCCTCAAGGATGCCTAAGGGATGAAGCCTAGCTGGTCATAACATATTCCCATTTTCTTGCTTATGTTCACATTTCATCTGTCTCAATTTTATAGTGAAACTCATCTTAAGCTATTTTAATTTAAACTTTGTATTGTACTTACAAAGTCATATATATATATATATATATATATATATATGAATAGATATATGAAATCAAGTTCACTTTATAGTGCCATATTTTGATTCTTATTTTCGTCAAAGGTTATCTTATAAAAGATTCTTTGTCTTAAACAGATTCCAAATCGAAACAATATGTTATATTGGAAATGATAATATTTAAATGGGCCCGCAACGCCCACCGTGGCGTCTGATTAGCTGAAGGCAAGTGATAATTGAAATGGCAAAAGCAACCATTGAGAGAAGCTATCTAAATTGGTTTGCGACATCACTCATAGAGACTATATTCTAGCATATTATGACTACATTCTCGAAAGAATTTATCAGAAAGAATCATTAGCAATGGGGCCTTACAATGCCCATTCTTAGCTTTCGGGATGCGTCATTAGCCCCAAGGGCTTACAATGCCCGTTCTTAGCTTTCGGGATGCGTCATTAAGCCGGGAAGCTTATAGTATCTGGTCAGGGATGGCTATATATATATACATTCTTAGCTTTCGGGATGCGTCATTAAGCCGGGAAGCTTATAGTATCTGGTCAGGGATGGCTATATATATATATATATATATATATATATATATATCAATAGTTGTAGTTGGATTAATAACATAACCCAGCTGTGGCCATCCCCGATCCTCGCCGCACGATGGACGATCCTCGGGTCCCGCGCGTGCTTCTTGGGAGCGCTTCGGCCGTGTCATTTGAGGTGAGGTGAAAGATGTAGAAAGATTAGAGTCGCTAGTCTATTTTACTCAAAATAGACAAAAGAAAAGAGGAAGACATCCCGAAGGATAGCATCCAAAGACATACTGGTGCATACAAAACCAAAATGATTCAAGAAGGGCTCGGAGGCTAAGTTACGAAATGGGAACGTGTTAGGAACCCATTCCACCCTTTCGGTCTCTCATGGATTTTTGTTATTTTCCTTTTATTTTCCCTGTGATATGTGTGCATGTGTATATATAGTGGAGATAGGAATCATCGACTTGTACGATGGAAAAGGTAAAGCGAGTCATCCGTAGGAAGGTATACAAATGATGTTAGAAAATAAGATTTACGTGATCATCCTTATGTTAATCGTTATGAGGGAATGATAACGCACACGGAATGATATGCCCCTAAGAACAAATATATATATATATATATATATATATATATATATATATATATATATATATATATATATATATATATATATTTGTTCTTAGGGGCATATCATTCCGTGTGCGTTATCATTCCCTCATAATGATATATATATATAGTGTAAGAGAATGGAGTTTAGAGAAAATGGAAAATGAGAGAAAAAGTAAAAAATAGGACTCGAGTCTCGGGTTTTACCCCGAAATGTCTACGTAGCCTATAGAGGCATCAAAGTCCACGTAGTTCGCATACAAAATGACGGGTGGGGTTTATACCATAAATCCAACCGGGGATTCTCTTATTTGTGTATGTGTGAGTGTGTAGAAAAAGTGTTTTAGTGGTGAGAAAAGTGTGAGAATTCCCATTTGGAATTTATGAGCAAACCCTCTTTCTCTTATTTTTTGGATTTTTATTTATTTGAAAATAGGAGATGTGCAATAATACTAAATAAAAAGTATATTAGGATGTATGAGATGAGATAATAAAAGTGTTAAGTAATAAAACAAGATATTGCAAAATTTATGAGAATTTAAGGAGAGAGTTGAGGAAATTGGACCTTCTTGAAATTCTTGAGCTTGATCTTGAATGTTGGAGAGTAGCCCTTAGACTTGGATGAGGATAGAGGGTATTGAATTCACCAAGTTTGATGAAAAGGAAGATGAAA
Source organism: Sambucus nigra (assembly GCA_949130495.1). Taxonomy (NCBI): domain Eukaryota; kingdom Viridiplantae; phylum Streptophyta; class Magnoliopsida; order Dipsacales; family Adoxaceae; genus Sambucus; species Sambucus nigra. The sequence continues at coordinate 315,283,379 of OX422222.1, forward strand.
AGTGAAGGTTGGAAAGGGATTTGGGTGTAGAAATCACGCTGATTTTGAGAGAGGTTTTCTGGATCTGCTGAGAGTGATTTCTATCAGATCTGGGCTCTTCCGGCAAGTGAGGTCAGGGCTTAATTTTTATAGGCCCAGGGAATTGCCGATCGGTATAGCCCTGTTCCCGCTGTTCGGCAGGTGCGTTTAGGCACACTGCCGATAGGCAGGGTCTGGGACCTGCCATTTAGCAGTGTCTTTCAGGACTTTTCAAAAAATCATCCACAGAATGCAAACCGTTGATCAGAATCGTGCACGGGGAGGACCGATGGAAAGGTAATTCAGAGAGCTTCAAAAGTCCTTGGACTGCTCCCGGGTCCAGGAGTTGACTTTGGGTTAAATATGGCTTGGAAGCATTCGTCAGTCCATTAGACGGGGAAACTTCGGGCGCAAACGGATCGTTCGTCCGCATGGTAAGTCCGAATCGCGCACGAGGCGGACTGTTGGAAAGGTTAGGAGATTTACTTCAACATTTCAAAGAGTTTGATCTAGTTTGGGGAGTTGAATTTGGTCAACCGAGCCCAGGAAAAATTTAGTGACCTTTCGGAGTAAAACGGATAGTTCGTCCGTATCGTAAGTCAGAATCGCTCACGGGATGGACCGTTGGAAAGGGGTTTCAGTGCCCTTTGGAGATTCATTTAGTCTCGGTCGATCTAAAGAGTTAACCTAGGTCAAACAAAGCCCGGGAGCGCCCGGTGGCCTCCTAATTGAGTCTCTGGGGAAATGGGCCGTTCGTCCGCATGGTAAGTAGAAATCGTGCACGGGATGGACCGTTGGAAAGGGTTTTCAGTGCCCTTCGGATTTTCAATCAGTCTCAGTCGAGCTGAAGATTTTGACTTTTGGTCAAACGGAGCTTGGGTGTGTCCGATGGCTTCTAGGTCAGTACCCGGGGTATGACCTGGGTTTGTAGTGATGAAGGGAGGTGCTAGGGACCTAAGGAGAGTTTTAGGGGGTAACAGAATGGGGTGTCTATAGAGCCCCTCGACGGGTGAGTTTGGAACAAATGATAGCCATTGAATAGACACCGCATGATGCTTTTAAGGAGGATGACCAATTCAGAGGGTCGAGGCTGATTCTGAGGATATAGGGGAGCGAGGACGACTAATTTAGAGGGTCAAGGTCGATTCTGAGGACATAAGGGAGCGAAGATAACCAATTCAGAGGGTCATGGCCGATGCTGAGGATCTAAGGGAGCGAGGACGATCAATTTAGAGGGTTGAGGCCGATTCTTAGGACTTAAGGGAGAGAAGACGACCAATTCAGAGGGTCGGGGCCAATTCTGAGGACCTGAGGGAGCGAGGACGATGAATTCAGAGGGTAGAAGATGATTCTGCGAGCTTAAAGATGAGGGTGATAATTTCTACGGGTCGGAGCCAATTCTAAGGGCTTAAGTTGAGATGACCAATTCTGTGGATCGAAGCCAATTCTGCGGGCTTAAGTTGAGATGACCAATTCTGTGGGTTGAAGCCAATTCTGAGGGCTTAAGTTGAGATGACCAATTCTGCGGGTCGAAGACAATTCTGCTGGCTTATGTAGCGGTGACCAATTCTGCGGGTCGAAGTCAATTCTGAGGGCTTGAATGTGAGATGACCAATTCTGTGGGCTTAAGTTGAGATGACCAATTCTGCGGGTCGAAGCCAATTCTGAGGGCTTGAAGGTGATATGACCAATTCGGTAGGCTTAAGTTGAGGTGACCAGTTCTGCGGGTCGAAGCCAATTCTGAGGGCTTAAGTTGAGGTGAACAATTCTGTGGATCGAAGCCAATTCTATGGGCTTAAGTTGAGATGACCAATTATGCGGGTCGAAGCCAATTCTGAGGTCTTGAGTGGAGGTGACGATCCAAGATCGAGGTCAATTCTGACCTAACTATGGTGATGATCCAAGACCGAGGTCAATTCTAACCTAAGAGAGGTGACGATCGAGGACCGAGGCCAATTCTGACCTAACTAAGGTGATGATCCAAGATCGAGGTCAATTATGACCTAAGAGAGGTGAGGACCGAGGTCAATTCTGACCTAACTAGGGTAACGATCCAAGACCGAGGTCAATTTTGACCAAAGAGAGGTGACGACCAAGGACCGAGGTCATTTCTAACCTAACTAGGGTGACGATCCAAGACCGAGGTCAATTTTAACCTAAGAGAGGTGACGACCGAGGACCGAGGTCAATTCTGACCTAAGAGAGGATAAAGATTGGATTTTGAGTTTCGCTGGGGAATGATCTGGGGAAAACATAGTGTGTCCTTTGGAGACTTTGAAAATGACTTTCTGGAGTTCCGCTGGGGAAATTACCTCATGACGTTGTTTTGAGCCTGGGAGATGATTGTCGAGGAAGTGTGTGTGATCTACGAAGGAGAGGAGAGTTTGATGTCGTAAACATCACCGGGGAAGTGATTAGGTGGTCCAGGTATTGGACGTACTGCTCGAGGAGGTTTGAGACCTTTATAGACCCTCCGGGGACGTCACCGGGAGGAGTTTTACTTGATTTTTTGAGAGTTCCGCTGGGGAAATGGGAGTTTTGCTTGAGGGAGTGCGAAATTTTCTTGGTGAAAATGTTCTAAATCCTTCTTGGGATTTTTAGGAATTTTTTCGAGGATTTTTCAGGGATTTTTAGTATTTTCTGGGAATTTTTGTATGAAATTTTAAGAGGGTGTTGGTCGACATGGTGTAGGGGGTGCCATTCGGCAGTGGCGCGGACTTTTGGGCAGTTCCTTTTCAGTATTGGTTTTGGCATGTTCTGATTTAGTATTGACTTATGCTTGCTCGGGGATTTTCAGGTGACCTTTTACCCTTGGGGGACAACCATTCAGGATACGGGGGTGACCGGGGTGAACGCGCAGATGCGACGCTTACTGGCCCATGAGTTTGGCCATTCTTGGTATCTTAAGGAGTGGGTGGTTTGGTAGATTGTTGAGGAAGAAGTGGTGGTGCCACCTGTGCAGCCTCCTATGTCCACAAGGAGGGAGCAGTTGATGTCGGAGGATGCGAGGATCGCGATGATGATCGGTGAGTCCTACTTTATATATACTATTACATTCGCTCCGTATGACTATATAGACTTTTTGACGATCTGGTTGATGGAGCCCGACATATATGATGCCTTGCCTTTCCCTCCTGCGGGTTCGAGTCGGGAGGTGGGGTCCTCCCACAGCGGCGGTGGTCCGGCGACGACGACAACTTCAGAAGTTCCTTTCGTGCGATTACACACTCCCTCATATAACATTCGGCGAGCTGATGGAGGGATGGTGCCTATGTTGCACCGTCCTCATAAAATGGATTTGGAGGAGTTGGGTTTGACCGAGGAGGTTCTTTATCCTGCGATATACCTTCTTGCTCTTTTTTGGTTTTTGATTCCTCTTTGATACTGATTTTTTTTTGCCTTTTTCTCTGCAGCAAGTTCGGGTGTCTACCACTTGGATGAGGGACACCAGAGACTGGATATCTTCGACGACTACCCACATTTGGGATGCGGTCCCAGTTCCTTCTTTCTTGGTGCCGTCTACTTCGTCTGGGAGGACTCGGGCTCAGTTAGCGGTGGTGCGTCATCTCGCCGTAGGGGAAAGACAGCGCATCGCATGGGTGGAAGCTCTTAGAGAGAGGGGTGAAGGGTAGGTGAGAGAGAGAGGATGTGGGTTAGGGCTGAGTCACCTTGTGTTTTGCTTTTTTTTTTTATTTCCTGCAAAATTTCATGTAAAACAGAAGAACATATATATATGCAATGCAATGGGATTTCTTTATTATCTTTTGTTAATGATGAATGAGTTAATGCATGCACATGGGCTTTTTACTTTGCTGCTGAGACCGTAAAAAGAGATGTTTTGGGGATTTTGAAAGAAATTTTTATTAAGATAAGAAGGGGATTTTTGAAATTCTATTGAGAATATCAATTTATTTTGAGTTTTTTGAATTTTGACAAAAGAGGAAAAAGGAAAATTTCCAAGAGTAGGGGGTTGCCGATCGGCAAGCACCTTGTCCTGCCTATCGGCAGTCAAGTCCAGTCCCATCAATTCAAAGCTTTGATTAGTGCCCTCTTCAGCCTTTGGTACTTTTGTGGGGTTGGATTCCCTCCGATTTCTGAAGGGATTATGTCTCTTGTGAGGGATCTCATGTATAAAAAGGGTAGGGGTGGAGTGTTTCCCTCACACCTTCACATTCTTACTTACTTGCCTACTATCTCTTAGTCTTTCAAGATGGATCTCCCCGGTAGCATTGAGTTTGCAAATTACCTCGAAGCCTTGGAAGCGATGTGCTCTTATAACGTCGACTATGATTCTTTCAACATGTGTCGAGTTTCTTTATAGGGCAATCGGCTCATTGCGTGGAACATGCTGATGGCGGCGGTATAATTTTGGTATCCGAAGACCATGTATCCCATTTTGGGTTGGATGAAGTTTGTCCTACCTACGAGGAATTTTCTGCCATGCTGGGGATAAATCCTAGTGTTTCTTCGGCTTTACCCAAATTTTCCTGTTCTCCCAGGGATTTGCTGGCTGCGCTTCTTCGCATTTCGCCTTCTGCGGCTAGATAACTGGTTGCTGGAGGAATGATTTCCTTCCTGGCAGTGTTGCAGTCCGTGCATTTGTAGGAAGCTGGCGATGTGTGATAAGCTGGAGCCGTTGCTCTGGGCTTGGTTTCAAAATTACTGCTGGTGACTAGGGAACTGCTGGTGGATCCGAAACTTGCAGCCATTACTTCATGGATGTCATATCGTCGCAATCCTGCGGTGGTGATACTGGCGGAGACCCTGAATGGTCTGGATGCCTGGAGAGAAGGTCATTCTGACTTCTTACGGGGTAGCCCCGTGATGCTATTCATGTGGTTGTCTGAAAGACTCCGCCTGGTGACTCTTCCAGAATATCCTTTGTCAGTTGTACCCAACTTCTTTTCGCATCACTTTTTCTATGTTAGCCTGGATATTGCGAGCTGGGAGAATTGGTTTGTGGATTATGGGGCTCAGAATTTGTACTGGTCAGTGCCTTGGTGGGGACAGTTGCTGCCTATTCTGGAGCTAGGAGAATACCCATATGTGCGACTGGTCAGTCTCAGGCAGACCTCTTTTTATTTCCCTTGGCGGCTTCTGTGCCAATTTGGCTGGGCACAGGTCGTGCCACCTCGGACACTAAATTTCTTTCTGGTAGAGGATTTGACCGAGCACTTGCGTCTGCTGCTTGGCTCTCTGTGGGAGAATCGGTGTCCGTCGACCCGTCCCTCTCTGTCTGTTAGGAGAGTTTAGCATATCCCTGGGATTATATGAATTGGTTGTGGAGGAAAGTAGTTAGCAAGATGTTGGCAGTGGAGACTGGACAAAAGTGGTTTGTTTCTTTTGACACCATGGAGGGAGTTGTTGTGGTTTTTTCGAAGCTGGTTCGAACCTATCGGTCGATGGAGTGTTTACGATACTCTGTTCAGGAGGGGAGACTTGGGGACCCCAGGATACAGATGATGATAACGGAGCAGGCTCCTCTGGTAGCTGTGGGTAGGACTCTTGGAGAGTTTATTGTGTAATGGGGGATAAATGTGGGGTTTTTATTATAGCTTTCTAGGAAGGAGGGGGAAGGGAGTTATCCGTTCCGTTTCTTATGTAATTTGTACTATAATTTCCTATTAAGGAAATAAACAAGTTTCTGATCATCCAGCTGTGCCTTTGATGAGTTTGTGTTATTTGAATTATCTATACCGATCGCTAAGGCATACATAATCCTTTTGTTCAAATGTATGTTAGAATTGACTGTTGTTCTCGGAGGTAAGAAAAGAATAGTATTTTGTGAAAAAGAAAGGGTCGTGCTCATGTAAGGTGTATGAGCTGCCTACGTACCTCTGGTGTTTTTGAAAAGGTTTAATGATTTTTGCAGAGGATCAGACCCATGTAGTTCTGGGTAAGGGGGAAACGAATAGCTTTTTTTAGAATAGAAGGGAGATGAGAAGAGTCGTAGCACGCCGAGATTTTGAACTAGGGGTATAACTTCTTGAGACGGTCCAGGTTGACTGGACGGGCCATCTCTTCCCCATCCAAGTCGGTGAGTAGGGCAGCACCGCCAGACAAGATCTTCTTTACAATGTAGGGTCCGCTCCAATTGGGATTGAATTTCCCTCTGGGGTCCCAGATGGGTTCTATAATTTATTTGAGGGCTAGGTCCCCCTCTCGGACACCGCGGTCCTTGACTCTTTTGTTGGATAAGAAAAAGAGGATTTGCTCATAAATTCCAAACGGGAATTCTCACACTTTTCTCACAACTAAAATACTTTTTTACACACACACACACACACATATATCTAAGAGAAGTCCCCAATTGGATTTATGGGATAAATCCCACCCCTCGTTTTGCATTCGAACTACGTGAACTTTGATGCCTCTATAGGCTAAGTCGGCGTCTTGGAGTAAAAACCGAGACTCGAGTCCTTTTCCTACTTTTTTTCCTATTTTTTCTATATTCTTTAAACTTAACTCACTATACGTATATTTGTGATTAGTGGCGTATTATTCCATATGGGTTATCATTCCGTTATAACGATCAACACTAGGATAATCACGTGAATCATATTTACTAATATTACTTTTAGGAACATTCCTACGGATGACTCGCTTTATCTCTTCCATGATACAAATTGATGATACCTATCTCCACTATATATACACATGCACACATATCACGGGGAAATAAAGGAAAATAACAATAACCCATGAGAGACCGTAAGGGCGGAATGGGTGCCTAACACCTTCCCATTTCGTAACTTAGCCTCTGGACCCTTTTAGAATCATTTTCGATTTCGTATATATCAGTATGTCTTTGGATGCTGTCCTTTGGGACGAATCCCTTTTCTTTTATCTAATTTGAGTAAAATATACTAGCGACTCCATCTCTCTATATTCTTCACCTCATCACCGACGCCGGCCGAAGCGCTCTCGAGAAGGATGTGCGGGACCAAGATCCTCTCGATGTTGAAGACGCCCACTCTTCTCCGTCCCACCCGCCGCGAGGATTGAGGGATGGACACAGTGGCAACTCTATTGAGGACACTTATTTTGAGGGCTAAAGTCTATTTACATGGGTGTTATATTTGTTTATATTTTCCCCTATTTTGCATATTCCCCTTTACTATTCATGTGTACCTCATTCTTATGCTTTTATTCACACGCTTGTAGAAGATTCTCCATGTACACTTCACACCACGTGCACCTAGGATCACATATATCCACATGTTGCACGCATCACCCATCCATACTTGGTATACCATTAGTACTCGTACTTTGCTCCCTGTTGGGAATGATCAAGAAAGATACTCTCATAAGATACTAATAAAACAATCATGCATGATTCACATGACATCATCAAAGAGCATTGTGATTGACCAATTTTGTCCAGTAACTGGAGGGTCACTTCGTGATGGGTGCTGGTCCAGAAGGGTCAGTTAGCCTAAGCGATATGATTCTCATCTTCCATTGGTCAAGTACATTCGATGTATATCGAACGGTTCCCTCGCATCGTACCGCTTGACCGAAGTCATAACGGGAGGTATATCGCAGGGAACTCATTCACGTATGCCGAGTATATCGAATTCTCTCTCACACGTATTGTCCCCACGAGGTATATAGTGAGGAAATTCACGTACACTTAGGTATATCAAATGGCTTGTCCACACGTACTGATTGCCCTCAAAAGCAAGACGTATATTGTGGAAGCCACGCCAAAGGGGGGAACCCTTTTCGATTCACCAAATCAACTGCATACCTGCAGGTGTCAAGCCTAGGACACACATGTTAGATTGCCGGTTTAGACCCGAAACTCTACCAAAATTCTCGGTCGACCTTCTGCCCAAATCTTTGTGCATTTTTAAAATAGAACCCGGCCCGTGAGCCTGGTTACAAGTCCAACTATAACTTTGCATATGTTACAAACCCAACTTTTCCAGGCTCGGGTCCCGTCCGGCATTTCATTTTTCATTTAGAAGAATTCAATACAGGTGAGAACATAATTATAATAATCATGCTGATACCCGTCTCCCCAAAATATTTCTCCCTTCTTTATAAAAAATCCAAAAATATTTATCTTTCCTCTACCAAAAATCCAAAAATATTTTGTCTTTAAATCTCAAAAAGAAAAAACTGTCAAAAATATTTTCATCCTTTTTTGTCAAAAATAAATCCCATTTTACGCCTTCTCAGGTCGATCGCACTCCTTTGGCCTGGCTCCTTATTGGCTTCGGTCGTCAGTCAAATCACCCAGAAGTTTCGTCCATTCCCCTGCTACTTCTTTCGAGTCCGGTGTCCATCCACTTTCCATGGAGAACAGAGATCAAGTACATGTTGCGCATCCAGATCTGATGGCAGTTTTAGCTCAACTTGTGTCCAAGATTGGCAACCTCCACACTGAGGTCCGAGAGATGCAACGAAACCAAATTCCTATTCCTCAAGAGCCCGAGGCCCTATTTTCTCATCTTATGGGTCCACCCGAGCCTATTTGGGTTCACAAAGAGTATCAGCACACTCCACATGCCCCTCCTGTTAATGGGTCGTCGCCTGCCCAACTTCCTATGCCAAACCTTGCCCAGTCTGGGGCTAACTTGCCTATAATCATTGATCCAAAAGCGGAAGAGTTGAACAAGGTCAAAGAAGATCTCAAGATGCTAACTAAGAAGTTTGACCAAGTCCAAATTTTTGGAAATTACATGGACTACACCCACATGTCTCCTTATCCTAAGGCAAGGTTACCCGAGAAGTTCAAGATGCCAAATATTGAGAAATTCGAAGGAAGTGGACCCCCGATTGTTCATCTTCGCAGTTATCACCGCTCCATAACTGTCATAGGGGCTTCTAAAGAAGTGATGGCCCAATTATTTTAGTAAACTTCGAAGGATAGCGCCATCCGATGGTTTTTATCTCTCGAGGAATCTAAAATCCATAGCTGGGAGGATGTAGCCCGAGAATTCATATCGCAGTACAAATACAACGAAGAGCTTGAGGTCACCTGCAGTGATTTAGAATTACTCAAACAGAACTCTGGATAATCAGTAAGTAATTTCATAGCCCGATGGAGGGAAAAAGCAGCCACCATGACTAATCGGCCATTCAAGGAAGAACAAGTTAACATAGTGAAGATGAACTTCTTACCCCATGTCTGAGCAACGATGGGAGGACAATACTATCCCCATTTCTGAGATCTCAGAGAAAAAGGAGTAGAAATCGAGGAGGGTCTTTCTAAAACAGAGGTTGAACCAAAGGAAGTGTCCGGATAGTTCACCCCCAGAAAATATGACAAACCTATCAGTGCTGTAGTCTCAACCATCAACAACATCTCTTAACCAACCACCTCGTGGGCACCGAAAAACTACCCTGTCCCTGTCTGAAAGGAATACACCGAGATCCATGATCCCCTCTCCAAAGTTTATCAAGCCCTATTAAGTCGAAACCTCATCAAACCCTTGGACCCCCGTCCGTTACCAAATCCACTCCCAGGAAACTTCAAGGCAGATGCCCATTGCGCCTTTCACCAAACTACTGGACATACCATCGACGAATGCTTTCACCTCCGAAACATAATCCAAGGTCTAATTGACCGGGGTGCTCCACCGGCCAATCCTAAACCAAACACTACTCATAATCCACGCCCAAATCATACCAATGCTATCTTCCTAGAAATGAACCCCGAATTTGATCCCTCAACTCAAATCACACCTATACACTCTCCCAAAGCTCTCCAAACCTGCCCATATTTCCTCCTACACCCTGTTAGCCTCGCTGATTAAGCACTATCACTCCTTACCAGAGAATGCATCACTGTTCGTACCCATTCTGAAGATGGAGGTATGGAATTATCAGAAGTGTTAAACCAACTCCTAGAGTTCGGGCTGAAATTGCCCTCATATATGATCATTGATTGCCAGAGGTTCAGTACGCTATTTTGGAAGCACGAAAATGGGTCCGAGAGTTAGATAGTTGGGTGGTACCAACCGATGAAGTCAGCCTAGATGACGTTGTTCAGATTATGGCATAATCATTTAGGCAAACCAATGATATTTGTAGTATGACCGAGTTACTTGATACTCTAAAGTTACAAGGGCACTTGGTCCCTTCACCCTTAATTATCCCCACAGAATGGGAGGACCTATATTAAGAAGCCATTGAAGTTATGGAATGCATTGACTTTATATATAAAGATGAAATTGTTGCCACCGGATGGGGGGAAGAATTCAAAGATTCAAATAAAGAGCAAGCTTCAGAGAAAACTAGCCCGGTAGCCGACATATGTGGGATGGTATCATTTGAGGAGCTCCTCGGAGAAATTAACAAAGTGACATAACAACCCGAGATTGACGAAGAAACATGGTTCATGTTCTTCCCTTCTTCAGTAAATCACATGACAAAATCAGGGAAGCATTACCAGATCCCAAGCTCACTACCGGCCAATGACAAAGGGAAGGGTGTTGAAAACCTTCCTATGCCAGAAATGACCCTAGAGGAGAGAAAGATCCTTGATCAACTGAAGAAAACTCTAGCTAATATCACTCTATGGGGGATTTTCATGTCTTCCCATCTACACAGAAATGCTTTGAACAAATTGCTCACTGGACCCAAAGTTCCTCCTTATACCATACCGGAAGAAGTGGTAAATTTAGTCGGATCCTTGACCTCTACCCAAATGCTATCCTTTTCTGAAGAAGAAATCCCCAGAATTGGGCCAAACAACAATCATGCACTCAACATCTCCGTCGAAGTTATGGGGAAGATAGTACCACTCTCTCTTGTCGACAACGGATCCACCTTGAATGTCCACCCATTAAGAACCTTCAAATGCTTAGGACTAAAGGAAAGTGACCTCGCTCTAACCTCCGGTACTGTACGTGCCTACGATAATACTAGTCGAGAAGTGATGGAATCCATAAAACTTGTAATAGGGGTTGGCCCTATAAACCCTGTCATTGAATTCCAAGTTATTGACATCCCAACTTATTTAAAACTGTTGCTCGGACGACCTTGGCTCCACAATATCAAGGGTGTGTCTTCCTTACTCCATCAAAAATTAAAGTTCTTCTCCGATGAATGAGTCATCACTATTTTGGGCGACGATGATAATGGCGAGGGTACAAGCACCAGCAGTCCAGTCCTTGAGATATAGCATGAGTCAAATGATATGCTCCTATTAGGATTCCAAGTTGAGCCACTTCTACTCCCGACAGGGGATAATTTCAAAGGAAGGGTTTATCCAGAATACGACCCTCATGGCAACGTCAATGTGATTCAGATGCCCAGAAACATGCACTTCATGCCCGGATTGGGGCTAGGACAAAGATAGTAAGGGATACTTGAGCCCATTTAACTGAAGAAAGCTTTCCCTCCTTATGGTTTGGGGTATCAACCATCAGAACAAGACCTCTGAATGATTCGCCAGTCTCGACCAAAGACAAGACTCAACTGCATTCAGACTATCCCAGGTGACTCCCTGAATGGACGATTCATCAAAGAGGGTGAGTACTTCCCCTTTTGTGCCTTTTTGGAACCATAGTATGACTATATAGACAAGAAGATGAATCCTGGAATAGATATCTTTTTCCAAGACTGCTACCCATGGGCCGAAAGTTCCCAACACCATGTACAACCGCTTATCAGAGATACCAAAGATTCCGAGGGAAGTGACTCCGAGGAATTGTTCAACTTGTAGACATTGGGGATGACACTCTGCATGGTTCATTCAAGCGCTACATCGCTGGATCCATCCCACTTGAGTAAAGCTGCTAATACACCTCTCCTCAACTGACATGCTGCGCCCGTTTTACCTGTTGAAATCCCACCTAACCGCAATGTTTACTCTATTTCTTCTTCTGTTGTCTATCCTTGCTCAAATGTAATCGAGACCTCCTTTGATGAGGTTCTCAATGATATTTTTCCTATCAATGAAATATATGAAGATTTTGAGTATCTTGCTGTGCCTTACATTAATTGCTTAGATTCTATCAAACTTTTGATGATGATGATTTTGCAAATGAATAATTCCTAACTGATCTAAATAAGGTTAATAACAAACAATATAACTGCGTTCAAGTTAATGAAGAAGAAACTGTCATTGTTAACCTCATTTATAGTAGCCAACTGCGCGAGATTAGGATAGGGGCTACCATCGACGAGCATGAGCGCGCATAACTCGAAGAATTATTAAAGGAATTCGTGGATGTCTTCGCATGGTCTTACAACGATATGCCCATAATTGATTCTGAAATATCTTAGCATGAGATCCCCACTCTTCCAGATTACAAGCCGGTTAAACAAAGATTGAGAAAGATCTGCACGAATGGTCGCTCAAAGTCAAAGAAGAGGTGGTCAAACAGTTAAACATGGGCTTTATTCGTGTGATCGAATATCCCACATGGCTAGCCAGCATAGTGCCTGTGCTGAAATCTGGAGGGAAAGTTTGGATGTGTGTAGACTACCAAGACTTGAATAAAGCCTCTTGAACGGATGATTACCCACTACCCAATATCAACATGATCGTGGACAACATATCCAGTCATTCTCTTAAGTCGTTCGTCGACGAGTTTACAGGGTACAACTAAATCTTTTTGCACCCAAATCATCAAGAAAAAATCGCGTTCATCACCCCATGGGGCACCTTTTTCTACACTATTATGCCATTCGGTCTCAAGAATTGTAATGACACAAATTTCCAATTGAGTCCATATATAGTTTTGGCTCAATTCCGGACAAAAACATTTAATCATAGGAAAGTATTTAATTGTAATATTCTCAAGCCTATGAATTGTTTGTTGAAGACGTAGCGGCAAAGAGTATAAAGCTTAATCAAATATGCCAGTTTGCGTGCCTCGTTTCTACGTCATCAACCATAGTTCCATGCTCCCAAGGTATGAATGCAATATTATATATATAGGAGCTTGGAACAAGTTTTATTGGGTGTTAGGTTTTATAAAAACTGCGTTTTGTTTTAAGAAAGAATTAGTTAAAACTTTAAATAAATGTTTATAAAGTTTTCTGGGCTTAAACAAGAATTTTCAAACTTTCTGGTTTTTCGTTCGATAGAGTCGTTCGAACGAGATTGTCGTTCGAACGAAAATGTCGTTCGAACGAACCTGCCAACGAGTTCCCACCAAAGTATACTGGTCCGTCGTTCGAAATGTCGTTCGAACGAGATTGTTCGTTCTAACGAGATTTCCAACGAGTTTCTAACGAGTTCAATCTGGAACGTCGTTAGAAGTCTCGTTCGAACGAGATTTCGTTCGAACGAAATGTCGTTCGAACGAGATGCCAGGCGGGAACAGTTTTTGGCAGTTTTTTGGCAATTTTGCACCCACTTCCCCACTTGGTTTTTAACCAACTTTTTCAGTCTTTAATATGTGCGGGAAGAATATTTTCTAAACTAACTTTTCCAATCTATTTTCATCTCTTAGAGAGAGTTTGAGAGCAAATTTGTTTAAGGAAAATGTTCAAGTTTTGAGTGCTATTTTTCAAGAGAAAATATTTTATCACTCTTGTTTTACACCCATATTGTTTATCCAAGTTCACATATATACTTATCAATTGCTTGGAGTTTGGCACCGGTTTATCTCTTCCGTTTCAAAGAGAAGTTTTGGTTTGCTTCTACATCCATCAAAGAAGAATACGTTTTGTTGCAATTCTACCCACTTGGAGAAAGGCTCCTTGCTCGGGTGACGGTGACCATATAAAGTCCTATCGGTGGATTCCGAGATCGCGGTGGTGTTCCAAGGTTATTCGCTAGGAAGAGGTGTCTACAAGAAGAAGCGTCGAGGCTTGAGAGGGATAGAGTCGTGCGTTGTAAGTCTATCTGTCTTGTAATTATAATTCCGTATCTAGTGGATTTATGGCTAGGGCCGTCCGAGGTTGTTTCCCGTCTTGGGTTTTTCCTCGTACATCGTGGCGTAGTGTGATTGATTTATTTTATCTTGCAAAATAACGTAGAACGCATGTTTAGAATAATTCAAGATAAAATTCGGTTTAAATTATCACACTTCGTTTAATTTGGGACTAAATTAAATATTGGGTAAAGTTTATTTAATTCAAGTCATTTGCTAAAATTTGGTTTCGCCTAATTTGCTAATATTGATAAATATGACTTAGGCAAATTCTAGGACTTGGATTAATGAATTAATTGGTTTAAGTGAATATATTAATTGAGTAATTCTATTGAACCATCACCTTACACTTCTGCATCGATTTTATCACAAAAGGAAATTCTCGCGTTTTCAAATTGGTATCAGAGCCTAAGCGATAAATTATTTCGTTAACGATCTTTTAAATAATTTTTGGCTAAAATGGATTTTTCCCCATTTTCAAAATTTCCTATTTTCGATGGTTCAAACTACGCGTATTGGAAAGCGCGTATGAGATCGACACTAAAATCTATCGACGAAAGAGTTTGGATGTCTGTTGTTAACGGGTGGTCCCCACCAACTTATTTAGTTGAAAATGAACGTGTTATCAAACCCGTCGATAGATGGACTGAAAATGAGTTTAAACTTGCTAATTTCAATTCCCGTGGTTTAAATGCCTTATTTAGCGCTGTCACACCGGATGAATTCCGACGAATTATGACGTGTGAAACCGCTAAAGAAGCTTGGGATATTTTATAATTAACTCATGAAGGAACTAGTGTCGTTAAAGCTTCAAAACTCCAAAACCTCACCACTTAATTTGAAACTATCAAAATGAATGAAAAAGAAACGTTTGATGAATTTTATGCTAGACTTTCTGATATTGCTAATTCATCTTTTAACTTGGGAGAGAAAATACCTGACGACCGTGTTGTAAAGAAAATTTTAAGGTCCCTACCCGATAGATTTATTCCAAAGGTGACCGTTTTAAATTCTTTACCCACTTTAGCCTCTACGAAATTAGAAGAGCTTGTAGGTGATTTACAAACCTATGAACTGGATATGTTTCCCTCTAAAACTGAAAAGAAAATCGAAAAAGGCGTTGCTTTAAAAGCCCGAAAAGAGGTTAAAGAAGTAGTAGAGAGCGATAGTGATAGTAACTCGGAAGACATGGCTTTATTTGCTCGCAAATTTAGAAAATTTCTTAAAATTAACAAAGATAAATTTAAAAATGATTTTAAGAAATTTGAATCTTCTAAACATGACAAGAACGAGAAGATTCCTAAAGCCGAAAAGATCCCTAAACCTAGTAATGAAAATTTAGATAGGGACGAGTCTAATAAGTGTTTTGGTTGTGAAGGTTATGGCCATAGGGCTTATGAGTGCCCCATTAAACTAAGGAAAGAGGGTAAGCGACCCATTTTATACAATGCGACCCTTAGTGATAGTGATAAGGAAGAGAAGCTCGATTCCCCCACTAAGAAAAATTTTGTGGCTTTTATGGCTAGTCATGTGAGTGATAGTGAGAACTCATCGATTGATGAAACGATAGCACATGCCACTTCCAAGGTCATTATACATGATTCTCGTGTTTTTGATGATAGTGAGAGTGAAGAAGAAAGAGAGAGTGAAAATGAAGAAGAGGTTGATGTGAGTGAACTTCAAAATGCTTTTCAAGAACTTTATAAAGAATCCATTAAATTGAAAAGAGCTAATTTGAAGTTAGAAGCAAGTTTAAGAGAGAGTGTCAAGGTCGTTGATGACAATGATTTAATAGAAGACCTTAGGACACATGTGAAGACTCTTCAAGAGAAGCTTGAATATGTAGAAGGCGAAAGAGATAGCCTTAGGGGTTTAATGGAATCCTTGAAAAAGGAGTTTCTTGCTTTTGAAGAGCGAAATGTTTTACTAGAATCTAACATTTTTGAATTGGAAAATAAATTAAAAGATTCTAGTAATGTCAAATTTGATTTGGAGTGTCGGTCTGAAAAACTAGATAAAATGTTAGGAACGGTACAAATTAAAAATGACACTTGTGGTTTAGGCTTCAATACTTGTAATGAATCTACTCATAAAGCCAAGACCAATGTTTTAGGAGAATCTACTAGGAATGCATTTAAAGATCACTCCTTAGGTAAATCTTTTCGACATGATTTTGCTTGTACACTTTGTGGTCAAAAAGGTCATCTTAGGAAATTTTGTTTTAATCTTACACGAATTCCTAGAAAACCCCATAGCAAAGTAACCACGGTAGTTAACGTTCCTACACCCCAAGATAGTCATTCTTCATTAATTTGGGTTAGGAAATCCGACTTGGTTGCCTTACAAAATAGGGTTTTTGATTCTCATTTACTTTCACATGTTTCCTCCCTTGCTAAATCTAAAGGATGAATGTGTTAGTCTTTTCCATACTTTAGCGTTTGTACTTCATGCTATATTCACATGCTAAATGTATGCTAGTTTAGTCATTTTCTAGTCATTGCCTTATTTCATATCCCATGCTAGAAATTATGACTTGTTTATCTTTTTGTATTATATTTTGTGTTTGAATTAATTGAAAAAAAATATAAAAAGATTTTTGTTTATCATTTGTGTTTTATCTGTTTCATTTAAGCTTAATGAAAAATACAAATGATTTTTGTTTATTCTTTTGAGTATATATCTTTATTTTGGTTAAAAATGTCAAAAACTCAAAAAGATTTTTTTGTGTGTATTTTTTTGTTGACACACTTTATGTGGCATATATTTGTGTTTGAATCCCATCTTTTATGCTCCCATGTGGCTAGAACTTTTGGTTTAGATTGTCAATCCTTAAAATGTTCTTTACCATATTTTATGGAGTAGTTGGATTTGTGTTGTTGAAATGGATTCTATTTCTATATGCCTCTTTTCACACATGCACGAGCTCTTTTGAAATCTTAATGTCACATGTTATATTTGAGCTTTTTGAGGTGTTCTCCTACCAATCTAGTCATCTACATATCTATGACCTAGGAGGACTAGTGCATGTCAAAATCCATTGCATGTGAGATTTGTGTGAAAATGAAAACATGATAAATAAATGTGCACGGGGAAGGGCTCCGAAAGGATGATTTAAATCCTTTACGATAGTAAGCCACCGTTTATTGGATCTAAAAGAAATACGTGATCCAAAGGCCTAAAAACAGAATATTTGGCATTAAAAAGAAAACAATTGCCAAGGCCTATGTTTGTTTGATATATTCATTCAAAAGCAAAAGAATATATATGCTTATTGAGGGAGAATTGGATGGTATATCAACGGTTTGCACAATGTCCGTTTATCCTAGTTGTCTTTAATGTCATGACTCTATTTGGTTTGTAGAATCATCATCAGGCTAGGCTTGTATGCATTGTGTATGTTTGTTCATTGAGTTCAATTTATATTGTCACATGAGGTTATATTTAAATGTGATGAAGTTTGCAATCAAATGAGAACTCCGTGAATGTTTATTAAGTGTTTGGGTCTAAATTTAATCGTTACTAGTTCACACCCCAACACTTCCGTTTCCATATGACACATTTTTGCCATATGAGTGTGCAACCTTATTGTATTTTGTGTCATGTGTGAGTTTATATCTATATATATATGCAAGTATTGGTATATTTATATTATATATATATATGATATTTGTTTGTCTTTGCCTTGCTTTTATTGCCCATATGCTTTCATGTCTTATCACTTTAAGCTTAAACATGCTTTTATGTTTATTAGTTCTTTATCCTTTGCCTATTCCTGAACAAAAAGGGGGAGAATGATGATAGGGGGAGAAATGGTATCTAATCCTATTATTATCGTATCTTAGTTTGGGGGAGATTTATCTTAGGGGGAGACGTCTTTCTAAGTAGGTCATGTATTTGATAAAGGGGAGAATTAATTTAGGGGGAGTAATTAATTAAAATTGCATTTAATACTTTGATATTCCCTATGCATTTGATGAGTTTGCTTAAGTGTGCAGGATTTCTTCTAAAGCGGCATTGTTTAAACGGCAAAGCGTTTGATCCTTGGGTTGAGTCAAGTTTGGGTGGGTTATGTTTTTGAGCCTAGTGAGCTTGACGTCCCTTTAGGATTTTATGTTCGGTTTTTGTCCCGGAATAGCCAAAGGGGGAGATTTGTAAGGACACAAATTTTCAATTGAGTCCATATATAGTTTTGGCTCAATTCTGGACAAAAACATTTAATCATAGGAAAGTATTTAATTGTAATATTCTCAAGCCTATGAAGTGTTTGTTGAAGACGCAGCGGCAAAGAGTATAAAGCTTCATCAAATATGCCAGTTTGCGTGCCTCGTTTCTACGTCATCAACCATAGTTCCATGCTCCCAAGGTATGAATGCAATATTATATATATAGGAGCTTGGAACAAGTTTTATTGGGTGTTAGGTTTTATAAAAATTGCGTTTTGTTTTAAGAAAGAATTAATTAAAACTTTAAATAAATGTTTATAAAGTTTTCTGGGCTTAAACAAGAATTTTCAAACTTTCTGGTTTTTCGTTCGATAGAGTCGTTCGAACGAGATTGTCGTTCGAACGAAAATGTCGTTCGAACGAACCTGCCAACGAGTTCCCACCAAAGTATACTGGTCCGTCGTTCGAAATGTCGTTCGAACGAGATTGTTCGTTCTAACGAGATTTCCAACGAGTTTCTAACGAGTTCAATCTGGAACGTCGTTAGAAGTCTCGTTCGAACGAGATTTCGTTCGAACGAAATGTCGTTTGAACGAGATGCCAGGCGGGAACAGTTTTTGGCAGTTTTTTGGCAGTTTTGCACCCACTTCCCCACTTGGTTTTTAACCAACTTTTTCAGTCTTTAATATGTGCGGGAAGAATATTTTCTAAACTAACTTTTCCAATCTATTTTCATCTCTTAGAGAGAGTTTGAGAGCAAATTTGTTTAAGGAAAATGTTCAAGTTTTGAGTGCTATTTTTCAAGAGAAAATATTTTATCACTCTTGTTTTACACCCATATTGTTTATCCAAGTTCACATATATACTTATCAATTGCTTGGAGTTTGGCACCGGTTTATCTCTTCCGTTTCAAAGAGAAGTTTTGGTTTGCTTCTACATCCATCAAAGAAGAATACGTTTTGTTGCAATTCTACCCACTTGGAGAAATGCTCCTTGCTCGGGTGACGGTGACCATATAAAGTCATATCGGTGGATTCCGAGACCGCGGTGGTGTTCCAAGGTTATTCGCTAGGAAGAGGTGTCTACAAGAAGAAGCGTTGAGGCTTGAGAGGGATCGAGTCGTGCGTTGTAAGTCTATCTGTCTTGTAATTGTAATTCCGTATCTAGTGGATTTGTGGCTAGGGCCGTCCGAGGTTGTTTCCCGTCTTGGGTTTTTCCTCGTACATCGCGGCGTAGTGTGATTGATTTATTTTATCTTGCAAAATAACGTAGAACGCATGTTTAGAATAATTCAAGATAAAATTCGGTTTAAATTATCACACTTCGTTTAATTTGGGACTAAATTAAATATTGGGTAAAGTTTATTTAATTGAAGTCATTTGCTAAAATTTGGTTTCGCCTAATTTGCTAATATTGATAAATATGACTTAGGCAAATTCTAGGACTTGGATTAATGAATTAATTGGTTTAAGTGAATATATTAATTGAGTAATTTTATTGAACCATCACCTTACGCTTCCGCATCGATTTTATCACAAAAGGAAATTCTCGCGTTTTCAAGAATGCTGGGGCTACCTACCAGAGGGTTGCCACAACCATCTTGTACGATTTAGTTCACAAAGAAGTCGAGGTCTATGTGGATGATATGATTATCAAATCCAAAACTAGAGAAGGTCATGTTCCCGCTCTCCTAAAGTTCTTCAAACGACTGCGACGATATCAAATGAGACTCAATCCACAGAAATATGTCTTCGACATTAAAAGGAAAACTCTTAGGATTCATGGTCAGTAAGAAGGGGATAGAAGCAGATCATGCCAAGATAAAATCCATACTTGCGATACCACCTCCCCGAATGGAGAAAGAAGTCCGTGGTTTCCTTAGAAAATTACAATACATCAGCCGGTTCATCAACCAGCTAACCTCCATCTGTGAACCTATCTTCAAAATCCTCCGAAAGGATTCAACCAAGGTTCGGAACGAGGCCAACCAAGAAGCTTTAGATAGAATCAAATAATATCTAACCCAACCTCCAATACTCATGCCACCACAGCCTGGTCTCCCCTTGCTCCTATACCTAACCATAATCGACACTGCAACTGGGGCTTTGCTAGCCCTATACCTTGGGCATTCCTATAAAGAAAAAGCCATCAATTACGCCAGTCACAAATTAGCCGGGTACGTAGTCAACTACACTACTTTGGAAAAAGCATGCATCGCGCTTGTTTGGGTCACCCAAAAGTTGCGACACTACATGCTCGCCTTCCTCATTAAAGTTATATCCCGAATGGACCCCATCAAGTACCTACTTGAGAAACTCGCCTTATCCAACCAAATGGCTTGATAGTTGATGCTCCTATCCGAGTTTGATATCGTGTACGTCACACAAAAAGCCATGAAAGGAAGAGCCATCTCTGACTACCTCACTAATTACCCCATGAAAGAACCTGATGAATGGATCTGTGAATTCCTAGATGAAAACATCCTCTACACGGCTCAAGACAACCTTCAATGGAAAATGTTCTTCGATGGCGCTGCTAACAAAAAGGGATATGGTATTGGGATACTTCTGATCGCCCCAGATGACTCCCAAACTCCCATTGCTATCAAATTGGATTTCCCCTGCACCAATAACATGAATGAATATGAGGCATGTACGGTAGGCCTCAAAGTCGCTCTCAAGAGAGGAATTCAATGCCAAGATGTCTACGGGGATTCTGCCCTCATCATTGGTCAAGTGCTCAGAAAATGAAAAGTTAAAGACGAGAAACTCCAACCCTTCCACGCCCACTTAGAAGAAGAAGCCTCTCAATTCTAAGACATCACCTTCCACTACCTACCTCGAGCAAAGAATAACCTAACCGATGCCCTTTCTACCTTAGCCTCCATGGTTGACATGCCCGAAGGAATAATAATGACCCCCTTCCTAATTCAAAAGTAAGACAAACCAACCCACTGCTACCACATTGAGCTCATCACCAAAGAAGATCCTGAGCTAGCCAATTGTTGGTATTATGAAATCTGGCAACTTCTCAAGCATGGTAAGTATCCCAAGGGTTCTAATAAGAAGGATCGGGTAACCCTCTGAAGACTAGCCGCCCAGTACATCATCTATCACAAAGCACTCTTCAAGAGAAACTTCAATGTAACTCATCTACACTGCATCGCAGGGGCTGATATTGAAGAGGTAATGCAGAGGATCCACAACGGGGAATGTGGGCCCTATATGAATGATCATATGCTTTCCAAGAAGATCATTATACAAGGCTACTACTGGACCACCATGATCCAGGATTGCACCGCCTATGTCCGGATATGCCTCAAATGCCAACAGTTTTCCAACCTTCAACACCTGCCTCCGTGTGAATTATACAACATGACTTCTCCCTAGCCATTCTCCACCTGGGGTATCGACATCATAGGAAAAGTTACACCCAAGGCCTCCAACGGTCATGAGTTCATCCTGGTTTCTATTGATTACTTCACCAAATGGGTCGAAGCTGAGTCATACACAGTCCTGAACGCCAAGAAAATGGTCCAATTCATTAAGAAAAACATTATCTACCGATATGTGGTCCCGCACGAGCTAGTGTGAGATAATGGGTTGCATTTCAAGGCAAAAGTCACAGAAGTGGTCAACGAGTATGGGATTCAGAGACACAAATCTTCTCCCTACCGTCCTCATACCAACGGTGCAGTCGAAGCCGCCAACAAGAACCTCAAAGCCATTATCAGTAAGATGACCAAAAGCTATCGAGATTGGGCCGACCGAATCCCATACGCCCTCTGGGGCTACATAACCTCAATATGAACCTCTACTAGGGATACCCCTTACTTTCTAGTCTATGGCATGGAAGCAGTCCTACCTGTGGAGATAGAAATCCCTTCCCCTCGTGTCATGATCGAAAGCCAAGTTAGTGAGGAGGACTGGCATCAAAGCCGCCTCGACGAGCTATCACTCTTGGACGATAGGATATTGAAAGCTCTATATCACATACAAGGGTCTCATCACCACATATCACGATCATTCAATAAGAGAGTTAAGGACCTCGATGTCCGAGAGGGAGATTTAGCACTTAAGGAGATAGTAGGCCCATCTGGGACCCTAGAGGGAAATTCAAGACCAATTGGAGCGGCCCATACATTGTCAAGAAGATCTTGTCTGGTGGTGTCGCCATGTTCACTGAATTAGATGAAGAAGAGATGGCTCATCCAGTCAACCTGGACCATCTCAAGAAGTTCTACCCCTAGTTCGAAATCTCAGCGCGCTACGACTCTTCTCATCTCCTTTCTATTCTAAAAAAATAAAATAAAAAAATCTTTTCATTTCCCTCTACCCAGAACTACGTGGGCCTGATCCTTTGTAAGAACCATTTTCGGAAAAATTAAAAATTTTCAAAAAACCCCAGAGGTACGTAGGCAGCTCATACATCTTACGTGAGCACGAACCCTTTCTTTTTCACAAAAAACTATTCTTTTCTTATTTCCGAGAATGATAGTTCATTCTAATATATATTTGAATAAAAGGATTATCCATGCCTTAGCGATCGGTATAGATAATTCAAAAATACAAAATTCATCGAAAGGCATAGCTGGATGACCAAAAACTTATTTATTTCACTAATGAGAAACTATGGTACAATTACATAAGAAAAGTAACGGATAATTTCCTTCCCCCTACCTTTCTAAAAAGCCAAATAAAATTCCCAAATTTATTCCCCATTATAAAACAAGTGTCCTACCCACAGCTACCAGAGGAGCCCTCTCCATCATCATCTACATCCTGGGGTCCCCACGCTTCCCCTACCTGAATGGAGTGTTGCAGACGCTCCATGGACCGATAAGCTCGAACCAGCCTCGAAAAAACTACCATAAATCCCTCCATGGTATCAGATAAAACAAGCCACCTTTGTCCAGTCTACACTTCTAACATCTTGCTAACTACTCTTCTCCATAACCACTTCATGTAATCCCCAGGGATGTCCAAAACTCTCCCAACAGGTTGAGAAGGATGAGAAGACGGATGCTGACTCTCCCATAAAGAGCCAAGCCGCATGCACAGACGCTCTGTCAAATATTCTACCGAAAGGAAATCCAGTGTCCGAGTTGGCACGACCTGCTCCTAGCCAAATTGGCGCAGAAGCCGCCAAGAGAAATAGAAAGGGGTCTGTCTGACACCAACCAGTCGGACATACGGGTATTCCCCCAGATCCAGAATAGGTAGCAACTTTCCCCACCAAGGCACTTACCAGTACAGATTTAGAGCCCCATCCTCTACAAACCAGTTCTCCCAGCTCTCAATATCCAGACCAACACTAATGAAATGGTGCGAAGAGAAGTTGGGTACAACTGATAAAGGATATTCTGGAGGAATCACCAAGCGAAATCTTTCAGACAACCACATGAACATCATCACAGGGCTACCCCTCAGAAAGTCAGAACGACCTTCTCTCCAGGCATCCAGGCCATTCAGAGTCTCCACTAGTATCACCGCCACAGGATTACGATGGTAAGACATCCATGAAGTAATAGCTACAAGTTGTGGATCCACCAGTAGCTCCTCGGTCACCAGTAATAATTTTGAAACCCAACCCAGAACGACGGCTCTGACATATCCAGTATCACCAACCTCCTGCAAATGCACGAACTGCAGCACCATCGAAAGAGAAATCATTCCTCCAATGATTAAGGATCTACCCGTCGAGGGCGAGACACAAAGAAGTCCGACCAACAGCTCCTGAGAAGATCGAGAAAACTCAGGCATAACTACCACCACAATAGGATTTACTCCCAAAATGGCAGAAAATTCCTCATAAGTTGGACAGACTTCTTCCATGCCAAAATGAAATGCATGGTCTTCGGGGTACCAGAATTGTACCTCCGCCATCAGCATGTTCCATTCTATGGGACGATACACCATAAAGAGACTCGACGCATGTTGAAAGCATCATAGTCAACGTTGTAGGAGCACATCGCCTCCAAAGTCTTGAGGTCGTTAGCAAACTAAACACTACCAGGGAGAGCCATCTCACAAAATAAGAAAGATAGAATGTGAAGGTGTGATGAAAGCACTCCACCCTTAACCCTCTTTTATACTTGAAAACCATCACAAAAGACATAACACCTATATAAATCGGAGAGAACCCTTCCCCAGAAGGTACCAAAGGCTGAAGAGGGTACCAATCAAAGCTTTGAATTGTTGGTACTGGACTGACCTTCCAATAGGCAAGACAAGGTGCTTGCCGATCGACAACCCCTTGCTTTTGGATATTTTCCTTTTTCCTCTTTTATTAAATTCAGAAAACTCAATAAAAATAAATTGATATCCTCAAAAGAATTTCAAAAATCCCCCTTCCATCTTTATATAATTTCTCATTATGAATAAAACTTTCTTTCCAAAACTCCAAAAATATTTTGCAGTCTCAACAGCAAAGTAAAAAAGCACATGTGCATGCATTTATTCATTCATCATTAACAGAAGATAATAAAAAAATTCATTGCATTGCATAGATATTTATCTGTGTTACATCAATCTTGCAGGAAAAAAAAGCAGAAAAATAATGGGACTCATCCCGAACCCACATTCTCTCTCTCTCTCTCTCTCTCTCTCTCTCTCTCTCTCTCTCTCTCTCTCTCTCTCTCTCACACACACACACACACACACACACACACACACACACACACACTTACCCTTCCCCCCCTCTCTCCTAAGATCTTCCAATCATCGTCACGATATAACGCGCCAATCATCGTGGCGATGCACACACACGCAGATATAACTCGCCAATATACCGCATATATAACTCGCCAATCATTGTCGCGATCCTCGCATCCTCTGGAAACATCCACTCCCGCCTCATAGACATTCAAGACCTGACGCACCACCTCCAGAGAGAGAGACCTCCTCGACTGTCAATTGGCCTTCCGCCATCAATAAAACCGGTAAAAGTTCCTAACAGTCTCATCCTTCAAAGAAATCAGCTGGGTATTACACCCAATCACCTCATAAAACCACGTCTGCCAAAGACAAAAATCCACAATCAAAAGAGGCGCATAAGGAAAATGCGAATGCATGAAAGGAAAATGCGCAAATTAAAGAATACCTCAAGAAGATACGTGGCTCTAGTAAAAGACTACCGGCAACACCGACTGAATGCATCCAGAGAAAAATAAAGGGTCGCCAAAGTCAGGCTCCCCCAATCATAAAGAGGGATGTTCGAAAACATCCTCAAGTATGATAAAAATCATAAGTGAACATCGTCGCCACCAGAAATCCTCCCAACATCAGCAAAATAAACAATCGGGCCCTCTGCCTCACCTAAAGCCCATCCTCCACATCAATCTCCCTGCCCAGCAAAACATCCCTCAGCAGCGACAGATGGATGGAGTCCGCAGACACTATCCTCCCAACATCCCCAAGCGTCGCCCGCACTGCCTCCGACCTCACTCGTAAAGAGCGATCCACCTCTATCAGCTCTCCATCACAATCTTCCCCAGCAGCTGATGCACATCTATGGGAGTCACAGTCATCTCCCCAAAACAAAAATGGAAGGTATGGGTAGTGTCCCACCACCTCTCCCCCAGAGCGCATATGACCGTCGTTGAACGAGGCATCTCATCCAGCATAGACGCCAACCTCCCAAAGCCTGCTAATTATAATACCCAACGCACCACAGGTGGGAGATGCTCCCAGACATCCTTAAGCCCCGTCGTCTCGCGGGCATGCATAGTCGACAAAGAAACATCAGACTGCCAAAAGAAAAAACCTTGTCAAAATCCAAGAAAAAGGAAAACCATAACAAAGGAATGCCAAAAGTCATTTTACTTAGATAACAGCCAGGGTTCACCACCCTCAAAGAGAGATGATGCGATGGATCCCGCAACAAGGTCCACTCATTCGCGATCGGCTCGAATCCGTCAAAAGATTTCTCTCTCCCCAAAGCAAGAGGCACCCTGGACCTCCATTCCACGTTCACCCATGCATCAACAACCAACCACTCCCGGAGTACTGCAGTGCTCATAAAAGCGGTCATTTTTTAGACTTTGGAATATTAGAGCGATTTGCAGAAGAAAATTGCAGAAAGAGAGAAGGCAAGAAGTTGTAAAAATGAGGGGAACCCGCTCCCTTTTTATAGGATGCCAAGGGTCATGTCGATCGGCACTGACCCCAAGACTACCGATCGGCACTGACCCTTTACCTTCTTGAGGAAGTCCAAAAGTCCGTGCCACTGCTGAATGGCACGCTCTACACCATGTCGACTGACAACGCCCTTAATTTTTGTACAAAAATTCCCAGAAAATACCTAAAAATCCTCAAAAAATTTCTAAAAATCCCAAAAAGGATTTAGAACATTTTCATCAAGAAAATTTTGCACTCCCTCAAGCAGAACCCCTATTTCCCCCAACGAAACTCTCAAAATCCAAGTGAATCTTCTCCCAACAACATCCTCGAAGGACCTCTAAAGTATCCCAAATTCCCCAAAGGTCACAAACCTCCCCGAGCAAAGCATAGACCACCTAATCGCTTCCCTAGTGTAATTTACAACATCAAATTGGTTGTTCCCTCCGTAAAATCTCCAAAAGATACAAGGATTTCCCCCAGCAATCGGCTCCCAGCTCAAATCGAAATCACGAGGTAATTTCCCCGACAGAGTCCCCCGAGAACATCTCAATTTAAGCCCTCATAATTGGCTTCGACCCGTAGAATTGGTCATCTCAATTTAAGCCTCAGAATTAGCTCCGACCTGCAGAATTAGTCATCTCAACTTAAGCCCTCAGAATTGGCTTCGACCCGCAGAATTGGTCATCTCAATTTAAGCCCTCTGAATTGGCTTCGACCCATAGAATTTTTCATCACAACTTGAGCTCTCAAAATTGAATTCGACCCGCAGAATTGGTCATCACAACTTAAGCCCTCAGAATTGGCTTCGACCCGCAGAATTAGTCATCACATCTATTAAGCCCTCAGAATTGGCTTCGACCCGCAGAATCGGTCACCCTTATCTATTAAGCTCTCAGAATTGGCTTCGACCCGCAGAATCGATCACCTCATCTTCAGGCCCTCGGAATTGGCTTCGACCCACAGAATCGGTCACCCTCATCTATTAAGCCCTTATAATTGGCTTCGACCCGCAGAATTGGTCACGCTCATCTTCAAGCCCTCAGAATTGGCTTCGACACGCATAATCAATCACCCTCATCTATTAATCCCTCAGAATTGGGTTTGACCCGCCGAATCGGTCACCCTCATCTTCAAGCCCTTAGAATTGGCTTCGTCCCACAGAATCGGTCACCCTCATCTATTAAGCCCTCAAAATTGGCTTCGATCTGCATAATCGATCATCCTCATCCCAGGTCCTCAAGATCAGCCTCGACCCTCTGAATTGGTCATCCTCTTTTAAAGGCATCATGTGGTGTCTATTCGACGACTATCATTTGTTCCAAACTCACCCGTTGAGGGGCTCTGTAGACACCCCATTCTAACACCCCCTAACCTCTCCGTAGGTTCCCTATCACCTCCCTTCATCGTTATAAACCTAAGTCATACCCTTGGTACTGACCTAAAGGCCATTGGGCACTCCTAGGCTCCATTTGACTAAAAGTCAAACTTTTTATCTTGATTGAGACTGAATGAATTTTTGAAGGGCACTGAAACCCCAATCTAACGCTCCATCCTGCGCACAATTCTGACTTACGGTGCGGATGAATGACTCATTTTCCCTAAAAACTTAATCAGGAGGTCCCGTGCACTCCTAGGCTCCGTTTAACCAAAGTAAACCCTTTATCTCGATCGAGACTGAATGAATCTTCGAAGGGCACTGAAACCCGTTTCCAATAGTTCACCACGTGCGCAATTCTGACTTATGGTACGGACGAAAGATCCATTTTACTCCAAAAGTTCAGCGAGCGCTTCCAGGTTCCATTTGACCAATGTCAACTCTTCATCCCGATCGAGACTGAATGAATATTCGAAGGGCACTAAAACCCCTTTCCAATGGTATGGACGAATGATCCGTTTTACTCCGAAAGGTCACCAAGCGCTTCTAGGCCCCGATTGGCTGAAGTTAACTCCCCAAGATGGGTTAAGCTCTTTGGAATGTTGAAGTAAATCTCCTAACCTTTCAAATGGTCCGCCCCGTGCACGATTCTGACTTACTAGGAGGATGAACTATCCGTTTATGTTCGATGATTCCCCGTCTAAAGGACCGACGAACGCTTCTAATCCATATTTGACCCAAAGTCGACTCCCGAACCCAGGAGCATTCCAAAGTACTTTCAAAGGTCTCTAAATTACCTTTCCAATGGTTCACTCCGTGCCCAATTCAGATCAATGGTTTGCGGTCTACGGTCGATTTTCCGAAGGAACCTGAAAGAGACTGCCAAACGACAAGTTCCTGAAGCACCTTATACCTTTGACTTACTTAAGTCTATACTGTATAAGTGTTCAACTAATTTGGAAATAGTGACAAAATTGGTTGTCTAACCTAGAATCCAAAGAACCTCAGAATTATTCTCTCTAACCCTCTTCAATGATCCAAGAAGGTATAAATTGAATCACACTACACACATTAGAAGTGCATACATGTGTATATATTGCTTAAAATTGATTGTGTGTTAAATTCCACTTAAAATGTTGTTTTAATAATTTTTTGGGAATTTTTAAACATTTTTAAAATAATGTTTTCATTAATAAAAGTGTGATTATAAAATTTGTGGGGTTAATTTGCTATTTTGAAAATTTCATTTTTCATTGGAATGTTTGATTGGGTAGAATGTAAATGCGCTAGAGACTTCAGGGTGCTGCCTGTAATTATTTTTGATGCGCGTTTGCAAGCCTCTTATATGCCAACACTTGTCACGTTCCTGATGAATCAATTTGTGTTTGTTATGTGAGAGGGTTGCCTGGTGGTTTGCTGATCGTTAGATCAATCCTTATTGATGGCCTGCATGTGTTTTAAACCTATCCTTGTGCTATCTCTTTGGACCAATCACATTCAACTTAACCACCGCTATTTTATAACCCTTAGATCAAGTCAATATTAGGAAGACTTAATCTCACCCCTTGATTGCCTTCGACTATCCAGAACCTTCCTCCACTCCTATAAAAGCCCTCTAATTCTCAACCTTTCAAGACTTTTGGCAGTCGTCATTTCTGAGAGAAAAAATAGAGAGAAGAGAGAAGTGAGAGAGAAGAGAGGAAAGAAAAGAGAGAAGGGAGAGAAAGGGAAAACTGTGTTAGCCAAACCCTAACCCTAACCCTAAACACTTCATATCTGATTCAAACCTTCGTATATACAAAACCCCAAACACAACCTTGAGTGTTTGAGAGAGAGTGGTGTTACTGGTTTGTTCATATTGAAGCTGTAACCTCTTGATCTGTGATCTTATTACCAGCTTAAACATTCGTGTGAAGATCTGTATTTCTTTTTTATAGAAATTGTAGATCTACACTTTGCATGTTATATTTCACTAGATCTGCATGTTTCTTTCTCGATTTAAGAAAATCTTTACTGATTTAGTTTTGTAAATATTTTATGGTTTCTATTCTTACGAAACTTAACCTTGACCTAGTTGGATTCACACTTGGAGATTTTCAATCTCAAAAGTATTTTTAAAACAGAGATTGATTAAGGTCTTGGCCGATTTTGAAGCAAGATTTTCGTGGAATCTGGGATATATTAAAGGTCAAAAAGGTTTCTAGTTCTGTAAGAAAGAAAGAAAAGAAAATCACAGCTTATAGTCTTTATATGTAATTTTCTAGGACTGTCTGTAAAACTAAGTGTGTGTGAGTTCATTCATGTTGATAGGAATCACATCACAAACACTTAACACACTACCACACTGGAAGTGTTGTGAATAAGATCAAAGATTATTGAGTCGACGCAAGGAAGCTAAAGCAAAAGGAAGTTATCAAACTGGAAGAACATCATCAACAATCAGATCTATGAGAAGTTAGAAGGACACCAAGTGGGGTATATTCCAAAACTTAGAATAGGTTGATTTGTGTGCATGTATGTTGTATTGTTTGTAACTGTTATTTGTTGTTAGTGGATTTTTACTTTCGTGACTTAGAAGTCACCGTGGATGTTTCCTCTATTGGGAGAGGTTTTACCACGTTAAAAACTGTGTGTTCTGATTATCTTCATCTACTCATCTCATTCTATAGTGTGATGAATTTTTGAAACTGTCTTAGTTTTAAAACTGATTACAAAGTCTTGATTACTCTCGTACATAAGTTTTTGTAAACACATCTTGTTGTTTATAAGTTTTATTTTCAAAAGAAAAGGGTTTCTTCAACAAACATCTCGGAGTTGCTTATACAGTTTAATCTTGTATTAAACGGCATTAGGAACGTTTTTCAATTGGTATTAGAGCCCTGTAAACTTTTATTTTAAAAAGATCTTGTGTTTCAGAAATCGTTTTCTGAAAAACCTAACTATGGACGAGAAGAATGAAAGGTTTGGTAATCTGTCCAGACCTCCACTCTTTGATGGAAACAACTTACTTACTGGAAAGTAAGAATGGTTGCCTTCATCCAAGGGACTTTAGGAGATGATGTCTTGGACATTATTGAAAACGGATATACTTATCCTACTAAACCAGCCACTGAAGGAAGTGATGAGAGGGTAAAGAAAATCTTAAGTGAGTTTACCCAAGAAGAGAAAACTATTTCTCGAAATAACAATAAAGGCTAGAATGCCATTTTTATGTTTATTAATGAGTATGAGTTCAAGAGAATCTCATCTTGTGCCACTTCTAAGGAAGCTTGGGACACATTAATCACTGCCCATGAAGGAGACTCAAGAGTTAAAGCTGCTAAAACTCAAATGCTTACCCAGCAGTACAACTCTTTGATTATGTCTGACTCTGAGTCTTTTGATGACTTTTACATGAACTTAAGTGATATAGTTACTAAGTTGCATGCTAATGGTATAACATATGATAGGAATGAGATTGTTTCTAAAATTCTAAGATCATTACCACAAAAGTTTGACAGCAAGAGGTATGCTATTGAGGAAATGAGTGATCAAAACCTTACCCCTGAGTTACTCAGTAGCAAACTTAGGACTGTGGAAATGGAATTATACTTTAAGAAACAATTAAATCATTCACAAAGAAAACAACCCAACTCTAACTTGAGTTTTTCCTCTAAAATATCTAAGCATGAGACTAATCTGACCAACTGTGACGCTGATGAGGAATGTGATAAAGACAAACTAGATAATTAGATTACCTTAATGTCTAAACAATTTAAGAAAATTGTTAAATTTAGAAACAAACAGGCATCTAAACAAGGCAAGCCTAATTATCCTACTGTGTCTAATCCCAAACCTCATGAGAGAGGCCTTGACAAACATCCTAAGGACAACAACTTCAAATCTAACAGAGACCTTAAAAAGATTGAATGTTTTAGATGTGGGAAACTAGGTCACATTGCTCACGATTGCAGAGTTAATCTGAATAAAGCCAACACACACAATAGAGCCAATGTCTGTAAAACTTGGGATGATTCAAGTGACTCTGATGAAGAGGAACTTGAGTCATCAAATGGACTTGACCCTTGAATGTCCTTTTATGCTAAGATCATTTACAATGATGATATGCCTGTGTGTGATAATGATGCTCCTACTCCTGCTTGTGTGAATACTGCTTTGACTGGCCTAGATGCTCTATTATCTGAAAATATTGCTAGCTCTAGTTCCGTGTGTGTGAGTCAAAGTGATCTCGATAACGACGATGTAAATGGGTGCGTGAGTACTAAAACTGAATCGTTAGGGGTCACTACACACACTTCACTTAGCGACTCAGACACTGATGACCTCCCAGATATTCATACTTTGTATGCTAAAACTCTCAAAAAAGGCACTAGACTGGAGAAGACTGTTAGAGACCTGACTAAGAAATTAGATGATCTAAGTCTTATTGTGAAGCTGAATGCCGAAGAGTACACTAACCAGTGTCTGTCTCATCAATCTGAAATTGAAACTTTTGATCAAAAATTAAAAGAGTTGACTAAAACTAATGAAACCCTGGAAATGAAATACAAGGGAACATTATTAGAACTGGAGGAAGCAAAAACAAAGACAGCTACTGTTTTCAAAAAAATTTCTAAGTTTGAAAACAATTCAAATTGTTTTACTGACTTTGTTGTTGACTCCAAGACCAATTCTGATGATAGAACCGATATTGGATTCTGCCCTAAGAACAAACCACAGACTACAAATCTTGAATCTATTAAGTTTGTGTCTGGGGGCAAAAGACCAATCGAAACATGTCCAGATTTTCATTTTATTAAAAAGAAATTTGATCAAAAGCAACAATAGAAGGACATTGGAGAGTCTAGTAATTCTAAGGCTGAGACTACACTTAAGACTAAATACGTCTGTCCTTTGATCAGAAAGGCTGAATCTACCTTTAAAACCATCCCTCCTAGGAATAGGACTTCTGAACAGAATGCTGTTAAAC
Organism: Sambucus nigra; assembly: GCA_949130495.1. Lineage (NCBI taxonomy): Eukaryota > Viridiplantae > Streptophyta > Magnoliopsida > Dipsacales > Adoxaceae > Sambucus > Sambucus nigra. The sequence continues at coordinate 315,315,862 of OX422222.1, forward strand.
CCATCTTTAGAAGTTTTCCTAAGGAAGTTCATCCCTCAAACAATCAATATTGCTCCTACTGTGACATTTATGGTCATTCATTTGAAGGTTGTTATGCTAGGCGTCTAAACACCCCTGTGTACAACACTTCTGTCTACAAGAACTTTAACTATTCTAGGCAAAATCGTAACCATTATGTCCTTCCAAGACAACCTGACAAGAACTCTAACTACAGGAATAGAAAGACCAAAACTAAGAGTTCATTTAAGAGAAAGGCTCCCAGAAACTTTCCTAAACCAAAAGCTCAAATTTTCCACAATAATCAGTTTGTTGCTCCAAATGTTTTTCGACAAAAAGCTGTTTCTCGAAAATTTTATCAAATGAGGGAAAACTTGCGCAAAATTAAAACTAGAGCTATTTGGGTTAGAAAAGATGATCTTTTACCCCAAATGAAGTGTAACATTGTTATCACTGCCTTAAAAGCTGAACACACTTCATCTGGTTGGTATTTAGATTCAGGATGCTCCAAACATATGACAGGAGATGAAACCAAACTCTTAAACAAATCCAGATTTGCTGGAGGGAAAGTGGTTTTTGGCGATGGAGTTTCATCCCAGATCATAGGAAAAGGAACCCTGAAAGAAGAGGGAATGCCTACTCTCGAAAATGTACTATTAGTTAAAGGCCTTAAAGCCAACCTCCTAAGTATATCACAATTTTTTGACTCTGACCATACAGTTACCTTTTCAAAGAACAATTGTAAAATTCTAAATGATAAAGGTAAATGCATTATTACCGGATTTAGAACACCGGATAATTGTTATACTGTCAAGACTGGTTCTGAAACCTATAACATTGTTAGAATGGATGACAATGAAATCTGGCATAATCGTATGGGTCACCTAAGTTATGATATCCTTGGTAGATTGTCTAGTTAAGAGATTGTTAGAGGAATTCCTAAAATTAAACCTATTTCCAGTGTTGTCTGTGGTCATTGCCAGGAAGGAAAAATAGTTAAGACTTCGCATAAAAAAGTTAAAGACATTCTCACCTCTAGACCTTTAGATCTCATCCATATGGACCTTATTGGTCCCTCTAAAACTGTTAGTCTTTGTGGACACAGTTATATCCTTGTCATGGTTGATTATTTAACACGATTCACTTGGGTTGCCTTCTTGAAACATAAATCTGACACGTTTCAGAATTTTTTGAAAATTTTACTAAGAATTGAAAATGAGAAGGACACATAAGTCAATCGCATTCGTAGCGATAGAGGGGGAGAGTTCATAGACACAGGAATAATTGAATATTGTCACTACAATGGTTACAAACACGAATTCAGTGCCCCTAAGACTCCTCAGCAGAACGGTGTTGCCAAAAGGAAAAACCGAACTCTTCAAGAGATGGCACGTGTCATGTTGCATGCCAAATCCCTACCTAAGTATTTCTGGGTAGAATCTATTAGAACTGCATGTCATATTATTAATAGGGTTTACCTTAGGAAAAATACTAAACAAACCCCTTATGAGTTGTGGTACGGTACGAAGCCTAATCTGAAATATCTAAGGACTTTCGGAAGTCAGTGTTATGTCTGTAAAGACAGAGAACATTTGTCTAAATTCGAGACGCGTGGTGATAAAGCCATCTTCTTAGGATACTCCCCAAACACTCATGCTTATCGTATATACAATCTGCGTACTAAGACCCTTATGGAATCGATAAATGTAATTGTAAGCGACACTATTGTCGAAAATAAGATATCTGAATCACCTATTGTGGTTGAATCTGAAAATGATTTCAAAACTGATTCACCAGAAATAGATGACTCATTACCTATTGAGAGTCCAGAAGTACCTGGATGGGTCTCTAAAGATCATCCCATTGACAACGTGGTCGGTAATCCTAATGAGCCAGTTCGTACTGGATCACAGTTAAGAAATTATGCTAATTATGCATGTTTCGTCTCCTTTGTGGAACCGAAAAATGTTAATGAAGCATTGAATGAGACACACTGGATTTCTGCAATGCAGGAAGAACTTTTACAATTTCTCATTCACGATGTCTGGTATCTTGTACCACGGCCTCAAAACAACAATGTTATTGGCACACGTTGGATCTTTAAGAACAAATCTGATGAAAATGGGGTAATCCTTAAAAATAAAGCTAGACTAGTTGCTCAAGGTTACTCACAAATAGAAGGAATAGATTTTAGCGAGACATTTTCCCCTGTCACTCGTCTTGAATCTGTTCGACTTCTTTTCGCCATAGCGTGTCACTTAAAATTTACACTTCATCAAATGGATGTCAAGTCTGCCTTCCTCAATGGAATTCTATTCGAAGCGAAGTATGTAGAAAAACCCAAAGGGTTTATTGACCCTAAATACCCTGACCATGTCTTTCGTCTAAAAAAGGCTTTGTATGGCTTAAAACAAGCTCCTCGAGCTTGGTATGAACACCTTTCCAACTTTTTGTTGGATAAGGGTTTTAAGAGAGGAGGAAATGACCAGACCCTCTTTGTCAAACATTTTGACAAAAACATTATTATAGCCCAAGTCTATGTAGACGACATCATCTTTGGGTCTACTTCAACATCTGAAGTCAAATCTTTTTCTGCTATTATGCATAAGGAGTTTCACATGTCCCTTATGGGGGAGCTACAACTTTTCTTAGGATTTCAAGTGAAACAGAATTCTGATGGACTTTTTGTCTCTCAAACTAAGTATGCCTTAGATCTCGTTAAGAAATTTGGTTTAGATAATGCGAAAGTTGCCAAAACGCCTATGAGTACTACTGTTAAATTATGTAAAGATGAAAATGGAAAGTCAGTTTATTCCACACTTTATCGTAGTATGATTGGTAGCCTACTCTATCTAACTGCCTCACGACTAGATATAATGTATGCTGTATGTCTGTGTGCTCGTTACCAGAATAACCCTAAAGAGAGCCATTTATCGTGTGTAAAACGTATAATAAAGTACATAAATGGCACTCTTAATCTTGGACTTAGGTACACTAATGATACCTGCAGTACCATCATAGGGTATACTGATGCTGATTGGGCCGGTTGTACTGATGACAGTAAAAGTACATCATGTGCCTGTTATTATGTCGGCAATAATTTAGTAGGTTGGAGTAGTAAAAAATAGAATTGCACATCTTTATCTACGGCTGAGTCCGAATATATAGCAGCTGGAAGTTGCTGTGCTCAATTGTTATGGATAAAACAAATGTTAAGCGACTATGGGATTAAAGAAGATCAGTTACAATTGTATTGTGACAATCAAAGCGCTATTAACATATCTAAAAACCCGGTTCAACACTCGCGAACTAAGCATATTAAGATAAGACATCATTTTATACGCGAACTTGTTGAAACTAAGGAGTTAGAAATCCATTACCTGCCTACTGATCTGCAACTTGCAGACATGTTCACTAAACCTTTAGACTATAACATATTTCTGTATTTGCGTAATTCTATAGGTATGGTATGTGCTGATTAAACTCTGAAGACCTTAATTTTTACCCTTTGTCCATTTGAGACAAAATGGGTGAGAAATTTGAGTCTTACGGGTTCAATGTTTTGTTCACATTTCATCTAAACTGCTTGATCTTAGTGTGCATATTTGCAGGAATCTCTTCTACTGATTGTCTACCATTTCTAGTGTACAAATTTTGTAAATAGTTGAGTTATGTAATTTTTGACTTTCTAGGAAATGGGTAGATAGTATCTTTTGTATAGGACTAGTTTTTATTTTTTTTGTTCCCTAAGAGTTTAAACTAACTCAAAGGAGATTTTGTCTCATATTCCCAAAGGGGGAGATTGAAGCACCTTATACCTTTGACTCACTTCAGTCTATACTGTATAAGTGTTCAACTAATTTGGAAATAGTGACAAAATTGGTTGTCTAACCTAGAATCCAAAGAACCTCAGAATTATTCTCTCTAACCCTCTTCAATGATCCAAGAAGGTATAAATTGAATCATACTACACACATTAGAAGTGCATACATGTGTATATATTGCTTAAAATTGATTGTGTGTTAAATTCCCCTTAAAATGTTGTTTTAATAATTTTTTGGGAATTTTTAAACATTTTTAAAATAATGTTTTCATTAATAAAAGTGTGATTATAAAATTTGTGGGGTTAATTTGCTATTTTGAAAATTTCATTTTTCATTGGAATGTTTGATTGGGTAGAATGTAAATGCGCTAGAGACTTCAGGGTGCTGCCTGTAATTATTTTTGACGCGCGTTTTGCAAGCCTCTTATATGCCAACACTTGTCACGTTCCTGATGAATCAATTTGTGTTTGTTATGTGAGAGGGTTGCCTGGTGGTTTGCTGATCGTTAGATCAATCCTTATCGATGGCCTGCATGTGTTTTAAACCTATCCTTGTGCTTTCTCTTTGGACCAATCACATTCAACTTAACCATCGCTATTTTATAACCCTTAGATCAAGTCAATATTAGGAAGACTTAATCTCAGCCCTTGATTGCCTTCGACTATCCAGAACCTTCCTCCACTCCTATAAAAGCCCTCTAATTCTCAACCTTTCAAGACTTTTGGCAGTCGTCATTTCTGAGAGAAAAAAATAGAGAGAAGAGAGAAGTGAGAGAGAAGAGAGGAAAGAAAAGAGAGAAGAGATAGAAAGGGAAAACTGTGTTATCCAAACCCTAACCCTAACCCTAAACACTTCATATCTGATTCAAACCTTCGTATATACAAAACCCCAAACACAACCTTGAGTGTTTGAGAGAGAGTGGTGTTACTGGTTTGTTCATATTGAAGCTGTAACCTCTTGATTTGTGATCTTATTACCAACTTAAACATTCGTGTGAAGATCTGTATTTCTTTTTCATAGAAATTGTAGATCTACACTTTGCATGTTATATTTCACTAGATCTGCATGTTTCTTTCTCGATTTAAGAAAATCTTTACTGATTTAGTTTTGTAAATATTTTATGGTTTCTATTCTTACAAAACTTAACCTTGACCTAGTTGGATTCACACTTGGAGATTTTCAATCTCAAAAGTATTTTTAAAACAGAGATTGATTAAGGTCTTGACCGATTTTGAAGCAAGATTTCCGTGGAATCTGGGATATATTAAAGGTCAAAAAGGTTTGTAGTTCTGTAAGAAAGAAAGAAAAGAAAATCACAGCATATAGTCTTTATATGTAATTTTCTAGAACTATCTGTAAAACTAAGTGTGTGTGAGTTCATGCATGTTCATAGGAATCACATCACAAACACTTAACACACTACCACACTGGAAGTGTTGTGAATAAGATCAAAGATTATTGAGTCGACGCAAGGAAGCTAAAGCAAAAGGAAGTTATCAAACTGGAAGAACATCATCAACAATCAGATCTATGAGAAGTTAGAAGGACACCAAGTGGGGTATATTCCTAAACTTAGAATAGGTTGATTTGTGTGCATGTATGTTGTATTGTTTGTAACTGTTATTTGTTGTTAATGGATTTTTACTTTTGTGACTTAGAAGTCACCGTGGATGTTTCCTCTATTGGGAGGGGTTTTACCACGTTAAAAACTATGTGTTCTGATTATCTTCTTCTACTCATCTCATTCTATAGTGTGCTGAATTTTTGAAACTGTCTTAGTTTTAAAACTGATTACAAAGTCTTGATTACTCTCGTACATAAGTTTTTGTAAACACATCTTGTTGTTTATAAGTTTTATTTTCAAAAGAAAAGGGTTTCTTTAACAAACATCTCGGAGCTGCTTATACAGTTTAATCTTGTATTAAACGGCATTAGCAACGTTTTTCAGTTCCAAACCCTGCCTATCGGCAGTGTGCCTAAAGCACCTGCCGATTGGTAGGACTAGGGCTATGCCGATCGGAAACGGCCTGGGATGACCTCATTCCAAGGGGAGAAGATCTGAAATCTATCACTCTCAACAAGCTTAGAAAATGCCTCTCGAAGTCAGCGTGATTTCCACATCCAAATCCTTTTCCAACCTTCACCTTTCATCACCTTTTTCATCAAATTTGGTGAATTAAGTACCCTTCATCATCATCCAAGTGCAAGGGCTTCTCTCCAACATCCAAGATCAAGCTCAAGATGTTCAAGAAGGTCCAACTTTCTTAACTCTCTCTTTAAATTCTCCTAAATTCGCATTAATTTGTTTGATTACTTAGCACTTTTATTCTCTCATCTCATATATCCTAATATATATATATATTTTTATCTATTATTATTGCACATCTCTTATTTTCATATAAATAAAACCCAAAAAATAAGAAAAAGAAGATTTGCTCATAAATTCCAAACGGAAATTCTCACACTTTTCTCACAACTAAATTACTTTTTTACACACACACACACACACACACACACACACACATATCTAAGAGAAGTCCCCGATTGGATTTATAGGATAAATCCCACCCCTCGTTTTGCATTCGAACTACGTGGACTTTGATGCCTCTATAGGTTAAGTAGGCGTCTTGGGGTAAAAACCGAGACTCGAGTCCTTTTCCTACTTTTTTTCCTATTTTTCTATATTCTTTAAACTTAACTCTCTATGCGTATATTTGCGCTTAGTGGCGTATTATTCCATATGTTTTATCATTCCGTTATAACGATCAACACTAGGATAATCGCGTAAATCATATTTTCTAATATTACTTTTAGGAACATTCCTACGGATGACTCGCTTTATCTCTTTCATGATACAAGTTGATGATACCTACCTTCACTATATATACACATGCACACATATCATGGGGAAATAAAGGAAAATAGCAATAACGCATGAGATACTGTAAGGGCTGAATGGGTGCCTAACACCTTCTCATTTTGTAACTTAGCCTCCGGTCCCTTTTCAAATCATTTTTGGTTTCGTATGTATCAGTATGTCTTTGGATGCTGTCTTTCGGGACGACTCCCTTTTCTTTTTTCTATTTGGAGTAAAATAAACTGGAAACTCTGTCTCTCTATATTCTTCACCTCATCACCGACGTCGGCCGAAGCGCTCTCGAGAGGGATGCGTGGGACCAAGATCCTCTCGATGTTGAAGACACCCACTCTTCTCTGTCCCACCCATAGCGCGGATTGCGGGATGGCCACAATATGCAACTGTAAAACGGGATGTAGCCATAATTAAAAAATTCATTTACCAATCTTAGAGGGACATCACCTCTTCTATGGCATCCTAAAGGTTCTCTCTGTCTCAGTCTCTTGTGGGTGGATCTCCCACCCTTCTCCAGAAATGAAAAAATATTTGCCCTTCCAGTTCTTTACATTAGTAGGCCTCCTAGAATAAAAGGGTTTCATCTCTGTTGCAGATAGAAAAGTAATTTTACCCCGCAAATTTTACTGAGTTTTTCTTTGGTCAGTAGAAGTAGAAAAATTGTGCAGGAGTAATGTCCCTCTTGAATTTCTTCTTCCATAACACAATAGCTGCAAGAATTTCCCTCCATCCATTAGGATCCAATTGGGCTGGGGCTAACTTCATCGTATGGAAAATTCTTCTAACTGGAACATGGACAGGTAGCCGCAACTCATAAATGAAAGCATGGAGGGGGAAGCGGACCCCATCATTAGCAAGTACCGTGCATGGCCTTAGTTCCGCGGTGGGTGCTGAGCACATCAAAACCTTAGGAAACTCAAAGGCTTCAGCCACCTGATCAACCCATTCTCGATTCATAATTTTATAGATATTAAGGGCAGCAGGAGGTCTCTCATCTCTACCAGATGGGCCAGAAGGTGTGTTCCTAACGTCTGATGGACCCACAGTCACGGCGTCAGTATCCATTGGCTAGTTACTTGAATTGTCTTCTTCTTCCATTATCGCGGAGTCTGATTTTGAATCTAGTACCACACAGTTGGGGAAATTTCTCAATTGGAAAGTTCCAATTGATTTCAAAGGATGCACAAAAGGAAGTTCGAGAGGATAGGCTCCAAAATATTTGTTCCAAAAGCCTCTTAGAAATTCGTCTAGGTCAAAGTTCATATGGCTGCAGTAATACCTGAAAAGCAGAGAGTCCGCAGTTAGGTGCCACGGCCAATACGGTCATATATAGGCCTCTTAGAGGCCGTGTCAGGAATAATGATGTATTATGTTTGAAGTATAAACAATAAGTTTTAGGCAAAATTGGCTAACTACACCAAGTATTGGGCTCTCTTGTCCTAAAAGTTAACTTTTGCCACGATATATTGTTTTGAGGAAGGAGGTATGTTATAATCTTACATGCCGTAGTCATTGGACTAGGGGATAAGTTTTATGAACACTAACCTAAGGGCCTTAGGTAAGGGAATATTTTCATGCCGCAACAATTAAGGGAAGCATACATTCACCTAAGACCACCCTAAATTTTTTGAGGGATTTTGTTATGCCGTAGCCAGATGTTCATCAAGCCTCGACCATACGATCAAACAGTTTAGTGTTTAATGTTGATTAAATTTGGTTATCGAAGCCCTAGAATTTGAAGAGTTTTCTCAAGAACGTCAAGAAAATAATAGGAGTTCAGAAACCCTGAAGTCTAATACAAACTAACAAACTTCATTCAACATTGAAGATTGATTCAGTAGAAGATCAATTACCAAGTTCAAATACAAACAATTACATGAATTCAGATTGGTAGATGTTCGATTAGTTGGGAAATTGGCAGAAACAAATTCAGACTAAGAATCTTTCAGTTACAACATGAATTTCTCAGAAATACAAGTTCAGATAGAACAATACCAATCAAAGCCCTAAATTTCTACTCATACTTGAAGCACAATTTGCAGGAATGATAGAAAAATAAGGAAGCCGGTTGAAAAAATTACCTAGAAAATGATGAAAATCAGTTGCTCAGTCTCAAACTTCCTTTCACCGTCTCAAAACCACCACACGCTGCCATGGAAGGTCGCCGAAAAACACAAGAGGAGAAATGAACATAGTTTTCCTTTCGATCTGCTCTCAAGAGTTGGAAAATGTAATGAAGGCCATGGCTAGTTGCCATTTATATAAGAGGCCACGAGAAGATGAAGCGTCGCCCTTGAAATATCGCAGCATCTTGAGAAGACTTGATTACTCAGCCGTAGCCCCAATCGAAATCTCTTAGCACTACGACTTGGGAGATTATTTATATGACAAATATAGTACCCCGTAGTGGAAGGAGTACAATGGGCAAGTGCTGAAGCGTTTCCACCTAGGCCTATCAGTTACAGGACACAGACATACCTTTTATATTCCCCACTGGACTACTACCGAAGCCTCTTATACACTGGGTACAACCCCTACTTGATACAGAGGGCGGCCCCTACTTGCTACAGGGTATGACCCTACTAACTACAGAGAGCGACCCCAGTTTTATCATATTAACTGGCTGTGGCCCCTTTCACCCACCACAACAGTACAATGCATATACCTCCTATATATAGAGGTTCACACCTCAGGATAGGAGGAAGGGTTCATTTCCTACATCACTATCAAGGTTGGAGTTGATTACTCTCTCTATGCCACTAAGCATAGCATGGGGGCTACTGGAAGGAGCATTACATCCACCATCCCAGAGCCACTAGAATCATCATAGTCATATACTATATTATATTCTCATGCTTGTACGCCTCTTTATGCTGAATTACTATGTACCAAACAGTATATATAATGAGAGTGTGGCAACAAAGTGGACTTAAGCTGATTATTATAGCCTAACCACTCTATATCTCATCTTTTATCTCTCTTTACTTGCTCTATTTGCTTATTACACACTTTATACTTGTGACACCCCGCCTAATTAAATACCGGGCGATCACTCCTTTATTAAATTAAATCAAGGTATACAGTCGCTTCATTCTCAGCATCACCGTCGATAAAAATAATTTTTCCAAATTAACACCCTAAATAATTAAGCTAAGTGTCAAAACTATTTTCATACATAACTTTCCAAATTTTATTTAAAGAAAAACATTTAATTTATTTATTAACAACATTTCAACAATAAAGAATCACCCACAATAAACCTGGAACACAATCCAATTAATTTAAAACATTCGTCAATCGAATGTCAACATGCGAAATATAAAGTAACACGATTCAAACTGAATAAATCCCATAGCGAAAATACGAGAAATAGCTGGAAATACAAATGTCCCAATAACAATGAAATAATGGAAAGGGCGACACATGCCCAATAAATGAGAATGCTAGAAGTGGAGTCAATAAAGGAAGCCGTCTACGCAAGTGACCTGCAACTCCCACCTAAGCTGCAGCTCGTTACTTTCAAGGGATCCTAAGCAAGACGCCCATGTGGCTGGGCACCTGAAATATATACATATATATACAAGAGAGAGAGAGAGAGAGAAAAACGGGTCAGAGCCCGAAAGTGTGTTTGATTTAAAATACGTTTAGCAAGTATTTAAATTGATACAGGCCAATGAAATAACATATTAGAGCGACACTCTCTTGAGAAATTCTCACCTCTCTTCTAATGTGCACGCCTATCGTACTAACCTTCCCAACGGGTTATCTTATCATTTATCGCACGAATCTTCCCAATGATTTAACTTATCTTAGATTACTCGTAAGATTCAATATTTAACGATTCCATTTCGAAAAGGGTATTTCAATTAGTAATCAAAGTTCTCCATTTTAACTTTATAAAATCAATAAAGTTTTTCAGTGTCATATTATACTTTCTCAAAACAAGTATTTACCATTTGAGTCATCAACCATGTCCTACTTATCAAATCACAGTAGGCAGTTTCAAATTCCAAATCTCATATATATATTAACTACTCGAATAATATATATAAAATAACAGCACCCCAAATAAAACTATGGTGCGTGCATACTTCTACTATCCAAACCCCATACCACTCATATCAAGGGGAATAAAAATTCAGAATCACTCTCGAACTGTATTTACACATACACAAACAATATCGAGGCGAAGCATAGATTCCAAGTCTCTAAGAGGATGGCACATACTCGTGTCTCTTAGGACCGTCTGAACTATCAATTCGATAGCCTGTACCAAGGATATCTATCTTCTAGGGTACAAGTCAATATCCCCCATAAAGGTCCCATCGAGATAAGACTGTCCCAGCGCGGTAACCTCAGGGATAGCAAGTAGCGTTGGCATGATTTTCACATGTATATAATATATGCACACACAATCATATAAATATACCACCTTTATCATATTAATGTAGGTTCTCTCGTCACCCATAATTACAACATTTATCCTTAATTTCACATTATTAGTATTACGTATAAGGTTTCATCTCTAACCTTAACTCGAAGGGTTTTCTCACTTATTTTGTGACACTCGTGGACTCTATTCTTCCAAGTAGAAAATTCAGTAGGTGTCACATTTATGTTTCATCGTAACTCTCTTATGCGCCTCACACTTTAATATATCAATTTACTAACCCTAAAGTAAACATCCCATAAATACTATTCTCGTCGAATATTAATGATCCCAACATTTATTTATACGCCCTACTGGTCCTCTATGTCTCCCAAATCATTATACTAAGAACGCCCAAGAATTATATCCCGACAATTCGATTTTTAAATCATTTACAAAGGGAAATAAGAGTCTGCCAGGAGGGGTCGATCGATCGAGGTTTGGGGCTCGATCGATCGAACCTTCGATCGATCGAAGCTCTAGGCTCGATCGATCGATCAAGCAGGTATTTCGATTTTCTGCAGAATTGCAGTTACGGGTTCTACCAATTTTCTTCATCCAAATACATGTTTTCCAACCCCAAACGTCCAAGAATTCTACTACTAACATTATAACAGTATACCAGATGTTTCTAACGTAAGGCATGTACATATTCATCATTTAAACATGGAATTTCCACCCAAAATTGCCTCTAATTATCAAGAACCCTAGAATTTTCTTAAACAGTTTTCTAACAAATCTTTCTCCAGAATTTCTTTATTATAATCATCAAAATTTCGTGGTTAATTTCCTCTACATGGCAAGGGTTTCCAGAATCATCATAACAACCAATACGACATGGATTTTCCTATCACAAATTGGGTTTTCTTCTATATAATTCATCCCTAATCATTCCTAAACTAATATGAAGATTGCACCAACGAAAATAGCAAGTTAAACACTTGCCTGGGATTTTCAGAAGTCTGGATTGCGGCTGATTTTGGTGTGGTTGCGTTCCCTTTCTCGCGATCTACGCGTTGGTGGCGGCGGCGGTGCAAACCGGTGACTTTTTGGCCTTGAATTGCCTTGAGAGCTTTCCCTCTCTTCTCCAATGGCCGTACTAGGGTTCTGAATATTCTAACCCTAAATGGCTGATATAGGTTGCTGAATTTCGTGGATTTAATTACCCAAATATGTAAAATGACTAAAATGCCCTCCCGGGGTACTAATTAGGCCTAAAAACGCCCCGAGACCCAAACTACACCCCCGGGTACACGTTTCTGACTATGTCGACCCTTCCGGACGCGTTGGCGCACTCAAAACGACCATATGAACAACTTATAAAATATTCACTTTTTATTTAACAAAATTTAGTCCCGACGCGACACGGGCGCGTCCCGATTCAAATTTCCAAAATTGTCATTTTATTCACTCGTGACATTCAATATAATCAATAACATATATTACTTTGCTCATTAGTAATATTCAACAAATTTCCCATAATTACTAACTCTCGTCACGTTAATAATTATAACATAATTAATTTCCGGATTTTTATTAATTAATTCATTCACATTAACTTTAATAAATCCCCAAATTAATATAGCATAAAAATACGGGGTATTACAATACTTGATTTGCTGGTACGAGAACGACAAGTGGACAATTTATCATATTATCAATAGATATATAAATATGCATTAGGCGTTCATAATAGTTGAGGGGTGAGATTCTTAAGTGAGAGCACGCGACTAACATGTTCAATATATGTGTTGTATAAATTGTAATTTAAACACTTGATGTTTTAAAAACATTTTTACCTCGGGCTGTGACCCGTTTGCTTTCAAAACTATTTTTTTGTAAAAACCTTTTAGGTGCCTAGCCACAGGGATGCCAAGCATAGGAGTTTCATTCTGTTGACGTGCTGTAGCTGTTGTGGAAGTTACAGGACCTCGGTATTAGACGCCTCCACATACTTTTGATTTCTATTCAGAGAGTATCTGCATCTGTTAGGGAATGTCGCCCATTTCTATCCAGAGACAATAGTTTAGTCATCTATTTCATTTCAGTTGTTGGATTTATCTATTTTTATTCAGACGGTTGTATTGGGTTTATTTAACCCTGCTACTATTTTATTGGGGTGTTTACTCCAGACGTCACTTTATTTCATTTCGTTGGTTATTCATATGAGGTTGTTTATGATATTGTTAAATGATGTTTTAATTAATTATTTGATGGTTAATTTAATTAATAAAATTTGACATTACTCTTTTTAAATATTAGGTGGCTAATGATTAATGAAAATGTTTTCGACAGTGATGCTAGAACTGGACCAACTTGATATTCTGTATTAATGAGATAAAGGAGTAGCTACCCGGTATTTAATTAGTCGGCGTATCACTTGTGATATTTTTTATGAGGTCCTAGTGTTTGATTTATGTTATTGTTTCATTTTTGTATATTTATGTTAAAAGACGAAATTTTAATACCCTTATACTTTTATGAATATTTTAAATTTCCACGTGTGCATGAATTTATTAATTTAATTAGGAAAATCACATTAGTTTCAATAATTCTAATTAACGGGTTAGTAATTAATATTTATTTGATTGTTATATACTTGTGTGTGATAAGTAAATAGTTATGTGATTTATTAAATGTCACGTATGACTGATAGTGAGTGTTTATTATTATATGTCGATAGAGTGTTACATCGGCGATTTGGTATAATTTATGGGCGACATGTTGGGTCTGATTAATGTGATGTTAGCATAATTGAAATGGGTAGCCCAAATGACCTTTTCGAGTGCAACAGTGATCCGAAAAGGGTTGAAATAGGCACCTGGGTGTTATGATGGGGTTTTAAAAACTTTTGAGACATAATATGACCCGTATGAGGGGAGGAGGGTCATTTTACACTTAGGATTACGTCGAAAAATGGGATTAGATTAATTAAGAGGATATTTAAGAAGTTGCAAAGGTGGATGGGAACCCACCTTTCATATTTTACACAAGATATTAAGAAAGAGGATCCTAAAGAAGAGAAAAAGAAGAAGAAAGAAGAGAAAGCTTGGAGAGGTGAAGAAAGAGGACTCAACCCATCATCAAACATGTAGAGAACTTCAAATTTTAATCCAACAAGGCAAGTAGTTACTTACTTTATGTCACAAATTAAGTGTAGTTAATTACATTCATGATTAGAAATAGAAATATAAGATTTAAAGCATGAAGGGTTAAAACATGATTAATTGATGATGAACAAATCCTAAGTAATTTTAAAGACGAGTTATGTTACAAAGTTTGAATCTTTAAGTTTGAATCTTGGATTTGATCTTCTTGAACCCATAATAAGGTGTAAAAATGTTTAAAAACATGTTCCCATACTTATATTAGGTTCGGATATCGATTGGGTACTATTTTGAAGGTTGGTTTGCGCATTAATGGAGGTGGTGGAGGCCTCACCTTCATCATTAAGACGTTTTAGTTTTTTCGAAAACCATATCAATTCGATGTCGTGGCGAATTGATTGAGGTCATGAAATTTAAGATTTTTTCGTTACGAATGCGTGGCCGCCAGTTTTGTATTTTTTTGATTTTTTTAATTAGTTATGAATTTTCTACGGAAGAGTGTGCAAGAAAGAAATCTTTAGTTGGTTATTTTGAGGTGGACTTTATTTTAGGCACGATTATGTTTAGAATGATTATAAAACCTTGTATATGTATTATCTTGGTTAATATGAATTCATAGTTGATGAAATTGAGGTTTATGAAGCTTAGAAGTAGTTAATGGAGATTAATTATGGACTTTTGGGGAAGAACCCTGTATTAAAAATAAGCAGATTTGGGCTTCTGCTGTATTTCAAATCGATTTGGATTCTAGGGCGAATCGATTCTTCCTGATGAATCAATTCGATTCTAGAAGTCGAAATGATTCGACCACTTTGTTGGGTCAAAATGGGATTGTGGAAACGTTTGGAAGATTTTTATGAACCTAAGCGAGTTTGTGGGAGGTTATCCAAGTGAGCGGATGTTTAATAAAAAATAGTTTTGTTTCACTATTCATTACTTGGAGAATTTATTAATTAACTAAGGTGTTAAATCTTAGGACAAGGGTGACAACCGAGGATACAAGTGAGTGATGAATTGATTAATATTAATCAGAAAGTTGGGTTAAACTTCGGGATTTGTGAACCGTACGTTGTGGGATATGCATATGAGTTTGGTACTTATTATATATACATATTAGAGTGATGTGTATATATATGTATGTTTGCGCTACTTGTTTATTTAGATATACCTACTCGATAGTGCTATCGTAGGAGGTTGCGTATAGTAGGCGGTCCATCTTGGCATTGACCAACACTTATTGGATTGATTCACTAGGTCATAGGACTGCTTCATGGACACAATCGGCATGTGAGAATAGGTATTGGTTTCATTTCTGGTTGGGCACGATGTGGTATGGTTGTGACCTCCAAATGTATGCCAATGATTGCCTCCACTGTATGTGTTTTTGTTTGTGATCAGTGATGAGATTCTGACTCGGTGGCTCGGCGTGAGGCGTGATGCTTGGAGTCGGATAGCACTCGAGGGATGCATCTGCATTATACATATATGGAGAGTGATATGTATTTATGTTTATATGATATAGTGTATGCATCTATTTATAGTAAGAGCGTAGCTATGTTATTTTCATTGCGTGAATATGTACTTATAGCATGTGTGTTGCGATAATATTGTCTATGAACATATACCTAGTGAAGGTAGTTTTACATAGCCAACATAGGGTACTAGCGGGATTGAGTTTGGATAGAAGTACATGCCATCGTTAGATCGGGTAGTTTTATTAGGATAATAAATGAACACGTTATGTGCGCACTATAGTTGAGAGGCGAGGTTCGTCTCATGTGAGTACAATCGATTAATCTTGAAAGTAATACACTACTTTTTTAATCAATTTAAAACAATTATCTACTTGCAAAATATTTTCTACTTTTGGGTCTTTAACCCGTAGGCATTTATTTTTCCTTTTTTGTTCTTTTTACACCCCAGGTGTCCAATAGCCGCACTGCAGGGATATATCCATTCTTATCATGAAGTATTTTTGGATGCTACATCGTTGTTTAGATGCCTCAGCTTATTCTATTGAGGTAGGATCACTTCAGTTCAGTTCTGTTTTGGGCGTGTTGCTCGTAAATGGATCGACATTTATATTTTTCTAAGATATTTTATTTCACCACTCAGTTATTTATTCAGTTTTGTCCAGTGGTTGTCATTTTCTATGACGAATGATTTATTCAGTTCACACTTATTATATATCTATGCATGAGGATTATTCATTCGTCTTGATTATATGGTTTTATTCGTATTGTTTATATTATTGTTGCAACAGTGATATTGAGAATGAACCATACCGAGATTTTTGTTTTATTTTGGTAGAGGATTGGCCACCCAATAATAAAATAGGCAGGTTGTCACAGTTGGTATCAGAGCATTAGGTTCTTGTGTCCTTAGAATTTGTGTGGACTTACTACATCATTAGGTTTTCTTTGATATATAGCGCCATTATTTATAATTAAAGTGAACCTCATTCAATAGGAGAGGGGGACCAACTTGTGTAGCGAGAAGGGACGCAGAAGGGGAGGCTCAGCCGGAGCTGCCGGCCTGTTAGGGGACTATTGACCGCTGCGGAGGTCATAAAAATTATAGCACAGGCAGTTAATGACGCTATAACCATCACATTGCTTAACTTCCAGAATCATTACTTCCATCAGAGGGGAGCAAAAAGGACAAGTTAGTCAAGCTAGCAAGGCATGACCGGGGGCAACTGTGCTAATGAGGCACCGTAACAGCAACAGAGGCAGCATGAGCGGAATTCCCAGTTCGAGGACTTTGCAAGTAGATTCAGGTTGGGTAACAAAAACTTTAGGTAGGGTAATCATGGGAAGAAGAAAACCCCTTAAAGCTAGTAAGCCTAGAGAAACTAGACTGGAGACCAGCAGGGA
This sequence comes from Sambucus nigra, assembly GCA_949130495.1. NCBI lineage: Eukaryota > Viridiplantae > Streptophyta > Magnoliopsida > Dipsacales > Adoxaceae > Sambucus > Sambucus nigra. The sequence goes on from OX422222.1 coordinate 315,332,967, forward strand.
TGATAATATCAGGGCCAGAGGTAGGGGTAGCCTAGCTAGGGCCAACAAGACCAGAGGTCGATAGGTTTCATAAGGAAATGTTTTTATATGTGGGGATCAGGGTCACATGCGGTGTGCATGCCCTAATAAGACTATGGGTCAGTAGAAAAATGCCTAGCCAGGGTAGCAGTCACAACAACTTCCAACCCCACTGACAATCCTAGCATTATTGCCTCCGCATGGGCAGGGGAAGGAGCAGCTTGGGCATGTGTATCACCTTCGTAGACCATCTTTACTGTCAGCGCTGCTAGGAATTGAAGATATGTTTCCGGTTCATCATCACTTAGGGCGGGTATTATTTAACACAAGTGTATCACATTCTTTTGGTTACACTAGATTCACGCGTGAGATGAGTTTAGTGGATATAGCGGTAGATATTATTAGGATCATATAATTACAGTGGGGTAGCGGGGCTCTCATTCATTTATATGCAGGAGAGCGAGTGTGGACATTGGGAGGTTATGTTTTTAGCGAATATGCTCATTTTTGTGATGTACGAATATGATGTTAAGCTATGTATGAACAAGTTAGAAATGGTTAGAGAGATTGCTGACTGTTATAGTTGGACTATCATGATTGCTATTCCAGGGCAGGATAGGTTTCTTGTGGCGATGCCTAGTCCCGAGGGAGGTTTGAACATACATTTATATTATATCAAGGATGAGATTTTAGAGAGTATATTTATCGTGTTAATTTTGATCCCTATGCTTAAATACTTTATCGATATGATTCAGGGAATACTTGGGTAAGAACCGAGTCGAGAGGTTGATTTGTGGTCGACTTAGTGTCGGGGCCTAGGTGATAGTGTGAGCGTCGTATTATATGTCCCCTTTAGAGATGCAGGAGTCAAGGGTTCAAATTTTACAGCTTTTCGGGCAGGGTTTGTGAGTGACGAATACTGTGTCTTCGACCAACAAATCTCAATAACTTACTGAGATAGGTAATAGTATATCGGGAGGGTTCCTTGTTTAGATTTTACTTGAGAGACATCCCACGCATGAAGCTTAATAAGTGTTAGGAGTTGAGACACATTTGGGCCTTAGGATATTGGTTTAGCACGTTAGATATTACATGTGTGAAAATATAACGTTTTGAGTAAAGAGCTATTGTATGATTTAAGGCAAGTGAAGCCAGGTAGTGCTGTGTAGAGAACACTGAAGGATATTTGCAACACTAGTTGAACAAGTAGGGCATTCTCAAGAAGAGTTAAGTCACAATTAGTAGGGCAATTGAGTATACCTTTACTGTATAGTCATACATAGTATGTGTATATGATTTTTAGGATGCATGTGAGTTGCATAAGTGATAATTGTGCATATGTGCACATAGTATAGGGTGTATGGGCGCCTGAGTCAGTTTGATATTTAGTATCATCCAAAAAAGGCTAACATGGAGGAAGATATGTCGACCCGTATGCCTATAGGGAAATTGGTAATAGTGTGAAAGATAAAGAGGGATGAACTTCTTTGCGAGGAAGTTGGTAATAGCAGTGATGACCGTCACACTCGAGATCATTCTGAGGGTTATAAAGGCACAGGTAGGGGATTCCATTTATCAGAAGGGGATACATCAGTTATGGGGAAAAGAATAAAATTTTACTCTATCAATACTGAGGGTGACCTATGCTTCAATGGGAGGTTGATTGTCCCCAATAATAAGGACCTATAGTGCACTAATATGGAGGAGGTGCACGAGTCACAATTTTTGGTGCATACCAGAGGGGATAAGACGTACCAAGTATTAAGTAACCAGTGTTGGTGGGCCAATGTGAATCAAGACATGATAAAGTTTTTCTTAGGTGCTCCACTTGTCAGATGATGAAGGTTGATTATAAGTGACTAGCTGAGGTTTTGTAGCCATTAGATATTCTAGTGTTGGAATGGGAGTGTATATTGATGGATCTTGTTTTGGAGTTATCGACGCAGCAGATGGGTCACAACTCCATCTTGGTTATTGGGATCGATTGACCAAGGTGGAACCATTATTACCAGTTTGGGTGGATTATATGGCATGGTGGTATACCCAAGTTTTCACTGTAGAGATAGTAAAATTGCATGGGTTACATTTCAATATTATTTCAAATCGGGATAGGATCTTTGTGTCCCACTTCTGGTAGAGCTTTGAGGAGGCGATATGGACGGAGTTGCGTTTGAGCACGACATATCACCCATAGATCAATGGTCAGGCGAAGAGGGTGAATCAGAGGTTGGAGGGTATGATGAGGATATGCATTATGGACTTAAAAGGGTAGTTGGGAGCAGTATTTACTAATGATGGAGTTTACGTGTAATAACTCGTGCCAATATGCCATTCACATGGCACGTTTTGAGGGATTATAAGGGATACCTTATCGTGTACCTTTTTGTTGGGTAGAGGTGGGGGTAATAATCTTTTCGGGATGGACGCGATTCAGAATACATAGGTAAGGATGGAGTGACCAAGGCTCTCATTTGGGTAGCTCAAGACGACATAAGAGTTATGCCGATACGAATCACAGATTTTCGATATTAACGTGCATAATGAAGTGTTGTTGTGGGTATCTCCTAGGAAAGGAGTTATGCGATTTGGGAAGATGGGAATATTGGCACCTAGGTATGTAAGGACTTTTCCCATCATCGATAGGGTAGGGACGATTGTGTATAGGCTCGCCTTGTAGGTGCATTTGAAGTGGATTCATAATGTGTTTCATGTGTCATCGCTGAGGAGATATCTCAGTAATGACGTAGTGTGTTGGCATATAACATTGTAGAAAATTTACGTGGTGTGTCAGCAGGATGTTCCTATGAGGAGATACATGTTGTCATTTTTGGCCATAGTGAGTGAAAGCTTTGGTAAATGGTGGTACCGTTAGTGTGCATAAAAGGAGGGCACCACAATGTCACCAAGTCGACATGGGAGCGCGAGGATATCGTGCTGGAAAAGTATCCAGAGTTTTTTTATAATAGCTTCGTTTGAATTTTAAGGATGAAATTCCGTTATTCCCATAATTTTAGGACTATTTTAAATTTCCTTGCGTGCACGGATTTATTAATTTAATTAGGAAAAGTAAACAAGTTAGGGTAAATATTAATTAGCGAGTTAAGAATTAATATTTATTTGATTATTATTTACTTATGTGTGATAATTAAATAGTTATGTGATTTCTTATATGTCGCGTATCAGTGATAGCAACGATTTATTATTATATGTCGATAGATTTTTACATTGACGGATCGGTATAATTTATGGGCGACACGTAGGGTACGCACGTGTCGGGCCCAGTTAATGGGATGTTAGTATATTTATAGTTGGGTGACTTGGATGACCTTTTTGAGTGCACATGTGATCCAAAAAGCATTAAAATAGTCCAGAATAGGCACCCGAGTGTTATGATTAGGTTTCGGGGACTTTTTAAACATAGCAGGACCAGTATGAGGGTAGGAGGGTCATTTTACACTTAGGGTTAAGTGGAAAAATTGGATTACGTTAAACAATAGGATATTTAAGAGATTGGGAAGATGGATGGTATCCCACCTTTCATATTTTACACAAGAGATTGAGATAGAGATAGATAGATAGAGAGAGAGAGAGAGTCCTAAAGAAGAGAAAAAGATGAAGAATGAAGAGAAAGCTTGCAAAGGAGAAGAGAGATGACTCAACCCATCATAAAACAAGTAAAGAACTTTGTATTTTAATCTGAGATTTAACGAATGAAATATTTAAACTTGATTAATTGATGACGAACAAACCCTAAGTTGTTTTAGAGATGACCTATGTTACAAAGTTTGAATATTTATATTTTAATCTTGTATTTTATGTTCTTGGACCCATAATATGGCGTAAAAATCTTTAAAAATATGTTCCTATACTTATATTGGGTTAGGGTACGATTGGGTACTGCTTTGGAGCATGGTTTGGGTATTAATGGAGTTTTTGGAGGCCTCTCCTTTTTCATTAGGCCGTTTTAGTTTCTGACCAAAACGGAATCGATTCATTTTAGTGGCGAATCAATTCGAGTCATAAAATTTTAGATCTTTTTGCGAACGTATGGTCGCCAGTTTCGTATTTTTCTTAATTTTTTTAAATTAGTTATGAATTTTCTATAGAAGGGTGTGCGAGACCAAAATATTTAGTTGGTTATTTTGGGATGGACTTTTTTTTAGGCATGATTATATTTAGAATGATTATAAAACCTTGTAGATGTATTCTCTTCGTTAATATGAATTAATTGTTTATGAAATAGAGGTTTAAAAATCTTAGAAGTCGTTAATGGAGATTAGGAAAACTGATTATGGAATTTTTGGGATGAAACCCGTATTTTAAACAAGCAGATCTGGGATTTTGTCATATTTCGAATTGATTCGACCTCCATGGTAAATTAATTCATCTAGGAGCATCGATTCGACTCTACAAGATGAATCGATTCGGTCCCCGGGCTGGGTCAAGTTGGGATCGTGGAAATGTTTGGGGGATTTTTATGAGCCCGGGCGAGTGTCTGGGAGGTTATTCAAGTGAAAGGATATTTAACTGAAAATAGTTTTATGTATCTATTCAGTACTTGGGGAATTTATTAAATATCTAGGGCATTAATTCTTGGGACAAGGGTGAGAACCGAAGATACAAGTGAGTGATGAATTGATTAATATCAATCAAAAAGTTGGGTTGAATTTCAGGATTGGTGAACTGTACGCTGTGGGATATGCGTATGAGTTCAGTATTTATTATATATACATAATAGAGTGATGTGTGTGTATATATATATGTATATGTGCATGCTACTTATTTTATTTAAACATACCTACTCGGTAGTGCTATCATAGGAGGTTGCGCATAGTGGGCGGTCTATCCTGTCATTGACCAACAGGTATTAGATTAATTAGCTAGGTCATATGATTATTGCATGGACACTATCTATATGTGAGGATAGGTGCTGGTTTCGAGTCCGTTCGGATAGGTTGTGGTATGGTTGCGACCCCCGGATGTGGCATTTTCAAAGATAAAATTTTGATGCCCGCTTAATTAATTAATAGGTGGTTAGTAATTAATAATGATTTTGACAATTTTGCTAAGAATGAACAATATGGCACTCGTGTTTAATTTAATCAAGGCCTGATTACCCACTATTTAATTAGGCCGGATGTTACAGATGGTATCATAGCTTCAAGTTCTAGTGTCCTTAGGATCTGTGCGGCTTTTCACGTTTTAGCAAAACATTCTTTAATATAGAGCCTTATTATAGGATTGTTGTATTCCTTTATGTATGCGACTTACATTATCTTGCTCTTATGTATAATTGATGTGATTCATATACGGTTTTGGTCGAGCGTGGAAGATCGAACATTATATAACAACAAGCGTGGGACATTATAAGGATTACAGGAGGGAGGACTCAGTAGAAGACATAAAGTATTCTGGGAACAGTGATGCGTTAGGAGTCACCATGATTATTGTTAGAATGATTGAAGTTGGAGTAACCGATGGGGTGAAGTATTTTCCCCAAGAATCGTCGTGAAGGATGATGGTGCAAAGCTAAAATCCCAAGTGTAAACGACAAGGGCAAGGGTCGAAGAATATTTTGTTTCAGAAGAACAATCTTCCAGAATTTAAGGAAGGTTCGAAAGGGTGATTTACCAATGGATGGAGAACATACAATTGTGATCACATGTGGTGGAGTGTAGTAACACTCAAGTTAAAATTTCGGGCAAGGATGTTTGCTCGTAGGAGCAGCACAGGGTGATGGGAGTTAGTCACCATATCTATGGGAAAATTACCATTAACAACTAGGAAATTAGAGTGAGGATTATTATGAATCCTCTCACTGGAGGTTAAATAGAGAGGCAAGGGATATTTCAATAATTCTCCAAAAGGGCCAGACAGTGGCCGGGTGTGAAGGAAAGTTGACAAAATTTGCAGACTTTGTATCCGATGAGAGGGATACGAAGAATTAAAAGGGTTTGTAAGTAGATAATAGCCCGTGGATAGAACTTACAAGCGTGGATAGGAGATCCAGCTAAGATGACTGGTATCATGTGGTCAAGGTTGTACATTTACCATTTATTTTGATGCTCTCATGATAAGGGAGCTAAGGGAGTTACAGAATCTAATAAAAAAGTAAGACTGGATTTTTTAGTGCTAGTGAGGCACCAAGGGAAGGGATACCCAGTAAAGGACCCAAATTAATGATCGAGATCAATAGAATTCCTATCTATTGACGATGAGTTTATTCAGGGCCATCAAGACCAAAAACTAGTCCCATAGGGCCAGCGTAGCCAAAGGGACAATGGGGGTAGCAATCAAGGACAAGAATACAAGGTCCACAAAAAGGACAACCCGGATAGGGTCGGGGGGAGGCAGAGCAAGGGGAAGGGCACACGAGGTGTCTTATAGTTAAAAAGTATAAACACAAGTGTGGATCTTGTCCATGGCAAGTCAGGGTAAAGGAGCGGGAGTCCTCGCAGGGGCAACAGTTAGAGAAGTTTTGGTTTGGTTAAGACGAGAGTGGAATGTCCAAGAACCGTTTGAGCTTCCATGTTATGGGCGATTGAAACTATGAGTTTTCTCCCGAAGTAATTGGGGTATATTTTTTGTGACACGAGCGAGTAACAGTAGTCTGTTAGTACTAAATTTGCATGTGAAATGGGTTTAGTAGAGGTATCATTAATAGTACTACAATTGTAAATATTCACCGTTGAGTAGCGGGGTTCTCTGTAGTTCCATTTGTAGGGGAGAGGGTGTGGACACTGAGAAGGTATTATTTTGAAGGTAACCCCATGATGAGAGGTGATTATGTGCTTATGATGTGATCCTGAGTACGGACGGGTTAACGATGGTGGGCAGTTATTGCAAGGCTATCGTGTTCGTTGTTCCAGGGAAGGATGTATATTTTTTGTGATATCTCACTTGAAATAGGGTCGAGCTCGCGACTGTATTTTGTGAAGTAGACTTCAGAGAGTACAGTTGTCTAGTTATATTGGATCCCGATTGTAGGGACTCTTACTGATGAGATTCAGGGTATATCGGGCTATCGTGGAGCAGAGATATTTAGCTCGTTATTAATTTAGCACTGAGGACTTGGTGATAGTGCGAGCGCAGTAGTATATGACTCCTTTAGAGACACGGGAGTCAATGATTAAACTTGTGGGTATAGTGACAGGGTTTGAGTTCCCGGTTATATGCTTTGGGTTCTTCGATAATGCTAAGGAATAGTGAATTGGGAAAAGCTCTTTGGGGCTTTTCTGTGATAGGTGATACGCATAAGCATTAATAAAATTCGGGAGTGGAGAAACGTCATTGGATGCTAGGACATCGTATTTAATGATAATTATTGAACGTGTGGAGCAAACACGTTGAGCGAAGAGGTATTAAAAAATCGGGCCAGTGGATCTGGGAAGTGTTGCGAAAGAAACACTGGGAAGAACTTTTGCACAACAAGTTAATAAGTAGGGCAATAACGAGAAGAATTGAATGGTATTTGTGGGGTAATAAAAAATACCAGGAAGATATAGACATACCGAGAATGCGGGGGCCGAACTTGAGATAAGTATGTTACGTATGTGATGATTTGAGGATTGTGTAAATATACACGGGATATAGGATATATGGGCACCCTGGGTGGAACAGAGTCTCACTTAGTCATATACTGAGAAGTTTTGGGAGTAAACGCAAGGGCAATGACTTTAGGTATATTCCAAAAAAGGGGAGTAAGATGTCCCTCGTAATGTGAAATGTTGAGCGTGGGGATCAGTGATGAAAAATACGTAGTGGATTTGTCTCCATGTTATACCATTTAGGGATGCAAAATGTTAATCCGAAGCTTTCAACTAGGATTTTTTAATTTTGATATTCCCAGTGACGGGATTGATGAACATGAGTGGTGAAATTCATATTTGGGAAATTCAAAATTATGAAGAGGTCAGGGTTTTGATCGGGTTTGCGAAATGGATTGACGAGAGTGGAATGTTTGTTATTTTGGAGTGGGATATAATATCCCGTAGCATATCCAACTTTTCTCTTGAAGAAAGAAGTGAAACGAAACTAGGTGCTGTCTAAAATTGTTGCAAATTAGTATAAGACCTTCAGTCCCACCTTTGATTGGAAGTGTCATGAATCGATGGGGACGGAGTCGCATATCGTTCTTGACATGTCACCCTCAAGTAAACGGTTTACGAAAGCAACTAGGTTGTTGGAGGAATCGAGGAATGCGTAATTTCAGATTTGTGGGTGATTGGGAGTATTAATTACCACTAATAGAATTACGTGTGGCACTTCATAACAGTTTATTAACTGCATGACACATTTTAAGACATCATCCACCCTTTGGTTGGGAAAGGTGGGGGAATAACAAGCCTCTAGAATCCAAAGTAATTTATGGTCCCTCGTCTGGAATGGAGCAAACAACTTTTTTTCCAGATAGCTCAGAAACGTAAGGAGAGTTATGCCATTGTGAGTTAAGGGGTTGAAGTCTGGCATGAGTAGGCATAGATTGTTGCGAATATTTAACCGGAGGAGAGTGATGGGTTGGGCAACAAGAAGTTTGCACCCATAAAGGTGGGGCCTTTTCTAGCATATATACAATAGAGCCAACGGAGCATGCGCTCGTCTTTTGCGGCACTATATGGTCGGAGACCATTGAGTTGGAAATTGATGACCTGGTGTTGGTTAGAGTGTCTCCCATAAAAGGGGTCATGAGGTTCGGCATGATAGGGAAGCTAGCATCGAGATTTATGGGGGCCTATCCCTATCATTGAGAGAGTGGAATCGGTAGCTTATAAACTGGGTTTACCATAGGATCTATAGAGGATACACGACGTGTTTCACGTGGCATCGTCGAATAATTATTGGAGGAGCGTGAGAGATTATGGCATCTTCCACTTGAGGAGTTTGATTTTCAACCAGATGTCTCATATGAGGAGAGACCTCTAGCTATTCTGGATCGTAGTGAGCACAAACTGCGGTCTAAAGTGATACCACTTGTTATAGTACAGTGGGGTCATCAAAGTGTTAACAAGTTTATTTGGGAGCGAGAGGATGATATGTGAGAGCAGTATCCTGAGGTATTCGGCGCAGGTACAACCTAATTTTGGGGATGAAGTTCCTTTGTAAGGAGGGAAGTTTGTAACACCTCGTATTTTTGGGCATTTTTTTATTAATTAATTTTTCTAATGTTAAATTACTTGTGTCATAATTTAATTGAATTAATTATTATTAATATTTATTTAAATATTAATCCGATGAGTAAATGATTAATATTTATAGGATTTCAATTTACTAAGTGAATAACAATAATTTAATTACGTCATAACAAGTGATAGTGACGTGGCATTTATTTATCTCAATTGGGAGTTGGGCATAGACTATATTGGGGTCGAGATAAGAACTTTTAGTAAAATAACTCGGATGACAATTCTGAGTGTACGGTTGAGTCCAGATGGGTCGAAATAGTCAAAAAAGAGTGAGTAGGGGTAGTAAATGGGTCTCGGGATACTTTTAGGCATAACCATGTCCACATGGGAGTGTTGGAGCCCTTTTAATAATGCCCACAAGCCTAAAAACGGGATTAAGTTAAAAAACCCTAAAAGTGAGAGGGTGTGGGAGCTATAACCCATTTTAGAAAATCTAAGTAAGTAGAGGAGAAAAGAGGGAACAATTGGAGAAACCTTGGGAGCCAAAATCAAGAACAAGTGTGGGCATTCTTCATCAAATCATCATCATCTACACCAAATGATATATACCCTACGAACCCTAAGGCAAGTGTTTAAACTTGCTTTTAGACTAATTGCAGTTTTTAATTCATATCATAGTGGGTGTGAGATGATTACATGGTTTTTGGGTTAGTTTTATATCTGAATTGGGTTAAATAAATTTGGATTTATAATCTGTGGAGGATTTGAGAGTTTATTTATTTAACCTTTAAGCTATGTGAATGTTAAATTAAGATTTGGGGATCTTGAAATCTTAGGTTTAGAATAAACTGTTAATGGTTGTTGTATAAGATTTTGGGCAGAATATTAATAGATGTAAAAAGTGGCGGAACATAACTGATCGGAGAAGAGAGAGAGAGAGAGAGAGAGAGAGACAAACCAGGGTCATTCGAATGACCTTGGTTCTGGTTCGAGCAATATCCCATGTCATTCGAATGACATGCTGCTCGTTTGAACGACGTGATTAATTCTGACCCAGTTTCTTTCTCTTATGGTTTGGCTTGGGATGGATTAAAAATTATTGCAGTTGGGCAATACACTTTGGGATGGGTTGAAAATGTCTACAAATGGGTAGTGAGCTTGTTAGATTAGTATTATTTCAGGTTATTATAAAACACGATAGTGCTAGATTTAAACTTAATGTTGGATAATGAACATTTAGGAACATTAAATTAATAAGGGTGTCAAGCTTATTAAGGAGAATTGTGAATAATAAATTCTGAATATTATATTTTCGGGCCAAATGAGTGAGTCCGGGAAATTGGTTGAGCGACACCAAGATAATAAATTAATTAATGCATGCTTAATTAAAATTTGAGTTAGGATATTATATATATATATATATATATATATATATGGCGTGTGTTCTTAAATATCGGTGACTAGATATTTGGTAAAATCATACCCCTGTAGTGCTATCATAGGAGGTTGCGCGATATGGGTGAATCCCCTAGCTTAAGGAGTACGGTGAGTATAATTTCCAGGTCGTAGCATTCGTAGTTATGGGTGAGACGTCTTGGGTATGATTTGGTCTCATTTTCGTAGGGAACTATGACCTCCTCCACTGCGTTTATTTTGTTTCACTGATTCGGGGAGCTAACCGTGTTAGGGTGTCCGAGTGGATGAGTATACCTGGATTGATAGCATTGTAGAGAACATCCGGTGAGTGTCTACTCGAGAGGATGGTTATATATATAGGATATGTGTGTGAATGTTGTAATATAATGATACGGATATATGGTGAAGATATTTATATATGGGTAAAATACATGATGTGAATTGTAATTATTATATATAACACGTGAGAATGTTATATGATCCCAAATGAGAAATAATTAAATAAGCTAATGTGATAAACAACTTATAAATCATATATTAAAGATACTCGGGCTAGTTTAGTGTGATAGGAAGGAGATATATAACAAGAACTAGTTACGGGATAAATGACTAGGTGGGTTATATAGGAAAATGTTAAGTGTGTACAATAGTTGAGGGGTGAGCCGGTCCTCAAGGGAGTGCGACACTAGCTTAAATATGAAGAGCATTCATGCATTTTAATTTACTGCAATTTAATTCACTTGCTAAATATTTTCAAAATATTTTGGGTTCTAACCCTTGCTATTAAATATTTTTAAAACCTTTTATATATCTGACCACATGGATGCCAGACTTGATTCTATTCTAGGGTTACACACCTGCGGCATATGTGGGTGCTGCAGGAGTTGGATTGGATGCCCCTTTCATTAATTCCTAGTTTAGGAATTCTATTCTCAGTTGTATTTTCGAGCATGTTGCTCACTGCACTAATTCAGTTTATTTCAATTCAGATTTTATGGGATTTATTTTCTACCTACCAGATTTATTTTGGTTTGGATGTTTCTTTTTGTTGATGTTTATTTGGCTATTATTTGATTCAGATATTTGTGAAATGCTTAGACTCTTTTATATTGTGATGGTTCAAATTTAGTCTCTTGTTTCACTTAGTGACTTGGCATTTTGAAAGATAAAATTTTGATACCTGCTTAATTAATTAATAGGTGGTTAGTAATTAATAATATTTTCAACAGTGGTACTAAGAATGAACCAGATGGAACTCCTGTTTAATTTAATAAAGGTCTGATCACCCGATATTTAATTAGTCAGGGTATCACAACTGTATTAGTGGTATTGGGTTTGGATAGCAGTACATGTCCTGGTAAGACCGAGTAATTTAATTTAGATAATAAATTAACACGTTAGGTGTGCACTATTATTAAGAAGTGAGGTCCGCCTCATGAGAGTGAAATCAGTTGTGCTTGAAAGTAATACACTATTGTTTTAATCTATTTAAAACAATTATCTACTTGCAAAACATATTATACTTTTTGGGCTTTGACCCACAGGCTTTTGTTTTTCCTTATTTTTTTCTTTTTGCACCCCAGGTGTGCAACAGCAGTAATTAGGACCGCAGGTATAGATCCATTCTTGTAGTGCAGTAGCTGTGGATGCTACATCTTTGTTTATATGCCTCAACTAATTCTGTCTAGTTAGGATCATATCTGTTCAGTTCAGTTTTGGGCGTGTTGCTCATAGATGAATAGTCTTTTTATATTTTGTCAGAGATTTTATTTCAGCACTCAGTTATTAATTCACTGGTTTTCATTTTTGGTGACCGATTATTTATTCGATTCACAGTTATTATTAATCTATGCATGAGGATTATTTCTTCATCTTGATTGTATGGTTTTATTCGTATTGTTTATATTATACTGTTGTTGCGATAGTGATACCGACAATGAACCATATTGCGATTCCTGTTTTATTTTGGTTGAGGATTGGTCACTAGATATTAAAATAGGCGGGTTGTCATAGAAATGATCATGAATTTATGATAAATACGTCACAATCCAAGCCAAGGTCCCGAGTGGCACGAGAGGCGCCACCATAAACTACTTCCATGGAGAATGACATACAGTTTCATGGATTAACATCCCAATCAGTCAGAGACATCACATCACAACTCATATGTTTCTTTATTTCAAAGTCCTACATGCCAACATTTCTAAAATATCGAGCAACTTAATGATCGACGAGAATATGTCAATCCTCCATACAATTACTTGGGTTTCGATGGTGAAGAGGCCGTAGGTATATCAACATAACAATGCACTTTTTGTGTCACTATCATTTGATAGTACATTTCACACAATATTAATCATCTCAAATTTTTGTTTATCAAATTTGTTATAAAAAAAATTATCAAATTTTTATAAACATAATTTATCAAATTTTTGTTTAGGTAAAAAATAGTACCCCCACTTGTGCGAAAAAAGGTTAAAAAAGTGGCTAGGCCTTGGATTGAATAAAGTAATAAGAAAAAGAATATGCTAGAATAGGATGAGCTTTGTCATCCAGTCTGTAGACTTTAATGAAAATTGATGTCGCGATGTTATCTTGGGATGAGGTGAAGAAGGAAACTCCCGAGGGTATTTGGAATGAAGTGAAGGTAGTTTATTAATTCAATTTGATTTATTTGTTTCATTATATATGAGTTTATTAATCACATATATATCATTATGAGATTGAAAACACTATTTCTTATGTATAGAGAGATACTTTGCTCATTACACATGTATTTTACCTTATCACATAATTATTATATTTCTTTATATGTATTTGAGAGAGTGTTAGGTAGGATACATGTATTGAGATTTTGTGCCGTTAAGATATATTGTAAATATTTTAATATTTTTTGGGCAAAAAATTATCCTTTTTCTAGTTACTTGTTTACAATATTGTGGCTTTTGATGTATTTATTTTTAAGTTAATTTTTATATTTAAACATGTTGGTTTTCAAGAATAAACAAAGGATGCTCTACCGATTATTTTAAAAAATATTAGGTGTATTTAAAGGTAATTAATATGAAGATATACAAATTTGATAATATTTTTAAAGATTCTCATCTATAGAAGCAATTAAAAAAATTATTATTTGTTTAAGGTAATTGACTTTAAATGAATCTTATTGCAGGTGAAAACTTTTTGTGGACAAGGCAAATCGTTGAAGTCATTTTGTTGGAGGTTGTACGCTTTAAGATTGTAGATTTACATTGCTGACATGATTTTATGTTAGGAGTAGATGTGCTTTATTTCAATTTTTTTATTACCATTAATATTTTGATTGAAGCGACTTTGATATAGGTTGGTGGACACGATGCTAGAATTGTTGATTATGTAAAGGGAGTTTACTTGTATCAACACTAATTATTATTGAATAAAAAATTATATGTTATATATATTGAAATGAGTGTCAAAGATGTTATATATTATTTTTAACAGGTTTTATTTATGATCATAAAGAATATATGCCAGAATCGATGTAAAGTATTGAATGTATTCTGTTTTTTTAATGTATTCTATGCTGGAATGGATGTAATTCTAATTTTGAAGTCAAAATTATTAAAAACGGCTTCCTTGTCGTCTCAAAAGGATCCCATGAATGATGAGCTTTTGATACCGCTTAGTTTCCATCTCAAAAAACCCTTTTGGGACCGTTGTTACCATTTAAAAAAATAGTTATTAAAGACGGCTTCCTTACCGTCTAAAAAAGATCCCATAAACAATGACCTTTTAAGATATCTTAATTGTTGTCTCAAGAAATCTTTTTGGAACTATTCATGCCATCTCAAAGAATATTTAAAACAAGGATCTAATAAGACCCCCTAGCCGTCATAAATACCATCCAAAAAAGTATTTGGGACAACTAAAGCACCTTTTGAGATGGCTAGAGTACCGTTTCAGAAAGCAATTTTTTTTTGAAGTGAAATGATCGCATTGAAATTTACTATAATATCATTGAACTTTATTTTTTAATATATTCAATGTGTCCATTGAATAAAAAATATATGTCTGAGAAAAATCAAATTCTTCACTAAATTGTTTTATGACATATCATGTATAACACTTTACATATTATTTGCATCAATGGAGTCTTTCTCCACCTTTGTAGTGAGAATTATCATGTTCGGTCTATTATTTGAAAAATAATAAATTTTTGAACACGAGTATACACCACGAGTTAGTGGAATAAATTTGAAATGGTTAATTAATAAAAGAGTTTTAATTTTTTAAGTGTACCTAAGGGATTTTAAGTTATTTTCCCATCTCTTGGGGACCATTTGATAGTCCATTTTACCTTGAAAAATATAAAATATTATCACATATCACTATATGTGGCTCAATTTTCACATTTAGCAACGAAAAATGTAAGAAAGTGAATAAAAAATTGTTAAAGACTAAAATCAAAATAGGATAATTATTTACTTATTAAAGTAAAAAAATTATAAAATACCACGTAAGACATCTCCCGGGCATTCGACATATTTGCAAAATGTTATTTTTGTCTCTCTAGATCCATTGGTGTATTTGCAAAAATTTTCCACTTTAGAAAAATTGGTTGCAAAATACAACCAATTTTACTGACTCAGAAGTGGTAGAACTAGTCTCACACGACACTTCACGTGCGATGCATTTTTCAGGCTAGCAAAATTAGCGTTTTTCATTTTTTCCATTCTTATCGCGGTAATTCACTTGTTACGAGAGAACTATTTCATTTAATGGGTTGGAGAAAATCAACTTTTTGGGAGGGCAAAATTTCATTTGAGCTTTTTGAATGTGAAAAAATACAAAAGTGACTCAAAATGGTCGAAAAATCGTGTTAGGGTCCTCATTTACCCTCGCAAAGATTTCATTGGTCCAACTTGCAGAAACATGAGATTTTACAAATTATTTTCTCCTCCTAAGAAAGTATTCTTCATAATGTATTTGGTTGATTTAGCCTAATCGATATCCTCATTTGTTTTAGAGATGCATACAGTTTAATCCCTGAGAAGAAGTTTTTGGACTATAAAACTAGGATAACTATCTTTTAAACACCTAGGTCCCTTAAACAACCATTTACCCATTAATCTCTTATTTTTGAAGATCAGCGCTAGCGGCATTCCTATTCTCCACCCTACAGCAGTGGGGGTAGGGAATGAAAGTGCCACTAGAGCGGACCTTTAAAAATAAAAGAGATTAGATAAATGAGTATTTAAGAAATTTATGTGTTTAAATGAAAATTATTGTGATTTTAGAGTTCAAAAATTACTTGTAAAAGAATATAGTGTAAGTGCGCTTATTATTATCTAATTAAACAACGACAGGAAAATACATGAACATCAACTTTTAGATTAAAAATGTTTAGCCATGGAAAAAAAATTCTTTATCTTTTTTCTTATCTTTTATTTTTTGCCACCTTTTCTAACACGCTCTTAAATCATGGTACCCAAGAAGTTTTGGTGTCTACTTTTCAGACTTTCTTATAAGAATATGCATAACATATTTCCCCTTCTTTAAAAAACAATTATTGTTCATAACTAATCAGTTGAAATCCATATTGTTGATAATAATGTTTGTGTGTATTAGTTATTAATTGTTTTCTTTGTGAAAAAGCAGTCAGTCTTGCCATCTAAGCCTAGCAATAGCACACAATGGTTAAAAATATATGGTAATTAGATTTTGGTAAAAGATTGCCTAATAAGAACCTTGATAATAATTGATCAATTATTTAGCTGCTAGACTCACATATCGACCACATATAGCATCGACTCTAACTACCTCCAATCCAAATAAATGAAAATTGACACCTAACTCTGATTCATTTGTCCAGAAATTTAGAATCATAATAGAACAATGTTAAACTTACAATTTAATTACAGGGATCTTAAATACATGTCTTATTCTAAAAAAATTGTATAAATAAGTTTCATTGAATAGTCAATTATCAAATAGTTCACTTTTCTTAATTTTTTTAGATTTTTGTTTAGACAAAGCTACCATTTTTAACCAACTATCTGTAACTGCAGGAGGAAGTTACTATATGCATTTGAATTTTTTTTCGAGGAAGTTACCATATGCATTTGAATTCTTTTTCTCCCTCTTTTTTAATCTTCAAATTACTATAACTTTCAATTTACAAATTTATTTTTTACAAAATTAATATATTTCAAATCTACTCACTGAGATCTATCAAACAAGATCCATGAATGCTATAAAATTTCAAAGAAAAAAATTATGCATACAATAAATATAAACTGTATTAATAAAATATTACACATAGAGAAATTAAAATAATTTTTCTCAGAAAATAGACATTCATTGTGTTAACAAATATTTTACTATGAGAACAATACTCACACAATTTTTTTTTTACAGAGTAAACATACACTATGAAATTATAAGACATTAAGAATAAGAAGATTAAAAATTCATTTATCATCACACTACCATAAATATATGTTGTCATAGAAACGTAATAATTATCTGTAGGTTTTCACTGACAGTAAATATTGATGTAAATAAATATTATTTGAGTGAAATTGCAGTTCCTATATGTCGCCACAAATAGTAAATATTTACTTTCAAGGGGAAAATGCTGTAATCTGATGTTTTTTCGATCATCGACTATACCCATACCCTTTTTGATTCTTACACAATAATATTTACACCGATCATTAACCTATCGTGGACACTCACCTATCTCAACAAGAAACCACCACCAAAACCTTAAACTTCACCATCGATCAAAGAAAAATCCACCATACCCATTTCTTGGTGTTTGACTCCAAAACCAAAAGAAGAAAAAAGAAATGAAAACGAAGAGAGTAAAAAAGACGGGAAGGGCAGGAGATAACCCATTAGAAAATTTTCCATTTTTGTCATCGTCGGAGAGAGAGAGTGAGGTAAAGAGTGAAATAGAACGTGGAAGAAAGAAAGATAAAATGATGTTTGATTCGGGATAGTTTGGTAAACATAGTGGTGGATATTTTGAAAAAAGGACTTAAATGATGGTTGACTAATCAATGGGACTTAACTACAAACAATCTTTTCAAATAGGGCCTATATATAATAAACCCTCTACTTATGTATGACTTTTTCATTCTTTTACAAACTGGCAAAAACAGAAATTACCAAATGAATGAATTTAAAATATAAATTTATGCATTACTATAAAACATGCGGAACCCTTTGGAGAAAGCAAACGAACACAAATAATGACTAGATTTATAGGGTTCGATAATTTACACACATTCATAAAATGTTCTTCTCTTTTATTAATTTAATTTCTCATAATATAATTTGATTGGAAGATGTTGCTAGAACACGGATGTCCGTGGGGATATCTATTCACGATGAAAGTTTATATAAGTTCAATTACACAAATATGAGCATGAAAAGTAATTACATAGAGCAATAAGAATGTAAATAACAAAGCCGTGAGATTAGAGACAAGAGATGGAAACTAAATATACGTGGTTCGAGAAATTAGCCTACGTTAACTATGTGGATAGTCAATTAATTTCAGTTCTATAGTCAATTAAGTGTGTGATAGAATAAAAGTAGAGGTGTGGAAGCATATTTGTGTATGTGTAAGTAACTTGAATAATAATAATTAAAATATAAATAAGATATAACTTACATATCAAGATTTCTTAGGTGGTTTGGTATCTACCTATGCCTACACTTAAGTCGGTACTCAATAAATTCACTATCTATTAGTTATTTGCGGTAAAAACAACACTTTAGATTGGAATCATACAACTACGCGCAACCAATAATAATAAGTGCACTACCTCGTTCTTTGTCAAAGATAACACGAGTCACGTTAAGGGCACTACCAAGGTACTCCCAGCCTAGAAGATACATTGACGTTTACATTGTACAAGAACTTTAGGATGTACAATACCTAACAATGTACTTAATTCTCTAAATTATCATTTGAAGATTTTTTATATTGATCATTTTAATGTTAATGTGATTTTGTTGGTGGATTTTTGTCATTTCTTGGAGCATTATTTGATGAGAGATCTTGCTTGACTCCTTTGTCCTCATTTAATTGTGTTTTTGTATGAATGATGAAATTGTTCTTGCATGATTGGTCATTCTTATTTAAGCTTGACTAATTGGTGATGTGGCCTTGTATCTCCTGGCTTGTTTTATTGAATTATTCTTGTTGTTGCTCTTGGTGAGGCGTTGAGTCCTTTTATGTTGAGATATATGATGAACTTTATTATTGAAATTTTTTGATGTATTCTTGTTTGTTCATGTTGAAGCCTTGGATCTTCTTAATGATGTTTGAATTATGATCTTCCATAAAGTAGTTTTTAGCTTTAATATGTCACTAGAGATAACTTTCCCTATGTCATGCTTAATTTTTTATATTTTATTTTATACATTGTCGGTCCTAAGCTCAGATAAAAGGTAGAGGGTTGATTTAGCCAACGTAAAACTTTGTCAAATCCTTACAAACATAAATCGAATGAATATACACTTTAATATTAGAGCATTGCCCTTAAGCACTATGTTGCACTTTCCACCGGGTGTATTGAAAAAAATAAAGGGGCATTGTACTAGTCACCGAATGTCTCAAAATGTAGGCAAGTGGCTTCGCATCATTGCTCGAGTACGATGAGAGATGGACGAGATTACCTCCACCAGTTTGTACATGTGACAGAGGAGAAACTCGATCAAGATTGTAGACTTAGCTAAGCAAATTGCAATATAAAGACTTTAATAGGGAAATAATGGTGGTCGTGGATACCATGACAAGAATAAAAGTCACCAACTTTTATTTAGAAGAAGCTAAATAGATCGGTGAGAAGATAGAGAAATAGAAAAATATAGGGTTCAAATTGCATTATACAGGAAAACATAACAATAATAATAATAATAATAATAATAATAATAATAATAATAATAATAATAATAATAATAATAATAATAATAATAATAATAATAGATAAGAACCCGAGGGCGTGTTTAATAGAAAATATGGAAAAGACAAATTTCGACATGCTAAATTTCCCCAAGTCAATTTTTTCCATGGAATGTTTTCGCAAGTTAAAATTTGTTATTTAATATGTTTAATTGTAGTTGGGTAAATAGATGGAAAATAGTGAGTTTATTTAGGCCTAAACAATAAAATTTATACTTAGAATTGTTTTTCTTTATGTGGGAGGCAAGAAAAGAAAAGTTGGAAAAGGCAAATATTCATGCTTCAGATAGTTGTACATTCTTAATAGGTGGAAAAAATTTCAAAGAAAAATCGTGTAATCAAACACCTCAAAAGGTGAAAATATGGAATATTTCCATGTCAAATATTGCATATGAAGGACACCTTTAAAAATGATATCATAATTGTTATTTGGAGAGGCGATACACTCGTACTTGTAAAATCGATATTAGGTAAAAATATAATTAATATTGATTGTATTTATACAACCCAAATATTATTCAATACGCATACTAAATTACAATTTTGGTAACAAATGGATTAACTAATTCAAGAAATACCTATAGGTCAGAAAATTTATACAGGGGGATTTTAATGTCCATTAAGGCAAAGATCATGTATGATATGCAATGGTGAACAAAGGATATGGTTTTGGAGATTACAACGATGCTGGAGTGTTTATTTTAGATTTTTCAATGTCTTATGATCTTTACTAGTAAATACATATTTTAAAAGAGGCTTCAACACTCGATAACTTATAAAAGTATAACAAATAAGAAACAAATAGTTTTTTCATCACAAGAAAAGGATATTGATTAAGGTCTAAAAATTGTGATGTTATTCCGATAGAGAGCCGAACATCACAACATATGATAGTGGTATTAGATATAAATAATAAAAATCTATTACGAGTGCGAAATGAGAAGAGTAACCCATAAACTAGGTGATATGATTTCAAATGAGAGAAATTAGAAATTTTTAAAGATAAAATATCAAACAAAATGTCATGAATTACTAAAGGTGATACTAACACAATATGGGATAAGATGGCTACATGCATTATGAGAATATTTAAAGAGATCCGTGGAGAATCAAAAGGTAAGGGACCACAATCTAAAGAAACTTAGCAGGTGAATGAAAAGGTACAAAATATAGTAAAAATAAAAAAATAGTTCTTTAAAACATAGTAAACAAATAGAAACAAAGAAAATTTTGAGAAATATAACTGAGAAAAGAATGTAACACCCCACACTTTTGGGGATAATTAAATATCATAAATGGATGTAATTTGGAAATTTGAGGAATTTCTCTGAATAATAATTTTTGGAATTTTATGAGGGTTAGATGATTTCAGAGGTGTGTTTCATTTACTTTTGGGATTAATTATATAAGTCGGACTATTTTAATTACATGTCGCAGTTGGGTAAAGTGACAAAGGACAATATTTTAATAGGAAAGCCCGTTGTTGATGTAAAAAATTAGATTACTCTAATAATTCAATCACAGATAAATAAATGAGACAAAGAATTTTAAAGTGGTTCAGCCTTATAAGAATGGCCTACGTCCACTGTTGCTTTATTACTGAATGTTTGAGAATTCTTGATTATAAGTTCTATCAAGAAATTCCCTTCTGGATTCGAAGTCTAGGTCCGGATCCAGGTCCCTTTACAATGAGGATTGTACAATGTATTTATAGCCCTGAGGCTGTAATGTGAAGGGGTAATACATTAAATGATATACATTTGAAAGGGTAATACATTTAATTCCCTCTTTGCATGTGCGTCCAAATGATAAGCATTTAATGAGCAGTTAAACTGTTGGTATCCTGCTTCGAGGTGCAGCTCGGACCGTCTGAGTTGCTCGGACCGCCTAAGCTTCTCGGTACTCAAGAGTTCCTCGGGGAACTAGTCTTCCTCGTTGTAGTCTTATTCCTCAGAGCACGTGGGTTCCTCGGAAGTGTTTGTTGTTTCCATGTAGATAGCCACGTGTCTTCATATGATTGGTCCATGTCATCTAATTAAATTTGGTATCAACAGAAGCCCCCAATGTTTCATAGTTCGAAATTTGAGGAGTATGGAACATTCTTTCTCGGAATATGGTAGCTTTAAATAGTCTTCCTCATTTTTAGGAGCGTTTCCCGTGTATTTATTTCTCCTTCCCAATTCGTAGAATCATGCTTTTTTGGACTTTTCTGCGTTCTTTGATTCCCGCATCACTTTTCGTCTTCTCAGCCGCTGTTGTCCGCTTTGATTCCCGCGCCACTTTTCATCTTTTTAGTCACTGCTGTCCGCTTTGATTCTCGCGCTACTTTTCATCTTTTTAGCCGCCGGTAACGTAATCATCTTTTTTTTGTAATCATTACTTCACCATTTCCCAAGGCAAGGTATTTAAACTTCACAGACGCTCCCATCGTCTTCTACCTTTCAAATTTTTATCTTTGAGTTTTACGTCGTCTCTTCCTACTCTCTTATGCGTTCATCTTTTTCGTCGTTTGTTGTCAACAGCTCTACTCTTTTTCTATAAGATATTCTTCTTTCTTCTTCATTTCTTTTATTCATCATCATGGTTTAATCTGTTGAGTCTATTAAAAAATTTCGCTCTGATTTTTCCATTCCCTCTTGGGTTGTCTTGGAAGAGCTTTCTGAGCCTTCTGATTATTTCAATTTGGCTGAGGGACATTGGTTCCCTAGCCTTTTTATTGCTGAGTGTGGATTTTATTTTCCACCAAATCCCTTGTGTCTGGAATTCTGTCATTATTTTGATGTCGTTCCTGCGAGAATAGCCCCCAATACATGGAGAATAGTTAATGGGGTGCATAAATTAAATCAAGTCCACGGAACTCGCATAGGAATTTCAGAAATCATGTACTGCTATAGATGGGCAGTTAATGATAATATTTTTTTATTTAAAAACTAGATTTTTAAATAGAGCCTTAGTAGTCAATCTCCCTGATGCCAATAGGGATTATTTTGAACACGGGGTTGTCATAAAAAATTGGCAACACCCTCCATTAGCTGGAGATGAGGTTTACCAGGGTCCCAGATGCCCTCCTTATGTAAATGGGATAGGTTATTTTTATTTTATTTTATTTATTTTGAAATCATGTTTCTTTTGTATTTGATAAAATGCGCCACTGATAACAATGTTTATTTATTTGCAGTTGATAGTAAGAGAAAGTGCTCAAAAGATGCAGATGTCAATATAAGGCATTTGAAACTTATCTGGAGTCTGCATCAAAGTGTTGCCGACGAGCACATTAGGTCGGCCTCGTATCTGCTCCAGTACAAGAGCTACACCACTTCTTTCACTGCTCGTCCAGTGATAAGTGAATCAGAGCCAGTTCCAGCTTCCACAAGCTCATCGCCTGAATCCCATATTCCTTTAAGTGAAAAGATGAAGAAGAGAAGACCTCCTACCCTGTTTGAGAAAACTGCCTCCGGTTCTGGGGAGGTAAAAAGGAGTAGGATTGATGTCCGAAGGGAGGGGATAAAGAAGACTGATGCAGCTCCTCCATCTGCTCCTGTTAAAGTTGCCGAGAAGCCCGCAGTGGCTCCGAGCAGGTCTGCTGCTCCTGGAGAGGTGATTGTGATATCATCGACCAAGGGTTCTTCCTTGGTTGAATCTGTACCTGTTCCCCCGAGGAGGCTGAAGAAAAGCTCCTCGGTCAATTTGGCTGATACCATTACTCAACCCCCAGTTGCTGGAACTGGGGTTCCAACTTTTGTTCCCCCGAGCTCTGCAATGAGCTCGAAAAAGTCCTCGATCATTCCCAAGGTCTAAGGTACTGAAGAAAACCTTACTCGGGACATGGTCACCTCACTAGCTGCTCGTCACCTTGCTTCTGTAAGTCTTATTACTTTTAACTTTTTATATTTCCTTTGTCATTTCAATTTCTAACTTGCTTTCTTTTTCTGTTCACAGTTGACGAGCTGCTTCAATATAATCCTGAAGAAGGATGAAGCGATTAAGGCTTATTGCTCCTCGTCCAGTGTGGAGGGAGCTCTGGAATAAGCTACCAAGTCTCTGGCAGATTCTCGCCAGAAATATGCTGATGACAAAGCTGTCTGGGAGAAGAAGCTTGCCTCCTCCGAGCAAGAAAAATCTCGGGCTGTTGATGCCTCCAAGGAGTTGGAGAAGAGAATAAATGCCCAAGAGAAGGAAAATAAGGAGCTTGAGGAGAGGCTCAAAATTGCTGGAGAGTTTGAAGATAAACTCAAAGCTGCCGAGAAAGAGTTGGCTCAACTTCGAGAAGTAGGTCGGCAGAAGGAGGAAACAGAAAATAAATTAAAGGCTGCTGAGAACCTGTTGTCCGAGAAGATCTCCTCGGAGAAATTGAAGAGGAAGATGGATGTGAAGAAGTCTTTCAGCTCTGGCTGGGATAAGGGGTGGAACAAGGGGTTGGCTGCCATGGTGTCGCAAGTGGACTATGGCAGTCTCAAGTACTTTAGGGATGGATGGGTTGCTGCACTTCAGGAGATGAAGGTCGATGAGTCTTCTGAGCTCTTCCAGAGACATATCCCTGCCCCCCCTCCAACTCCAGAAGAATTAGAAGAGGACGAAGCTACCTCCGAAGAATCTTTGATGGTGATGGGAGATCATACCCTAGCCATCCAGCCTGCTGCTGAGGAAAATCAACAAATTGTTTCTTCCTCCGAGCAACTGCCTATTCTCCCCGAGCAACTATCCCTTCCTTCCGAGCAACCTACCTCTTCATCCCAACCTCCCGAGAAGGTTTTAGGAGATAAGGAAAAGGTGTAGTGTTGTTCGGGTTTCTCCTTATTTTGTTTTTCTTTATCAAATGTAATCCAGAAGATGTAACTCTGAATTATGATCTAATAAAACTTGAACTTTTTTGCATACTGTTGTCTACCTTTCATTCATACTCTGCTTATTCTTCTTATTGATGATTGCTCTTCTTTCTCTGCTAGTTTCTGGCTAGGATGGAACTGCTATCCGCCCATGATACAAAGTTGCTGCGACAATGTAATGAGTACTTTGAGGCTTGTCACACAGACCTGAGTGCTGCACAAGTTGTCGACATACTTGGTCATGATGCTTCAGAACAGGTAGTGGAAGCATATCAATATCTGAAGTGTCTTCTTGATAGGGCTGTAGACAATAACGTTGCCTATTACAAAATGATTGAGGATCTTCAAAGCACCCTTGAGGACCTTCAGCTTCAATACAAAGAATCCACTGCTTTGTTGCATGAGGGGTACGAGAAGAAGTACCAGCAGATCATTGCCGACAAGGGCTACGATAAGCTTTTTGCTGGGTACGATGTAAGGGAGAGAACCTTAAGAGGTGAGGTCTAAGAATGCAGCCAGATTGCTGAGTTGCTGGAAAAGGAAAATAACAACCTGTAGAAGGAGTTGTCACAATTGAAGTCTGCAGCTTCCACTTCTAGTGCCTTGATCCCAGTGGCTGATGAGGGGTTTTTGTTCTTAGAGGTTGAGAACGCCAAGTTGAGGGACGAGTTGGAGACTTTGAAGAGCTCTGACACCTCTTTATCTTCTCGTGGTCGAGCAAGAGCTCCTCGGGGACGAGCAAGAGCATCTCGGGTTCTTGTCGAGGAACAGAGGACTCAGTCTGCCTTAGAGAATCAGGTTTTCCAATTAATGGCGAAGAACCAGGCGTTGTCTGATATGTCAAGGAAGATTAGGGACCTAGAAAAACAGCTCTCTGCGCAGAAGTCAGTCTTGGAGAATAAGGAGCTTTTCATCAAGAATCTCCACGAGCAGCTAGAAAAGCTAACATATTAATTCCATAAACAGCCCATGGAGTTCTGGATGGATGGATATAACGAAGCACTATTCCACTTGGATGATCGTATCCAGAATGCCAACAATGAGGGCTACAAGAAAGGCTGGCTGAATGCCTTAGGTGTGCTGAAGCTCGAACAAGGTAATTATCTGTGGGACTACCATGATCCTGGGTTTCTCGACTTTCCTGTGCCACCATACAATTTGGACACGAATTGGATCCCTGCTCGGGCCATTCCTCGGAGCTTAATTTCAAAGCATCTCGGTGACTACAATCTACATTCTCAAATCGAGGTATCTCGTCCCGAGCATCTCCTAGATCGACCATCCGTGATAAATGTCAGGATGTTGAAGGATCTCAACTTCATCAATTCTCCTCTGTCTTTAAATGATCCGCCTGCTGGCGAGGAACCTGTGTCAAAAGCAGAGGGGAAGAGACCAGCAAAATAGGAATTTTTGATGTAATAGTTAGTATACATGTCAATGTAACTGTAATTTCATTATCAATGTAATTTATTTTGAATTCAATGAAAGACTTTCATTTTTGTTTGCAAATCTTGATTGCTATTATCTTGTATTTATCAAACACTTTATATTTATGCATATCTGTTAAAAAGATAACAGTATTGTGTTGTTTGTCGACCAACTCAGTAATAATTAAAAAGTTTCAAGTTTCAATAATATTGCTCGATCACTTAATAATAAAGTCACGAGTATAAAAACTGTTTAAAATTTTTCCAACCAACCAAGGTCGTTAAATTATGCTTGTCGACCAACTACAGTTAGTGAGTTTTTATCCCCGACCAGCCATAGTTGGTAGACTTTTCTCTTAAATGTTTTCGACCAACTAAGGTCGGTAAATTTTCTTTGTCGACCAACTACAGTTGGTGGGTTTTTATCCCCGACCAGCCATAGTTAGCAACTTTTGCACTTTCTGGAATAATCTTACCTCCCGACCAACATAAGTTGGCATTTGCGAGAATATTTTGTTTCCTAGCCAAACAGGTTGGCATTTTTAGGAATATTTTGTTTCCTAGCCAAGCAGGTTGGCATTTTTAGGAATATTTCGTTTCCTAGCCAAACAGGTTGGCATTTTTAGGAATATTTTATTTCCTAACCAACCGAGGTTGGCATTTTTAGGAATATTTTGTTTCCTAACCAACCGAAGTTGGAATTTTTAGGAATATTTTGTTTCCTAACCAACCGAAGTTGGCATTTTTATGAATATTTTGTTTCCTAACCAACCGAAGTTGGCATTTTTAGGAATATTTTGCTGCTGAGCAGTCTGAGCTTTGCCGAGTTTTGCTGAGTAGTGTGTAGCACTAGTATTCCCCGAAAAATTCTCAATAAAAGGAGAGACTTTAGCAGAATATCGTCATTTTATTCATACTGATGGAACTGTGGTACATATACATCACTGATAATACTTGCATAGATGCTCTGCGTTCCATGCATTCTTAAACTCCTCGCCTTCTAAAGTTGCTATTCGATAAGTTCCTGGTCGAACAACTTATGTAACTCGGTATGGTCCATGCCAGTTTGCTTCCATCTTATTGTGCTTTTGAATTACTTTCTTCAGCACATAGTCTCCTTCTTTCAGGTCGCACTTCTTCACCCTTTTATTGTAGAACAAAGCTGTTCGCTGCTGGTAAGCAGCATTTTTAATGGCTGCTTCTTCTCTAACTTCCTCGAGCATGTCTAAATCGAATCTTCTCACTAAGTCGCTGACAGGGGAATTAAAATTTAGTACCCTGTGTGTTGGGAGGCCCAACTCGGCAGGTATAACGGCTTCAGTTCCAAACGCCAGCATATATGGTGTTTCTCCAGTTCCTACTCGGGGAGTAGTTCGGTAAGCCCAGAGTACTGTTTGTAGCTCGTTGATCCAATTCGATTTTGCATTATCCAGTCTTTTCTTCAAGCCATTTAGTAGCGTTCTGTTTATCACCTCAGTTTGTCCATTGCTTTGAGGATGGCCTGGTGCTGAGTGGACCTTCAAAATATTTGATTGATGACAATGGGCGGCAAACTCCTCGTTATCAAATTGTGTTCCATGGTCTGTGATGAAGGCATGAGGTAGACCGTATCGACAAATGATGTTCTTCCAAATAAATTGGTACACCTTCTCGTACGTCATGTCAATGAGTGGCTCAGCTTCTACCCATTTAGTATAATAATCCACTGCGACGACGAGGTACTTGAACTTTCCTCGGGTCGTTGGCAGTGGCCCAACCAAGTCAATTCCCCACATGGCAAATGGCCAAGGGGAAGTTATGGGCGTCAACAATGCTTGTGGAGTTCTTCGGATGGAGGAAAAGCGCTGGCACTTGTCACACTTATTGGCGTAGGCTATACAATCATCCCTCATCGTCGGCAAGTAGTATCCTTGCGTCATTACCCTTTGTAAAAGCGTCTGACCTGCTACATGTGCTCCACAAGACCCTTCGTGGATCTCTTCAATTCATTCTTTCACCTCGAAGGGGTGTACACATCTCTGCAAACCTGCCATAATTCCTCGTCTATATAAAACACCATTAGTTAATACATACCGAGCAGCTTTAAACTTCAATTTTTTGGCAGCGAGCTTATCAATTGGCAATTCTCCCTCCTCGATATACGCCCTGATGGAATCCATCCAAAATGGTCCTAAATCAAGGGTGATAAAGTTCATCGTCAGATCTTCATCTATGCTCCGACCAGCCAACACTTCAATTAGGATTTTTCGTAGTAGCTCGGTGTGAGTAGCTGATGCTAGTCGAGCTAGGGCGTCTGCTCTCGCATTCTCCATTCTTGGTATTCTAACCAGCTGAATAGCGGCAAATTATGACACCAGCTCTTTTGCCTTTGCATGATATCTGATTATTAATTCTCCTCTAACTGCATATACTCCCATCATTTGGTTTATGATCAATTGAGAATCACTGAAAACAATGATCTGTTGCGCCTCCATAATTTTTGCTAAACCAAGTCCTGCAATCATGGACTCTTACTCAGCCTCATTGTTGGAAGCTTTGAATTGGAAACGCAAGGCGTATTCCATATCGACCTCATCCGGAGTGCTCAAAACTATCCCCGCGCTGCATCCTACAGTGCAAGATGAGCCATCTATATATAGTCTCCATATAGGTAACTCGTCTTCAAATTTCTGATCAGTTAGAGTTCCTCGGTGAAATATTTGTTGCTTCCTTTCCTCCTCAAATTTTTCTTGCTCTTCGTCGATCATTTCTTCTTGCCCTTTTACTAACCGGAATTGGTCTGAGCCCAAAGCCAATGGTCTTGTAACATCCACTTGCCCTTTTACCAACCGGAGTTGGTCTGAGCTAGTGTTTATTGATCCTATAACATCCACAGGTTGATCATCGAGCAACTCTTATTTCTCGTCCGGAGTCCTCACAACTATCTCTGCGTCACATCCCGTAACATCCACACGCCCTTTTACCAATCGGAATTGGTCTGAGCCTGTGTTTGTTGATCCTGTAACATCCACAGGTTGATCAGCGAGTAACTTTTGTTCCTCGGAGCTATCAGGATAGGTGAACTCCGCTATAAAATCTGCTACAGCCTGTCCTTTAAGCGATGATCTGGGTTCATAGACTATATCATATTCACCGAGCTCTATTGCCCAGTACATTAATCTTCCTGATTTTTCTGGCTTATGCAGGGCTTGCCTCAATGGCATATCAGTATATACTACTATGGTATGAGCCTGGAAATATGGCCTCATTCTCCTACTCGCCTCAATCAACGCCAATGCCAATTTCTCCAGCCTTGGATATCTGATCTCTGCTCCTCGGACGACTTTACTTGTGTAGTAAATTGGCTTTTGTACTCCATTCTCCACTCTGATCAACGCCGAGCTAACTGCATTCTCGGACACTACAAGGTACAAGTACAATTTTTCTCCCATCACTGGCCTGGACAAGAGTGGAGGTGCTCCCAAGTATCTCTTCAAGTCTTAAAAATCCTTCTCGCGTTCATCATTCCACTCAAAAGTCTTTCTGAGTGTCTTGAAGAATGGGAGACATCTATCAGTTGCTCGTGACACAAATCTGTTGAGTGCCGCTACTCGTCCTGTGAGACTCTGTACTTCCTTCTTCGTCGTTGGAGATCGCAACCCTAATAGAGCTTTGATCTTTTCAGGATTTGCTTCAATGCCTCGTTGATTGACAATGTACCCGAGAAACATGCCTTCTCGTACTCCAAAGATGCACTTCGTCGGGTTAATCTTCATTTGATATTTATCTAGTTGATCAAAAGTCTGACTTAAGTCAACTAGATGATCGACAGCTTTCTTGCTTTTCGTCAGCATATCGTCAACATAGACTTCCATATTGTCACTGATTTGTTCAGCAAAGACCTTGTTCATCAGCCTCTGATATATCGCACCTGCATTTTTCAAACCAAAAGGCATAACATTATAACAATAAGTTCCCCTAGGGGTAATGAAAGAAGTACTCTACCTGTTTTCAAGATTTATTTTGATCTGATTGTAGCCAGAATAAGCATCCATGAAGCTCAACAACTCGTGTCCCGAGGTAGCATCCACTAGTTGATCAATTCGGGGCAATGGAAAATGATACTTTGGGCATGCTTTGTTGAGGTCGGTGAAGTCTACACACATCCTATACTTGTTGTTCTTCTTCTTTACCATCACCACATTAGCTAACCAATCTGTATATTTAACATCTTCAATGAAACAAGCTTTCTGGAGCTTCTCGACTTCCTCCTGTATGGCTTGATTCTTCTCGGGACTAAATACTCTTCTTCTCTGCTTCACAGGCTTGATCTCCTTATTCACATTGAGCTCGTGACATAAGAAGTTTGGGTCTATCCCAGGCATATCCTCATGACTCCACGCAAAAGTTTGTTTTCTGCTTTTAAGGAAAATTATTTATTCTTGTTTTAATGAGGCTTCCAACGACGAATCTATTTGAGTAGTTCGCTCAGGGTGCTCGTCGTCCAGAACGATGTTTTCAGTAGCTTCCACCACTTGACCCTTCACGAGTTGCGACTCATCTCGAGGATCCAATGTTTCAATTTATGCACCTTCATCCACTTGATAAGTAGTGGTCTTTTTCTTTGATTCTTCGAGTTCTTCTTGCTCGGTGGATGAATAATAGCATTCCCGAGCTACTTTCTGATCACCTTTCACAACTCCTACTCCAAAGTTTGTTGGAAATTTTAGGCACTGATGCACTATAGATGGCACAGCCTCAAACTTCTTCAATCCTACTCTTCCCATGATGATAATATACGATGATTGGACATTCTTGTCCATCACGAAGAAACGTATTCTTTCTGTCCGACAAGCAGGCCACGTACCAATGAATATATCCAACTTGATCGTCCCAAGTGGAAATACTTTCTCGCCAACAAAACCAATGAGGGGTCTGTGGTAAGGCTCCAGTTGAGATAGCTTTAGATTTAAACTATCGAAGCAGGAGTAGAACATGATGTCTGCCGAGCAACCATTATCGACCAGTACTCTTGAAATCATGACTTCCTTCATTCTCATTTTGATCACCAGCGGGACATCATGAGGATATAAAACACCTGTAAGGTCATTTTTTGAAAAACCGATAACCAATTTCTCCTTGTTCACCTTTCTCGGGCGATCTTCCTCAGCTAGATTTATTCGCTGAATGTACGAGCAAGTTTGAGCCTCACCGAGATAAGCTTTTCTTTCTACAGTAAGGCCTCCTCCTCCTGCATCTCCTCCTGTAATAACATTACAATCAAATGACCCAAAACATATTGAAAATACCTCTCGTTCTGGCTGCCTTGGTTTCTTGGGAAGATCGGGGTCATCCTCTGGATCAACTTCATGGTTTCTCTTCTTGTTCTCCTCTGCTCGACGAGGAGATCTAGACCTCTCTCTAGTTTGGTGGTTGTTTCTTCTTTTGCCTCCCCGATCAACATACTTTGCTAGCTTTCCTCGTCGGATGAGTGTTTCAATTTCATTCTGAAGAGCTATGCAATTTTTGGTCATATGGCCATGATCCTTGTGGAATTCGCAATATTTTTCCCTATTCCTCGTGTCAGGGTCTGCCTTCATTTTCTTTGGCCAGTTTAACTCCTCGCTGTTCTTGATTTCTTCCAGGACGTTGTTGATATTTGCCTTCAAAGGTGTGTAATTATCAAATTTCCTCAAGACCTCCCATGACGACCTATTTTTGGATTGTTTGTCACCACCATTGTTCTTATGCTCTTTTTTCTTAGCTTTATCACCTTCCACCTTGGTTTCTTTAGCGTCCATATTCTTCTTCGCAGACATAGCCTCCTCGGAATTCATAATCTTGGACGCTTTTCCCATCAGGTTCGACATGGTTCGAGGTGGATCTTTGGCCAAAGTGTAGTACAACTTGTTTGGCAGTAGTCCACTCATCAAAGCGGTAATCGCTGTTTTCTCCTCATAATCAATGACTTCGAGTTTCTCGTTATTAAAACGAGTTATATAATCTCTGGTACTCTCACCAGCTTTTTGTTTAACACTTAACAAATGTGCTACTCGTTTCACTGACTTTGCTCCAAAGCAGAAATTCCTAATGAATAGCTCGGCCAGTTGAAGAAAAGTTAAAATCTTACCCCTAGGAAGACTATTATACAATATTTGAGCAGATCCGATAAGTGTTCCCGAAAATGCTCTGCATCTCATCTCATCTGGGACAGCATAGATGTCGGCTGCAGCTTGATATTGTTCTATATGAAGGACAGGGTCAGTCTTTCCATCATACTTGGGAGTCACAACAGGTGCTTTGAACTATGATGGTGTTGGAAAATCAACAATGTACTGGACAATAGGCGTTCCTCGAACAAAGGTTCGTTGTAGAGGGTTCTTGGTCTTAGCCATTTCCCCTAATCTATCCTCCAGCCTCTGAATAGATCCTTTCCTTCCTCGGGCCTATTGGTTCGAGCAACTGATCGCGTTGAAATGGCTTCCTGGGATTTATCTTGACGAGCAGCTGGTCGGTCATAGGATCTATTTTGACGAGCAGCTGGTCGCGACTGGGCAGATCCTTCCCTTAAATCTGATGGTCATCGAAAGCTCCTCGACGCTGCATTAAGAGGACTTTTGTTCCTCCTAGGGCCTAATCGGTCAAAAGGAGAAACTCTACTTAATCTTTCCAATGTATTGGTCCTTTCGGGGGAGAGGGTGACACGTTGATCAGTATATGTGGCCCGCACTGACGAAGTTAATCCAGGTTGATAAGAAAAATCTTCAGACTCCTCATTGCGATATGAATTAGTACGCCTAGTACGCGAAGAAGGCGCACGGGTATTTCTTTGAATGCTTCGTGGTCCGGAATGGGCTGATGCACCGCCATGGAGGGTCTGGATGAGTTGTCGCATTGTTTCTTGCATGACGGTCTGGCCCTGAGCCTGATTTGCCATTATTCCAGTCAGATCTGGAATAATTGGTGGAACAGATGGATTTGGAGGGGTTCCAGCATTTCGATTGCTAGATTCAGGAATATCCTCCATTGGTAATGGATTGTTTTTGATGAAAAACGATATTATCAGTCGTTTCCCACAGACGGCACCAATCTGTTGATGTAAAAAATTAGATTACTCTAATAATTCAATCACAGATAAATAAATGAGACAAAGAATTTTAAAGTGGTTCAGCCTTATAAGAATGGCCTACGTCCACTGTTGCTTTATTACTGAATGTTTGGGAATTCTCGATTATAAGTTCTATCAAGAAATTCCCTTCTGGATTCGAGGTCTAGGTCCGGATCCAGGTCCCTTTACAATGAGGGTTGTACAATGTATTTATAGCCCTGAGGCTGTAATGTGAAAGGGTAATACATTAAATGATATACATATGAAAGGTAATACATTTAATGCCCTCTTTGCGTGTGCGTCCAAATGATAAGCATTTAATGAGAAGTTAAACCGTTGGTATCCTGCTTCGAGGTGCAGCTCGGACCGCCTGAGTTGCTCGGACCTCCTAAGCTTCTCGGTACTCAAGAGTTCCTCGGAGCTTGTGAGTTCCTCAGGGAACTAGTCTTCCTCATTGTAGTCTTGTTCCTCGGAGCGTGTGGGTTCGTCGAAAGTGTTTGTTGTTTCTATGTAGATAGCCACGTGTCTTCATATGATTGGTCCATATCAGCAGATTAAATTTGGTATCAACACCCATATTGAGAGGCGTTGGGTTTAATTAGTA
The DNA here is from genome assembly GCA_949130495.1 of Sambucus nigra. NCBI lineage: Eukaryota > Viridiplantae > Streptophyta > Magnoliopsida > Dipsacales > Adoxaceae > Sambucus > Sambucus nigra. Next base: position 315,366,423 of record OX422222.1, read on the forward strand.
AATTATAGTTAAGTGACTCGGATGGAGATTCTGAGTTCGCGGTTGCTTTCAGAATGGATGAAATAGTTAAAATAGAGTATCCGGAGGTATTGTTTAGGCTCCGAGAAATTTTGGGCTAATAGGGACACGTAATCGAGTAAACGAGTCACTTTTGGATTTAAAAGGGGTAAACTCTTATTTCTCTCTATATAAGGATTGAGAGAGTGAAATAAAAGAAAGAAAAGAGAGAGAAGAGGAAAGTAAGAGAAAGAAGAGGAAGATAAGGGAGGTTCCGGCCAAACTCCACGGGATTCGGCTCGAGGTCGTCGGATTTTATCCACGAGGAAAGTGATTACTTGCTTTATTTCCTTTTGAGTATAAATCTCATATTAAAATTTGGTAATAACAAATTACACGATTTTGGGGTTGGGTTTTCATGAATAAAAATGGGTTTTCGGAAGTTAAACGAGTAAACCCCGAATAATAACCAATTTGAGAAACTTAGGATTTAATTCAAACCGATTGTTGGTTATGGTTTCTAGGATGTTTAGAACCCTTTTAATGTGTGTATATGTCGTTGGTTGAGGTCGGAGGATGTTAGGAGAGTAGATAAAAGATTGGGAGAAACTTTAATGTCTGAAACAGCTTCTCAAAGAAGAAGCTATCCAGGTTGATCGATCGATCGATCGTCCAACATCGATCGATCGATGGTCCAGAATTTTTGGCAATTTTGCCTAGGGTTAATTATGGGAAAATTTCCAATCTTAATAAATTCTAGTTTATTTATTTGAGGAGATAAAGATTCAATTAGGGAATTAACAACTAGCCCTTGGAGAATTTTTATAGGGACTAGGAGGGTGCTAAAGTGGTGTGGCACAAAAAGGGTGTTTTCGGGGAAAATAAAGAGTTTGAGGAATTCAATGGTTTAGGGTTCCTAAATTAGAAGGGGGACCTCTAAATTAATTTTTGAGTGGGATGTAAGCTATAAGTTCATGGAAAATAGAATCCATGGCTTATTTAATTATGGATGTTCGTGATGAGTAACACCCGAGAGAGTATTTTAGCGAGCAATTATATATAAATAATTATGCGCGTAAAATAAAATTTGTATGTGGAATTAGTGAGTTAATCCTATGAGACAACTAGGTTGGCAATTGGGTTATAGGACAAAGATAAGTTACGGGTATACTTATTAGATGGTTAGGATTGGGATACTTGGAGAGTACATAAATCCCAAACAGTGATCAAGGTACAAGGTATATTTATGTAAGAAGATACTTATGGGATTAATATTTAAGTGGGAGAATACTTAAATATCATTATGAGATTGACAATTAAAGCCATGTATACATTTGATGAGTGATAAATGTATATATATATATATATATACAACATGATTTTAGTATATATATACTATGATACGAATACATATGTGTGATTGGTATATGTGTATCTTAGAGGCTGATTCAATGGGCTTTCCTTTGGTATAGGGTCGGAACAGTGAGATTATATATTTTCTCTAGTGCGATCCAGGGAGGTTGCGCGATGTGGGTGAATCCCCTAGATTGAGGATCAGGGAGAGTATAGTCCCCAGGTCATATCGTCCCGCATTCGAGTGCGAAGTGTGTAACTCCACTTGCAGAGGGAACATGACCGCCTCCAACGTTGTGTGTTTTTACCATGACAATAGAGTTTGGGATCTTTTGACAAGATATGAAAACGGGGAGAACTGTAGGAATAAATGGTATCTCTCTTGAGGTTTGAAAGTGTTTAGTGGAGGATGGAGTATATTGGTTAAAGAAATTTATTATTAGAATTATACTGATGCCTTGTGAATGGAGAAATATTGTTTTAGTGCTTATTGTAAAAAATAATGGAGACATATAATGTTGCTCAAATTATTATGATATTGAGTTAAGGATTCATACAATAAAACTTTATGAGAGAGTGATTGAACATATATTGAGATTGAAAATAACAATATCTGAAAATCAATTTGGTTTTATGTCTAGAGGGTCAACAATGGAAGCTATATATTTATCGAGGTTATTTATGGAAATATGTAAGGAGAAAAAGAGGATCTTCATATAGTTTCTATAGATTCAGGGAAGGCATATTAAAGAACACCTAGATATGGATCATGATGGGTTTTACGTAAAAAATAAGTGTATTAATGTAACTAAGGATATGTATGGTGGGACAATAACTATAATAAGAACATCTGCTAGAAAAGTATTAAATTTTCATTAATTGTCGGTTTGAGTCAAGGTTTAACACTAAGTCCTTATATCTTTGATCTTGTTATGTATAATTTTATTGGAAAAAAACAAGATAGGTTTTTGTGATGTATGTTATTTATAGATGATATTGTTTTAGTAAATGAAACTATGGAAGGAATTAATCCTAGATTAGAAGTGTGAAGAGAAATCCTAGAAATGAGAGGTTTTAAAGTAAGTATAAGTAAAACAAAATATGTAGAGTTAAATTTTAGTAATAATAGGAGGACAAATGGTAAAGTGGTAAAACTTGAAGGTCAATAGATATCTAAAAATGATCTTTTGGTTATTTAGGCATGATAATCTAATAAGATAAGTACATTAGCGATGATGTTACACATATTATTAAAGCAAGACATGTTAAGTGGATAGGTGATTCGAACAAATCATGTGATCTAATTATGAATTTGAAGTTAATCAGGAAGTTTTATAAGACTCCCATTAAACTAACCATGTTATATGGGATGGAGTGTGGGGTAACCAAGGAAAAATGTGCTGAAAATGAGTGTGACAAGATGAGGATGTTAAGATGGATTTGTGGTCAAACTTGAAAGGATGAAACAAGAATCAAAATTAAAACGTTAAAAGTATCTCCAATAGAAGATAAACTGAGATGAATTTGACTTAGATTGTTTAAAAACGTCAAGCGTAGACCGCTACATGCTCTTGTAAGGGAGAGTGATCTAGTTAGTAGTGATGGTAACGCTAAGGGTGGATGTAGACCTAAATTAACATGGTGGGATATTTTAAATAAGGACATGATATCATGTGGTTTAATCAAGGATATTGCACCAAACAAAGCATAATATAAATTTATCATTTGTGTAGGCAGCTCCATATAATTGTAAAAAAAATTGCTAAGTTGAGTTGGATGTGTCTCTAGAGCTCCTTTGGTATGATGAGATGTTTCCCATAATGTCTTAGGAATGTCATTCTAATATCAATGACATTAGATAGAAATATAGTGAATTATATGATTGTTATCTGGGATATTGTCATCATGAATCTTTGTTTATTATTTTGAAATCATTTGGATTCACAATCCACTCTTTTGACGATGAGAATTTAATTAATTTGTTTTTAATTTATTTTTTGAGAATTTCACCTTTCTTGCTGCCTTCTTTTTCACAATTCTTCTTACCCTCATTTCTTATATGATTCATGAATTAACTCAAGTACAAAATATCATATTTTCACATCACTCTCCTTTATCATTGGACAATAATAAGTAAAATTAGATTGTGTGCACATGTGTTAAGTGTCCGGTAAGAGGTGGATAAATGACGTGTTAAAATATTATGTGAATGGAATAGACCTTCGGTGTAGATTTAACAATCAATATGAATAATATTTGAAATGTTACTATTTTTTAGGAAAGAATCATGAGAATACATGTCAATCTCAATATTTTTCATCGAAGATTGATGATAGTGCATGCCAAATTTAAGGAACAAACATTGTAAAACCATTCCAATACATAAATATAGTTAGTGAGTAGCTAAGACATGATTAATTTGTTTTGGTGAGGATGGAGAGATATTTCAACACCATGGTTTTCCCTAGTTTATATGTATTAAGTTGGACGGATTACGTGATTGAGTCAAGTTGGGTCATCTAAGAGGACCATTTATTATTGAATTCATGCCACAATGTTTGTTTACGGGTGTTGTAGACACTCTATCTCAAAACACCTTCACTCTTCAAAAGGGTACAAACAAATTCCCTTTGATCCCCGACCTTGATCCTTCTTTAATCCCTAACTAAAGAACGATAACGCTCTCCCTATGCCCATTTTTCTTTGGTAAACGCTCGAATCCAAGACTCATTCCCTTAGAAAATCAAAGATATCCTAATCCTCTTTTCAACATTTGATACCCCATAATTTTTTGAATTTATTTAATAATTATGAAAATAAATTAATAAATGGGATTGATTATTACTTAGGTGATTGGGTAATAATTAAAAGAATAATTTAAATTATAATTAAATTTTGCATGTTACATGATTTATGTGTGCCGTATCGGGGGATTCAAAAAATGAAGGCAATTAGGAAAATGAAACATTTCTCTCTAACAAGGGGTTCCCCCATTATTTCTTCTCTTTCTTTTGCAGATGATACTCTAATTTTTTCTACTGAAGATAAAATTTCCCTTACAAATCTAATGGGTTTCCTTAAATTTACGAGGAGGAGTCAGGCCAAGTGATCAATAGATATAAAACTTCTTTTTATCTCTCGGATAAAGCGAGTTCTGGTATGAAAAGAAGTGTAGAAAATGTAACCGGTTTCAATTTCAAAAAACTTGTAATCATGTACTTGGGGCTTCCAATATTTTATGGGAGAAAGAAGAAAGCCTATTTCTCATCTTGCATTGACAAGATGGTTGGGAAACTCAATTTCTAGAATCATTAAACAATCTCTCAAGTGGTAAGACTCACTCTCATCAAATCAGTAGAAGAATAAATATATATCCATATCCTTGCAGTAATTAATCCCCCAAGGACAATCATTACTCATATAAACCATCTCCTTGCTCAGTTTTATGGGGTAACAAAGAAGAGAAGTTGAAACATCAATGGGTGAAATGGCAAGATATTTGCAAACCTGGGGGGGGGGGGGGGGGGGGTTAAATTTAAGATCAATGCATGATTTATCACTTGCTTATGTTCATAACTTGTGGCGTTGCAGTCAAGTACCTCGGATGGAGATTTCGAGTGTGTGGTTGGTTACAAAAATATGTCTTGAAATGTGCCTTGACATGCGTCCAACTTCTTCACAATTTTGAGCGCTTGATTACAAAAATAAAAATAAAAACTAAACCTAAAATGTATACTAACAGTAAACAAATTTTTATTTTTTTGTATTTTTTTTTGGAATTTTTTTATGTTCCTAAACTGCACAAAATATATAGAGAATTTTCTCTCTTTTTTGCTATCTCTCTTTCTATACGTATTGAGAGTCTTATGTGTGAGTCTTCCCCTTCTTTAAAAGCCACGATTCTTCATTTTTTTGTTGGAGGATTTTGTGGGATTTAAGTAGCTAAGTTGAGATTTATTTCAAATCAGTTCTCCTTATGCACGTGAGTTTTAGAGCTATGGCAGGTCGTGGTAAAAGGAAACTCCAAAATTTTGGGGATATTGGGTTCATGCGCCCGAGATTTAATTCTGCGTTGGTGAAAATATGCGTTGTATGAGTCGCATATAGCATCAGAGTTTGTGGGTAAGAGGGTCGCGGGTTGACAGGGAGTTGCGGTTTGGTGGGTTCTAGAAATGGGTTTCGGTTTTGGGAGGGTATGACCGAGTTTTGGGGAGGTGGGCAAGGGTCGCGACTTGGGTTGCCGAAGATGGGATATGGGTCGCCACTGATTTAATTATTGGGTATAGGGGTGTCGAAATAGATCGAGCAAGCTCAACGGGGACTTCTGACTTCGCAGCTACTTTGATTTCGTCAGTGATTGCTTTTAACTGCTACTTTGTCGCAATTACATCGAATTAGCACACGTTGATACTGCGACTGCGTATCGACTTTCAAAATGATAAAAGACGAATATAAGGCCATTTTTAATTAAAACGAGTGACTAAAATGCCTCTATTCGGGGTATAAAATATACACTTTTGGGTGCTTATCACACCACCCCCAAAGAGAACATTGCTAGTCCTCGAGCAAAAATAAAGAGAAAACAGAGATAAGTAACCAAAAGTGTGCAACTTTCGCAGACACTGACGATTGTACTTAGCATGTGCAACAAGACGTTAAACCTATAGGTTGGCCTATAGGACGAGTGGTGTCTCGTGAGGGTTTGCAGTTAATATGCCCACAAAATTCAAAATTAATTAAAATGAAGTCTCTTATTTTGACGATGAAACACTATACAACCCAACTAAAAAGGACGTCAAGGAACACCGTATTCATCTTTAAAAGTTAAAAATAAAAATTACTTAATACCAAGAGCGTAATCCTTCCTAAAACTCAGCATGTGTTAGTGTGAAACAATATTAATTATCATTAGAGTAATATTTAGATAGCCTTTATAGAATCAAAGCTTTGACTTCAATTCTCACTGGATATATCTCTCTGAATCGAACTCTCTGAGAATCGGGTAAATGTATCTCTTTAGTGTGTGAGGATGTGAGTAAATATAAATAAGTTCAAACGTCTCACACACTTTATACAAAATGACAAAAACATGAAAGAAATAGATCTCATGAAGGAATGCTAATCACTATGTTGAGAATGTTGAGTTATTCACCATATAGACTTCTTGTTTGCCTGAACACATTACTATGGGTGAAAATGGTGTTTATGTAAGACATGGGGGAAAATGGAGAAGATGATAGTATGATGGTAGGATTTTAAGAAGAGTGTGACACACTTTCACTGAGTAATGTCTTCATCTTTTGAATTTATGATCGCATGCTTTCTTTTTCTTCTTTTCTATTTTTTTCTTTCTTTTTCTATTTTTTTACTGCGATGCATTTTCCTTTTCATAATAAAAATGAAGACAATTTACATTGACAATTTCAAACACTCTTTTTCTCAAAAATGATGGTATTAATGGGAAATGATACATGGATGGTGTATGGGACTTATATGGATAAGGAAAACATGGAATGATACTGGGTGAAATAAATGCTAAATGTATGGTAAAGATCGTTTAGTGCCCTGGACAAACTACAAGACAAATATTTCTTACAACTCGAAAATGATGTCATTCTCAACGATTAAGCCAAATTTGAAAAATAATGAGACATTAAACTTCTAAACATAGTACCCAAAGAAATTTGAGTCATCTTATGACTTAGATATACGTAAAAACCCTCAAAAGGTGAAAAGCTCAAATCTCACGGGTTTAAGTCGCCACTAATGTTCTTTTAAGGCTCTCTTGAGAATATAGTTACTCTTCAACTTTCGATTATAAACGTGATAGTGCAAATTGCTGAGTTTAGGAATTCATAGTGCAAATACGCTTTTAAGTGGTATTAATTAACTTTATGATAAAAAGCATAATTTTAGGGTCGAATGCGAGTATTATGAGATTTCGAAAAGAGGGATGATAGATAATCCATGTTATAAAATTTATGTTTAACTGCACAAAAAGTTTAAAATCACTCGTTTCTGAAAATTTTCCAAAAAGGTACGATATTGATAAATTTTCCACCCCCAAATAAAAGAGAACATCTTCCTCGATATTTAAACTATTTATAAATAAAGAGCACATGGGAAGAAAGATATTACCATAATGAACTATTAATGAAAATGTACCGCATGATAGAGTAGAGATGGACCCTGAAGAACATTTTCGATACGAACATATGTACATGTCTATAAAGCATGTGAAAATCATTGGGTGATGTGAAACATCACCCCCAAATAGGATAAGACTCATAATCAGAAACAATGAACGATGGGTTGCCTCCCGGTAGCGCTAAGTTTAACGTCTTCAGCCAGACCGATCGGAACTCACCCTAAGGATACAAATTATGAAAGCACGGGATGACAAAAAAATTGGTTGATGATAATCACACCCAAATAAGACTGAAGCATCAGTCTTGTTGAATAAAGGCGAAAACGGGTTAATGCACTTGTATGGCAAAAGTTAATCACACTATGCAAAGCATCGGTGGACCACGAGTGGGTGGGTATAAGGGTAAGGGGAAGATGGGAAAGGGTGAGGATGAACAGGCACCAGTCATGGGCCTTATTGAGCATAAAGGTGAGGGCAACTAGGGACCTATAAGCATGATGCTCAATTTTTATAGGAAGAAAAATGGTTTGGCAATAATGATGTTGTGGGCCTCAGAGAAAGTGCACGACCGTGCTATAAATGGACGATGATAATGGTTGTGCCATGACACATCAATGAGCTAGAGAAAATAAAAATCACCACGACAGGCTAGTGGCTAGCTTGTAGGAACAAGCTTGGTGTCACGTATGGGGAGAGTTGCATGAATACTCACATGGATGGTGGGGTCAATGAAAAGTTCACAAATGGGATCATGGAGCACTAGGGTGGAGGGTAGGTGTAGGTGAGGACCTAAATGCTTAGATATGAATAGGAAAATTATAATGGCAAGGCCTGAATCAAGTGGTGGGGTGGTAGGGACAGTGTGTTGGTCGGGTGGGACAAATGATATGGGAAGATGATCCAACTTATGAGTAGGAGAAACACACTCCTCATAAGGCTCAGAGTGATCCTCAAACTCACTCGCAGGAGGAAGTGTTGTATCTAAAGATGGAGTGGTCAACTTATCCAACCGAAAGGCAGTATCCTAAGTGGTGGAAAAATCTAACGGGGCATCAAAATCTGAGATAGACGAATCAACATTTAAATATGAGTCTACGGGAGCTAAGCATGGTGGGACATGATCCATATCCAAAGAGGTAGAAACCATCTCGGGTTCAATCTCAGGATAGTGAGAAGCACTCGCGGCCAAAGCTAACGTATAAGTAATGGGTTCCTCAGGAACACACAGGAAAGGATCAAAAGTTGTAGTCCGATCATAATGAAGGAATCGGTGGAAGGGTAAAGGCGAATTTCAATGGTGGGTTCGAGAGGATAAGGCGGTGTAGGATCAGTCTCACAATCATTGAATATTGCAACACAATAGTTAACTTGGGGCCCGGACCACTAGGTGGTCTCAACTATGAGATTCTTAGTATGATAGGGTTAGTCACACTCAAAATTAATGGCATAAGACGACACATCATCGTTCCATGCAGGTGCGACTATGGGTTGACTTGGGGTGAAATCCGACTCGTTCGCACACTCAAATGGAGTAAACATGTGTTCAAGCCATTGAAGGGCTTCATTTTGAGATTAAAGAGTGCGCGAAAACTTTTATAAGAGGCTCTCTAGAGCGGACTTGCAAGGTTGTGTGGAGATGTTGGTGGGTGGCGGTGATGGTGGAGGTGGACACTACTCACTATAGACACTAGGATGAGGAGAATGCTTATATTAAGTGTGGGGAATGGGGTCAGGTTTGTCATACACGATAAGAGTGTCCTCGTGAGAGACAAAAGGTTGATCAGCATGACGAGCACAGCAAGAGGATTAATAGGGATGAGGTGCACGAGGTTGCGATGACGACTGGTGGAAATCGAAAGGATCCATAACATGGCATTGGGATCATTATTGCATGGAAGGGTGATCAGGACTCCATGAATAGCTTGGGTACTCATAACCTTCGACATTGGATATGCCTTGAGAATACGACGAGGGTGGTTCCGAAACAGTGTCATACTGAAACACTTGGGTCATGGTACGTTCAGATGGAGCATAAATAAATGGACACTCGTGGTACAAGTGATCAACCAGAAAGCAGTGTCTGCACGACGAAGCATGAGACGGGTTGACACTCATCACCGGAGGCGGTGGAAGATGAGATGTGTGCATGGACGACACATGAGTATCAACAGTGGGGGTGGGAGAGTTAAAGCCATGAATTAATGTATGGAGGTTCGATTCGGGCTTAACATCAAACAAGCTTCGACAGAATGGGAAATGGCCAAAGTATTCTCGTAAAGGACGTTCTTCAGCCATAACAAGAGGAATATCTTTTGGATTTTTAAATATTTTTCAAAAAGAAAAGAAAATATTTTTGTGATTTTTGAAAATAAGAAAAGGAAAATATTTTTGGGATTTTTGGAAATATTTAAAAAAAGGGAAATATTTTTGGGATTTTTTGAAAAAGGGGAGAAAATGGACACTTGATTTGGATGAACGAACTAAAATCGACTACCTAAAGAATTGAATTGGACACGCACGAGTCAAGAAAAAGTCCTAACGAGCACGTATCCAATTATTATCTTCAAAATTAGTGAAAGGGGAAGTCAAATTTTATTTGAGTCCGTGGGCGACAAAACTTATGGAATTTATCTTTGTGATCACCTGGTGTAAAAATGTGTTCCTACTGGGCTAGCAGTTAATTGATTTTACATTAAATGACAGCTAAGGTAGCACACAATGGATAAGAAAGTGAGTTGGGTGATGAAATCCCTTCTCGTTTTAATGATCGGGTCCAGGTATTAGGTAATTAATTCATCATACCATTCTATTTAAGTGCGATGTAAAAATTAAAAGCACACAGGAGAAATTAATCACAAAAAAAATGAACTCGCTTGTATGAGATTCGCGAGTTATAAAGAAATTACCTCCCACGGCTTTTACACACGTGGAGTGAAGACCAAGTTGAGTCGACTAGGGGGAAGCTTGCCTAACTTCAGTCGTCCCTAGGAGTCTTTTCGACCCAAAGTGGAGAGGCTTCAAAATCTTCACCGTCAGATGCCCTCTCTTTACCTTGTCCGATTACCCTTTTCGTTTTTGATTTTATGAATAATTATTACAATTAAATTGGTGTCGAAATACACCCAATACAAAGCTTCAAAAATCCTATACAACCAGTCTAAGGAGGATGGAGAAGAAATAACTACAACTAAAAAAAAAAAATTACATTTCTTCAACTTTGTCTGCAAGGGAAATTTATCAAAATCGTACCTCTTTTGAAAATTTTCCGAAACAAATGATTTTAAACTTTTTGTGCAGTTAAAAATAAATTTTATGACGAATTATCTATCATCCCTCTTTTAGAAATCTAAGAATACCCGCATTTGACCCTAAAATTATGCTTTTTACCATAAAGTTAATTAATACCTCTTAAAAGCGTACTTGCACTATGAATTCCTAAACTCAGCAATTTGCACTATCATGTTTACAATCAAAAGTTGAAGAGTAACTATATTCTTAAGAGAGCCTTAAAAGATCACTAGTGGAGATTTAAACCCGTGAGAATTGAGCTTGTCACCTTTTGAGGGTTTTTACATATCTCTGAGTCACAAGATGACTCAACTTTCTTTGGGTACTACGTTTAGTCGTTTCGTGATCTCATTGTTTTTCAAATTTGACTTAATCGTTGAGAATGATATTATTTTCGAGTTGTAAGAAACATGTGCCTTGTAGTTTATCTCGAGCACAAAACCATCTTTACCATACATTTACCATTTATTTTACCCATTATCACTCCATGTTTTCCTTATCCATATATGTCCCAGACACCATCCATGTATCATTTCCCATCTCTACCATCATTTTTGAGAAAAAGACTGTTTGAAATTGTCAATGTAAATTGTCTTCATTTTTGTTATGAAAAGGAAAATGCATCGCAATAAAAAAATATAAAAAGAAGCAGGAAAAAAAAATATAAAAGAAGAAAAAGAAAGCATGCGATCATAAATTCAAAAGAAGAAGATATTAGTCATTCAAAGTGTGCCACACTCTTCTTAAAATCCTTCCATCATTTCATCATCTTCCCCATTTCCCCCCATGTCTTACATAAACACCATTTTCACCCATGGTAATGTGTTCGGGCAAACAAGAAGTCTATATGGTGAATAACTCGACATTCTCAACATAGTGATTAACATTCCTTCATGAGATCTATTTCTTTCATGTATCCGTCATTTTCCATAAAGTGTGTGAGACATTTGAACTTATTTATATTTACTCACATCCTCGCACACTATAGAGATACACTTACCCGATTCTCAAAGATTCGATTCAGAGAGATATATCCAGTGAGAATTGAGTCAAAGCCTTGATTCTATAAAGGCTGTCTAAATATTACTCTCTTGATATTTAAGATTGTTTGACACTAACACACGCTGAGTTTTAGGAAGGATTACGCTCTTGGTATTAAGTAATTTTTATTTCGAACTTTGAGAGATAAATACGGTGTTCCTTGATGTCCTTTTTAGTTGGGTTGTATAGTGTTTCATCATCAAAATAAGAGACTTCATTTTAATTAATTTTGAATTTTGTGGGCATATTCACTGCAAACCCTCACGAGACACCACTCGTCCTATAGGTCAACTTATAGGTTTAACGGCTTGTGCACATGCTAAGTGCAATCGCCAGTGCCTGCGAAAGATACACACTTTTGGTTACTTATCTCTGTTTTCTCTCTCTTTTTGCTCGAGGACTAGCAATGTTCTATTTGGGGGTGGTGTGATAAGCACCCAAAAATGTATATTTTATACCCCGAATAGAGGAATTTTAGTCACTCGTTTTAATTAAAAATGGCCTTATGTTCGTATTTTATCATTTTGGTGGTTGATACGCAGTCAAGGTATCAACGTGTGTTAATTCGTTGTAATTGTGATAAGTAGAGATTAAAAGCAATCAACGATGAAATCAGAGTAGCTGGGAAGTCAGAAGTCCCCGTTGAGTTTGCTCGGTCAGTTTTGATTCCCCTATTCCCAACAACTAAACTGGCAGTGACCCATACCCCATCTTCGGCGACCCAACCGCGACCCTTGCCTACCTCCCCAAAACCCGGGCATACCCTCAAAAAATCGAAACCTATTTCTGGAACCCACCAAACCACAACTCCGTGTCAACCAGGGACCCTCTTATCCATGAACTCCACTGCCATATGCGACCCATAAAACCCCAATTTGCACCTACCCGAAATTAAACCCTGGGCGTATGAACCCAATATCCCCAAAATTTTGGAATTTCCTTTGACCACCACCCGCCATAGCTTTAAAACTCACGTGCATAAGGAGAACTGATTTGAAATAAATCTCAACTTAGCCACTTAAATCCCACAAAATACTTTAACAGAAAATGAAGAATCGTGGCTTTTAAAGAAGGGGAAGACTCACAAATAAGACTCTCAATATAGATAGAAAGAGAGACGACAAAAAGAGAGAAAGTTATCTGTATATTTTGTAGAGTTTAGGAACATAAAAAAATTCCAAAAACAAATTAAAAAAAAATTAATTTAGTGTTAGAATAAATTTTAGGTTTAGTTTTTATTTTTATTTTTTTTAATCAACTGTTGAAAATTGTGAAGAAGTTGGACACATGTCAAGACGCATTTCAAGACATATTTGTGAAAAAAATTATGTATCGTATTTCTTCCTTCTCTTTTCAATATATATCCTTCTTGACATATTATAGATTATTGTTTATGCACATATGAGAATGTTTGATTAAATACCCTATTCAAGGGGTGTGATGCATTGCGTAGGATATTAATTTAATTAATTAATTAAATTCATTAATTATTATAATTATAGGAAAATTAATTTCTAACTGTCCCCAATTAATTTATGTAATGAGAGTTAGTAAATTAATTATAAAAATTAATGTTCGAATTTAGGAATTGAACTAGAGACAAGGTTTTTCGAAATTTGAATATTAATTTTGTGTTGAAATTTGGGAATTCATACTGTTTTTATTAAATTGATCCTAGCGAGTAATTTTGTTGAAAATAGTATAGTTCTTAATTTTTCATCGTGTGACATTTTTAAATTAGTTTTCTGAAAAAGATAGTATTAAATTTATAATTGTAATGAGAGTTAGATTATGAATTTAATATTATCTCGAAATATTTCAAATTAATAAATTAAGAAATTAAAATAACTGAACACGCGGTGTAATCCCATCTTTTGAACCTTCTCACATTTATCACACTCGAATACTCATTATTTTTCCTTATTTAGTCCTTTCATAATTTTTAGCATTTATTAGTTAATTCTCCCTTGAAATTATTTTTTAAAAAAATATTTTATTTTTTAGTAACACTTGATGTATACTTGATGTTTCTTTATCTTTGGCTGCTACAATCTTCAATAACACGTCACAGGCTTGGAAGACAAATAACTCAGTTTCTAGCCTATGAATCAAACAACTTTTGTCCAAGCATGGAATTAAGCCAATATATACAAATTGGCTCGATTCGAAAATTTGTCTTTACAAATCTCCCCCTTTGTCTATTCTGAGAAAAAACTCAAAATGAAAAACCTATGGTGTAACTCCCCGACTCGAATTTAAAGGTTATTAAAGGACTAACCCAATCCGGTTCGCACGTTAATTGTGAAGTGCATTGAAATACCCTGAAAAATGTTTCTAATGTAGTTTTATTATTATTTAACATTACACTTATTAGCATGCGTATTCAATTTACAATCACTACGTGATATGAACCATGGAAAGTGCACCAAGGCCAAGTAAGCAGACCTACTAACGTAAATGCAAGTAAATACTTACATGTATAACGCGCTTAAAATACAAAATTGCATGCAACCTTCCGTAACAAAAGGAGTGAGTGAGTTGAATGCTCAGTGGGAATTATACAAATGCAGTATAAAAATGAACGACATAAAAGAATACTCACACGCTACACTACATGCATATGAAAGTACGTATGTATATATATATATACATTTGAAAATACATATCCCAATGTATTAAACCATTTTATTCCAAAAAATGTTATTTACTCTAGTATACTTCCTTATTTTTACAAAATAGACACCTTGTATCATTATGCATAAAACGAGCATATTCCTTCCCGTTAACTCACATCGTAAAACAAATGAAATTTGTTAGGGGAAAAACCTTGCATTTACTTCCAAACGGTCATGAACTCAACGTTTATTAACTCTCGCCAGAGCTACTTAACCATATCATAGGACTTTCATTCAACACGCACACACATCTTGTTTAGAAAAATACTCACTTTCCTTTGAAAGACTTATATAACACATGCTTGTATTTATTATGTTTCAAACCTCATTAGGTAGCTTAACATCATTAAGTCACCTTATTTAACCATTCCATGTTACCATATGAACAATAAACATTTATGTGTTATTTTTTTGCAGTAACAAATCAATGAATTAATACCATTCATTCATGAATATTCAACTCATTACTTAGCATTATCTTTAGGGATTCTGCTAACACACACACACACACACACACACACACACACGCGCGTGCGTCACAATGCATGCACACTCATGGTTTTATGAAATTTTACTGCCCGACACCGAGTGCCAAGTAAACTGCAGTTGCTTTGGGATTTTTCACCCTGGGGACACCATAGCCCTGCTTAATTATTTAACTCGACATCATCCAATATCATTATCTTGCCAATGTGTTCGACATTTTTCATATTGTCTACATTAATTTTCCTTTTTCGGGCTGAAGCCAGAGCTTTGTACTTAACTATCCATTTTTTCACTAAAAAAAAATCATTTTATTCCCTTACTATCCTTTTTCACACACGCGTTGATTTTTTTACTTTTTATTTTTTTTACACTAAAAATCATTTAAGCATTGAGGTCTTAAATGATTCTTTTCATATTAGTGCCAAAACACTCTTTAACATTTTTATTTCATAAAAATGTCACATTTTAAGAAAATTACCAATTTACCATTTTTCTTTCCGAAACTGGCAACCTTATCCCTTTTCAAGTGTTTTTCACAAAAATAGCCCTTTCAAGTTCCAAACTCAAAGCTTAGGTATTTTAGTCATTAAAACATTTGTTCAACTTCTCACTTTGCCAAATCACACATTTTTCATTTTAACCTTTTTAATATATATAAAATTACGCTTTTTACATATTAAAGCCTTATTTATCATATTTAAACATACACACTTTTGTTATGTATTTTCACAACTTAAAACCCATTTTGTCAGTTTTCAATTCCTTGAAACTTTCTCTTTTCACACTTTGACTACACGCTTTATTTTGAATTTTTATACATTAACACCCATTCGGCCTTTATTTACACACTAGCCCATATTATTCACTTAATATGAATCTACAGATATTAAAGCACCCACTAAAAGTAAAGGACTTGTTTTATACATAAAACTCCTTGTTTAGTGTAGGAAGACATAATTTCATTTTACAAAATGGTGTGAACCATCCTACAACAACACTTTGCAGACAAGTCATATTTTCTTTACTAGAAATATCATTTAACACATTTTATTCCATAAAATGTTGATAAATAGTATTATAAAATTTATGCACCTTTAAAAAACATTTAAAAACCTTCTTTTAAGTGCCCCTTTTTGCTCAATACCTTAAGAGTGTCACTAATAACCCGTTAGTGAACAATAACTATTTTTACACACTTTTTACCCCCATATTTGCGAAATAATATTCTGAAATTTATCACTAACTTTAATCTCGTAAAAATCCAATTCTAATCTTGATTTTTATATTAAAACATGGAGTAATCATCAATAAGGCATAAATGAATATTTCTACACATTTAAGACCTTAAATATGGAATAAATCATGCTAAAAATATTACCAACTTTAATCTACTTTAAAGTGATGAGTTTTCCACCTAAAATGGTCTTCAAAATGATGGAGGTGGCCTCATGGGAAGTCACAAATACAACCTCCAGGCTTCAAGAGTGACCCTTACAAGATTCATATAACCCTTCTTCTTCAACACCTTGAAAGACCTCTTTCTTGCTCCCAAATACCTCGTTTTTAAACCCACAACAAGTTGTCCCACCTTCCAAGTGAAGCATCAATGGAGTTTCAACCCATTTACACAGAGTTTGGGTAGGGAAATTATGAGGAAAAAACGATCTACAATTTTAGAGAAGTGTAGTAAGATTTTGGCTATGGAAAAAGGAAGGGAAATCTGATGGAGAAGATGCAACATTTTTTTGGCTCCGAAGTTCTCTTCATCCTCTATTTATTAAAGAAAAAATGAGGAAGCCTAACACTCTAACATCCCAAGGACGAGACCCTGATCTATCCATTTAAGTGAAATAACTCTTATCAAGATAAAGCATCTGAATAAAGATGAGATTTCACCCATGAGTTTAAACACAAAAGCTAAAAACCAAAATTTGGACTAGAAAAATTTCCATTTGCGTCACTTCCTCTCTCCCGCCCTTTTTATTTATTTATTTTTTGAATTTTTTAACTTAAGAATTATATTCCTTGCATTTGTATAGCTAAAAAAATCATATTTACAATAGTCGTTTGGCCTCCCGAATTGTCCTATATAAGGTGAGCAAGAATGGCTACCTCCGCGAAAAACATATCTTTTCGAATTTTCTTCACATGGTAATATTCCTTATATTTTGGTGAGTCTAAATATATGGTCAGAATATTTTTTGACTTACTAATTGTCCTAAACAATCACGCAAAACTGGACTTCCACAGTGTCACGCACCATGAGACAATCTGTACCCAGGCTCGCGTAGCGCTTGTTGCTTGTCCGAAATCACGTGAAACTTAACCTAAGTACTTAAAATAAATATATAAATGTGGAATAAAACTCATGAGAGCCATGAAATGTAAATATTTTTCATTTAATCAATATTGCGATACGTTATTTTTCGTCCCATTTAAATGTCGCGTCGTATTAACTTTGTATGTGTCACATCCGTTCCTTGATATTTTTCCTTCAAACATAACGTACATCCTAGCTAATACTATTAGAGATTAAATACACATTCAGGCAACACATCCATTGCGGGATTTTTCTTGTTTAAACTATTTACGTAATATGCCACCTTATGTATTACTTGACGTGTTACACTTGGATTACTTCTTCCTCGAATTTTTTTGGACAAAACACCTCAAATAACGTTAAATACCTAATTTTCGAGTAAATACTTGATGATAAATTTCCATACTTAAAAATGTTAAGCCAATGATTACATATGACTTGCAATTCAATACTTACACATGACTTTCTTGAGTTAATACTTACCAAATTTGCATTTTAATGGATTTTTCAAAGTAAATGATTTGGAATGGTTCCTTTTGCACATGTTTGAAAAATGTAACATTTTGATGATAAAAACAAGTGCAAATAACGTGAAAAATATGTGGGGGGTATCCTAACGTGCATCATTGGTCATCTACAATATCCAAAAAGGTTCAAAATTCCATCAGAGTCTATGAGTCGATGAAGCGATGCAATGCAAGCCATATTGAACACCAATGGAGGCATGTATGGAACTCAAGTATCTAGTAAAAAAATGCCAAATATATGTTCCTGGACCAAAATAAAAACTCATATACGTCAGACAAATAAGAAAGTTTGACATGGAATAAGATAAGAAATACAACTTTATATCTTCAATCTCCCCCTTTGGCTATTCCGTGAAAAAATCCTGAAAGCCCAAAATACATACAAATCTCGCCAAATACAACAACATTCCAGTCACCAATCTACACCACCCATAACCTTAGTAAGGACAAAATATACTAATACTAGACAAAACAATCCATAGTAATATACAAACAAAATTCAAACAACACAAAACCATTATGTAAGTAACATCAATGTTAAGGAAAAGCTCCCCCCGCATAAGAGGTGACCCAGAATAAATTCACTGTCATAGATTATCATTTCTTCCCTTTTTTTCCACGAATAGACATACATAGAAAAGTTAATCAATCGCTTCCATGGTATACCCAAAATAAGAATATGATAATCAAAATATGTGAGAGATAAAAAAAATATAGCACAAATAAGAATATGATAATCAATCACATCCACGGTATACCCAAAATCTTTCTCACCCTAAATCGCATGTTAGATAACCAAAAAAATAATCATAAGATATCAATGATAAAGAGATATAGTCAATGATAAATGAAAATATAACTATATTATATCAAAAGCTAAGCCACACATAAACCACATGCTAACATAAAAAATATGTATCAAGAAGTCTAAAAACTGTAGCATGTCAAAACATCGACAAATGAATAAAATCTCAGATAAAGAGATAAAAACGCTCCCTAAAATAGATATATCTTGCCCCAAAGAAAATAGTACTCCCTTTAAATACAATATCACCCCCATTAATACTATGCATGTAAAGAGATAAACATGAAAATCGTGGAAAAGAAAAACATGTTAAACATGTGAAATATAATGGGAGTAGGAGTATCATGAAGTAATGTACCAAAGATGTGGGCATGAACATGGAACGTATGAATAAACATGATAATCTATGACGAGAACCATATACTTCCAAAAGTAGCATGATAAGAATCATATGTAACAAATGTCAATCAAATACCCTAACACAAAAATGAGACTGAATACCCAAGAAACATGGTATAAGATCAATAAGTATTTATGTGCATCATCAAGATTAACATCTAAATCAAAGACAAAACAAGATATCACAAAACATATCTCAAAACACATAAGCTCACAAAGTCATATATAGATCCAAATAAGACTAAAAATAGAGCAAAAAGTTATAACTCTCTAACCATGTACATAAAGAGATGATCGAGGCCACATCAGAAAGTCGAACTACGAAGGGATTATCAAGCATAGAAAATAGAATACGATAAAAATTATAAAAATCACACACAAGGACCAAACAATCATTCAGAAAACAATATGAGGTCACTGTTGAACAAACAAGAGCATGATATATATGTATAATATCCAAAGAAGTAGGTACAAACACATTACATATATAAAAAGAAACACATGTACTAAAAATCAAACTTCAATGTACAAAAATAGAGGACTATGCATACAAGAGAAGCCATAGTCATGGGAATGGGTTTTGTACAGACGGGTTCAAAAAGATCCACGCAAACTAATCGAGGCTAAAGTAAACCTCAAGTAAAAAAAATCTTCAATATAGCAATATCCAACCATATTACTCATTTGAAAAAAATTCTCTCCCTATTATCAACTTAACAAAAACTCTCCCTTGCACAAACAAACTTCAACACAACAAAAAATAACCCAACGAAGATGAAAATGTGCAAGGACACAAATAAAATCTTAAAAATAACTCAATACCAAAAAATACCCAAATCTCTCAAATGCATAATGCATAAGATGGAATCAAGATCAAAAAGAGAAATGAAATATAATGATCCAACTAAAACATGTAAACACACTAAATATGAACAAAGATATATCATAGTAGATAAAGGTAAAATATATAGGGTAAATGTACAAAAATACAAGATTTGTTGTAACCAAATATCAAATTTTAAGAATCACTTGTCATTAAGGTTGAGTTGATTACATATGCAGAATTCATTCAAGCACGTATGATAATTATATTAGTTCACATAAAAACTCAACTCAGCATGTGATGTTGGACATTTTAGCATGTTTGTGAAAGAGAACAAAATTAATCACATAGCATTTTAAATAGAATTGATTCAAATCATGAGAGAACTAGTCATCAAAAACACAAAATTAAATTATGAACTAGATAAGAAGTTTCCATCCACGTCATACCCCCCCCCCCCCCCCCCCCCCCAGTTATTTGAATCTTTTTAATGTAGAGGTAAAATAGCCAATTCATTTTTAATTTAAAGTTATAGTCCTATCTTGTTTTTATTGTCAGTTAAACTCTTGATTTGTGGCTCTTTTCAACATATTGGCACTATTTGTTAATTGGATTTTAACACACCTAGATGACACCTACCCTATGATGCTTAAATTTAAAATCGAGTGTAATCAGTCTAATGGTGTCCCTTATCAATGCATATGAACGGTCCAATTTAAACTCCAATAAATATGAATAGATATCACTAAAATTCATGAAAGCGGACCACAGAGACTTAACAACCAAGTCATATGTAAGAATATTCTTAATTTTTTTCTGGGACATCACATGCTAAGTTGAGTTTTTGCAAATGCTTGATCGACTCAAACTTAATTGAGCTAATACTTAATGAAAAATTACAAACTCTTGATTGAAACAAATTTGCTCGATTCAGTCATCTGACTTACATATGACTTATATACGTGCTAAAATACCGAACATCACATGCTAAGTTGAGTTTTTATTTTAATTAGTATAGATATCATACATGTTTGTATGAATTTTTCATGTGTAATTAACTTGATTTTAATGCTAAACAATCTTAAAATTTTGATATTTGGTTTTTGTTAAGAACAAGTTTTGTATTTGTGTACATATACCCCATATGTTTTACCATTACTTAATATGATATATTTTTTTCATATCTAGTGTGTTTGGAGGGTTTAGGTGGATCATTTGATTTTATTTGTGTGTTTGATCCTTATTCCATCTTGTGTATCATGCATTTGAGAGTTTTGGTTATTTTGGGGTATTGAGTTATTTTTTAGAGTTTATGTGTGTCTTTGCCCATTTTAATCTTCGTTGGTATATTTTTTATTGTGTTGAGGTTTGTTTGAGCAAGGGAGAGAATTTGTTGAGTTGAGATTAAGGGGGAGAAGGTCTTTGAAAGGAGTGATATGGTTTGATTTTGTTTTGTTGAATTTTTTTTTGTTAGGTTTATTTCTGCCTCGATCCGTTCGAACAAATCAAATTGTACCCATCCGCACGACACCCATTCGCATGATTATGTTTTCTCCTGTGCACACGGTCCCCTATTTTGGTACATTGAAGTTTGATTTTGGTACATGTGTTTCTTCTTATATTTATAATGTGTTTTTACTACTTTGTTTGGATGTTGTACCTATATATCGTCCTCTAATTTGTTTAATAGTGACCTCATGTGATTTTCTGGATGATAATTTGATCCTTGTGTGATTTTTAGGATTTTTATCGTCTACTATTTTTTGTGCTTGATATGACCTTGGTATTTCAACTTTATGATGTGACCTTTATAATCCCCTAGTGTATTTGGATTAAGAGTTGTAAGTTTTAACTCTCTTTTACATCTTGTTTGGATCTATATATGACTTTGTGAGCTAATGTGTTTTGAGACATATTTTGTGATATGTTGTGTTGGTTTTGGTATAGATTTTGATCTTGATGATGCACATAAATGATTAATGATCTTATACCATGGTTATTGGTTATTCGATCTCACTTATGTTGGGATATTTAACTGTCATCTATTTCATATGATTCTTGTTATGCCACTTTTGAACATATGTGGTTATTGTTATTGATTATCCTGTTCATTGATATGATCCATGTTCATGCTCACATGTCTTTGGTATATCGCTTCATCATACTTCTACTCCCATCTTATTTCGCATGTTTCACATTAAATGTTTCGACATGCTAGACTTTTTAGTCTTTGTGATACATATTATTTGATGCTAACATGTGTTACTTGTGTGGTTTAACTCGGATATAATACGGTTATTTTTATTTTTATTAGCTATATCGATTTACCATTGATATCTTGTGATTTGTTTTTTGTGGTTATGCAACATGCGATTTCTAGGGAGAAAGATTTTGTGTATATCATGCATGCGATTGATTATCATACTCTTGTCAATGCCATATTTTATTTTTATCTCACATCTTTTGAGCTTTATGGTTTCACTTATCCAATTACTAACTTTTTTATGTGTGTATATTCGTGGCAAAAAGTGGGATAAAATAATATCAACGACAATGCATTTGTTCAGGGACACCTCCTATGTAGGGGGGGCCTTGCCATCACATTGATGTTACCTACTTGATGGTTTTGTGTTGCCGTCATTTTAGAGCATCTTAACTTTTTTTATTCCGAATTAGTCTATGTTACTATTTTTAGGATTATGGGTGGTGTAGATTGATGATTGGGACTTTGATGTATTTAGCGGGACTTGCATGTATTTCGAACTTTTTGGATATTTTTGGATTTTGTCATAAACATCCAAAGTGGGAGATTGAAGATGTATAGTTGTATTTCATGGCTTATTTTCGCATCAAACATTTTTATTTGTCAGACGTATAGGAGTTTTTATGTTAGTTTGAGAAGATACCCTTGGCATTTTGTGTGTCTAAATACTTGAGTTCCATACATGCCTCCACTCGTGTCCGAGCCAACTTGCATTGCATCTCTTCATCGATTTTGAGACTTTAGTTGATTTTTGGACCTTTAAGGCCATGGTATATGACCCACGTCACACCTGAAGATACCCTCCACATATGTTTTCCCCCATGTTTTATGCATTTGTTTATATCTTCAAAATGTTACATTTTTCAAACATGTGCAAAATAACCAGTCGAAATCATTTACTTTTAAAAATCCTTCAAAATATAAATTTAGTAATGTTGCATGCTATCAGGAATGTGCACGGGGAAAATTTCCCCCATGCGAAAATAGGCTTTTTTTCGTGCGCACGGATTTGACCCGAATGGTTCTGTGCGCACAGACTTCGCTTTATTCAACAAAATTTATTTTTTACACTATATAAAGGCATTTTCATTCCATTTAAAAGTTAGAAATCTTACTACCCTAAACGATTTTTCGTATTTAAGTGCTTTTATTTCCCTCTTTTGAAACCTTAGATGATATTTGTTTTTAACTCATTTTTATTGAAACATTTTGTGAGAATTCTTTGAGTGATTCATAAAATCAACCTTAGAAAACCTTTTCTTCATTATTACAATTGAAGATATTCAATTTATAGGTCAACAAGAGGAGAATGGAGTGGAATTATCCAAAGTTGGATGTGTGGAAGTTAGTAGAAGTGGGTTCTTTTGTCTCTACAAGCTTTGGAGGAGTTTTGTTGAGAGCCGCTAGATCGGGTTAAGTTTAAAGGATTGGTGGATTGGAAAGGATTGTAAATTTTAGCTCAAGATACGTAAATGAATAATCTCTTTTAAAAGACTTTATGTTTCTAAGGGATTAGTTGTATCCTTTTAAGGGTTTTTCCCCCAAGTGAGGTTTTTCGTCTTTATCTTGGTGTTGTGCTTATTCTCGCATTTACCCTTATTCAAAAATACAATACCTCACATAATATCCTATCCACAATTGATTAAGGTTGCTACATGTTTATATCTCACATAATTGTAATTAAATTGATCTAATTTGGCTAATCTCACCTAATCTCAAATGAAATTGAATTTTGATCTAATTGGATCTCGGTGTAGAATTTTCATCTCGTTCAGTAATAATTGGACTCAAAGGCTTTTAAAATAGATTTGAATTGATTTCATAACACTTTCTTTGAACTTGAAGATGGATTTAATAATTTTATGGTTAAGTGTTTGACAATTTGCGTAACTGAAGTGTGAGTTTGAATTTCATTTTCCAAATTAATTGTTTTTATTGGTGTTTAAAACAATAAAAATTTTAATTTGATTTTTTTTAGTATGTCCTATTAGTCACTCCCTTTAGGACATTATTGCACGGAATTATTTTGTTTTAAGTATTCAGGTGATTATTATGAGACTTATAAAAGAAATATTTAAGTCCAATCATGGACATTTAATTAATTGAACCCTATGTCACATTTATGTCTTATTTTCATGAGATCATTTGTATTATACTTTACGAGTGACATGTGCGGCGGTTAGTCTTGTCTTGTGTTATTTACACGTGTAGTTAGTTACTTGCTTGCTGAATCTTCTTATACGTTACTCATTTATTAATGCAGTGATGTCGACTTTTAGTGTCATTCATGTCTTGTGTTGCGACACTCTTGTAGTATTTCACTTCTAAGGTGATGTATGTCTTGCATGTGAATATCGACGGGATGTCATGTTTAATGTAAATTAGTCGCATGATTATTATTGTTTAATATTATAAGTTATTTCAATCAAATGTAAGGCACTGACCCGATTTATTTTATTTTTGAGGCATTTATAGACGGAAACCACTAGGCTGAGGAGATTCATACTTGCCGCTCGATTTGTTATCTAGCCAATTCAGTTGATTCTTAGTTTAGGTTGTTATTTATTTCATTATTCCACTTCTATTTATTTATTCATATATTTGTATGGACCATGTGGTCCCAATTATTTTATTAATTGGATTTATTTTAAGAGTTGAGACAATTTCAGTATTACTATATTCGATGTTTGAGATATTTATTCTAGTATTTTAATCGTATTGTTATCCCATTTTATGGATGGATTTAAATTCAATTCAACTATTATTATTATTATTATTATTATTATTATTATTATTATTATTATTATTATTATTATTATTATTATTATTATTATTATTATTATTATTATTATTATTATTACTATTATTATTATTAATTTTATTATTATTATTATGATTATTATTATTATTATTATTATTACTATTATTACTATTATTATTATTATTATTATTATTATTATTATTATTATTATTATTATTATTATCATGTTGATGCTGGGAATGATTTAAATTGGTTAATGCCCCTATATTCGACGAATCCGAATGGCCAACCGGCAGGTGAGAAAATGGGGGGTTGTTGCACAATGGTCCTGACCGTTCACGAAATGGATTTTCAGATAAAAAGTTATGGCCCAAAAACATAATAGAACCATATTGAACCTTCCTGCAGCTATGGAGCCCCACTTGCCTATAGCCAGATGCGGCTTACATGGAAAGGAATTGATAAGCACCCAAAAGTGTTTAAATAATACCCCGAATAGACGATTTTTAGTTGCTAATTCTCGACTAAATGGGTCTTATGTACTATAATATTTATCTTGTAAGTCAAACGTCCGTTTGCGGTGTCAAAAGCTGTATTTCAAGGCAATTGTGCGCATTATGCAGCTAATTACCAATCCTGTAACCCTCGCCTATCCTAACCTAGCCTAAACTCTGTGCCGAGCCATGTGTGCTTAATTTGTTCCCTTTCGTATTTTTTTTTATATTTTTCATTTTTAGCTTGAATCGTTTTTATTTTTAGGATTTATTTTTTATTTCTTTTTATTTAATGATGTTTTATTTTGATTTTTATTATTAGGATTAGTTTTTTTTTTTAGGAATTCATTTATTTTTTAGTTTTATTTGGATTTATATTTTTGTAGGCCTTTAGTTTTAATTTTTAAGTTTTAGGCATTTATTTATTTTTTACTTTTATTAGTTTATTTTTTTCGGACTTGAGTTTTTATTTTTATTATTATTTTTAGGATTTATTTTTAGTTTTATTAGTTTTAGTTAGATATTTTCAGGGGTCTCCCTCAGACCCTAAATACCTTATGCCATACTTACACCCAAACACATTTACTCACCCTCACCCACATTCCCATCACCTACCTACACACTAACCCCACCTAAGTCATCTTCAACCTCAAACACTTTCTCTCTCCCCTCATCAAAACACCCACCTCTTTCCACCATTAAAACCCTCCTCTCTCAAACTCCGACCATGGCAGCCCCTACATCTCAACCCTCCTCATCACCCGCCGGCGCTACACCCCAAAACCCAGCCGGCGTGACCCTCTTGCTGCCCCACCTCGCAACCCACAAACCATTGCCTCCCCCCGACCTCCACGACACCTGCTCCGGCCTGACCCGCTACCCATTTCTCATCCCTCTCCTACCCGCGACTGCCCCGGCACACCCAAATCTGCAACTCACAAACCGCGACCCTGTCGAAATCCGACGGCTTATTCCACTTTACCTCCAGCCCGGATACCCACTTCACCCACTTCCCACATCCATTTCCTATTTCTCCATGAACCAAATAGTGTGTCAACTGCCAAAATCCCGAAACAAAAACAAAGACAATAAACTTAAACCCCACATGTTTTTAACCCACTTAACCCTTTTTCCATAAATATCCCCAAACCCTTTTAACCAAATCTGATTTGTTTTTATCCTCACCACCCCACTTTTCACATGACCTCACACAACCCATGCATATGTGTGCATAATTCCTAAACAACCTTACCTCAACACCTTACACACCTCTTACACATTAAACCTACCAAAATTACCCCATGCTCCATACATACTATTTAAGGAGAAGAAGACCATTTTTGAAGAGTGGCTTTTATCATACCAATTTGTAGAGAGAATTCTAGAGAGAGAGAGTTTAGTGTAGAAAATAAAGTAGGGTAAACACCATTTTGTAAATAGTTTTATTTTAATATTTTTATTGGATATTTGTGAGGTTAAATTTTGTAAGAGATTTAATTGAGTGATTATTTAATTGCAAATACTTGGATGCTCAATTGGAGGGATGTAAATTGCAAATTCAAGGATTGGAGTCCAATTTCACTCAAATAGATTTGGTTTGATTGTTCTTCACTTCTACTTTATTTTATTAGCCTTTGATTGTTTGATTATCATGTTTAATATGATGTTAGGCTAAATCCCCTTTAAAGGGGTGGGGTGAACCCTTATTTGATGTTATTTTAATTTAATTAGTCTGGTTACTTGAAAATTCCCTTTGAATATTGATTTAGATCCCTCACCTTTAAATTTACGCCTCGAGAGAGGGTAAATGATTTTCGAGAGAAAATCAAAATTATAATTATAATACCCATTTTAGATTCGAACTAGAGATAGGGGTTTCTTAAGTGGGGTATTATTACTTGAATTTCAACTCTATTTTTATTTTCTAGATTTACATAAATTTTAATCGATCGATCCTAGCGGGTGAGTAATTAAAAGGAGTATAGATCTATTTTCTAGAGTGGTGTGGGGGGTGGGGGGGGTGGAGGGGGGGTTAAAGTTAGTTTTCTAAAAGATTACTATTAAAATTACACTTGAAACGATAGTTGATTTGTAATTTTGATATTAATTTGGGAGAATTCAAATAATTAAATTAATTAATTAATTAGAATAGTTAGAATCTGTTGTGTAATCCCACTCCTTGATTATTCTAACATTTATTTACCTCACTTTATCTCTTATTTTAGTGTTAGACTTTATTTTCCATTTTAGTCACTCTTTAGTTTTTAATTTGATCTTTCATTTTAGTTTAGTGTTATTTCACCTCACCTCACCTAATTATTTTTATATTTGAAAAAGCTAAAAAAAAATAAAAAAAGCAAAAGCCCCAAAAGAAAATAAAAAGTGAATTACAATTGAGTTTGTCTCTAGCTTACCCCCTTGATATGGATTGATACCCTTACTTACCTCTACAATTTAGATTGTTATATTTTGTAGGTATTTGAGGATTTTGACTAGATGAGTTTTTCAAGCAACGACGAAAAATATATCGAAAAGTTATTTCTATCTGGAATTCTGCATAATATGCCAACAGGTGGTGACCTACTAATCAGCAGGTCCCAGAAGGCATGCTGGTCCTTTTCACTTTTAGGGATTTTCTATTTAAAAAAACCTTGACCTCATTTGCAAGGATCTCTATTTTAGTGAAACAACAACTTCGAATTTAGCACACATAATTTTCTCCAACATTATCTCCCACATTCCCTTACATCATCTTACTTAACCATTAACCTTCTCTCTGCTGGCATCATCCATACACAAAACTCATCAAACCAAGTGTCCAAAATTTAATTTGAAGGATCTTAAAGGTTAAAAAACCCTTTGTATTTACTATTCTGCATTAATGTGTTTTTGCATGTTTTAGTGCTTTATCACTTATCATATTTATTAAATTCTATTATTACCTCCAAGAATTCATTCATTCTAACTTTTTACTGCCATATATACTCTCAAACTTATTATTTATAAACAAAAACCCTAGGGGGGTTATTAAGGCGTACACCTAATTTGTAGTGTTCTCATTATATTTTCCACCAGTTAATAATATTTCAATTTTCTTAAAAAAATTAAGACACCCAAAATTTCATAATATGACTTTGACCCACGCTTGTTAATTATGCGAACTACGTGGACTTTGATACCTTTTTGGCTACGTAGGTATCCTAGAATTCCTTTGGGATTAAAGTCTTCTTCATCAATCTAATTTAGATTATTCCATATTTTTATCATCTCATTCATTTATTTGGTGTACTTTATTCAAATAGCTAATTCTACCACTTTCATTACCCTTTTATCAATCCCATTTATGCATATTCACTTTTTAATAGCGAGATTATGATTTCAGCATGTCGCTCACATTATTGCATGTTTTATTCATTATCCACTCTTTCCAGATTGTATCATAATTTTGTTACTTCCTAGAATTCCTACTCATGAGTACTCATTTTTACATACTGAGATCATGATCTTGCGATATCAATCATATTTTGTCTTCTTAGGAGAATACATACCCACCTTTTCCATGGTGAGGGCATGGACTTCTATGCACACACTAACTTAGTAATAAATTTGTCCCTTTACACACATGACACGTTTATCACACATGTACATGCGCAGAGATTCATGCAGTAAAGAGAAGGAGAACATATTGTAGAGCCCATGAGACACCACAACGGGGAGTGTGTTCCTAACACCTTACCACTTCATAACTAAGTCTCTAAGACCATATCTCATTTGGTTTCACATGCACTTGTTGCATTTATCTATATATTTTGATATGGATTCCTATTTTGCATGTTTTTTGTAAAATCGGTTAGGAAATCTGATCTCTACACATTAACATGCCGACGACGGCCATTTAAATATTTTTTGCCTTCAAGCGTCGCGTGGAGGGCCCCCTTCGTGAGGTTTTCCATTCAATGTACATTGCATGGTCATGATGGAGAAAGGTGTGGACCCCTTAAAATTTTGCGCGCACATCTTGTTTACATTTATAGACAATCCAAGAAAACTTTAATATCCAAATATTTATCCAGACAAGTCGTTAAAACCCTAAAATGACACCCAGGTGTTAGCGAAATATCACATAACATGAATATTAAATATCCAGGAGTGTCTCACCATACCCTCCCTACTTCCATATTAAAACTAGAATAAAACCCTCCTACTGTTTGCAAAAACCTATTCTAAGATCGTTCTTCGGACCTTGTGTGTGTTTTAACATCATCTCTTAGAATGGATATCTCTAAAAGGAATCATCGTGGCCTTAACAAACTTTTTCCTCCATTCTACAAGTTCAAACATCTTAACTCAATACCCCATCACGTTTAATTGCGTTTCACTTCAAACGTTAAAGACAAAACATATCCTTATTAAAATGATTCACTTTATATTTCAATTCATTGAAATTTTCGGAATACCAAACCTCACAATTTAGGAAAGTGGTTGAGAGTTTGAAGTGATCGATGATAGATACCCAATTATAATTATTTTCAATTATAAAAAAATATTTACCTTTAATTTATGATGGGCGTATAAATCATAAATGACTTCAGATCCACAGGTTCTCCCAACTGGACCTCGGATAAGTGAGAGGAGAGATTTTTCAAAGTGTGAGACAAAGGTTTATAGTGGTTCGGACATCAGGAGGGTGTCATACGTCCACTATCAAAGGTGTTGAACTGTTTATTATATTATAAATGAATTATTATGGTCTAAAAGACTCCATGAGATTTGGTTAAGAAGTTATGAGGTCTTTGGGCCTTTGTCAATAATCTAAAGGACCTTAAGGGCTCGTTTGGTTCGAGGTTTGGAAAGGGAATTTAGAATTCCCCTCATTTAGAATTACAATGTTTGGTTGGAGATTTAAGGGGGAACGTAGAATTCCTGGAATTTAAAATTCCCATGAAATTGGAATTCTTATTTTCCCTCTAAAATAAGGGTAATCCTATTTTTCCGGACATATTACCTTACTTTTGTGGTGAGATAAAAATACCATCTCACATGTACACACTCTCTTTCTCTCTCTCAGACACACACACACACATACACTCTCTCTCATACATACACACACACTCTCTCTCTCTCACACACACACACTCTTTCTCTCTCACTCACACACACGCACTATCTCTCTATCTCTCTCTCTCTCTCACACACACACACATACATGCACACGCACGCACACACACTCAAACACACATAACCACCCCCACACACTCTCTCTCTCTCACACACACACTCTCTCTCTCTCTCTCATACACACACACTCTCTCCCTCTCTCTATCACACACACATTCACACACTATCACATATATAAATACAGACACACACACACACACACACACACACTCTCTTTCTCTCTCTCTCACACACACACATACACTTACACACAGAACCAGACACAAACTCACCACACACTCATGTGCACACATTCAAATAAAGTATAATGTTATTTTAGTTAAATGATATCTATTCCTAATTTGGAAAAATAATTTTAGATGTTGAGAAAAAATAATTCCTTCTTGAACCAAAGAATGTAAAGGAATTCAAGATTCCGGGAACTTAGAATTCCTAGAATCATGGATTCCCATTCCCTTTCCAAACCTCGAACCAAACGAGCCCTAGGAAGTAATTGATTAACTTCTCTAAGGGTTCCTAAGTATTGATTCAGGATCAACAAGATAAAAAAGTTATAATAAAATTAGAAATGGTCTGAGTTATGAGTGTAAGCTCTCAACAGTGGGTTAAAGGTACTGAACAAGGGGTTAGACACTTATTAGTGCTAAAACTCTTGGTTATCTATAATTCTAATTGCTTGAATGTGCTAACCTCTCTGATTAATTGAGATTAGTTTCCCTTGAACCCGTCACCAGCCATCATTTTATATGCAAACTTCTTGGAGAAAGAATGAATGGAATGTCACAACATGGTTATGGTGCCTCTAAGGTCTGACAGTGTCAGCAAGGTGGTGGAGTGTTGACTAAAATAATTTCATATGGTGTAAGGTATTTTCTAGTAGAATTTAATATGGATGGGAGATTTCAGTGCAAGTGGAGCTGAGTAAAGGAGGTAAGGATAATAGTGTTCTACTTCCGCCTACCTTCCAGACTGATTGCAGAAGCTATATCGGAGGCCTGGGAGCTTGATATTTGTAATGGAACTGCCATAATCTAACTGTGATGTGCTTGATGGTGATTTACCTCAGTGCTAATGGCTAGTAGACCTTTTAAGGTCAATTCTCTTTAATGTGAGGTCTTCCTTGGGCCTCAGACATGATGGTACAGTGGTGTTATGGTCTCTCAACTTTCTTGAGGAGATGGGTTGGAATGACTAACCCTGGTGTAACAACCCGCGTAATTTTTGGGGTGTTTTCAAAATTAGAGGAAAATAAAATTTTTGGTAAAATTATTTTTATTGCTCAAATATGTTGAATTTTATTTTTAAAGATGAGAATTTCAAACGATTTCAAAATTGGAAATAAAATGGAGTTTTAATTGAATTTTTATTATATAGAAGAGTCCTCAAAATATAAAACTTTCTTATAGTCCTCAAAACATAAAACTCTCTAGCAAAAAGAATATTTAAAAATATTGAACGGTCCAACCGAGCCGAATTTTATTCTGTAGCTTCGTCTTGTCTTCATCTAATTCTCTGTATAATTTCAACCAATTACAACGGTCCGATTGTCCGAAATAAATTTTTTTAGTGTTTGTATCTCATTACAACTCTTTTCTTAATCAAACTCTTAATCCTTTATATATCAACTAATTCGTGGCTTGGCTTTTCAAATCACTTTTTCTCAAACTTTTCAACCAGAATACCTCTCTAAAATTACTCCCTTTCATCTTCAAACCACAGCCCCAAACTTATTCAAGATTTCAACCTTAGATTAGAAGGCTTATTTGGTGTTTTCTCGAGTTTGGGCTAGAACGAGATTTGATTATTTTCGCGAGAGGAACGTGATGGTGTGATTAGATTTTGAGGCTGAATTATGTGATGATTTTGAGGTATGGGGTTTTACACAATATGCTCCTAAATCTCGCGAGTTTTATTCCATTGAACTCATATTTTGAATTGTTAGTTGAACTCATATTTTGAATTGTTAAATTCATTGAAATCTGGAAAAATAATTATTGGAATTATTTTGATTCATGTGGTATTATTCATGTCAATGTTGAGCACGTTGTCATGAGATTTTTATATGGCACGGACGTTGGGCACCCGCCAAAATTCCTGCTTCCAAGGGCTATGACTTGATAAAGCATATGCGGATGGGGTGAGGCCTAGTGACCCGGTTAATATGTTGTTGAGAAATTTATTGATAAAATGCTATTGAGATTTGCATTGTTTGATTTGAATATTCGTACTCGTGTTTTTACGCTTTATTCATCGCTAACCTGTATTTGTTGAGCATCTTTCCTGTCGTATTGTGTATTTTCCCATATTTTCTTTTAGTGGCAGGTTAGCGCGAATTTGGGCGCTTTGGATTTGATTTGGAGAATGGATTTTAGAGAGGATTATTTTTGGGAAGATTTTTAATACAAGAGATGAGAAGACTTGTATTTATTTTGATGTATAGAGCATTTGGAGATTTATTTATTTTCGAGATAGTTAGTTTGTTGTAATTATTCCGAGAGAATTGTTGTATTTGTATTTTTGAAGAGATTTGGTATTCGTAGTTCTCTTTTGTTATTTGGGAATTAGATGCTCTATACCTTGCTATTTGTGGAATTGATTTAGTTTATCGACAGTAGCGCTCCGTTCGCTCTCCCCCGACAGACGGAGTGTTACATATGGTATCAGAGCATCAGGTTCTAGAGTTTTTAGGATCTGTGCGAGTTTTCTGCGTTCTTTCGTTAACGTTCTTGATATAAATCCGTACTATTAGGATTGTTGTGTTCACTACGTTTATCTTTTTCTGTGAAGTGTATTCATTTAATCGACGTTCTGATAGCAGTTGCTCTCATTTCAGACGTCGCCTAGATTATGTTGTCTAGGAAAGGACCAGATTAGAAATACAATACCCATAACTAATTTTCAGTACGCTTTAATCGAGGGTATTTATTTTTCCCCGATTCCGGCGGAGATATTGAGGAGATTTCTAGCGGGGGTTTAAGGTGATTTATCGATGGTTGAGTAAGAAAGGGGAAATTTACTCGAATGGTGAATCTTGGACTTAGTAAGGTAAGTCTGTGGAGAGGTATGTATTGTAGTCCTTGGGAGGTTTAGATTGAGGAACCCGTCAACCTTTGTTAGGAAACCTGGTGTTGGTGACTCTTACCGGTGTGAGGAAAGTGTAGTTGTCCCAATATCAGGAGTATCGCCTTATGGGAAGAGGGAGAAAGAATTTGGAGACTCAGTTTCGTTGTGTAGGACTGAGGGAGTTTTTAGTAGTCGCAATCACATTTTGTCCTTCAAGATGGTTAGGAAGGATTTTGAGGAAGATGTTCCTCTTGTGGAGAAATAGGTTTAGGAATAATGATTGTCCTGGAAGAAGTGGAGGACTTTAAATAAGGATCTAAAGATGAAGTAAAGCAATTGGATTATGGAAGTATAAGGTAGAATACATTTCTTTGGGTTTAAGTCATGCTTTGTGCGATATTGATAACGTCGCGCATAAGGTATAATGAGCGGTTAGCCGCTACGCCCTAGGGTGTATAAGATTTCCCTAGAGGAAGGAGTGAGTAAGCATGGTCTTTGTAGGGCATCTTTTGAGAAAATAAATCGTCTCTTGAGGAGATAATCGAGAGTTATAATATTGAATTCCGGAAGGGCGGAATGTCGAGGTTTGTTGGGTAGTGATTATAAGGCTATTCGTCTCCTAGATGGGTTAGGGAGTGTAATTGTAGTGCTCCAAAGAGGGAAGAACTTAGTTTATGGAAAGGTGTTGATGTGATGTAGAGGAATTTTATAACTGAGAGGTTCAGAGTTTTGTAGATTTATGTTGAGCGGATAATTTAGCTCATAGTTGTACTAGTTTGAGAACTAGGTATTGGATAGAATATTGTATTTGTGGAGGCCTTGTGTCTTAAACATAATGTATTTGCTTGGCATGTCGAAAGACATGGATTTGTTTTATATTATATTATTACATAGACCTTTGGGCATATATAAATTTGAAAATATTTTATAAAATCTTAACCCTGGTTCAACTAATCTCAATCCCCGACCTAGCTACACAGTAGTGTATTGGGAGGGTTTCTTGCTTGGATTTCACTTGCGAGACCTCCCCCGCACGAAGGTGGCTAGCGTCAAGAATTGAGGAGAGTTCAACCATTGGGAATTTTTTTTCAAACTTCTATATAATTAATAGGTTATTATAGATTATATTGGTAATAGTATATTACGAGTTGAGGCTATTAGAGCCTAATTATAATTCTATAGGTTAAGCTCGGGTACGGGGTGTATGTGCGCCCTGGGTAGTAGTTGTTTTAAAATTTATATGGTTCGACGGTAGAACTGGAAAGGATCGGTATATAGTGATCTTGAGGGTAGATGTAAGGACTAGATGAGATTCGAAGTCCTAGGCATAATCTAAATTTCTCGGACAAAATTTTTGTAAGGGGGGAAGTATGTAACAACCCATGACTTTGGAGACTGACAAATTAAATTTTTGGAAAAATAAAATTTAATTGACTTGGAGAATTTTAAAATTTGGAATTGAAGTCCAAAAATAGAGGACATTTCAAAGTATTTCGGATAATAATTTTGAGTGTACCATCGATCCCGGAAGGGTCGAGATAGTCAAAATGACTGTCGTTGGGTTTTATTTCGGCTCCGGAATGTTTTTAAGTCGGTTTGACTCGAATTAGAGTAAACGAGTCATTTAAAGTGTGTATTAACATTTAAAATTGTGACTTATGTTTCAAAGGCTTAAGAGGCTTACGGATTAAGCCATCTCATTTAGAGAAAGAGAGAAAGAGAAAGGAAGAAGGAAAAAAGAAGAAAAGAAGAGAGAGAGGAAGAAAAACTTGGAGATTCCGGCCCAAAACACTACATTGAGGATGATCCAACCTCTACAAAATCGAGGCAAGTGTTTAATCTTGCTAAATAAGTCAGTTGTGTATCTCATTTCATAATTTGTGGATATAAGAATTGGATTTTTGGGTATATTTATCAAAACCTAATTTTTGGTTTAAATCTTGAAATTGAAATTTATAATTGGGTTTGAGGGATATAAATTGATGAGATTAGATATAGGATGAGTTTTGATGTTTGAGAACATGTTGGGGTTGAAGATTAAGGGTCGGAAGAGGTATAAATCGAATTTTGGAAAATTTGGGTTTTGGAGAAATAAGTCATTTTGTGGCTTTCTGAACTGTCCGAATCGATTCGCCCCTAGCGAATCGATTCGCCAGGTTGCAGAAGCCACATGTCTTTATGGCCGAATCAATTCATCCTTAGCGAATCGATTCGGTATGTTGCAGACTTATAGGTCTGGTTGGGACGAATCGATTCGTCGGGCAATTTTGGCAAATTTTCCCTAGGGAGAATTTTACTCCTATTCTCTTGGGTTTATTGATTTGGAACACTATAATTTGATAAAAGGGTTATGATTTGAAGATTTCTAAGGAGCTTCTTATATGTTTTGATGGTGGGGACCCATCAAACCACTTGGGAGACGAATATATGTGCATATTGGAGATTGTTAGATTAGAGTCGTGATGAATCTCATTGAGAACAAGAGTTCTATTGAAGGGTCATAAATGAGCCTAGTTATGATGTGAGGTTAAGGTCCATTTGAGAGAGTTGTGATGGTAAGTTGTGAAATTCTAGGCCGACATTTATATTGAATCCTTATAGAGATAGGATATCATAAGACACAATTTGGGAACCAATGAGAGAGAGTAGTCGCATTATCCTTAGAATGATAGTTATTACATAATCGTGTGGAAATAATCTTTGGGATTCCAACACTTGAAATAAAGTTGGGCTAAGTTGAGGTTTATAGACTATTAGTTATGTGTATATATATCAATAGTCGCAACCAGTATTGGAGTCATGAATGTCCTTTTGGAGATATATGAAATGTGTAGTGAGGGTTTCCTACACTAAACTTTGGGTGATAACCCAAATATTGAATTTAAACATATGTTTTTGGGAGACTATTCATCATAGAAAAATGGATGAACATGCTTCAAGAGAAGGATTGTATTTACATGTCGAGGTAAATTAAATGAGTTTGTGGTGACGGCTGGTATATTGAGGATTATGTATACTTATAGCCGAATATATATATATATATATATATATATCTTATACATATGAACGATAATTAGTTTGTATATATAGATATATGGATATGTGAATATATTTAAATATATATCTGTATGGATATGAATATGGATATATTTATGTTGTGGGTATACATGCTATGAATATCTAAACCTTATGTGATGGTTTATTTATATGATTGGATCATATGGATGTATATGTGTTGTGCATGTGAATGATATATATACTCATGTGGTTAAGCATACCCCGCTCATGCTATCATTGGGAAGTTTTCGCGCAGAGGGTGAGCATCCTGGCTAGAAAATCAGGGTGTGGATATTCCCCAGGTCATAGTCGTCCCATGTGTTATTATGTGATTTACATTTTTGGGATGAGACGTGGTGGGTATGTTTCGTCTCATTACCGGTTAGCAGCTATGACCACTTCTCGGGACGTCGTGTGCGTGAGTTTGCCACGAGATGGGTGTCGTTTAGTCCCACCATGGTGGCCCCAGTATTGCTACGTGAGCCGGGCACTGGGAAGATGATGGCATGATGCAGTTTTATCGGTGATATATATATATATAGCCGGGTATATTATGTGGATGGCCATTGTACATCATATGTGGTATGTACACTTGGCTATGGGAATGGATGATTGTGTATATATATATATATATGGTTAGAATAAAATGCCTATATATATATATTTATATATCCTATATATGAAAGGTTATGGAATCGTTGTGGAGTACATCTTGGATGATTATGATGTACTATATTGATGGGGGTTGATGTATCGTATTTAAGGAATATTTCAGTTACATCATCCCAAGGATATTATTGGAGATTTCAAGTGGTTTTTATATTGTAATCTAAATTTAGTAGTTGCATCAATATAATATTGTATGCATGACATAATGGATCTCTAGGATCGACATTGTCAAGGAGTAGTGTAACGGGGTGGTTCCTTGTTTGGATTTCGCCTTACGAGACACCCCACGCACGAAATATATTACAATGTTGAGATTGGAGAGAAGTTTTGTCAATAATAATTTGTATGCATGTTAATTAGAAATTAGATCTTATGATTCAACCCAAATATAAATGGGTAACATATTAAGAATTATAATTAATTAAATTATAAACCGGAATCCATTAAGCCTATTATGGCATAATTGTTTGTAAACATAATCTAGTATTATTAAAAAAGGGGCGGATTCTTGGGTTAAGATAGGAAGGCAAATCTCGTGGGAATAGGCAGGGCCTACGTTAAGTTAGGTTGTCCTTATAATTGGGGTAATTTAACAAAAATTCAGGACGCGAATAGGTGCGCGCCGCTAGATGAGAGGTGAGTTGGGGTTCCACGAGAGTGCGATTCAACTTTAATAATGAAATAAGTGCACCGATATTTATTATGCACGATTAACACACTTGCTAAATATTTTTCACACTCGGGCTCTGACCCGTTTACTTTTCTCTCCTGCTTGTATAGATATATATATTCCTACAGGTGTCCTACCGCATGGATGCCGGATGGCCTTTTATTCAGAGTCTTGGGAGCCGTGACAGGTGCGGATTATTACGGGACTTAGATTGTAGTCACTTCCTACTTTTTCAAGAATCTAGGTAGGATTCATGTTGTATATCGGGTTTATACCATGGAATATTTATAGATGCGGATATTTATTTCACTTCAGTCATTATATTGGCTGTGACCCAACAGCTTATTCAGGTTTACCTCTTTGTAGAACATTCGGTTGTAGTTATTTATTTCATTTTATTCTAGCATTTCATTTATCATAGTTATTTCATGCATCTTTCTTTCCTTTATTAGTAGTGTATAATGTTGGTTTTTTATCTGTGGCATTATTTATTTAATTTTAACATC
Organism: Sambucus nigra; assembly: GCA_949130495.1. Classification (NCBI taxonomy): domain Eukaryota; kingdom Viridiplantae; phylum Streptophyta; class Magnoliopsida; order Dipsacales; family Adoxaceae; genus Sambucus; species Sambucus nigra. Next base: position 315,404,946 of record OX422222.1, read on the forward strand.
TCGCTTATATGATATCGAGTAGTTAGTCCTATATTATATAGTACCGACAGTTGGTGTTGAGACTGAGCCATCTGAAACTCCTGATTAAATGTAGTATAGGGTTGGCCACCCGTTATTATTTTAAGCGGGGTGTTACACCTAGTAGGAGGAATGCAACATGGTTGAGGTCTATTATAGTACCATGTCCTATTATTGGATGCAAGAGAGGTATCGGGGAGTAAATAGTGGTTCATATGAGGTCAGAGGCTAACCTTGTTACCTATTTCTTTCCTGAGCGTAGTTGGGGGATCTAAGACCCTTTCAAATGACAAGTGTAAAATAGGGTTTCATCATTTCCCCCTTGTTGCTTCTTCTAAAGGTTGCAAGGGGAAACACTTGACTGTTTGCACAAGTTTGGGGTATGGTCATAATTAATCACCAAGATTCTCGTAATAATTAGACTGTGTTGGGAGGGCACTCACACGTATCCACGTACAAGTGTTGAGAGCAGAGGGAATTAATGTGATTGAGAGGATTGAGTCGTCTGATCTTGAAAGTTGCAGGGACTAGAGCTCTAGGCTTTCAGGGATATAAAATATCCCATTGGTCTGGGTTGAGTTCTTCACCATTTTCTCTAACAATCTTCTTTCTCTATTGAATTCTCTTGTTGAAGAAAAAAAATCATTTTCTTTGAAATAATGTCTACAAATAACATCTCCCCTTCAAAGGTCTGAGAGACAAAGCCCCTCTCTTCCTTTAGGCCTCACGTTTCTCTTCCTTCCATTATGGAGCGGAAGGTTGAGGCCTTTTCTTATCACCCTACTGGGTCTATTCTTCCGATATAAGGGTGATTGTATATGAGGGGTTTACAACCCAGACTTTCTAGCTCATACTGCCTCACACATTATGGAGAATGACCTGGTGGATATCTAAACGAACTACAGTCAATCGATCGACCAATCGAACAATCAATGACAATCGATAGATTGATCCTCCCTAATTGGATCAAAGTTATTTTATATCTTTTTTTGAAGTAGTTTTGGAAATGGGGGATAGTTTAGAATTACTTAGATGAATCTTTATCCATGTTGAATTATATGAACCCTATAATTAGAAAGGTTGAAATTGATGTTGGAATAATTAACCTTATGGAAGTTGTTAAATTAATTGATGTGATAAAGAATAAGTAACCTTGTATGATAGAGTTCACTATTCTTATAATTTATGTGGAACATACCTAGTCTTGAGTCCTCATGGTATTATTTACTGGAGGGGATATACTTATGGGGAACATGTGACGTTGATTGGTATCCGATTAAGAGATGGGTTTTACCTTTATTATTTTACCCTAGACACTACGTAAATGTTATAACTTAACTATCCAAAGATAATATAATATGAGATGAACACTTTTATATGGACTTGGGGATGGGACCATATTATTGGTGTTGAAGCATAGTGATGATCATTAGTTGATATTTTAGAGTTATAAGTGTTGGATAACCTATAACTCTATCTAATATGACTCGAGAGTTAGAAAAGTAATTACGTAGGCCTAAATTATGTGTAGGCTGGAATGGAGACCTTATATGTTAATATACGTGGTGGGGATCGTACTATAGATGATAGCGGACTTATGAAATGTATTTACTTATGTTAGTATACACTGGTGATATTGAGTGTAGAATTAATTGAGACCAATTAATTATATTCAATCGATATGAATAATACTTAATCATCGGATCACTTGGTCTTGGGAGTAGACTCATGAGATATCTACAGACTGAACTTGAAAAGTACTGAAAGACAAGAGGAAGATGCATAGTAATATGTTAGCAAAGTTCACGTAAAATCATCTTCTAATTGGACTTGTTATTAATGTTTTTCCTTTTAAGAACTAAGCCATTTTTCCTACCTCAGCCCTGATCTTCCTATTTGCATTTCTTCCTTCCCGTTGATATTAGGGTGTAGGTGTCGGGTCTACGTATCCATTATATTTTTGCTATTTATTTCCCATTGATTAGGATCTACTTAGTAGTTTTATTATTAGATATTGGGTTATATTGAGACAATTTCATTATTGACGTCAAACATTGATTATGTTAAGGATCATATCGGATGTTATTGGGCTTATAGTTGTGTATTATTTTCGTATGTGCTTTATGCACTTTATTTTATTATTGGTTACTTATAATGATATTCAATTGTATTGACTCTTGTATTATTTGGTTTAGATTTGATCAACCAATCATTAAATTTTATGGGGTGACACGGTACTTATCCGACTTTAAATAAGTTAAAGTTTCACTTCTGCTTTATACTTAGGTTGACCTGTAAACCTTTCTTTATCTTTTGCAGCGATAGCCGAACCCATCATATTGGAATTGAATAGGATAATTGAGGCCCAAAAGTTTGACTCTACCCTTTGATATCTTCGTTATATCCATGAATCTTTTCAACTATGGGGTGGGACCTTATTTGAGGCCTCTAATGTATTGGGGAGAACCTGAGGTCCCTAGAATCCTGGTGGTGGACATAGTGGGGCTTGAAACCTATGTATTGGTTCCTCAAAAAAGGAAGTCCACCACTATGGTTCCCACTGAGATTCCTGAGGCCTCGGAGGGTGAAAACTATCTACTTACAGGGCATGCTAAGACCTTAAAAGATGATGAAGTCTCTACTTTAGTGAATGCGACTATTTTGTTTGAATTTAAGTATTCTCCCTATAGGGTCTTTGTCTTTTCTTTCTTATGCTATTTTCTTTGTTTTATCCGTCCAATAGCTAATTTCGACTTCTTATTGGTCCATTAGATGAATGGGAATAATGGAGGATAACCTGGTGGCTTGGCCAAGATATTTTTGATGAGGTTATGGTTAACGAAAAATAGAGGACTAAGATAACCAGGCACCTGGAGTTTAGTACCTTAGTGAATATCCCAGTTCCCAAGATCAAGATGGTGGAAGAGGCTACCTTTGTGTGTAGCCTAATTGAAGGCTCAATGTTGGATCTTGTAAAAGACTTTCCCTTATTACAAGCAAACTCGAGGGTAGGTGGGACTTATGGGGAAACCTAGAGGATCATTTTATTCCAAGGGACTTTCATCCATTGGTCTCACATAAAGGATATTTAGAGAAGGTCATTCCCTACTGAGAAAAATATGGTTTGGAGAAAGAAACTAAAGTGATTAATACGTCAAGGGATCAACTTTTACTGAAGGGAAGAACTTGTCATCCCCTATGGTGGAGACATATTTAAGGCCTCCTTCAGCTGAGGAGATGAATTTGTATGCCTCAACTATGGATACCCTTCAATTGATGGAAAAATGTATAACTTCGACATGGTGGAAACACTCAGGAGTAGAGAAATCCTTGCCAATGGTGAGGAGTTGGTTCATTTGATGAGCAAGGTATCCCCATACTTTTATAACTCTCTCTCATTATCCTTTTAATTTTTATTCCTTATTTTTTTTCATTTTCTCTTACAGTCTTAACACCTGATAGAAGCCTTTTTGGTGGATGCTCTTGATGGAAACAAAGCCCGGAAAAGGCTATTAAGATGGATGGCTATTATAATGTCACCCGGATGCACCTAAACTAAATGATCAATGAACAAAGACTACATGTGGAGGATCTCAAAGAAGAGATAGATGCCTTGAAGAGGAATGTCATCTCTTTAAAGTAAGAGAACCTTGATCAAGGTTTTGGAGTTATTGGCTGTAGCTTGGGATTACTTGGTCAAGGTTGTGGAGTTACATGCCCTTGATGAGGTTGAGCTTAAGGTGATAATGAAGAGTGTCAAAGGCCAGAAGAATGAGCTTCAAAGATTTAAAAAGAAACTTATTTGAGGTGATGGCGAGGTGGAGCTTTTGAATCAATCAGTTAAATAAATAACTACTGAGATGGACCAACTGACGTACAAGGGATATGAGTCATAAAAGACTTATGCTCAGTTCTTGGTGAATTATAAAGAGATTTTGGGGAAGATCCACACTGCAGTGCAGAATAAATTGGATGTTAACATAGAGTTTGAGGCCTTTAAGAAGTATCTCTTCCATAATTTTAGCTCTGGTTTTGATGCTTGTAAATCTAAGGTCCGGGCACTATTTCCTAATGTCGACATCTCTAATTGATTTACTAAAGTAATAGTACTTGGATGACGAAGGTAGTGATGATGAAATTACTATTGAAACCTCATATCCCAAGTCCCAAGAGGAAGAACCCAAGAAAAAGCCTTTTCCTCTCTTCCATTAACAAACCCTTCTAAAATTAAAGTTCCTGTAGATCCGAACAACCCCAAGCCTTGATTATCTTCTAACATAATTTGTAAATTGCCTATTGTTCATGGTTTATTTTTTTGTAATATATGTCTCCAAGTTTATTGAAAACTTAGTCTTTTGGAATCAGGGATCATGGAACTCATATATTTTGTGCTTATTTACCTTGCTTTATATTTTCTTTACCTTTGTTTTGCTAAGAAATTTTATATAGCATTCACCTATTTGAGGTCTACTAGTAGGTTATACTCTGCTAGTAGGTAATACCCCCTTAGTCCCCCACAATTTCTTCTTAAAGAAAAATAATTTTGAGTCACCGTAATGTTAAAGTAGATCTAAGCATCCTGAGACCTCTGCTCTATATTTGGGTATCTGCTAGAGTTAAGACACGGGTTCTTTAATGGGTCGGTAGACCATAAAACCACACAATATTTTATATTTTTGGTATTTTTTAGGAATGGAAAATCGATTTTTTTTGTACCAATACTTAGCCCCCTTAAAATTTTGGGAGTAAAGGATGAAAACTAAACCTATTAAGGGTCATAAGAGCTTAGATTTAAAATTCAGATTTGAATTTTTTTTCCACGATGGGTCCTAAGACAGAAAAAAAAAAAATATGCTAAGGATAAATACCTTTAGTGAAAAAATCATAGCCTTGTTGAGGGGTCCTGGGACCTTAGAACCTAGATCTCTCTAGAACTCTAAGCCCCCTAAATGGGTCCTAAGACCTTTGCGCTTAGGAATTTTAAAACATGAAGTCCTTACAAAGGTCCTAAGACCTCATGACTTAGATATTCTGAACTTTGAAGTCACACAAAGGGTCATATAACCCTAAAAATAGGTAATTTTTGAATTAAAAGTCTCACAATGGGTCATAATACCTTTGAACCTGGAAAATTTTAAATGTTATACTGGGCATAAAAATCCAATGGTCCTTACCCTCCCTGAAGAGAACGTTCTATGGTTTTGCAATGGGTCCTAAGACATTTTAACATTGGGACTTGCATCTTTGTGTTATAAAACATGACTTTTTGGAAAACTTTTTACATTTGGACACTTAGACCCTAGAAGGTTTTGAAAAAAATGGAAGTTTTACACAAGTCCAGGATTTTATTGTTGCTTGACACTTGATATTTTTCTTTTTTTAAAGCAGGAGTCAAATAAATGCTTTGCTAAGGTGTTTGATTTTTTTTTTTTGCATTTTTTTGTAGATTTATTTTTTTAAAATCTAATTTAAGTGTCTACAAATCCTATGGGATGACTGTTTGTTGGTATTTAGACCTTGGCCTCTTGGAATTATGGATGAAAATCTCAATAATTCTATTTATTCTTTATTGGATCCTCAGACATATATTATGAGTTTCAGATTATTTAAACCTGTGAACAATAGTCTTTTTTGGCCTTCGAGATTTTTCACTAATAGTCTTAAGAAAATTATGGATCCCTTACAACTTAAAGTTTGTGGGTCCTTAGAACTTATAATTTTAGAGCTAAGGTTTAAGTCCTTGAATCTCTATTTATGGATCCTTTCCAAGAATACTGATTGTGATGTCCAATATCCCTTAAGGCTTCTGTTACTTTGATTTACTTCCTTCATTTTGACCTCTAGTTGTGAGGGAGGCTATCTTCATGTTTCGTTATTGAGGTATCTAAAATCATTAATTCTAATACCAAACTTACTTGAGGGAGCTCAGACATTGGTGGAGGTGGTGGAAAGACCTATGTTGAAACCTCGGGGAGTTTCTAAAGAAACCATTACCATATTCGACCAAAAATCCTTCACCTTTGGTAATCTAATGATGAAGTACACAAATAAACTGACCCATGGCTTCTCTGGAATAGGTAACAGTTTCAACAAGACGATAGTCTTCTGCCGCTCAACTTTGTCATGCCGACAAAGAAGATGTGTTTCTACAAACTGTTCCAAATCATCCTTCATATTAGGCCAATAAAATATTTTATGAAAGGAGAGCTAGGGTTCGTTGCTGATCCAAATGACTCACCCATGGAGTCTCATTATTCTCACTCAGAAGTTTACTACGAAAAACTCACAACTGTCTTATGTTGAAACCTCTGGGATCTTATAAAGATTTATTAGGACCTTCGTTAGGCCCTCGGGTTCATTAAACAACCTCTTTGTGTCCTTTATTGAATTTATGTAGCACTCCTAATCTTTCTTCTGACCTCCAAAGACCTTGCCTACCCCTCGGGGGGTTGGGAACCCCATCACTAGCCTTCGTGTTGAGATGAAAACATATAAGTTATTGATTGATGATCTTCCTATTATCACATTGTAAGAGGAGGGCAGGTCCACTATTATGAACTTGTTCCATACAACAATATTTGTAACCAAGGGTGAGGGGGAGAGTTACATACCCTAAGGATAGGTTCTCGCGCCACTGAATTCGATGAAAGGAGTGGTGATTGGCTGCATGTGCTTTGCACCATGGTTCGTAGCCTCAAAGGCATCTAAGAATAGGATATATGCATAGCTCCCCATATCAAATATAACCCGTTTCATGATGGCATTACCCATGATTAATATGAAGATGAAAGGGTCGTCATAAGGAAAAAAATACCCTTTTCACATTTACCCCCATAAATGCTATCATTGGGTCTTCTTTTAGAGCTTGATGATGGAAAGAAACATAGTTGACCTGTACTTCCTTTTTATTGAAAACTCCTGAGGTGATATTTTTTGCATATGGCAGATAATCCACCCTCAGAAAATATCTCAGAGATACAATTGACATCTACCAGAAGGACGTCGTCTTTGTTTTTATTTTTATTTTCATGATGACCATTGCGTGCATCTTTAGCCATATATATTTTGAGGTAGACTATCTTTATACCCCTTCGTTGGCTTTCATCAGTCTAAAGTAGTCACTTGTATTATGGCCATGGTGTTGGTGGAACCTACAATACCTACACTTATCCCTTATGTCATTAGTATTTCTCATGGGCTTTAGATAAGGCAAGACATCCTGATCTTTTACTACTAAAAGACTTCCAATCTGGTACATGTGACTGAACCGAAGTGTTTATCCTCTGGAGGTCCATTCCACTTACATTCACCTTTCTTTTTCTTGGCCTCTACTTCTTCAGAGGTCTCCCCAAGGTGGGAGAATACATATTTCCTATTTTCCTGTGGGGTGCTGAGAATGAATCCTCTACGTTCATTTATTTTGAGCTCTTTTGAACAGTTTAGTCATAAACTTTGGTGGATTTTGGTTAAATGGAATCAATCGATCTTCGGAGGTGAGGCCTAAGATAAAGTCCTCCACACAAATAGTATAAGTTAGGGTATCAACTTGGAGATTCTTCTTAATTAAATCTCTTGGCATACTTATTAAAGGCTTCGCCGACCTTCAATCCAAAGTGGAGGAGAGAAATAAGGGGCTTCCTTAGTTTTTGAGCTCCAGTATAGTGGCTGACAAAGGATCTCACCAGCTCAATGAATCTTCTAATGGTCCCTGATTTGAGCTTGGTGAACTAGTGCCTAGATGTTCTCCTTAAATTATGAAAAAACTCTGCATAATACCTCATTTAGTGCATCTTGAAGGAGCATACAAGACTTGTAGGTTTGTAAATAATCGATAGGGTCCTGAGACTCATCAAATAGTTGAATGTTAGGCATCTTCCACTTTGGGGGAAGAGCATAATAATGAACATCATTAGAATATGGAGACAGTGGAATTTGGAGATCCAACTCTATGGGGTTGGGCATTTAATTCTTATACTAGTAGAGAAAATTCCCCAACCGGTCTCACATCTTCTTTATCTCAAGATACCAATTCCTATCCACCCTGGAACCTCAATGGGATTCGTCTTTAGGTAGTGATAACCTATCCTTAATTGGAATGATAATCCAGGTTCTTACGGATACTTCATATCTCATGTTACTCACACACAAATTCCAATTTTAACTAAAAATTTCTTAATTAATTATTAGGTGGCATGCAGATTCAAGTCCCAATTATATAGCCAAATCACAAAATCAAACCAAAGACATGAAATAATTAAGAAAATTTTTTTTGGTTAAAACCTAGTATTCAGCATTTTAAATAGTTTGACAGACACAATCGGCTTACAAACTACTTAGCTCCACTAAGTATAACACATATGGTCTTCAAATCTTCTACAAAATATGGCACAGTCTAGCAATGTCCACAATAAGAGGTCTTCCCTCAGTATCCATCGATCAACCTTCTTCTTCAGCTACAGATTCGCAACTCCACAAAGGTCAGACATAAGGCAGATCTCTATAAGGGTTTGATGTGTTTATGGAAACTATGGTTTGAAATATCTCAACGAATCATAAGGCGGGTGTGACACTCCACCCAATAAAATATAGGGTGATCATTCCTCTAGTAATTCAAAACAGGATATTCAATTGGTTCATTCTTAGTATCACTATCGAAAAACTTTTTAACATATTAATCACCTAATATAAAATTAAGCTAGGTGTCAAAACATTTCCAATTTTAGTAAAACCAAGTAAATCCATTTCTTTCCATCTTAAAATATAAACCATTCACCACACATAGGAATATAATAAATGTTGAACATGAATCAACTACTGAAATAAATAAGATTGGGTAAAACCTCCAAGTTCAAAACTCCAAACCATAAAATAAACTGAATACAATATCTCTGATGAAGAACTAGAAGTGAGCGACATATGACCTAAATAAGAAGTCTAGATGAAACTGAATGGAAAGGAGAGATGCGTCAACTGCAAGGACATACAGCTTCCACAACAGCTGCAGCATGTCAAACAACTCAAATCTCTAAATGTGGTACCCCTGTGGCTGAGCACCTGATATAATACATATATATATAGCAAAAGAGAGAAGAGATACAAGAAACAGGTCAGAGCCCGATGTGTAAAAATGATTTAGCAAGTACTTAAAACTGGTTCTTAAAACAAGTCTTATACGCATGTTAGTTATCGAAGTCTCACATGAGTTTCTCACCTCTCATCTATTGTGCATGCCTAATATACATCTAATCTCCCCCTAGTTATACCTCCCAGTGTAACTAGTCAGAAACCATACTAATACTAAATATGCTCACTAGTAGTATTGCTGTATCGCCCACGTAATACGCTAATTAGATAGTTTATCTCACATACTAAGTTTCATTATTCACCGTTTGAATGGTTAATCTTTTATTCACTAAGACTATTTTATTTCTCATTTCCATTTTATCTACTAGTTTCACAAAGTAGAAAGTTACCCAAGTACAGTCATACATATATATAGTCTCATCGTCCCCATATATATACACTAATCCTGCACCTTGATGTTAAGACCACTTGGTGCAATTTAATGCTTATTATTATTACCAAGTCTACAAATTTTACACACACACACATATATACATAGTCACATTATCCCTATATATATATATACTAATCCTGCACCCCTAGGCTAAAACCCATTAGTGCACCTATCAGCAACATCATGCATCCCCAGATTAGCACCCAATAATGCACCTATCATTAACAATTCATCACCCTCGGGTTATCACCCATTAGTACGCCTAACAATAGAATCTTACATACACGGGTTAGAACCCATTAATGCACCTATCAATAACAATCCAGCACCCCCGGGTTATCACCCATTAGCGCGCCTAACAATAGTCATCCTTGTACCCCTGGGTTATCACCCATTAGTACACTTAACAATAGAGTTTCTGCACCCCCAAGTTATCACTCATTAGTGCGCTTAATTATAAGGTTCTTGCACCCCCGGGTTATCACCCATTAGTGCTCTTAACAATAATATCACATTATAGGCATACACACATCCTATTATAATTTATAGGTATTTCTCCAACCTACATACATACTCCTCATATGTATTTTAACCTCATCACTACGTATAGTATAAATATTTAGATTAATATCTCTCTCGTAATCTCCAAGGTACATTCTCTCTATACCGAAATAATTAAAGTATTAATTCTCCCATACTTTTCCCGAAATTCTGTCGTATTTGAATTTACTATTTGGCAATTTCTCTCACTCTAATAAACTGGCAAAACTCAAAACTGGACTTTGAGAAAATCTCCAAAAATTCCCTCTGTCGCTCGAACCAGAAGGGTTGTTGTTTGAACGCCTTCCACGTGTCGTTCGAGCGACTTCGCACGAGATGCCATCCCGCTTGAATAACTTTGTGCGAGATCGCGCGAGATGTCACCGTTCGTCTTCTTTCCCAGAATTGTGTGTTTTTCCACCATTTATGAACCTAGAAACCTCTAAGATTTAACACCCAATGCCGCATCATCAATACCCATCAACCCTAACAGGTTATATATCATTCCTAACCTCCTAGGATCATTAATTCGTCATAAATCATCATAATTATATAAAATCCCGAAATCCATTCATATGAACCCTAGTTTCCAATTTTTCAATTAAAGAACCTAATCAACCCAGATTCGTTCATCAATATATAATTCAATTTTGTAGTTCATCCTCTACATTCATGACAAAATATTAACAACTAATTACCCCAACCTCTAATCATCATTTAACCTCCAATTTTCACCCAATTAACATGTAAATCAAGGATTGAATTCACCTACACTAACACGAGTATGATTATTGCTAAAGAAAGCAAGTAATAAACACTTGCCTCGACTATGACGTTCTGATCCGTTGGTGATGTTGGTATGGGTGTGTTCCCCTTGTCACGATCTACACGGTGGTAGTGGTGATTGCGCACGTTGGTGTTATCTTGGCCCTTTTCTCTTGGAATTAACTCTCCCTCACACCTCCTATAGCCGTTCTTAACTTCCTGTAACTTTTTAACCCTAATGGACTCTCCTTGGCTTATATAATTACTCTTAATTTTCGTCCATTAATTTAGCCCTAAAATACAATTTACCATAATGCCCTCTCAGGGTGTCGCTTAGGCCTAAAATCGCCCGGGACCCAAACTAAACACCCGGGTTTACTATTTTGAATATCTAGACCCTTTCGAACTCAACGGCGCACTAAAAATGACCATACGAGTTAATAAAAATAAATTCTCTTTTTATTCTATTCAATTAGTCCAGACACAAATCACACGCATGTCAGACTTAAATTACCAAACTGTCGTATATCTCACTTCCGACAATTTATCAAGTATCATAATCCCATATTACATATCACACAGTAATATTCAATAATTATCAACAATAAGTATTAACCCTTGGCACGCTAGTTAATAATTATTTTAATCCGGATTAATAACAAATTAATTTCTCACATTTTAATTTAATTAATTCAACAAGAATAATTAATCGCATACTTATTCCCATAATAATAATTAATCACATAATTATTTAAATCGTCAAAAATATGGGGTGTTACAGACTTCCCCCCTTACAACGGAATTTCATCCCGAAAATAGGAAAAAGTATACTTGGTACAGACAACGCTGTGAAAGTATTATGCATCGCATCCCGGCGCTCATAAGTAAGCTAATCCGTACCACCCATATAGTACGCTATCGAATACCCTTAATAATGAACAATTCACATGTGTTTGCTTTAAACTCCAGATTACACTTTCATATAGGCTCTTGTCCAAGACTTTCTGCTTAAGTTTCAATACTTCAACTTTATTTTAGATATTCACTATCTAGCCTTCTACTCTTTGCACCATAGTAGATTTATCCTCTTTTCATATACATACGACTTCGTCTCGTGTCGTGTCGTTCATACAAGTAAATTGGTTGTGCAATATATATTTCACACACAATATATATGATAATATCGATTCTTCTTCGACGTTTGTAATCATAACTGGTCCCCCACCTCTAACTCTCAAGTAGGACAACAACAAAGTTTGTCGTGCCATACTTCTACTGGCACTCTTCCCGAACATGTACTGATAGGAGTTATTTGGACACAAGCTCCACTAGTGGAAGGTACTAATCTCGTCCTCCCCTAAGATCTCAGGGTCCATTTAAATTTTTCTCTCCCGCATCCGATTAGACCGCTTGTCCTGCCCATCCCTCTGTGGGTATTAGGTCGTACTCAATCGCATCTTAGTACATATAATCTTACTATCTCAGCTACATGAGAATATCCTTGGGGATACTCTTCCATTCTATAGTGGAAGGATCCCCTACTGGTTTCAAATTGTCCGCCTTCTTTTCTAACAGTTAGTTGACCCACTGCAAGAGTAACTTTGAAAATTACTCTACATTAAACCCATTACCATTGTTATTTGTATCCTGATACCTTTTATACTCTCTTGAATGTACTTCTAATCGTGATACGCGTGACTTTGTCATTTCGTGTGACACAAGTCTCTTTTCTCTCTCAAAAATCTCAGTTTATTTTGAAACGTAAGTCTCTAACATATCTTACGGAGTAATCTTCGGCTTACCCGACTACATGTTATCGAATTCACAAGATAATCATAATACACCGTTTGATTCAGTCCCCTAAGGCTCCCATACACCCTATGCCTCGCGCATTATTATACAAATGACATAAAAAAATTCTTACCTCAATTCTTGCGCACTCGGTATGCTGATGTGGTAGGGGTATACTCAACCACCCCACCAGTCAAAACTTAATCAATCCTTCAACAATATCATCGCCCTATTCATAATGATACTAAGTCTAAACGCCTCTATTGGCCTTAAGTTATATAAGAATTATCGACTCTCAATTATATTCTTTATGGGTACAATAACCAACATACAACACTTATGTACTATCGACCAAACTTCTCTCCAACTCTCGACATTCGCTAGTTTCGTGTGTGGGATGTCTCGCAAAGCGAAATCCAAACAAGGAACCCCTACGAGACACTACTATCTAACCTAGTCGGTTGTCGGGGTTCGTAAGGCCTCAGTACATACTATGTACTTTCCCACATTCTACGTATTGTGACATAAAAGTTTACTCGTCCACTCTCATGTCCTTAAAAATGTAACATGAAGCATTGCGCCCTCACTGTCCCAATTACTTGGCGCTATAAATATATAACGAGCTATATTTTTCCGCTCGATAAGAACACAATGCATTCTAAGTCTTAACAGACAAATAAATTCCTATGCTCGGGAATCACATATAATTAGACACTATACCCGCTGAGGTCTATAATACCATGAAAGCTTCATATATACTCATATCTGGGCCCAACCCTATTTTAGGTGGCGCCGCACTAAAAACTAAGATCACTCCTCCCGGAGTATCCGACACGACAGTCATATCACTACATTTTTACTGTCGTTTAAGCATACGGTAATTAATCACTACACATTACCATAATAAACTCTACTAAAGCTGACTCAATGCAGTAGTAAATTATAACAACAAAACATATTCTTAGGGCCCACCCGGTTCACTCATGGGCAATCATCAAAATGCCCGGCTAACAACGAGAAATACATTTGTAACAAGACTCTTAAAACTAACGTTCCCACTAAACTCGACCCGCATGCGAAGTTTAGGGTTTCCAATTTACATAAAGGTTGTGGTACACCCATGTCAATAGAATCTATCCTTTACTCACAAGGAAGAAGCAAAACCTCGCCAATCTCGCCAAATCACAGGGTCTCAGCACGTGGTTGCCATCACTACCCATGAACATCTGCAATCGTCTGACATCCTAGGATTTCATCCTATAGTTGTCCTCTCTCATCATGGACAATTTATTCCATTATGTGAGTTTCGCGTCCATTATTGAAATGTTGGCCCAAACTCTCTAGGCCTCAATTATTGATTTATTAAACTCCCGTTTAAATCCCGGGCCCCGAGGACCTTGACATACTGTATGCTACTATTGACGAGGACTCTACTGGTCCAGCCTCAACCCATCACTCTCGGGTTATAAATTTCCTGGGCTTAATTATCTTGACCCCAAATTCCTTTGCTGGAAGTCTCACTCCTCTAGTTGTTATGCCTAACTGACACGATTTACCATTTCAAATATTTTTGGTCTCACTTCTCAATTTTGGACACCTTCAAAACTTGTAGTTTTACTTTCTTCACATAGGGAAACTTCACGAGCCATTTTCCCGTCACTGGTCCCACTAACCATTTTAAAATGTCCTTCTCTCGGACTGAGTAGTCTTAACTTATTGGCTACGTTGGCCTTCGCGGCCTTGACTGACTTCATCATCTCTTTGTAGGAAGTTAATCAATCAAAATCACCTAAATGAGTTCCATATTTGGCACACTCTCAGGTGGTGTTTCACAAACACCGTTATGTTCAGCTCTTCCCTTCAGACGGGTTCTCTAACCCTCTTTGCTCACTTTTTCTGGTAAGGCTGTAATCACTAACAACAGTATAACTTTGACGATATCAACATTAGTCATCCTAGTTAGATTTCTCATCCATGCTTGTATTCTACTCACGGGTACTTTATCAACTATAGACCCTTTGGATAATATATGCCCCTCTGCCAGGTACGAAGTTCATTATGCAATTCGACCTTCCTCTCACGATCGATTTCTATCTTACTTATTATGCTAAACATCGAAATTTCACTCGGATTTTGTTACCACATCGAATGGAAGACGTCACAGTCAACTTGTACACAAATTTATCTCTAAATTTCAAACACACTTCTTCATGTATAGCGCTTGTCTCTAATCACTACATGATGCTCCTAAGAGCTATAGCTTTTAACTCTAAATTTAATTATGAGTTTCGTCACACCCCACACTACACCATTGCCTTCGAATTTTTTACTTCCGTTGGTCTGTTACATTTTATCATTTTCTTCTCCGCATTTTCACTGATGGGTTTTCAAATGAGTCCCTCTGATTTCCCCTTTATCGACTATGCTAGGTTGTCCTGAAATCACTCCACCGTTATCTATGACCCTGTCCTGGGAACCAATAGTTCTCGAGCGACGATTTTACTACCTCTTGCTTAAGAAATTCTCATCGTGATTTTTTTGTCCCGATCACTCTTTCCCGATTGCTCTTATGTATTCTGTTGAGCTTCTTCTCCCGCAGTTCTTCCCACGGCCCTCGTTGGTCATCCTAAAATGTTCGGTGTTCGGATCACAAAGAATTTCATATAATGAGTCACATCCATTATAATTCGTAGCAGGAGAACGTAAGTCGCATACGTAAGGGAACACAACAATCCCATCACAAGGATCTACATCAAAGAACGATGCGCTGAAAAGTAATAAGCTGCACAGATCCTAAGGACACTAGAACCTGATGCTCTGATACCACCTGTGACACCCCGCCCAATGAAATATAGGGTGATCAGTCATCTAGCAATTCAAAACAGGATATTCAATTGGTTCATTCTTTACATCACTATCTAAAAACTTTTTAACATATTAATCACCTAATATAAAATTAAGTTAGGTGTCAAAACATTTCCAATTTTAGTAAAACTAAGTAAATCCATTTCTTTCCATCTTAAAATAAAAACCATTTACCACACAAGGGAATATAATAAATATTGAACATGAATCAACTATTGAAATAAATAAGATTGGGTAAAATCTCCCAGTTCAAAACTCCAAACCATAAAATAAACTAAATACACTATCTCTGATGAAGAACTAGAAGTGGGAGACATATGCCCTAAATAAGAAGTCTAGATGAAACTGAATGGAAAGGATAGATGCGTTTACTGCAAGGACCTACAGCTTCCACAACAACTGCAGCACGTCAAACAACCCAAATCTCTAAATCTGGTACCCCTATGGCTCAGCACCTGATATAATACATATATATAGACAAAGAGAGAAGAGATACAAGAAACGGGTCAGAGCCCGATGTGTAAAAATGATTAAGTAAGTATTTAAAACTGGTTCTTAATATAAGTCTTGTACGCATGTTAGTTATCGAACTCTCAAATGAGTTTCTCACCTCTCATCTATTGTGCACGCCTAACGTACATCCAATCTCCCCCTAGTTATACCTCCCAGTGTAACTAGTCAGAAACCATACTAATACTCACTATGCTCACTAGTAGTATTCCCGTATCGCCCATACAATACGCTAATCAGATAGTTTATCTCACATACTAAGTTCCATTATTCACCGTTTGAATGGTTAGTCTTTTATTCACTAAGATTATTTTATTTCTCATTTCCATTTTATCTACTAGTTTCACATTGTAGAAAGTTACCCAAGTACACTCATACATATATATAGTCTCATCATCCCTATATATATATATACTAATCCTGCACCCTGAGGTTAAGACCACTTGGTGTAATGTAATGATTATTATTATTACCAAGTCTACTAATTTTACACAGTAGCAATATTCACAAGTTCATATATATATATATATATATATAGTCACATCATCCCGATACATATATATATATATATATATATACTAATCCAACACCCCCGGGCTAAGACCCATTAGTGCACCTATCCAGAACATCATGCATCCCCGGGTTAGCACCCATTAATGCACCTATCATTAACAATTCAGCACCCCCGGGTTATCACCCATTAGTGCACCTAACAATAGAATCTTGCATCCCCGAGTTAGAACCCATTAATGCGCCTATCAATAATAATCCAGCACCACCGGATTATCACCCATTAGTGCGCCTAACAATAGTCATCCTTGTACCCCCCCGGGTTATCACTCATTAGTACACTTAACAATAGAGTTTCAGCACCCCCGAGTTATCACTAATTAGTGCGCTTAATTATAAGGTTCTTGCACCCCCGGGTTATCACCCATTAGTGCACTAAATAATAAAATCACATAATAGGCATACAAACATCCTATTATAATTTAAAGGTATTTCTCCAACCTACATACATACTCCTTATACGTATTTTAACCTCATCACTACGTATAGTATAAATATTTAGCTTACTATCTCTCTCGTAATCTCCATGGTACATTCTCTCTATACCGAAATAATTAAAGTATTAATTCTCCCATACTTTTCCCGAAATTCTGTCGTATTTGAATTTACTATTTGACAATTTCTCTCACTCCAATAAATCGGCAAACTCAAAACTGGACTTTGAGAAAATCTCTAAAAATTCCCTCTGTCGCTCGAACCAGAAGGGTTTTCGTTTGAACGACTTCCACATGTCGTTCGAGCGACTTTGCGCGAGATGCCATCTCGCTCGAACGACTTCGCACGAGATCGCGCAAGATGTCACTGTTCGTCTTCTTTCCCAGAATTGTGTGTTTTTCCACCATTTATGAACCTAGAAACCTCTAAGATTCAACACCCAATGCCTCATCATCAATACCCATCAACCCTGACAGGTTATAAATCATTCCTAACCTCCTAGGATCATTAATTCGTCATAAATCATCATAATTATATAAAATCCCCAAATCAATTCATATGAACCCTAGTTTCCAAATTTTCAATGAAAGAACCTAATCAACCCAGATTCGTTCATCAATATATAATTCAATTTTGTAGTTCATCCTCGACATTCATGACAAAATATTAACAACTAATTACCCCAACCTCTAATCATCATTTAACCTCCAATTTTCACCCAATTAACATGTAAATCAAGGATTGAATTCACATACACTAACACGAGTATGATTATTGCTAAAGAAAGCAAGTAATAAACACTTGCCTCGAATATGACGTTCTAATCCATTGGTGATGTTAGTATGGGTGTGTTCCCCTTGTCCCGATCTACACGGTGGTGGTGGTGATTGTGCTCGTTGGTGTTATCTTGGCCCTTTTCTCTTGGAATTAGCTCTCCCTCACACCTCCTATAGTCGTTATTAACTTTCTGTAAGTTCTTAACCCTAATGGACTCTCCTTGGCTGATATAATTACTCTTAATTTTCGTCCATTAATTTAGCCCAAAAATACAATTTACCACAATGCCCTCTCGGGGTGCCGGTCAGGCCTAAAATCGCCCCGGGATCCAAACTAAACACCCGGGTATACTATTTTGACTATCTGGACCCTTTCGGATTCAACGGAGAACTCAAAATGACCATACGAGTTAGTAAAAAATAAATTCTCTTTTCATTCTATTCAATTAGTCCCGACACGACTCACATGCGTGTCCGACTTAAATTACCAAACTGTCGTATTTCTCAGTTCTGACAATTTATCAAGTATCATAATCCCATATTACATATCACACAGTAATATTCAATAATTATCAACAATAAGTATTAACCCTTGGCACGCTAGTTAATAATTATTTTAATGCGGATTAATAACAAATTAATTTCTCACATTTTAATTTAATTAATCCAACAACAGTAATTAATCTCATAATTATTCCCATAATAATAATTAATCACATAATTATTTAAATCGTCAAAAATACGGGGTGTTACAGCGGGATGAACAATTTTTATAGGAAAAATGTTTTTGAAACACATAAAGGAAAACTTTTGGAAGAGATATTGGAAATTCATTTTTACCAAAAGTCACTGATAATTAGGTCAGAAAATACCTTTTTATAAAAATGAAAAAATTTTGAGGCATGATCTCGTTCGAACAAAAATGCGACCTCATTCGAACAAAATAAGGTTTTGTTCTAACAAAATCCCATTTTGTTTGAATGAGATGAAATTTCGGTTCGAACATACTTTGAACGACCTTCAAACGAGCTTGATTCTGTTGAACAGAGCAGAACGCCTTCGATGCTTGTTTAAAGAATGTTCTCACGACAAGATGATTCGAATGAGATCTTAATCTCATTCTTATGAGATTAAAAATAAAAAAAAATTATTTTAAAAATCCATTTCAGAAAAATGACTCGAGTTCAAAACAATAATCATCCCAAATACAATTTGACTAAGAATTGAAAATCAGTAGTCCGTATACCTCCGTAAAACGTTCGTGATGTGAAATTCAAAAATTATGCTCGGTCACTAAAAAGTCTTCAAAGATATTGGAGGCAAAAGTTGATGTAGTCTTTGGTTTGTAACAACGTTTTATAATGGGATATGGAAAAATTCCTAAGCTATGAGGAATTATAAAATCGTACTCTTACAAATATCCCCCTTTGGCTGTGCCAGTATAAAATAAAAACTGAAATCCAAATTAAAATAAAACTCTTAAGACAATGTTTTAATGCCATCCTAAACCCCAAAAACGAAATGACATTCAAGACTTTGTCTTTAACTGAAATTCTTCATCTTGAGTCCATGGTATAATCAGGGAAGTGGAAGAGACCTACAAAGATGAAACAAAAGAATACCGTGACACATACGAGTTTTAAGCCATAAATATAACTCCCCCTCAATTTGTTTTCCCTCTTTTTGTCTCTAAGCATGAATAATAGCTTCACACTACGTGTGGAAACACGAATATAACAGATATAATCATGTAAATGTTCTCCTCCATAATGTATTCTTCCCATTTCAAACAACTATTTTTGAAATTTTTCAAAATTTTCAAGTACATATATAAAAATACCAAGGTTCTAAAAAATGCGGGTCGTGATCGAGGCGTGGAGGTCAAGCCTTAAGCCTTAGAAGCCTAGGCGGGCCTTAGGCGTAAAAAGGCGTTTAGGCCTTCTTAGTATATTTTAATATTTTTTAACCATAACAAGGCTATTAAAATACTAAAATTGTACATATCATAAAAATATGTCTGAATATATGCAAATTAAAATACTATTTTATTATTTTGGATGAGATAATGGTCCGATTAGTAAAAAAATTCTTTAAAAGCCGAGACCGTTTCACTAAAGCATTGTTTTTTTTATAAAAAAGTGCACCTTAAGTGTTTTACCAAGAATAAGGCGTGAAAAACTTAAGGCGGGGCGTTTCTCTAAAGCCTTAAGCCTAGGCGGGTTTTTTAGAACAGTGAAAAATACATATAGTTACAAAAACTTAGGACCAAGGATTAAGAGTAAACTATCGGAATTGTGAACATGAAAATGTAATTATGTGAACATTCTCCATGGGTAAATCAACATAGGCTATCATACATAGGTGCACGAAGTTAATGTGATAATTCTAAAGAAAGAACTCAATTTCAACCTTAAGTGTAAGAATGATGAAATTTACTCAACTTATGCAACATGTCACGATTTTAAATGATTTTTTAAATCAATAGCGTCAAACTATCTAATCCTTTTCAAGAGAGTTCATTGTGCAAACCCATTGATCTTCTACATTATAACACCCTCAAAACCTCTCATATATATGAATTCACTCTCAAACATTTTTGAACATATCATAATGCTCTTATGGGGAGAAACAACAATGAATATAAAAAAAATGGACTTGGCACGTCTCTTTTTATGTGTCGTTAATCTTTTAGGCTTTTTTTTATAAATGGTGTCTTTTAATACAAAGATAATTTAACCCTTTCATAGCCCCTTTCCATTGCTTAATGTATAAAAAAATTTGAGAAAGGAAATTCAGGCAATGGTTCTTACAAGAACAACTTATCTCTTTTTACATTTGGTTCGTCATTAGGCATGATTGAGATGAGGACACCGTATTCGACAGATGAAAAGTACAATGCTAAAAAAGTACATGAATGTGTGCAACAAAGGTGATAAAGAGCCTAATGTGAAGAAAGTAATCACTAATGAACAACTAAATGTTATTCACACATTATTAAGCACACAAAGGAAACGAAGCCATGCCTAAAAAACTCCATAAAAAAGTCATATGAGTGGATGGAATGTAGTGGTGATCAGAATATCTTAAATACACATCTATATATGGTGAAAATAAAAATACAAAAATCTTTAGGCCTTTTTCCAAAAACTTTATCACAAATAAATTCTTTTTGTAATTTTTAAGTTTTTTCACAAAAATCGAAAATCTTTTTGGATGTTTCAATATAGATCAAAAAGAAAAAGCATGTATAAACATAAAAATACACTAGAAATACAATCTAGCAATAGGGATAAATGATATAAACATGATAATCACTCTATACTAGATAAAGCACCCGAACTCAATCAACAGAGAAAATAAACGAAGAGCTTTTAAGATTCTCGAATCTAAGTGCCTCTAAAAGTTTAATGAAAATATCGATTTATTGATGTTCGGTGATCACAAAGCTCAAGTACATGACCTTCTCCTCTATAAGATCACGAATAAAATTCTCATGTATCCTAATTTTCTCTGTACGGGAATGTTGGACCTGATTACGGGATATATAGATTGCACTCATATTATCACATGGAATAGTCATTGTGACTTGAAAAATCCGATAATCTTCCAACATTTGATTCGTCCATAAGAGTTGTATTAAACAACTCCCGACGATTATATACTCATCCCCTACCCTAAAAAAGATATTGATTTTTTCTTGTTGTTAAAATAAGATATAAGATCACTCCAAAAGTAAAACACCAACCCAAGGTGCTCCTACAACCATCAACATCCCTGACCCAATCAACATTCGAATAGGCAAACAAGCGGTTGTCAATCTCATAGGAATACCAAATACCATAAGAAGGAGTTCTACTCACGTATTTAATGATACTGACGCGACTCAGAATGTGTCTCTAAAGTGCGTACTCTCTAGGCTCAAGTGCAAGCCTGTCGCTCAAGTAATAATCCGACAAGTCGGGTATCGATCCTCAGGGAAAAGGACAACGGAGTTGTGACGACAGAATAAGTCGGAGGACTCCTAACGATGACTCTAAAAAGAAAGGAAAAGATTTGGTTTTTGGAAATGATTAGACAAAATTCAATTATGAATTTATGATGAAATCTGCAACTAACTAAATTACCTAAATTATGAGTGAAAAATTGAATTGACACTTTTTAAACAAGATGATGAGAAAATAGGACGGGAATACAATCCCCCAACCCTAGTGTAGTGCAGTAATAACGTCAATCATAAATTTATCTGATTAATCAGACCCGGAATTTAGGACTCCCAAGCATTATGTATACGAGGTTCAAGCCCACGTCATACCTAATCTGAGGATGAGTAAATCGGTATCGCGGTAATTTCACTCAAATTGAACTCTAAATCATCACGAGTACCCAAAGGTAAACGAGATATAAAGATCCACAATTATTATGCAATTATGCAATACGATCAAAATCAATCGTTAAATTCATCAGAGTAACGTTATACACATGCACTAACACCTCAGGTTTGGTTCATGCATCCCAACCTTTTAAACCTAGCCGGACGTGTTAAATTGACTAATGCATGAAATAATAATGTTGCATGTGAAAGAATTCATGATAAAGCTAGATTGAAGCATGTAAATACGTATTATGAACGCAGCAATTGATTGAATCGAATAAGGAAAATAAGCATGCAAGAACAATGACAAGAATTCTGAACCTTGAATTAAAACTGAAAACAAACCCGTAATGATTAAACCTTGAAGAAATTAATTTCCCTTGTGTTCCTAGATGTTCTTCCCTTTTTTTCTCTACCAAAAACTCACTAAAAATATCCCTAATGGCTGTTTCTAAGTTGTTACCCACGTCCCCTACTCTCTTGGAGAGTTTTTGACCTAATAGGAGTCTTAGTAGCCAATCAGAATGGAGGACAAATTTTGCGCGTCAGGTACCCCGAACCGGTTCGCCTGTACCCCGAACCGGTTCGCCCCCCAAACTGGTTCGGCCTGGGTTCGCGAATGTATGCTGGTATGGGGGTCTACACTTAGAATTTTTCTTCCCTTCTTTTCTTTCTTCCTTGGATTTTTCTTCAATTTCAACTGACCATAACTCATCAACCGTAGCTCGGATTTGGGTGTCGTTTCTTCCAGTGTTTTCGTTGCTCCGAGCTCTTCAACTTTACAGTTGACTTATCCTTTTGGATCTGATTGAAAAATTACCAAATTGCCCTTAACTTGCCTTCTTAGCTTTTCTTTCATTGTCTCGCTTCCTCTTTTGCACTGCTTGGATAATTAACCTGTAAAGCCAATACGAGAAGCACGAAACACGAAATACTTGCCAAAGAAGATTAGTAGCATGAATGTGCGTGAAATACATATAGGTTACATTACTCGGGTTAAAAAATGCACAAAAATTAGGGGAATAAATATACAATATTTATGCCTAGTCAAACCCCCCTAACTTAGAACTTTGCGCGTCCCGAGCAATGTAAAAGAATCTTAGTTAAGGCTTAACTCTTGAAAATCACATTTTATTGGGATATAATGCCTTTTTCGCGGGCAAGCGATTGTATTTAGCGTATGCAACAAGTCTCTAAACCCCTAGGTCACCCTAGTAGGACGAGTTGTGTCTCGTGAGGGTTTGCAGTGAATATACCCACAAAATTTGTTATTGACACAAAGAAAATTCAAAACATGCAAAAATTGAGCAATTCAATTTTTTCCAGAAAATAGTCATCATCAAATCATATGTACAAGTCTCGAATCATAGTGCGTGTGTGCGAAGCCAAAAATATAACCGCCAAATTCCACTGATTGATCATTACGTTACTTATTCGAAAATTCGTTTTGATTTCAATTTCTCACAGTACGCTCTGACAAACGAATCTCTCGGATTATGGCTATTCTCTCGGCATGCGTGATATAAAGAGTAAATGTAATGGAAGCAAATTCACGCCTGCTATTAGAAAGACGGAAACTTTATGGTGAAAGGACCTCATCAATGGATTACGATTTTAAAAACGGGAACATTGCCTCTATTTTGTGCACTTAATCTCTTATATTATCTTTTGGTGTCTTAACTCTGCACGCGGTAATCAATTTTCGCAATTTGGACTCGGTTAGGACTTTTTCGGGTTGAAGGTTGCATTGGGTAAAATGAAGGAGGTATGGAAGGTTGGAATTGGAAAAGTCATTAATGATGTCCAATTGTGCTTTTTCCGGGCTATTGCTCATTTTTTTTTCTTCTTTTTCTATTTTTTTTTTCATTTCTTTTCTTGTTGTTTTTGTTGAGCATACTATTTTGTTTCTTGCCCCTTTATATGCACTTTTTTTTTTTTTTAACTTAAAATCTTAATTTTCTCATTTTTCACAATTCCGGCTATTTTGGTTTTTTCGGGTTGTCAAACGAAAGGGAAAATTATTCGGCTCAATTTGGGTTGCAAAGGGTGATTTTTCGCTACTTTTTTTTGGACAAAATTTTGGGTGACAAACGAGGGCCTACTTCATTGTCCAAAATGTCAATTACATTACTATATGCGTTTCGAGGTGAATTTAAGTTTAGAGGCTAATTTGGCACGTTTTTCAAGGCAATATTGCACACATTTTTTTAAAACCGATCAAAATGAAAGGATTGAGATCCTTGACAACTTATTAAGCGCTAAAAAGAAATTTCAATTAACAATTAACTCGGATTGATTTAAAAACTCGCAAAATGTGGTAGGCTCGAATCTCACCGGGTTTGTTAATCTCCACATTCGTTCGTTAAGTCGTCAATTTTCGCTCAATTTCCATCTTTGGTCAATTTCGGCTTTGTGTATGTTTGATGTTTACAATTTGAGACTCCAATTCGACTTTTAATGATATTTGTGTAAAATTTGAATTCCAATTTTTATTTATTTTGAACAAAAATATTTTTGGATTTTTGGATTTTTTTTTTTGTGTGTGTAAATTTTTGGGCATTTTGAAAATTTGTGAAGTTTTAGAAATACGCACTTGTGACCCCCCCTAACTTAGACTTTTGCATTGTCCTCAAGAATGGAGGGAAGGGGAAAGAATTTGGAATTTGAGGGGAGGGGATGAACCCGTCGGGCACCCCGAACCGGTTCGGAGGTACCGGTTCTGGATGGGGTTCGGGGTAGCAGGCTGGTCTGGATGCTAGAATTCTCTCCTCTCTCTGATTCAAGGCGTTCTTTCATCCTCTAACTTGTGCGTAAGGCCCCTAAAAACGTTCTAGACCCTCGGGCTCCCTAAAAATTCTTCGAACTCAACCTCGGATTGTATGCTAGCTCCCTCGAAGTGCGTGCTAATCGATCTCTTTCGTTCTTCATGCTCCTGACTCCTAACTAACCTATTCACACACGACTATTATACACACAAACTCACCCCATACGCGTCGGGGGTGCGACGACCTCACTTTCTCAGCTCAATTGACCCCGTAAACGGGATCCGACAACCAAATTGTGTCGACCTCTTCTGCACACGCCTCTAGATATGGCTTTAGGCGTTGTCCATTTACTTTGAACGTGTTTTCCCCTTTTAAATCATCTAGTTCAACAACTCCATGGGGGAAAACGTTTTTCACGACGAACGGGCCGGACCATTGTGACCGCAACTTGCCCGGAAAGAGGTGAAATCGAGAGTTGTAGAGAAGAACTTTTTTCCCGGGAAGAAACTCTTTTCGTCGAATGATGCTATCATGGGCGAGTTTCATTCTCTCTTTTGAAATTTTGGCATTGTCATACGCATCATTGCGTAGTTCTTCTAATTCATTCAATTGAAGCTTGCGGGCTTCACCGGCCTTGTCCAAGGCATAGTTCAATTGCTTAATCGCCCAATACGCTTTGTGTTCGAGCTCCACGGGAAGATGACAAGGTTTTCCATACACAAAACGGAAAGGGGACATGCCAAGTTGGTTCTTAAATGCGGTACGATAGGCCCATAGTGCATCGGTCAATCTAAGGGACCAATCTTTCCAGGTAGGATTGACGGTCTTTTCAAGAATGTTCTTGATCTCCCGATTTGCTAGCTCGGCCTGCCCATTCGTTTGTGGGTGATATGTCGTCCCAACCTTGTGGAAGACACCATACTTTCTCATGAGCTTCTCGAATGGCCTATTGGAAAAGTGCATGCCATTATCGCTAATTATCACTTTCGGTGCACCGAAGCGGGAAAGTATGTGTTTCTGCAGGAACTTTATCACCACTTTGTTGTCATTGGTCTTGGTAGCTATAGCTTCCACCCATTTAGAAACGTAGTCTACCGCGACTAGGATGTATAGGAAACCAAAGGAAGGGGGAAAAGGACCCATGAAGTCAAAACCCCAACAGTCGAATATCTCAATGATGAGTATAGGGGTAAGAGACATCATGTCTCGTCGAGTGATGGCTCCCATCCATTGACACCTGTTGCATGACTTGCAAGCGTCATTTGCATCCCGAAAGATTGTGGGCCAATAGAGGCCGCATTGCAGAATCTTAGCGGCCGTTTTTTTCGTCGAGAAGTGGCCTCCACACGCTTCTAAATGACAAAACTGGATGACTTTCGGGATCTCTTCATCCGGTACACATCGTCGGATGATTTGGTCGGCGCAATATTTAAAAAGGAAGGGATCATCATAAAAGAACATGCGCGACCAATTAAGAAACCTCTTCTTATCTTGTGGTGTCTAATCGGGAGGGACGACTCCCGTGAGAAGATAGTTCACTATGTCCGCAAACTAGGGATACGAAGAGGTAGCAAACAGTTGCTCATCCGGAAAGTGCTCGTCTATGGGTACAGGATCACTAGGTACGTCAGACGAAAGCCTAGATAAATGGTCGGTAATGACGTTTTCTACTCCTTTCTTATCTTTGATAGAGAGATTGAACTCTTGTAGGAGTAGGATCCACCTTATGAGGCGCGGCTTGGCGTCTTTCTTCGCAAGTAGATACTTTAAAGCCGCGTGGTCGGTGAAAACAGTAATAGGAGAACCAATGAGATAGGAGCGGAACTTATCGAGGGCAAAGACTACCGCTAGAAACTCCTTCTCCGTGGTAGAGTAGTTGAGTTGAGGTCCGGTAAGAATCCGACTAGCTTAGTAGATGACATGAGCTTGCTTATCTTTACGTTGGCCCAAAACAGCCCCGATCGAGTAATTGCTTGCGTCACACATAAGTTCGAATGGTAAGGACCAATTCGGAACTTGCATGATGGGAGCGGACACGAGCATGTTCTTCAACTTATCAAAGGAGCTTTGGCATGCCTCTGTCCACTCAAACGGGTTGTCCTTCATGAGTAGGTTGCTTAAGGGCCTAGCGATGGCGCTAAAGTCCTTAATGAACCGTCGATAAAACCCCGCGTGGCCCAAGAAAGAGCGCATGTCTTTCAGTGATTTCGGTGGGGGAAGATCAGCTATGACATCTATCTTAGCCCTATCAACCTCTATTCCGTTGGATGAAACAATGTGGCCAAGAACTATTCCCTCGGTGACCATGAAATGGCACTTTTCCCAATTCAACACTAAGTTCTTTTCCACGCATCGGGTGAGTACTTTTTCCAGCTTGTCTAAACAATGATCGAAAGAGGTGCCAAAAATGCTGAAATCGTCCATGAACACTTCGAGTCCTCTCTCGACCATGTCGCTAAATAAGCTCAACATGCACATTTGAAAAGTCGCGGGTGCATTACACAAGCCAAATGGCATACGTTTGTAGGCAAACGTACCAAAAGGGCAAGTGAAAGTCGTCTTCTCTTGATCAAGTACATCTACCTCAATTTGGTTATATCCGGAATAACCATCAAGGAAGCAATAATAAGGGTGGCCCGCAACTCTCTCAATCATTTGATCAATGAGTGGTAAGGGAAAATGGTCTTTCCTAGTTCCCGGATTGAGTTTTCGGTAGTCAATGCAAACGCGCAATCCGGTGGTGGTGCGTTGGGGAACAAGCTCTCCCTTAGCATTCTCAATCACAGTCATACCCAACTTCTTCGGGATGACTTGAATAGGGCTCACCCATTTGCTATCTGAGATTGGGTAGATAATCCCGGCATCCAATAATTTGATGATCTCGATTCTCACAACTTCTTTCATGTTGGGGTTAAGTCTTCTTTGCATTTCTCTAGAGGGCTTGACATCCTCTTCGAGATGGATCTTGTGAGTGCAAATTAAAGGACTTATCCCCTTCAAATCAGTGATGCACCAACCAAAGGCACCTTGGTGCTTCCTCAAAATTTTCAATAATTTGACCTCCTGCCCTTCATCTAGGCTAGAGGAGATAACAACAGGAAATGTCTCATCCTCTCCTAGATATGCATATTTAATATGGGAGGGGAGTTTCTTTAATTCGAGGGTTGGAAATTTTTCACTGGAGGGAGCCATGTGTGTATCCCTCGGAGGTAATTCCTCGAATCTAGAAACCCAATTAACCTCTTTCACGTCCTCGTCTGACGTACTCTCATCGAGCAATTCTCTCAATTCTTCAACCTCCCTCTCGAAGGCGGTGTACGTCCCCTCACACTCATATCTCGTTGATAAACAAGACTCTAAAGCGTCGCCACAGAAATTTTCCTCAAAGTACTCTTCTACTACCTCGTCGATGAGGTTCACCGCGTGAAGATCATCTTCCTCCCCTGCATTTTGGGCTATGTGGAAGATGTTAGTATCTAAGGTCATGTTCCCAAAATTGAGTTGCCTTCGCCCATTCCTTGTATTGATGATTGCATTAGCCGTAGCCAAGAAAGGGCGCCCAAGGATGATGGGAACATGATTGCTCGAGTTGAAGGAGGGCTCCGTGTCCCAAATGACAAAATCTATCGGGAAGTAGAAAGTGTCAACTTGGACAATCACGTCCTCGACTATGCCTCATGGAATCTTCACTGATCGATCCGCTAATTGGAGAGTGACCTTTGTGGGCTTGAGGTCGCCCAAATCAAGTTGCCTATAAATGGAGTAAGGGGGTATGTTTACACTTGCCCCCAAGTCAAGTAAGGCTTTCTCAATTCTATTTTCTCTAATGATGCAGGATATAGTGGGTGCACCGGGATCTTTAAATTTAGGCGGGAGATCATTTAGTAGAATGGAGCTCACGTTCTGGGTTAGAAAGACATTCTTTTTTACCTTCATCTTCCTTTTTACCGTCAATAAATCTTTGATAACTTTGCCATAAGCTGGAATTTGTTTGATGGCATCAAGAAAGGGTAAATTCAGCTTTACTTGCTTAAGTACTTCTAGCACTTCATCACGTGGATTCCCCTTTTGAGCGGGAATCAATCTTCGAGGAAATGGTGCTGCAGAGGGTGATTTCACTACCACCTCTAGCTCACTAGCGTCTTCCTTATCACTCTTGTTCAAGGGGACATCTTCGGCCTCTTTCATGTTGGGCGAAATCTCCTTGTCTTTTGTTGTATCGTGTGGAGGAGGTGATAAATCAACGACTCTCCCACTACGAAGAGTGGTCACGGCTTGACATTGCTCCTGATGTTCAGTGGAGGTGGAGCTAACACTAGTTTGACCTTGGGGGGTCGTTGGCCTTGGGCAGGAAATTTACCTTTCTCTTGAACACTCAACGAGGATTGTATTTTTGACAGATTCGCATTTATGTCGCCAATCAGACGATCATATTTAGCATTGGTTGCGGTCTGGCTTGCGATGAATTGATTCATGGTATCCTCGAGAGTTCTCCGCTGTGGCGGGATATAATTTCCGTGAGGTGGTGGTGCTTGAACATGTCCTTGCATGTGTGGAGCTTATTGAAATTGTTGTGGTGGAGGAGGGGCAACATGTGAAGGAGGGTTCATTGCGGCATGTTGTTGCCCGTAGCTAAAACCGGGATGATTTTTCCACGAAGGGTTGTATGAATTCTCGTGCGGGGCACCGAAATTACCCTTAAAGCCTCCTATACCACTAACTTTCTCCTGCAACATTACCTTATAGGCGGGTATCGTCGGGCATTCCTCAGTTGAATGTTCCACCTCACAAATCGCACACACCTTCACGACAGGGTTCGAAATGGGTCCAGCTGATCCTTTTCCATATATCTCGCATAGGTCTCAAAATCCTATCTCAAGAGTCTCCAATCGGCTATCCGTCATAGAATTCTTATCTACATGGAATAGACCGGATGCTGATGGAGTAGTGGTCGCTTGTCGATTTCGATTTTGAGCGTTTGGGTCGGAGGTATCCCAGGATTGGGTAGTCTCGGCGACATACCTCATGTGAAGATCAGCATCATGGGCATCTAGATCGACAAACGGACCGCTTCCCATAGTTTCAACAAGTTGTTTGGAGTTAAGATTCAACCCATTATAGATAAAGGAGATGATTTACGATGGATCAAATCCATGATGGGGGCATGAAGCAGTGGCCCGATCATTCATGTCGGTGATGGCTGTTACACCGCAGATTGTCACGAGAGTGGTAAAGGCACAAGCAGATGACTCGTTCTGTCAGGAGCAGATAGTTCGATTATTAACAGAGGGAGCCGAGTCCTATACCGTTAGCTCAGACGGGGGATTATGCTTCAATGGGAGACTGGTAGTTCCGGAAGGGGAGGAATTGCGACAAGAGGTGATGGCAGAGTCGCACGGCTCACGGTTCGCGGTACATCCCGATGGGGACAAAATGTACCAGGACATGAGACGTCAGTATTGGTGGAGCGGGATGAAGAGAGATATTACCGTGTTTGTTTCTAAATGCGCCACTTGTCAGCTGGTAAAAGTGGACCATCAGAGACCGACAGGACTTCTATAGCCATTAGAGGCCCCGATGTGGATGTGGGAGAGCATCTCCATGGACTTTATCACGGGGTTGCCTATGTCACAGAGAGGTCACGACTCCATTTGGGTAATTGTGGACAGGTTGACCAAAGTCGCTCATTTTCTACCCGTAAGGACCGACTACACTACGGGACAGTATGCCCAGCTTTTTATTGCGGAAATAGTGAGACTTCACGGTGTGCCCCTAAATATCGTGTCCGACAGAGACAAGATATTTGTTTCACGGTTTTGGGAGAGTTTTCAGGAGACCATGGGCACGGAATTGCGGTTGAGTACGGCTTATCATCAGCAGACCGATGGGCAAACCGAGCGTACAAATCAGATGTTGGAAGACATGTTGCGTATGTGCATCATTCATTTCGGGGGTGGATGGGAGCATTATCTTCCACTGGTGGAGTTTGCTTACAATAAATCCTACCAGTTCACGATTGGCATGGCTCCATTTGAGGCGTTGTACGGTAGACCTTGTCGTTCCCCAGCATGTTGGTTGGAGGTGGGGGACAACAAACTACTTGGGCCGGAAGTAATTCAGGATACTTCGGCGAGCATAGAATTGATACGGAGTCGCATTCGAGTAGCTCAGGATCGGCAGAAGAGCTACGCTGATGTGAAGAGGTTCTTCAGGGAGTTCTAAGTGGGGGACCAGGTTTTACTCAGAGTATCTCCTATGAAGGGGATTATGCGATTGTGACACCCCGCCTAATTAAATACCGGGCGATAACTCCATTATTAAATTAAATCAAGGTGAAAAGTTTGGTTCATTCTTAGCATCACTGTCGTAAAAATAAACTTTCCAATTAGCACCCTAAATAATTAAGCTAAGTGTCAAAACCATATTTACATTACTTTCCAAATTTTTATTTAAAGAAAATGATTTATTTATTTATTAACAACATTTCAACAATTAAGAATCACGCCACAAGAAACCTGGAACACAATCCAATTAATTTAAAACATTCGTCAATCGAATGTCAACATGCGAAATATAAAGTAACACAATTCAAACTGAATAAATCCCATAGTGACAATACTAGAAATAACTGAAATACAAATTTCCAATAACAACGGAATAATGGAAAGAGCTACACATGCCCAACTAAATGAAAGTACTAAGAGTGGATCCGAATGAATGAAGTCGTCTAATCAAGAGACCTGCAACTCCCACCTAAGATGCAGCGCGTTCCTTCCAAGAGATCCTAAGCAAGATGCCCCTGTGGCTGGGAACCTGTAATACATACATATATATACAAGAGAGAGAGAGAGAGAGAAAACGGGTCAGATCCCGAAAGTGTGTTTGATTTAAAATACGTTTAGCAAGTATTTAAATTGATATAGGCCAATGCAACAACATATTAGAGCGACACTCTCTTGAGAAATTCTCACCTCTCTTCTAATGTGCACGCCTATCGTACTAACCTTCCCAACGGTTTATCTTATCATTTTAACATACTAACCTTCCCAATAATTTAGCTTATCTTAATTTTCTCATAAGATTTCAAAACCGAACAATATCATTGTTTAAAAAGAATACTTCCAATTAGCAGCACAACTCTTGTTTTAGCTTTATTAATTTATAAAGTTTCCCAGTGTCATATTATACTTTCACAAAACAAGTATTTACTATTTGAGTCATCAACCATGTCCTACTTATCAAATCACAGTAGGCAGTTTCAAATTTCCAAATCTCATATATATATTAACTACTCATATAATATATATAAAATAACAGCACCCCAAATAAAACTATGGTGCGTGCATACTTCTACTATCCAAACCCCATACCACTCATATCAAGGGGAATAAAAATTCGGAATCACTCTCGAACTGTATTTACACATACACAAACAATATCGAGGCGAAGCATAGATTCCAAGTCTCTAAGAGGATGGCACATACTCGCGTCTCTTAGGACCGTCTGAACTATCAATTCGATAGCCTGTACCAAGGATATCTATCTTCTAGGGTACAAGTCAATATCCCCCATAAAGGTCCCATCGAGATAAGACTGTCCCAGCGCGGTAACCTCAAGGATAGCAAGTAGCGCGGTATGTTTTTCACATGTATATAATATATGTACACACAATCATATAAATATACCACTTTTATCATATTAATATAGGTTCCTCTCGTCACCCATAATTACAACATTTATCCTTAATTTCACATTATTAGTATTACGTATAAGGTTTCATCTCTAACCTTAACTCGAAGGGTTTTCTCACTTATTACGTGACATTCGTGGACTTTATCCTTCCAAGTAGAAAATTCAGTAGGTATACCTCTATTCACTATCGTAGCTATTCGCCGTAATCTCTCACTTGAAATACGTAGTTTCATCGTTCATTACATAATTATCCCAAAAGCAAACTTCTCGTCTTATAATAAAGTTCCCAACACTTATTCATATGTCCCACTGGTCTTTCCTATCTCCCAAAACATTTTATTAAGAATACCCAAGAATTATTTCACGATAAATTTAGTTTAACTAATTAAACAAGGGAAATAGGAGTCTGCCAGGAGGGTTCGATCGATCGAGGTCTGGGGCTCGATCGATCGAAGCTCTATGCTCGATCGATCGATCAAGCAGGTATTTTGATTTCTGCAGAATTGCAGTTACGGGTTCTACCAATTTTCTTCATCCAAATCCATGTTTTCCAACCCCAAACGTCCCAAGAATTCTACTACTAACATTATAACAATATACCAGATGTTTCTAACGTAAGGCGTGTACATATTCATCATTTAAACATCGATTTTCAACCCAAAATTATATCTAATTATCAAGAACCCTAGAATTTTCTTAAACAGATTTCTAATAAACTTTTCTCCAGAATTTATTTCTTATAATCATCAAAATTTCGTGGTTAATTTCCTCTACATGGCAAGGGTTTCCAGAATCATCATATCAACCAATACTACATGGATTTTCCTATCACAAATTGGGTTTTCTTCCACATATTTCATCCCTAATCATTCCTAAACTAATATGGAAATTGCACCAACGAAAATAACAAGATAAACACTTGCCTGGGATTTCCAGAAGTCTGGAATGCAGCTGATTTTGGTATGGTTGCGTTCCTCGTCTCGCGATCTACGCGTTGGTGGTGGCGGCGGCGGCGGCGGCGGCGGCGCAAATCGTTGAGTTTTGGGCCTTGAAATTGCTTGAGAGCTCTCTCCTCTCTTCTCCAATGTCCGTCACTTGTGTTTAGAGTTTCTAACCCTAGAAGGTAACCTAGGTATCTGATATAACTCCTCTAATTTTCGTGGGTTTAATTACCCAAAAATGTAAAATGACCAAAATGCCCTCCCGGGTTACTAATTAGGCCTAAAAACGCCCCGAGACCCAAACTGCACCCCCGGGTACACTTTTCTGACTATCTCGACCCTTCCGGACGCGTTGGCGCACTCAAAATGACCATACGGGCAACTTATAAACTATTCACTTTTTATTTATCAAAATTTAGTCCCGACGTGACACGAGCACGTTCCGACTTAAATTTCCGAAATTGTCATTTAACTCACTCATGACATTCAATATAACCAATATAATATATTACTTTGCTCATTAGTAATATTCAACAAATTTCCCATAATTACTAACTCTCGTCACGTTAATAATTATAACATAATTAATTTCCGGATTTTTATTAAATAATTAACTCACATTAAATTCAATAAATCCCCAAATTAATATAGCATAAAAATATGGGGTATTACAGCAATTTGGGAAGAAGGGGAAGTTGGCACCGAGATATGTGGGACCATTTCCTATCATCGAGCGGATTGGGTCTGTTGCGTATAGACTTGGGTTACCGGCGCATTTGCACAGGATTCATGATGTGTTTCATATTTCCTCGCTAAGGAAATATCTTAGAGATGATTTGCCTCATTCTCACATTGCTTTAGAGGACATCGATCTCCATCCCGATAGCTCCTACGAGGAGGGGCCGATTGCTATTTTGGACCGAAGTGAGCGGAAACTGCGGTCAAAGATAGTTCCGTTAGTGCGTGTTCAGTGGCGACATCACAATGTCGAGGAGTCCACATGGGAGCGCGAGGATGAGATGCGCGAACGTTATCCAGAGTTACTTTTACCAGGTACTTTTTAGTTCCGAATTTTGGGACGAAATTCTGTTATTAGGGGGGATGTATGTAATACCCCGCATTTTTATCGATATTTATTTATGGGATTAATTAAATTAAATGTAAATTAATTGAGAATTAATCCGGATAAAATACTAATGAGATGTGAGTTGGTATTTGATTATAATGTGTATATATGACAATATATGAATATTGAAAATATTGAAATTGTCGCGAGGCTGAAATACGGCAATTTTGGAACGCGCTTGTCAGTCGCGTCGAGAATGAATTTATGAGATTTAAAATTAAATTATTTTTCTTTTGACCAAATAGTCATTTTAAGTGCGCCAACGTGTCCGTAAGGGTCGAGATAGTCAGAAAACACTAGCTGGGGGTTTAGTTTGGGTCCCGGGGCATTTTTAGGCCATACCGGCAACCCAAAAGGGTAGTTTGGTAATTTCGGAATTTTGGGAATTAAAACCCACGAAAATTAGAAGTAAAATCTGACTTATTATTTATCCACTAAACCCACTAACAACGCTAAATGACTTAATGGGCTACGGGAGTTATTGGAAGAAATTTTAAGAAGTTCCTAAGGCAACCTCTAAACCACCATTGTCATCTTGTAGAAGAACTTGTAGAAAGAGAAAGAGAGAGGAGAACTTGTAGAAAGAGAAAGAGAGAGGAGAACTCTGTAGAGAGAGAGAGAGGAATTCAACCATCTTCAACCAACAACACATCTGGAACATAAGGCAAGTGATTTAGTTACAATTAATTCCATGAATGTGTTCTTCCATGTTTAGGTAATTATCGAATTTTGTCTTGGAAGATTGATATAGACCCATGAATTTGAGGATTAAAACTATGAACCATGTTAGGAATTGCATGTAGACATATTCTGGATGAATTATGAATTCAAAATATAACCCTTGATGATCTAAAAACGGATTTAAGAAGAGATTTATTAATGTCCTTGAAAGAAATAGAAAACTAAAGTTCTTGATGAAGTTTTGATCCAAATAAAGCCCTTGGTTGATGATTTATTGGTTTTAGAATGTTAACAATTTTGTAGGATGGTTGTATGATGATATTATAACATTAAATTAGAGTTTCATGCATTATAATGGAGTTTTGGGATGAGTTGAGGACTGCAAAACGAAGCAGTCCGTAGCCTACCTGGTGCGATCGATCGATCGACATTCATCAGTCGATCGATCGACCACCATCGATCGATCGAGGTTCAAGGTCGATCGATGACCTTCCAAGAATGAGTAACATTTCCCTAGTTAAATTTTAATGATGTTAACCCTTAGAAAATATTATTGGAGACATTATGAATATCCTTAGACTTAAGGAAGGCCAGTAGGTATGGTTATAAAGTTTGGACCTTAATTAGAATTCAATTTGAGGAATTATTCTAAAAGCTAATGAAACTCGATGAGTGAGATAATATTAGGGTTAAAAGAGTAAATTTGAATAAATTGATGAAATGAGGTTTGGGGCAGAAGTAAGGACCTTAAGAATAATGATGTTATATGTGGGAATAATAGGAAACCTAATAGTCCCTTTGAGATAGGTTTTAAGTACAAGAAACTATGACGTGAGATGTGTCGACAGTCTACATTATATATTATCGGAAGACTTAAAATGTATAAAATTGGAATAATGGTATAAGGATGTAAAAAATACCTTTATTAATATTGAGATATCTAAGATGTGTGTATGCTTAGTATATGTATATGATTTTTATGTCTATGACATACCTACCATACTTGCTATCACGGGAGGTTTACGTTCGCTTAGGGCCATCTAATCCTTGTGTGCCCGGATTTAGAGTGGTTCCTAGAGGACATAGTTCAAGGGAATGACTTAATTGTGAGTTATTAAGCCAGCTGGCTATGGAGCGTAGGTATGTACGTGACCATGGATATGTTGAATTATGTTCGCCTCCATTTTTGTGTGTGGTGTCTATTCTAACAATTCCTGAGAGATTCGGAATTTGTAATCCTTATGTACGTGATGTACCGGGATGGATAGCAGAGTATGTGTGCACCACAGCTTAGCCTCGGGGTGCTTGTATTGTATATTTATGATGTGAATAATATACGGTTCAATGAAAAGGAATTTGTTATGTTTAAATTGCGAGAATAATTTATAGTAACTCCTTGAGAAGTTAAAAAAGGATAACATGCCGTGAATTGTAATGTTAACAATTGAGAATCCGAGTTTAATTAAAGCTATCTGTTTAAGTGATAATATTGGGAATTCATATTGTGAATCGAGTGTAAAGGTTAGAACTTGTGTCGGTTTAGTTAAATATAAATAACACATGAATGGGTACATGAACGTTAGGAGTGCACAGTTAGATGAGAGGTGAGTATTTCATGTGAGAGCACGTCCTATCATGTATTTTGCATTCATTGTTTTAAATGTTATTAAAGCACTTGATGTGTTTAAAATACTCTCCACTTTCGGGCTCTGACCCGTTTGCTTTCAAATCTATTTTTGTAAAAACCTTTTTAGGTGCCCAGCCACAAGGACACCATGCATAGGATCTTTATTCAGGTGACGAGATGTAGCTGCTGTGAAAGTTACAGGGCTTTGCTAGTAGACGCCTCTTTTCTTATTCTTGACTCCATATTCAGTTTCATCATTATAGGGCATGTCGCCATTTCTTTAGAGACACTTTATATTTCAGTTATTCAGACTTTGGTTTGTATTTAATTCAGGATGCAGACTTGTTTTGTTTATTTCCATATTGGGATTGTGGTGAGGAGTATTTCCTCCAGACTTATTATTATTCGTTGGTTATTCTATTGTTTCTTTATGGTGAATGGTTATGTTATTCTTTCATAATTCTTTTATTGCATGTTAATCAGATTAAATTTAAAATTTGACAACTTACTTTTTAAATACTAGGTGGTTAGAAATCATTAAAATGTTTTCGACAGTGATGCTATTAACTGAACCAACTTGGCATTTTGTATTAATTTAATAAAGGATTAGCTACCCGGTATTTAATTAGTCGGGGTGTTACAATAATATAAATGAATTGAGTGATGATGATGAGTAGATGAGTGAAATCAATTATGCACATAATAAATTATTTCACGAGTCATTGAAATTGAAGAAATTGAGCATCATGATGAGAAACAAAATAAAAAAAAAATTAAGAAGAGAGGGCTTTGTTAAAAGAAAAGAATGAAATTATTTTTCAGCTCCAACATGAGTTATAGTGTGTGAATGATCAAAAATCTTCTATAGGAATTGAGAAATCCGATCTTCTTTAAATGAATAGAAAACTTGAGAAATAAAGTAAGATAGTTTAAATTAACAAAAAATAATTTTAAAAAAATAAGATATTTCTATCAGGAGTGATTTATCTAATGCTGTCAAAGTTAAGCTTGCCTTAGAGGATAGGTCTGAGAAATTGAACAAAATGCTATTTAAGAAGTTAATTATGCAAAACAGTAAGAAGGGAACAGTTTTTTATTCGTTTAATTCTTCTTCAAATGATTGTAATACTTTTGTTCATGAAATATATAGTGTTGTTGAACATGAGAGTTCTACAAAATTTAATTAAAATAATGATTCTTTAAAAAAAGTCAAAGGTAAGGAACTTAAGAAGAATATTTTATGTAACAATAATTGAAAAAGTACACGTTGGAAAGGTTGGAAAAGATTCTCAAGTCAGAGAGCCTAAATTTGTTCCAAGACCTCGAATCCAAGAGAATCAAAACAAAGTTTTCAAAACACTGAATCCTCATTTTAGACATCATGCAAAAAATTTCAAGAGAGAAAATGTTTTTAAAAACCAAAGAAAAGGTTTTTCAAAAGAAACATGAATTTTGTTGAAAATAGTTTTCAAACTTACAAATGCTCATAGTGTTTCATGAGAGGACATTTAAGACATTTTTGTAATGAACTTCAAATCAACGAGCAATATCCCTACACCAGGTTCTCAAGGAGAAATGAGTTTCAAGGGCCTAACTCAAGACTTGAAAATGAACTTCAGAAACTAAAAAAATAAGTGTGTGGGTTGCAAAAGGATGCTGAAACTAACCTTAGATGGGTTAAGAAAGAGAATCATTGTGGATCTGAAAGCCTCAAACTCTAACCATTATACGTGAGGATACTCTTAGGTTTAAAAATAAGAGTGTGCAATGGCAAAGGGCTATGAAGGGAGTAAAACTCCTTTCAATGTTTGGCCACTATTGGCAAAAAACTTTAAAAAAAAAAGGAAAAGAACAAGAAAAAGTATGGCAAAGACTATGGTTAGATATTTATTGTCATTAAAAATGATATCTTTGAAAAGAGAAAAATATGAGTATTTAAATTTTTAGGGTCTTATAAATTAAATATCAATGTATTTTCACATTTTGTCCGAGTTAATCTTTAAAGTTTTATGTTATTGATTTGGGAGTCAACAATATTTTCTAGGCTTGGGTGCAATTAGCATATTTTGTCCATTTGAGTGAACTTTATTTATCACATGAGACTAAAATCTATGATTGATAAATTAAGACTATCAAATTCGAACTCCTTGGACTATCCAAGTGTTTAGGGGGCATATTTCTCATGTTTCCAATTCACACTCCTAAGTCCCATGTCACATATTTTAAATACACATTTATTCCATAAGAGTGAGGAAAACTTATTTCTATATATAATGTCTTATTCGTTTTGTATATATGGTGTTTGCTTAGGTCATTGTATGCATTTAATCCATGTTTATTTATTTTTCCTCTGTCAATTGGTATTTTAATAGTGGTTTGTCGATACATATGATGGGAGAGATATTATTTTTACTATACTAGAGGATTACAAAGGTTGTTTAGTCACTTTTGGAAATGGAAAGAAATCTAGTGTGAATGGTAGAGGCACTATAAATGTTTTAGAAAGCACTACATTTCAAAATGTACTTTATGTTGAAGGGATTAATGCTAATATCTTTATTATAAGTCAACTTTATGATTATGGTCATCTTGTGAGTTTTTTAAACGACAAGTGTTTAGTGAGAAAGTAATAAAATGGAGATTAAATGAGCGGTATTAGATCGAGTGAGAATTTTTGTGTTCATGTGAGTGAACCCAAAGTTATTTATCAAAAAGATAAAGTGGAGTCCATTTATGGAACCGATGTCTATGACATATTAACTTTAGATATTTGGAGAGTTTTTTAAAGAAAGAAAGAGTTAAAGGTTCACTAGATTACAAAAATCTATGAACAAAGTTTGTCGGGCATGCCAAAAGGGAAAACTAGCTAAGAGTTACCATAAGAAATTGAGTAAGATCACTACCTCTAGATCTCTAGAGTTAACATATGTTGATTTGATGGGTGTCTAAAAGACTGAGAGTAAAGGAGGGAAGATATATTATTTTGTGATGGTTGATGATTTTTCTAGAATCTCATTTATGGGGCTTATGATAAATAAAAAATGATTCATTTGCGATCATTATTTTGATTTGCAAGAAAATTGAAAATAAATAGTCTCTACCCATTTTTGAGGTTGGAGTGATCATAGTTCCGAGTTTATATATTCCAAGGTTAAAAAATATTATAATAAAAATGGGATCAAACATGTTTTTTCTATTGCAAATCCGCAATAAAATGAAGTTGTTGAGAGAAAGAATCGAACATTTCCAAACATGGAAAGATGCCTGCTATAATTTAAAAACTTACGTAAGACGTTTTGGGCTGAAACTATGCAAACAACTTTCCATACATCCAATAGGGTTTTTCTTAGAACCTACAATAAGAACACTACATATTAATTTTCAAAAGGAAAGAATCCTACTATTAAGTACTTCAAATTATTTGGTAGTAAGTTCTACATGGTTAGAAATAGAGAGTACATGACCAAGTTTGATTCGAGAAGTGAGGAAGGGATATTTCTTGGTTATTCACGAAATAGTCGAGCAAATCATGTCTGTAATGTGGAAACAAAGAAAGTGATGGAGACATACAATGTGGTTGTTGTTGATGGTGTCTAATGTGT
This sequence comes from Sambucus nigra, assembly GCA_949130495.1. Classification (NCBI taxonomy): domain Eukaryota; kingdom Viridiplantae; phylum Streptophyta; class Magnoliopsida; order Dipsacales; family Adoxaceae; genus Sambucus; species Sambucus nigra. The sequence goes on from OX422222.1 coordinate 315,445,539, forward strand.
TATCGGTTTGGATGATGAAGTTGACGAATATATAAATACTAAGATAATTGAGTGTGGAAATGTTGATGTAGGAGAGTTGATTACTTTTCGGATAAACGTTTAGGGAACCTCTTCCTGAAATAAGACTCAAGGTCATAAAGAGATATGGGGATGGATATTTTGGTTCAAATAGAGAATACACCAAATATAATCATAGGAAATCTTAACAGCGCTATGAGGAAAAGAAATTAACTTCGTAATGAACTCCGTTTTTAAAGTTTCACATCTTAAATTAAACCTAATAATGTAAAAGAAGATTTAAAAGATGAAAATGATATTACCACAAAGCATTAATAATTTAATCAATTTCAAAGATTAAAAGTTTGGGAATTTGTTCCTTGACCAACTGGCCAAAACATCATAGGTGCTAAATAGGTCTACAAAAACAAGTAAGATGAACATGACGTGCCTATAGGAAACAAGGCAAGACTTGTAGCTCAAGGCTATTATCAAATATACAGTGAGGATTTCAATGAAACCACTGCCCCATTGAAAGGTTAGAAAAAATAGAGTTTTGTGATCCATGCATGTTTCTTGAAATTAAAATAAATCAACTGGTTGTCAAAAGTTCTTTTCTCAATTGGGTTTTGGATTGAGAAGTGTATGTTGAACAACTAAAGGGGTTTAAAAACCCTGTGTTTTGCAATCATGTGTTGAGTCTCCATAAAGCCTTATATGGTCTCAAACAAGCTCCTAAAGCTTTGTCTGAAAGGTTGACTGCTATCTCTTAAAAAATGGTTTTAAGAAAGGAGAATTAGAAAGCACACTTTTTGGGTAAAAATCTAGGGATCATATCCTTGTATCTCAAATTTACAGGGGATGATATTATATTTGTGTTAATAGTTGGGAAATATACTCATAGTTTTTCAGGTGAGATGAAGGAGTTTGAATTGAGCATGGTGGGTGAGCTTAAATTTTCCATATTTTACACGTCAAAAATATGTTTGAGAGAAGTTGTATAAAACTATGACAGGTTAATTGCATTACCTAACTACGAGTCACCCTGCTTTTTTTTTATAATGAAGGAGTGTGTGCTAGGTATCAAGCAAAACCCAAATATTCTCACATACAAGCGGTTAAAAGATTGATCCGATATATTAGTGTAAATTAAAATCTTGGGCTATGGTATCAATATGATACTAATGTCTCACTTTATGAATATTCGAATTCCATTTGGGCGAGTGATGTCAGTTATCGAAAGAGCACGTCACGTGGCCGCTTATTCGTTGGCACTTCCATGGTTTCTTGGCTTTCTATTAAACATAATTCGATATCTTTGTCCACAACCGAATCCAATACATTATCGTGTGTAGTTACTTTACCCAATTGATTTTAATGGAGTAAATACTGAATGATTATAGGTTAGATTAAGGAACTATGGAACTTTATTGCGATAATAGGTGCGCAATTAAAAATTTAAAAAACTAGTGGAAACATTCTAGGAATTTAGTAATTTAGTAGAACAAAATGTCATTAACATGACCACTATCCCTATGGAAAAACATTTAGCTTGTATCTTCACAAAGCATTTAGACATTTCTAGGTTTCATTACCCTAGTTGTTTCTTAGGCATAGTTAAAATTGAGTGACTGTATTTCATTGGAGTGAAAGGTGCATTTTAATATAGATATACTTGCACATTAAGCGTTTATTTATTTTGTACATATTTTTATTGATATCTAAGAAAAAACTAAAAGATTTTTGATATTTTGTCTATTTTTTACCAAATTTCATGTAAACATGTTTCATAATCTATATGATTGCATGAAATGATGTTTAGTTGCTCGATGATTTTTTTATAGAAGGGATTGTTTGATGTGTTTGTTAAAGAGAAATTCTCTTTGCTATGGTGTTTAAAGATAAACGAAAGCGTAACCCGTATTAATGGCGATAAATACAATAGTAAATGCACTCTTAATGATAATGAATAAACTCACTTTTATAACTCAATGGAAAGATAATGAATATAAGTGTTTGGAAATAAATGAACATCTATCTGAAGGGAGAGAGAAAAGAGCACTCTAGATACACCTCAAGTAGGCAACTTAAACACCAAGTATAAAGGAATAATTATCAAATATCAATGAATGCTTATGTTCTTAGTAAAGACTTGGACAAAAACATAAATGTTGAAGCATAAAAGCTTTGTTTGCAATAACTCTCATAATTATCTCTCTCTAAAGTCTCGTCCTTTATCAAATGATGAATAAGTTATATATAGGCTCAAAATACATTTGAGGAACCTCAGGTGCATTAAATGTAATGTTAGGACACCATACCCAACATGTCAAATTCATTAAATAGTGAGTGAAATCTCGAGTGACCAACTATCGTGTCAAGTGGAACCATGTTGTGTTAGCACCAATCTAACCAGCTGCTCCCCAAACCATCACTCTTAGGCTTAGTCTGATTTAACATATATTATGTATGTCATGATGTAAGTAACATCTTTTTGGTAAATATATCTACTTTTAGCACCAAAACTTTATGGCAGAGTAAGCTCAATGTTGGTATCTCAAGGTTGCTCAAATGTGCTATCTGAGGCAAAGTTGTATGTTTTACCTGGTGTATCTAAAATGGCTAAGTCATGCCTTAATTTTTCCTTACTCCTTAATCCTCCAAATTAATTCTATCAAAGGTTCCAAAAGTGAGGTTCCTAGGTAGATCATGAAAGCGCTCCCAAGTCCTACCAGACTTGTTATATTGCTGGTACCGACTAACCTCAACAACATTAAAACATAACTTATAATTAAATAGTAAAATAAACATAAATACATAGTTATTCAACTAGCTTCCTCTGGAAGTCTTCCTGAATTTTTGCTTAAGCTCCACTTTACCTTGATCTTGAATTATCTTTGTCGACTCCTCACACTTCTTTGTGATGTCATTAATCTTCAAGGAATCCTTCTCTTGTTTCTAATTCAATCTCTTAATAAAGAGGTTTATATTGAGGTAAGGGGTTTATCTATAATCCCTTACTGGATTTCCCCACATAGGGAAATGTTTTATGCAAATAAGAATTTTTTTTACAAAATACTCTGAACCGACAATCCTAAATTGATACATTTTGAACCAAAAAACTATCGTTCGAAATGTCACGAATCCACAAAACACTATTGGAAACAACTTGTACAAACAAACCTATGTTTAAAACCACATGGACAGAGAAACCTTATGTCCCACCCTAACCCATTTACTTATAAATAAGTTTGAAAGTCAAAGTAAGTCAAATAATAATTACCTTAACCAAACCATAAACATGAGTATCCTTTTTCAGTTATTAACATGAATTAGTAACACTAAAACTTTTCACAATTTTTGAGGTAATTATGCTTATTCAAACTTACTGAAAAGATAAGTAGGGTTAAATTACCCCTTTTACGTTTGACCAAAATCATGGTTTTATGCATACCTTGCTAACCCCACTGACCTCCTAGATTTGGAAGTGATATGACAATACCTGAAAAACATAAACTTGGGAACCGTGAACAAAATAGCTCACTGAATGCATCACTACTACAGTGGTGCATAAAATTAAATGTAATAAATCATATCTATGTATCAATATATAAAATCTCAACATCTCTTGGCTTTTAATGATCTATAACATCTCAACATCTCATGACATTTTATAAGCCAAAACATCTCAACATCTCATGACTTTTTATAAGACATAACATGTCAACATCTCTTAGTTGTTAATAAGATATAATATAGCCTGGCTGTTAATAAGCCACAACATCTATTGGTTGTTAATAAGCCACAAAATCTCTTGGAAATTAATAAGTCATAGAATTTCTTAGATGTTAATAATCCATAACATCTCTTGGTTGTTAATAATCCATAACATCTCTTGGCTATTAATGAGCCATAACATCTCTTGGTTGTTTATAAGTCATACCATCTCTTGGCTCTTAATAAGCCATAACATCTCTTAACTGTTAATAAGATATAACATCTCTTCGCTTTTAATAAGCCCTAACATATCTTGGCTATTAATAATCCATAACATCTATTGGCTATTTGTAAGCCATAACATCTCTTCATAACATAGACATATCATATCCATAATAAACTCAATAAGTACAATGCATCATGTCAATAATCAACTCAGTAAGCACAACATATCATATCGATAATCAACTTGGTAAGTATAACATATCATATCTATAATCAACTCGATAACTAAAACATGTCCTATCTATAACCAACTCGGTAAACACAATATATTCAATTCATGAACATGTATAAATACATCTTACCAGTGAGTACACTCATTTTGGCCACTTAATGGGTTTTCCCCTTGCCTTTTTTTGGCAGCTGTTCAACTGGTTATCCTTCCGTTCCTATCATTCTTATAATATTAGTGTCATAATAAGAATATAAAAAATCCAAAGAATCACTTAAATGTAATTCAATTCATGAGCATCATATGATCCCATTTAAATCATTTATCATAAATGAAGTCTCATCCAATTTCATATTAAGATATTTAACATATCCAATTCATTGTCCAAACATAGTTTAATTCATTCCTGAAAATACAATTTTTATCATATTAGGTTCCCAATACAAAATATGACACATCATTTCAAGTTTCTTAGAGCAAGATATGTCTATTTCTTTATTGCAAAGCAAATCGGCCCTATAGGCTCCTCTATCGTTTAGTTAACTTCCAAGAATTTTCATAATTTTTATATGTCATAACTTTCCATTATCTACAACCCAATTTCAATAAAGATATTGAGTAGTACAAAATTAAAGTTTCATAATTTTTAAACTTCATTTGCTATGTTAAGCAAATAGTCAAACAGTTGGTATGCATACTTACACCTTCGGGGCATATTCTATACCTACACTTCACACTATCCCCTAAGATTCAATTCTTGGTATTTTTATATAATGTCTATATATAACAAGTATATATAAGTTTAGTTTCATATTCAACTTGAATCAGACAATTCCAATGTGCATTCACAAAGATACACCTGTTTGATTAACATAATGATTTCGCCCTTAGTTGTATGAACTGAACATGATTCACACATACAACCTACACATGCCCATATACATATAACAAACCGTATCCCATTGTCCCCAAATATAATCTCTAGTATCATATAAAACAACATATATCATGTAAATAATGAAATTTACAAGTTAAATCTTACCAAAGTACCCTTGGATATATATAAGCTTTTTTATTTCTCAATTATCTTCCTTAATCCTTCACTAATTCACCCTAACCTCTCTTTCTTTCATGGGAACCTCAACCCACTTGAAATTCTACTGTATATGAAGAATAAGGGAGATAATATCCCCTTGGTCTAATCAAAATATGACATGTGGTGCCATATAAGACAAAATATCATTTAATGCTAAATGACTACTTTATTCCATGTTCGTAAAAAGATAATTTGTTTTCACTCGAATGTCCATTAGATGCACCGTTTGTTGTGATACAAATTTAACTCACATATATACAAATATCTAGTTTTCACCTCAAGTCAATTGTTAATATTATAATGGTCAAAACTAGTCTCCAACTTGAACATTCCTACCGAAAACTTCAAAAATTTATGTTTCTAACTAATTCGATATCGATATCTCATGAGTTATGAAGGTAGGATTAGAATAAACATAATAAATTAAAATTATATACACCAATAACACATTATCCCCATCCCATAAGGTAAGCATGATTTAAACATGATTTATCATAATTATATCCGGGTTGTCACAACTTTCCCTCCTTAGAAAATTTCGTCCCTGAAATTTAGTATGAATTTCACTTACCAAAAAATTGAGGATACTATTTCCTCATGCTATATTCCCTTTCCTAAGTTACTTCTTTAATTTCATGGATCTTCCACAACACTTAAACTACGGGACTAACTTTATTCCTTAATACTTGCTCCTTTCAATCAATAATTTCCATTGGTTCTTCGTTGTACTACAAATCTTCTTTCATAATATCTTCAGTTTCTTTATCATTTACACATAAGGATATTCATTTAATGATTTATTATCTATTAAAACCAATTTCCAACACACATATTACTTCATACCTTTATATATGTATGTCGAACATTCACATATAATAAATTATTAGTTGTATCAGCATATATTCACAATGAGTGAACATTATTAAAAAACCTAGTATCATTCTTTATATTTCTCCCTTCATTCCTGTAGTTTATCCTTATCATCGTGTAATATTTCAAATCATAATTATCATATTACCAGACTATCTTATTACATATCATTTTTCCATCTTCTATCCAACACCAAATACATATGTTTGACTTTTAACTACTTTGCGTATCATCCTTACAATTTCTTAATTTAAATATAGCATCACTACTATTAATATATCAAAACTAAACAATCATTCACTAATGCTTATTCTTATCCAAGATTGCATATTTACCTTCATGTATATTGTGCAGTCATGCACTATGAACTCAATCTAACTTCTCGCGATATTCCCTTTTTGGGTATCATTTGATTGTTGTTTTTTAACTAAACATATAATGACCTTAGCAAGTCATTTATCTAAAACAATAACTTTATAATCATAATCATATCGTAATCCTTATTAACATGATATTCTTATGAAATATCATTAATAAACTCATCTTACCCGTTTGGTAACATGGATGTTAAACGTACCATTAAACGTACCATCACCACTTAAAACTTTAACCATACTTACCAACTGAAAAGGCCCTTTAATCAGTGATTTTGGTAAAAACCAACTCAATGAATTATTTCAAATTTTATCTTCGCAAACCCTAAACATGCATGTAATCAATTTAACCCATTGAATAAATGAAGCATGCGAAAAAAGAAACGAATTCAGGAAAAAATCCCACAGGGCAAAAAAACTTTTTATTTCCACTAAAATTTGTAAAAAAAAATGATTTACACTCAGATTATAGCGAAAATAAGATGACATACGAATACCCGCAGGTGTCGGTCGATGTTGTCAGCAATGAAACAATCGCTTCAGCTCCACAAGAACCGCATTCCCATCTTCAGCAAGAAATAGCGCAGCACTCCCAATTTGACCTCAGTCCGGTGTAGTTTTTCCTCTCTACAAAGATTCAAACAACGTCTTCTTCTGGATGTGTTCAAGATCACAAACCTTTTGAATTATTATAATAGGATCTTGAATAAACAAATGATGAAACTAAATAGAATGGGAATTCTTAGAACTGTTCATCTCTCTTGAAAATGTCCATGCAGTGTTATTTTTATACCTGAGCAAACCAGAGTCCAAGATAATTCAAACACAGAAATCGAGGCAATCTCGTTTGAGCGACAAACACTGTCATTTGAACGACTAGCGCTATCGTTCGAAAGAGTTTACAGGTCGTTTAAACGATAGTAAATCCTTTTCTATTATTTCATGATTATCCTTGTATTAAAAATAATTTTAGCTCAAATATAATTAAATGGGCTTTCAAAAATTTAATTTTCAATTCCCAAACATTAAAAAAAAAATATTTAAATCATCCATTATTTAAACAACATTATAAATCACATATTCCTTTTATTATTCATACTTGTGTGATCTCTGAACAATTAAATTGTGAAATGCACCTTGACTTGATTTCTTCTTCATGGCTTTAATATGCAACTTCTTCAATCTTGAATTAATTACTAGTCTAGACTCAATTTATATTGTCCGGAATTAAGCTAAATATAAACAAATTAAACCTATAATAAATTTGTGCTTACAAATATACCCCTTTGGCTATTCCGGGACAAAAACTTAAATAAAAATGTTGCCTATACTCAAATGTCCTATCTCAGAAATCTAAATCTAAAATATACCTGACATAAATAAACTATATAGCAACAGCATTAAGTCTAGAAATTGTCTCTAAATGTGATGTAGCAGTGAATTTCTAAATATCAAAATAGAAACCTGCATACATGAGACAAACAAATATACCCAAGTGAAGTATGGAGGAACATAATATATATATATATATATATATATATATATATAAATTATGAACACAGTTTTTAATGAAACCCCCTATATTAAACTCCCCCTACATCACATATCTCTCCCCTTTTTTTTCTGGAATAGATAAAGCATGGGACAAATAAAACTAGCATATGAAAAGGGGCATAAATGAGAAATTGTGACAGTGGATATGAGAAAGATGATAGAAAAGAAATATAAAAAAAAATATCAGAACTGTAGAATGGAATATATACATCCAGTCACAAAAAATGTTGCATCAGAAGTCCATGAGTACATCATATCAGGATAAATATCAAAATACATCTCAGGACACAAATATAATGTCTCAAACATAAATATCAACTGGGATCCTAGTCCTCATCATCAGAATCATCAACATCATCATCAGAATCAGCATATGCAGCAAGGGATGGCAATTTTCCCCGAAATTTCGGGTCCCCGCGGATATTCGAAAAACAATCCTCAAAAATTCGGGGATCGGATCGGGTTCAGGGAGTGAAAAAATCCTCGAAAAGTTTTGGGTCGGTTTCGGGTATACCCTCGGGTCTCCACGGGGATACCCGAATTATTAATGTATAATAAAAAATATATATTTATATTATAAAAAATAGATAAGCCAAAGCCCTAGACTTATTCCCTCACATCTGCTAAGCTAAGTTGCTTAGCAACCGCTCTCCCTCACTCCCTCCCTAACTTCCCCACTCCCTCACTCCCTCCCTAGCTCTCACACCTCCGCATTTCTCACGCCTCTCTCCTCACTCCTCACTCCCTTGCATCGCTCTCCTCACAGCTCTCTCACGTCAGTCCGCCGCTCTCCTGCTCCTGCTCTCTCACTCTGTATTCTGTACGCATTTATGTTTTTGGGGGGGTTTTGTGTTGTTAAATTCTGTAAGCATCTATGTTTTGTGTCTGCGATCTACAAGATGTATTCCTCTAATTTCAAGATGTAATATGGAAATTTGAAGATGTATTCCTCTAATTTTCAGCTGTTATTTTCTTTCAATTTTTTCTGATTGTAACAATATGGCTTTTGAGATTGTAACAATAGGTATAAGGCTGAATCTGCTTTACTAGGTAGATCTTGTCTTGTTTTTTTTTTGATTAATTTTAGTTGAGATGTAATTTAAAAGTAACTGTTATTTAGGAGCCTAAAGAGGAGTTGAAATAAAAAAATAAAAATAAAAAATAAAAATAAAACGGGTTCCCCGCGGGGAACCCGATACCCGTTTTAAACGGGGACGGGGATCCCCAAACCCGTTATAAAGGGGAACGGGGCGGGCACGGGGAATGGTTTTTCTAACGGGGACGGGGAGTTAAAACCCGACCCCGAACCAACCCGTTGCCATCCCTATATGCAACAGTTATGTTTCTCAATCCTAATGAACCTGTTCCTCTGCCTATCTCTTATCGTCTCATCTTATAAAAAAAGCAGCCATCCGTGAGTCACTCCTAGCCCTAGCCTCAGCCTCAGCCTCAGCATCAAAATAAGCCATCATGGCATCGTATATCTGTGACTGTGACACCACCTGTGCCTGTAAATCATCAAACTCCTCGACTGTGGGTTGACAAGATGTAGAAGTAAGAGACCTAGAAGATATAGAACTCGGGTCAGAAGGAGTAGATGGCTCTCCAAAAAATGATGGGACAGTCGGAGTGGGTCTCGCTCTCACTTCAGACGGTAAATGACTCTCAGATCGAGTTAAAGTATTGTTGTCAATGAAGGATGGAGTAGAAAGGGAGACATCATGCTCTAAAATGGGAACTCCAGCCAAGAAGCAAATGCGGGATACGAGGAGAATGTAGGGAAGAGCGGGGCATATAGGAGAGCTACTAAGAATGGTAACTGAGGACATAACTCGAAAAAAAGAGATGGTAGATCAATCTCCCACACCTGACATACATCATACATGAAATATACTATATCAAAGCCAATCTTAGTATGATTGACTCGAGGATAGATAGAGGAGGATACAAAACAATTAAGGATGTGAAAGGTTGTGTGTAACTGGCGGTGAAATAATGTAGTTCCAGCCAGCGGAACCAACCAACAGCAAAAATGAATAATCTCATCTCTAGTAGGACCACCCTCGGGACTCCTAGGAAAAATAGCATCTGGGACACGGGGTAACTGAAGAGACTCCAGTATAAGATCGGTAGTGACAAGAATCAAAACACCCCTAATAGACGTCTATAAACCACCAAGAGTGAAAAGAGACCTATAATAAAACTCCCTAACTATGTCAGGGTAAACCATGCCATGGGCATCAAATAATCTATCCCATCCCCGCCTAGACATCCATGTAGGAATAGATAGCTTTGAAAACTAATCAACACAAAACACTTTCTCCCGAACTACAGCGTGAATATGTAAGCCCAAATGACAGTAATGATCGTAGTCCAAACTGGTGTACCAACGTATAAGAGAGTATGGTGGTCTATAGCTCCTAGACCTATGAGCCCGCGATGTTGGTTAAGGTTCATCTTACCTACGAGCGTCTAGGCGGCATGATTAGACACCAAATACCATGGGTGAAGATGGGTAGGGTAGACAAACACAACTGACGCCTAGAACCTATCTCCGTACAAATCCATCCAAACCACCGGGGTAAACCAAATAACAACAGCCCAACATACAGAAATAACCCAATCAGAATAATCATAAGCAGGCAATGTTGCCAAAAGGACTAGCATTTCTTATTATAAAAAAATTAGAATTTTTCTGAAATAAATTACGAACACCCCATTTTTTTTAAGGAAAAATAATCTCAAAAAAATTAATGGGTATAAATGGGTGCCAAGTAAAATTTATTCCAAAAAAATAATTTTTCATACCAACTGTTTATGCTGATTTCAAACTGAAAAAATGAACACGAACCCAAAAGAATACAACAATCCTAAAATATAGGGCTCTATATCAAAGAAAGCTACGAGAAAACATAACAAGCCGTACAGATCCTAAGGACACTAGAACCTGATGCTCTGATACCACCTATGACACCTCGGCTAATTAAATACCGGGTAGCTACTCCTTTATTCAAATTAATACAAAATGTCAAGTTGGTTCAGTTCATAGCATCACTGTCGAAAAACATTTTAATAATTACAAGACACCTAATATTTAAAAAGTGCGTTGTCAATTTTAATTAAATCCGATTAACATACAATCCATTTAAATTATGAAATACTAATACCACAACCACAACACAATCATAATAGAATAATGATGGAATGACAATGAATCTGGAGGAATACTCCTCTAATAATCCAAATACTGGATACAACAAAATACAAAGTCTGAATCACAAATTAATTACAACCCAAAATCTGAAATAAAACTGATTAAGTAGGATGTCTATAAAAGAAAAGGGGCAACATGCCCTACAGATGAGTAAAATAGAGTTAGGGTAGAAAGTGGAGGCGTCTACTATCGAGGTCCTGTAACTTCCACAGCAGCTACAGCATGTCACCGGAATGGAACTCCTACGCTTGGTGTCCTTGTGGCTGGGCACCTAAAAGGTTTTTACAAGAAAATATATTTGAAAGTAAACGGGTCAGAGACCGATTGTGAAAACAGTTTAAAATGCAACAAGTGTTTAATATCATTAAACAGTGAATATAAAATACATGATAGTGCGTGCACTCACATGAGTCCTCACCTCTCAACTAATTGTGTACACCTATCGTACCCGTACCCGTTCTAGTTATACTACCATTAACTAGTCCAATCCATGACCAATCATTACTTTACAATTCAAAGTTCATTTCCCAATGTCTTAATATTAGCTGGAGGTCTTACTATTTTTAATCAGAATTAGTTATAATAATTACTAAGAGTTTTCCCATTTTTAACTCTACAAAGATGTTACATTAATTCACACTTGTACTTATATAAACAGTTCATTTCAATAATTCGGTATATCAAACTCATAAGAATATACAATAATGGCACCCCTAGACTAGGCTGCGGTGCACACATACTCTGCTATCAAACCCCAGTACATCACGTACATAAGGATCACGTATTCTGAATCTCTTAAGAATCGTTTCGACAAGTAACAAACACATATAATGGAGGAGAACATAGTTCACATCACATGGGTCACGCACATACCTATGCTCCCATGATCAGCAGACTTATTAACTCCTCAATAAGTCATTCTCTAACCTATGTCCTCGAGGTACCAATCTAAATCCCCCCGTAGGCACACAAAGATTAGATGTCCCTGGTAGAACGCCGACCTCCCGTGATAGCAAGTATGGTAGGTATGTTATACATAGATAACAACATATACTAATCATTCACCCTTTTTAAATATCTTATAATATCAATAGAGGTATATTTTACATTCCTATACCAACATTAAATGATGCAAGTTTACAAATCCCTTAATAATATACATTAAAGTTGTCAACCCTTATCACGTCGAAATATTTGGTACTTATTTCTTAACCCATAAATGTCATCCGGTTTCCTACAAAATCCTAAGCTTTACTACTCAACGTACTCCAATATCACAACTATACCCACTAGTCAACAAGGGAAGGTTAACGCTCAATTAAATAACCCTAATGGAAGTTCAAAATAGAATCAGACCTAAAAAGGCCATTCTGTCAACCTGTTAGAAATCTCGTTCGAACGAGTGTCGTTCGAACGAATGGCTTCGAACGAACTACCAACTCGTTAGAAGGAGTACTATCATCTCGTTAGAAGCCCGTTCGAACGAGGTCGTTCGAACGACCTGGGCAGGTCTTCTAACGAGATGGCAGAAAATGCCCAGAAATATCCCAACTCGTTTTTCTTCATTTTTCTCTTCTCTAAATCCATCTTAATATCATCCAAATTACATTTTAATGTGTATAAACTATTTTAAGTCATCCTAGGTCGTTCCTTAACATATTTTTGGGGTCAAATCTTACTAATCAACATGTAACAATCATAAATTCCCAATTCTTGCCCCAAACCCTATGAACATGAACTCATAATTTAATTGACTACAAAGACTCCTTATAAATCCATTTCCAAATCATCAAAAGTTATGCTTTGTGTATTGAATTCGTCCATAAGTATTCTACATGCAATTCCTATCCCAAAATCATAAGTTTCACAATAATCCCATTGGTTTTCATCAAATCTTTCAAGGCAAATACAGTTTCCACACTAAACATGGAAGAAATATTCATTGCACTTAATAATATCAAATCACTTGCCTTAAATCCGATGTTCTGATTCGTTGTTGATGATCAAGGTTGGTTTTCTCTCTTCTTTCCGGTCACAAATCCTTTCCAATTTCTGGTGATGGGAGATAGTTTGGTTTGGAACCTCATTTACCCTCTTTCTAACTTCTCTCAAAACTCCCGTAGCCCACTCTCTTGCATTTTGCTGGTAATGGCCTTAGTGGCCTCTTTAAAAATATAAAAATAAACTCTTAAATTCGTGCGTTTTAAATATTCAATATTTAAAATTACCAAAATGCCCTTCTAGGTTGCCGGTTTGGCCTAAAATGCCCCGGGACCCGAACTAAACTCCCAGCTAGTGTTTTCTGACTATTTCGACCCTTCCGGACACGTTGGCGCACTCAAAATGATAATTCGGTTGATAAAAATATAATTTACTTTTCAATTTAAATAAATTCATTCCTGACGCGACTGACACGCGCGTTCCAATTAAATTTCCCAAATTATTGTATTTCTGCCTCGTGACAATTTGAATATTTTCAATACTCATATATTACCATATATTCTCTATAATATTCAATTTTAACATCATAATCAATCAAATACCAACTCACCTCTCGCTAGTATTTATATCCGGATTAATTCCCAATTAATTCTCATTAAATTCAATTAATCCCTTAAATAAAATCAATAAATAAAACTAATAAAATTACGAGGTATTACATAATTCCCCCCTAATAACATAATTTCCTCCCGAAATTCAGAACTAAAGAATCCCTGGTAAAAATAGCTCTGGATAATGTTCGCGCATCTCATCCTCGCGCTTCCATGTGGACTCCTCGTCATTATGATGCCGCCACTGCACGCATACTAATGGTACTATCTTAGACCTCAGTTTCCTCTCGCTGTTGTCCAGAATGGCAATCGGCCCCTCCTCGTAGGAACTATCAGGCTGAAGATCGATGTCCTCTAAAGCAATGTGACTATGGGCCAAGTCGTCCCTAAGATATTTCCTTAGCGAGGAAATATGGAACGCATCATGAATCCTATGAAAGTGCTCCGGTAACCCAAGTCTATACGCAACTGGCCCAATCCTCTCGATGATAGGAAATGGCCCCACATATCTTGGTGCCAGTTTCCCCTTCTTGCCAAAATGCATAATCCCCTTCATCGGAGATACTCTGAGTAACACCTGGTCCCCGACCTTGAATTCTCTAAAGAACCTCTTGGCATCAGCGTAGCTCTTCTGCCGGTCCTGAACTACCGAAATACGGCTTCGTATCATCTCTATACTTACCTAAGTGTCCTGAATCACTTCCGGCCCAAGGAGTTTGTTATCCCCCACCTCTAACCAACATGCTGGGGAAAGACAAGGTCTACCATACAACGCCTCGAATAGAGCCATGCCAATGGTTAACTGGTAGGAGTTATTATAAGCAAACTCCACCAGTGGAAGGTACTGCTCCTAACCACCTCGAAAGTCTAGGACGCACATACGCAACATGTCCTCTAACATCTGATTTGTCCGCTCTGTTTGCCCATCAGTCTGCGAGTGATACGCCGTACTCAGCCGCAACTCCGTACCCATGGCCTCCTGGAAACTCTCCCAAAATTGTGAAACAAATATCTTGTCTCGGTCAGACATGATATTTAGAGGCACCCCGTGAAGTCTCACTATCTATGCAATGAAAATCTGGGCATACTGTCCCGTAGTGTAGTCTGTCCTCACGGGCAGAAAATCATCAACTTTGGTCAACCTATCCACAATTACCCATATGGAGTAGTGACCCCTCTGTGACGTGGGTAACCCCGTGATAAAGTCCATGGATATGCTCTCCCATATCCACATCGGAACCTCTAACGGCTGTAGAAGTCCAGCCGGTTTCTGATGGTCCACCTTTACTAGCTGACAAGTGGCGCATTTAGAAACAAATACGGCGATATCTCTCTTCATCCCGCTCCACCTGTACAGTCATCTCATGTATTGGTACATCTTATCCCCACCAGGGTGTACCGCGAATCGCGAGCCGTGCGACTCTGTCATTACCTAGTGTCTCAAGTCTTCCCCTTCCGGCAAGACCAGTCTCCCATTGAAGCGTAATCCCCCGTCTGAACTAACGGTATAAGACTCGGCTCCCTCTGCTATTAATCGAAATATCTACTCCTGACAGAATGAATCTTGTGCTTGGGAAATTTATCACTCCCGTAACAATCTGAGGTGTAACAGTCATCACAGACATGAATGATCGGGCCACTACATCCTGGTGTCCCAACTCCTTCCACTTAGCTTTCCACACCTCGGCCACCTCATCTACTGGCCTATGGCTCAAGGCATCTGCTACCACGTTAGCCTTCCCTGGGTGATATTGGATATCAAACAGATAATCCTTCATAAACTCGAGCCACCGACGTTGTCGCATATTCCGTTCCTTTTGCGTGAAGAGGTATTGTAGAGACTTGTGGTCTGTTAACAATTGAAATTTCTCCCCCAGGAGATAGTGTCTCCAAATCCTAAGAGCGAATACGACTATCGCTAACTCCAAGTCATGGGTGGGGTAATTCTTCTCATGAGGATTAAGCTTACGGGAAGCATAAGCTATAGCCTGACTCTCTTGTTGCAGTACACCTCCCAGTCCTTGTAAGGACGCATCAGTGTAGACTAGATACTCAACTCCCAGTCTTGGCAATGCTAACACAGGCGCTGAGGTCAACTTTTCTTTCAACTCATCGAATGCCAACTGACAGGCATCGCTCCAGATGAATGGCACACCTTTGCGAGTCAGATGTGTCAAAGGACCCGCTATCTTTGAGAAACCCTGAATAAGCCTCCAGTAGTATCCTACTAGGCCCAAGAAACTACGGATATCAGTCGGTGTCGTGGGATGTCCCCACTCTCTCACCGCGGATACCTTCCCCAAATCAACAGATATCCCCGATCTGAAATGATATGCCCCAAAAACTGAACCTCCTTCAGCCAAAACCCACATTTCTCGTACTTTGCATAAAGCTCGTTCTGACGCAACATCTGCAAAACCTGTCTCAAATGCTCGGCATTCTCCTCCTCTGTCTGGGGGTAAACCAGGATGTCATTGATAAAGACGATGACGACTTGGTCTAGGAACTCTCTGAACACCCTATTCATCAAGTCCATAAACACAGTTGGAGCATTGGTTAAGCCAAAAGGCATAACCCGGAACTCATAGGAACCATATCTCGTCAAGAAAGCAGTCTTTGAGACGCCCTGTTCCCTGATACGCAACTGATGGTATCCCGACTGCAAGTCAATCTTTGAGAAGAAGGAAGCTCCTCTCAACTGGTCGACTAAGTCATCGATTCGTGTAAATGGATACTTATTCTGTATCGTGAATTTATTCAACTCCCGATAATCTACACACAACCTCAACGATCCATCCCTCTTCTTTACGAATAACACAGGGGCACCCCACGACGAAGTGCTCCTACGGATAAACCCCTAACCCAATAAGTGCTCTATCTGATCCCTTAGCTCTCTCATCTCTACTGGAGCCATACGATACGGTGAGCGGGCAATTGGCCGAGTGCTCGGCTTCAAATCGATAACAAAATCTCTCTCTCTACTAGGTGGTAATCCTGGTATATCCTGAAATACATCAGCAAACTCCCTAACAACTGGAATCGAGTCGAGTGGTAATACCACTTCCTTAGAGGTCTCCTCCTCTATATCGTACAAGTGAGTGGACTATCCTCCCTCATGGTGAGGCATCGCCACTAAAAACATCTCCTGCCCGGGTATTTCAAAAAATGATACTCCTACTGAAACAATTAAACATGGCTCAGTACGCAACTAGCCAATCCATACCAACAATCTCATCGTACTCAGTCATCTCTAATACTAACATATCAGCAGGTAAAGTAAATCTCCCGATCTCTATACCCACACCTCTACAAATAAGAGAAATCATAGAACCCCTACTCAATGGTGAATCTACGCAAGTAATCGTGTTCTCTACAGTGTCTAACAACCCCAAAGTGCGTGAAAATCTCGTGGCAATGAAACAGTGTGTGGCCCCGTATCAAATAAAATACGCCCCATAGTCCCCTGAATAGAGAACATACCCTCAATAGCAGGTGGATCCTGTGGGACTGCGGCCTGCTGGAGCTGATAAACTCGCCCGTACTGAAGTTGTCCCTACTGGACTAGGATTGTGGGAATATGTGGCAAAATTGGCATCTGTGGTGGTGCTGGGAGGGCGGAGGGAAGCATAGGTCTCTGGGGCTCATGTCGAGCACCCTGCTGCTGCTATTGTGGGGCCCTGCCCCTATCAGGCTACTCCTGGCGTTTGTTGCCAATCTTGCCACAAGTGAAACATTTCTCTGGAAAATTTTCCCCTCTCTGACCCTGCTGCCCACGGCCCTGGTGGCCGTTGCCATTCCTCCCCTGGTCGCGCTGGCCCTGATGAAACTGTTGATGTTGGCCATGCTGGCCCTGCTGACCCTGATGGCCGTGCTGACCCTGCTGGCCATGACGAAAACCTCCCTGACCATTTTTGAAACCCCCAGATCTAAACCTCCTAAAATCCCCCTACTGGGACCCCTGATCACCCTGCTTGTGCTGACCCTGAGCAGATTGTGCCCCGTTGGCACCATTCCCTCCTGTCTTGCCCTAATGGATGGACTCTCCTGATCGCTTACCCTCTGACAAGTGAAAGCGGTGGTCCTGGCAGTGAAGCAATGCTGCGTTAACCACATCAGAATAAGTGGCCAATGAGAGATTACCCAATAAGTGCTGACGGATCCTCCAAGTCAATCCATCCACGAACTTCTGAATCTTTTTCTCCTTTGTTGGAATCTCATCAGGAATGATGTTAAAGAGATTAGTGAATTCGGCCTCATATTCTGCAACAGTCTTTCCCTCCTGATTGAGGTTCATTAACTTCCTCCTCATTTCGGTGTGAACGGCTGATGGAAAATACTTGCGATCAAACCGCACCCAAAACTCCTATATAGAAAGGACACCTCTCTCCTTAGTGGTGGTAATGGACTCCCACCACTGCAACGCTGATCCTATTATCTTAAAAGTAGCCAATATATTTTTTCGTACCTCCTTGCACTCGTACATCCTCAAGTACCTTTGGATGTCCTTCCACTGACTGGACACAACAATGTCGGAGCTACCTACAAACTCCGGAGGGTGTGCTTTCTGAAAAGCATCGCGAACACGTTCCCAAGCAGACGGAAATTCATGATATTGTACTGGCACTACTACCGGCGCCTGAGGCGGTGCCTGCTGCACAACTTCTAAGGCGGTATTTACTGCTTGGGCTACAATAGTGGAAACCTCTGCGGCATTCAAGGAGCCCTGAAATGAGAGTAAAAATCCTATAAGTTCGCAATTATTATCTCAAAATTGCTGAAGGGCAAAATATACACAAAAGAATACAATAATCCTAAAATATAGGGCTCTATATCAAAGAAAGCTACGCGGAAACATAACAAGCCGTACAGATCCTAAGGACACTAGAACCTGATGCTCTGATACCACCTATGACACCCCGACTAATTAAATACTGGGTAGCTACTCCTTTATTCAAATTAATACAAAATTTCAAGTTGGTTCAGTTCATAACATCATTGTCGAAAAATGTTTTAATAATTACTAGCCACCTAATATTTAAAAAGTGAGTTGTCAATTTTAATTAAATCCGATTAACATACAATCCATTTAAATTATGAAATACTAATACCACAACCACAACACAATCACAATAGAATAATGATTGAATGACAATGAATCTGGAGGAATACTCCTCTAATAATCCAAATACTGAATACAACCAAATACAAAGTCTGAATCATAAATTAATTACAACCCAAAATCTAAAATAAAACTGAGTAAGTAGGATGTCTATAAAAGAAAAAGGGCAATATGCCCTACAGATGAGTAAAATAGAGTCAGGGTAGAAAGTGGAGGCGTCTACTATCGAGGTCCTGTAACTTCCACAGCAGCTACAGCACGTCACCGGAATGGAACTCCTACGCTTGGTGTCCTTGTGGCTGGGCACCTAAAAGATTTTTACAAGAAAATAGATTTGAAAGTAAACGGGTCAGAGACCGATTGTGAAAACAGTTTAAAATACAACAAGTATTTAATATCATTAAATAGTGAATATAAAATACATGATAGTGCGTGCACTCACATGAGTCCTCACCTCGCAAATAATTGTGCACACCTATCGTACCCGTACCCGTTCTAGTTATACTACCATTAACTAGTCCAATCCATGACCTATCATTACTTTACAATTCAAAGTTCATTTCCCAATGTCTTAATATTAGTGGGAGGTCTTACTGTTTTTAATCAGAATTAGTTATAATAATTACTAAGAGTTTTCCCATTTTTAACTCTATAAAGATGTTACATTAATTCACACTTGTACTTATATAAACAGTTCATTTCAATAATTCGGTATATCAAGCTCATCAGAATATACAATAATGGCACCCCTAGACTAGGCTGCGGTGCACACATACTCTGCTATTAAATCCTGGTACATCACGTACATAAGGATCACGTATTTCGAATCTCTCACGAATCGTTTCGACAAGTAACAAACACACATAATGGAGGCGAACATAGTTCACATCACATGGGTCACGCACATACCTACGCTCCCATGACCAGCAGACTTAATAACTCCTCAATAAGTCATTCTCTGACCTATGTCCTCGAGGTACCAATCTAAATCCCCCCGTAGGCACACAAAGTTTAGATGGCCCTGATTGAACGCCGACCTCCCGTGATAGCAAGTATGGTAGGTATGTTATACATAGATAACCACATATACTAAGCATTCACACATCTTATATATCTTATAATATCAATAGAGGTATATTTTACATTCTTATACCGTCATTAAATGATGCACGTTTACAAATCCCCGAATAATATACATTAAAGTTGTCAACCCTTCTCACGTCGAAATATTTGGTACTTATTTCTCAACCCATAAATGTCATCCGGTTTCCTACAAAATCCTAAGTTTTACTCCTCATCGTACTCCAATCTCACAACTATACCCACTAGTAAACAAGGGAAGGTTAACACTCAATTAAATAAGCCCAATGGAAGTTCTAAATAGAATCAGGCCTAAAGAGGCCATTTTGTCAACCAGTTAGAAATCTCATTCGAACGAGGTCGTTCGAACGAGTGTCGTTCGAACGAATGGCTTCAAATGAACTACCAACTCATTAGAAGGAGTACTATCTTCTCGTTAGAAGCCTATTCGAACGAGGTCGTTCGAACGACCTGGGCAGGTCTTCTAACGAGATGGCAGAAAATGCCCAGAAATTTCCCAAGTCGTTTTTCTTCATTTTTCTCTTCTCTAAATCCATCTTAAGATCATCCAAATTACGTTTTAATGTGTATAAACTATTTTAAGTCATCCTAGGTCGTTCCTTAACATATTTTTGGGGTCAAATCTTACGAATCAACATGTAGCAATCATAAATCCTCAATTCTTGCCCCAAACCCTATGAACATGAACTCAGAATTTAATTGACTACAAAGACTCCTTATAAATCCGTTTCCAAATCATCAAAAGTTATATTTTGTGTATTGAATTCGTCCATAAGTATTCTACTTGCAATTCCTATCCCAAAATCAAAAGTTTCACAATAATCCCATTGGTTTTCATCAAATCTTTCAAGGCAAATACAATTTCTACACTAAATATGGAAGAAATATTCATTGAACTTAATAATATCAAATCACTTGCCTTAAATCCGATGTTTTGTTTCGTTGTTGATGATCAAGGTTGGCTTTCTCTCTTCTTTCCTGTCATAAATCCTTTCCAATTTCTGGTGATGGGAGATAGTTTGGTTTGGAACCTCATTTACCCTCTTTCTAACTTCTCTCAAAACTCCCGTAACCCACTCTCTTGCCTTTTGCTGGTAATGGCCTTAGTGGCATCTTTAAAAATATAAAAATAAACTCTAAAATTCGTGGGTTTTAATTCCTCAATATTTAAAATTACCAAAATGCCCTTCTAGGTTGCCGGTTTGGCCTAAAAATGCCCCGGGACCCAAACTAAACTCCCGGCTAGTGTTTTCTGACTATTTCGACCCTTTCAGACGCGTTGGCGCACTCAAAATGATCATTCGGTTGATAAAAATATAATTTACTTTTTAATTTTATTAAATTCATTCCTAATGCGACTGACACGCGTGGCCCAATTAAATTTCCCAAATTATCGTATTTCTGCCTCATGACAATTTGAATATTTTCAATACTCATATATTACCATATATTCTCAATAATATTCAATTTTAACATCATAATAAATCAAATACCAACTCACCTCTCGCTAGTATTTATATCCGGATTAATTCCCAATTAATTCTCATTTAATTCAATTAATCCCTTAAATAAAATCAATAAAATTTCGGGATATTACATTTATATTGTCCAGAATTAAGCCAAATATAAACAAATTAAAACTATAAGAAACTTGTGCTTACACCAACCCCATAATACTTCTCTAACTATTATATGTCGTATTTCTTTCAAGTAACCTGTACAAATACCTTAATATATCACATTATGATATCTCACATACCATATTATCCTTACACATACTTCTTTGTGACCCCGTATAATGTAACTCATATTTATTATATGTCATACTCTTAGTGATAACACGTACGTACAATGACATATACAACTCAATATCCACCCAAACCATTATTGATATTCCAACTCAATTAGAATCTTTCCCATACTTATACACAACACATACTCTTAAAAGGGCTCCTCAATATTTTTAAACTTTCAACTCTTTAACACCTCGTCTCAACTTTACTATTCATATAAGAATTTCAAAAAATCACACGGGTAATACCCACTACACGTACTCATACTATTAAATAAGTACATTGCAACTCTTATTACTCTTTTCTTCTACTTATCATGATTCAGTATAAACCCATATTCTTATCAATTGTGATATATTGATTAGTAATTGAATTTTAGACCATTTCACATATTAAATTCAAATATATATATATAACTATTAATCTTCTCTCTTCACCTTTACCATGTGAATCTTCATTTTATTCACACTCTAAAAATTTAAGTCTCGTCATAATCATGTAATAGTAATTGTCCTCACATCTCATCCTTTAATGGGATATGAGTTTATGTACCTCAATCTCCCATATAAATGGGGCACACGGCAAACCATGGCTTATTAAGTGACACAACTCAAGTCCACATATACTAGTATAAGAAGAGATCACTTCCAACATTATCTTCTTACTATCAGTAGGTGCCTTATCTGGCACTATGGTGAGAAGTCTCGTGAACTCCTCCTCATACTCAGCAACGGTAGAGTTCTCCTGTTTCAAATTCAGTAATTTCCGCCTCATCTCAGTCTGCACGGCGGGTGGAAAGTACTTGCGGTCAAACTGCTCCTAAAACGACTGAATAGGGACCATGTCCCTCTCCTCCAAGGTGGTAGTGGACTCCCACCACTACAAAGCGGCCCCCACCAGCTTAAAGGAAGCCAATAACTTCCTTTGCACGTCGGTGCACTCATACATACGAAGATGCTGCTGGATGTCTTTCTTCCATTGGCTGAGTGTGACGATATCTGAGCTACCAGAACTCAGGGGGATGCGCCTTCTGAAAAGCATCCCTAACCCTCTCCCATGCAGATGGAAGCTGTGATGGTACTGGCGCCACTACCTGAATCTGGGGTGGAGCTTGCTGAACCACCGCTAGCGCGGCATTCACCACCTAAGCAACAATGGCGGCTACTTCACTAGCATTCATAGTGCCTTGTGCCGGAGCTGCTGGATGCTCGGCCTGGGCACGCCTATCCTTCGGTGCACATCTCGGAGGCATCTGAAACATGAAGTAGTTTATTAGTCTACAGTCATTATCAAATCTCAAATAGCTGAAGACGTAACAAAAAGCAGAAATATAACAATCCTAAAAATAAGGCTCTATAGCAAAAATGTTACGCTGAAAGCGAAAATAAGTCGTACAGATCCTATGGACACTAGAACCTGATGCTCTGATACCACCTGTGACACCCCGCCTAATTAAATACCGGGCGATCACTCCTTTATTAAATTAAAATCAAAGTGAACAGTTGGTTCATTCTTAGCATCACTGTCGTAAAAATAACTTTTCCAAATTTAGCACCCTATTTAATTAAGCTAAGTGTCAAAACCATTTATTTTTACATTACTTTCTAAATTTTATTTTGAAAATAAAGATTTAATTATCTAAAACAATTCAATATTTAAAGAATCACACCACAATAATCCTGGAACATATAATCTAATTAATTTAAACATTCAACAACTAAACCCCAACATTTAAAACTTAAAGTAAAACATACATGCTGAATAAATCCCAAAGTAACAGTACTAGAAATAACTGAAATACAAATGCCCCAATAAAACAGATAAATAATGGAAAAGGCGACACATGCCCAATAAGGAGAATGATAGAAGTGGAATCAAGTAAATGAAATCGTCTAAGCAAGTGGCATGCAACTCCCACCTAAGCTGCAGCACGTTCCTTCCAAGGGATCCTAAACAAGACGCCCCTGTGGCTGGGCACCTATAATATATACATATATATACAAGAGAGAAAGAGGAATAGAAATGGGTCAGAGCCCGATAGTGTATATGACTTAAAAATTCATTTAGCAAGTATTTAAATTGATACAGGCTAATGCAACAACATATTAGTGCGACACTCTCTTGAGAAATTCTCGCCTCTCTTCTAATGTGCACTCCAATCTCACTAACCTTCCCAATGGTTTATCTCATCATATATCACACTATCCTTCCCCAAGGATTTAACTTATCTTAGGTGACTCTCAAAATTTAAGATTTAACAATATCGTGGTTTAAAAAGAATAATTTCATTTAGTACAAAACGCTCATTTTAACTTTATTGATTCATAAAGTTTTTCAATATCATATTATACTTTTCAAAACAAGTATTTCCAATTTAATTCATTATACATGTCTTACTTACCATAACACAGTAGGCAGTTTCCCATATTTCAGAAGTTCATATATATATTAAATACTCGTATAATATATATATTCTAACATCACCCCACATAAAATTTTATGGTGCGGGCATACTCTGCTATCCAATCCCCGTATCAATCGTACTAAAGGGAATACAAGTTCGGAATCACTCTCGAACTGTATAAATACATACACAAACAATATTGAGGCGAAGCATAGTTTCCAAGTCCAAGAGGTCAGTACATAACCTCACGTCTCTTAGGACCGTGACTACCGATTCGATAGCCTATACCTAGGATTTCTATCTTCTAGGGTACGAGTCAATATCCCCCATAAGGCACACGAGATAAGATCGTCCCAGCGCGAAAACCTCAGGGATAGCAAGTAGCGCGGGCATGATTTTCACAAGTATATAATATATGCATACACAATCATATAAATATACCACTTTTATTATATCAATTTAGGTTTATCCAATAACCCACATTCACAACATTTATCCTTATTTTCCCATTATTATTTATCAAGTATAATGGTTCATTTCTAACTTTAATTCGAAGGGTTTTTCCAACTTGCTACGTAACCCTCTTGGACTCTATTCTTCCAAATGTACAATTCAGTAGATATCCATTTATGTTCCAACGTAACTCTCTCTTACGTGTCTCTCCCCTTTAATATATACTTACATTATCCCTTATGCAAAATATCCCAAAAATATAGATTTCGCCTTACATTAAAGGATTTTGAATTTTATTTTCAAAGATGAGAATTTCAAACGGTTTCGAAATCGGAATTAAAATGGAGTTTTAATTGAATTTTTATTATCTCTAAGAGTCCTCAAAACATAAAACTGTCTAGCAAAAAAAAATATTAAAAAATATTGAACGGTCCGATCGAGTTGAATTTTTTTTCTATAGCTTCCTCTCGTCTTCAACTAATTCTATGTAAAATTTCATCCAATTCCAACGGTCCGATCGTCCGAAATAAATTTTTTTTTAGTGTTTGTATCTGATTAGAACTCTTTTCTTAATCAAACTCTTAATCCTTTACATGACAAAGGGTTTCCAGAATATCATATAAATCATCACTACATGAAAATTTCCCATCTCAAATTGGGTTTTTCTTCCATAAATCTCATCCTAATAACTCCTAAACTAATATGGATGATTCATCAACGAAATAAGCAATATAAACACTTGCCTGGGATTTTCAGAAATCTGGTTTGGTGTTGAATTTGGTGTGGTTGCGTTCCCCGTCTCGCGATCTACGCGTTGGCGGTGGCGGCGGTGCAAACGGGTGAGTTTTGAGCCTTGGAATGCCTTGAGAGCTTTCTCCTCTCCTCTCCAATGGCCATTCTAGTGTTTTGAGTTATCTATCCCTAGGAGATAACCTAAACATCTGATATAACCACTTTAATTTTCGTGGGTTTAATTACCCAAAAATACAAAATGACTAAAATGTCCTCCCGGGGTACTAATTAGTCCTAAAAACGTCCCGAGACCGAAATCAAACTCCCGGGTATACTTTTCTGACTATCTCGACCCTTCCGGATGCGTTGGCACACTCAAAACGACCATACGAACAACTTATAAAATATTTACTTTTATTTATCAATATTTAGTCCCGACGCGACACGGGCGCGTCCTGACTCAAATTTCTAAAATTGTCATTTTATTCACTCGTGACATTTAATATGGCCACTATTATATATTACTTTACTCATTTTTATTCACTCGTGACATTTAATATGGCCACTATTATATATTACTTTGCTCATTAGTAATATTCAACAAATTTTCTCATAATTACTAACTCTCATCACGTTAATAATTATAACATAATTAATTTCCAAATTTTATTAAATAATTAATTCACATTAAATTTAATAAATCCCCAAATTAATATAGCATAAAAATACGGGGTATTACATACTCCCCCCCTAATAACAGAATTTCGTCCCGAAATTCAAAAAATAAGGCATACCTGGTAAGAACAAATCTGGATATCTCTCGCGCATATCGGCCTCGCGCTCCCAAGTGGATTCCTCCACGTTATGATGCTCCCACTGGACCCGTACAAGTGGAACTATCTTCGACCTCAATCTCCTCTCACTATAGTCTAGGATAGCCACCGGTCTCTCCTCGTAAGAGTTGTCAGGCTGTAAGTCTATCTCATCTATCTCGATGTGAGTATGGTCCATATCATCACGAAGATACCGTCTTAACGACGAGATGTGGAATACATCGTGAATGCGATGTAAATGCTATGGTAGTCCCAATCTGTATGCTACCGGCCCAATCCTCTCGATAATGGGAAATGGTCCTACGTACCTCGGGGCCAATTTCCCTTTCTTCCCGAACCTCATCACTCCTTTCATAGGAGATACACGCAGTAACACTTGGTCCCCCACATTAAACTCCCGGAAGAACCGTTTCGCATCGGCGTAGCTCTTCTGCCTGTCCTGGGCTACTCGAATTTGACTCCTTATCATCTCAATCCTCGCGGAGGTTTCCTGAATTACCTCTGGTCCTAGCAACTTGTTATCCCCCACCTCGAGCCAACAAGTTGGAGAACGACAAGGCCGACCATACAAAGACTCAAATGGAGCCATACCAATCGTAAACTGATAAGAGTTGTTATAAGAAAACTCTACAAGTGGAAGATGTGGTTCCCAACCTCCTCCAAAATCAAGAACACACATGCGTAGCATAGCCTCTAACATCTAATTAGTACGCTCTGGCTGTCCATCTGTCTGTGGGTGATAAGTTGAACTCAGCCTCAACTCAGTACCCATAGCCTCCTGAAAGCTTTCCCAGAAACGTGACACGAAAATCTTGTCTCTATCTGACATAATATTCAGGGGCACCCCATGTAATCTGACAATCTCAGAAATGAACAACTGAGCATACTGACCCGTGGTATAATCTGTCCGCACCGGCAGAAAATGAGCCACCTTGGTCAAACGGTCTACAATCACCCAGATAGAGTCGTGGCCCCGCTGTGATGTAGGCAACCCTGTAATAAAATCCATGGAAATACTCTCCCACTTCCACGCGGGTACTTCCAATGGCTGAAGCAATCCTGACGGTTTCTGATGGTCCACCTTCACCAGCTGGCAGGTAGAACACTTGGACACGAACTCAGCAATGTTCTTCTTCATCCCACTTCACCAGTATTGCCTCCTCATATCCTGGTACATCTTATCTCCTCCAGGATGTACCATAAATCGGGACCCGTGAGATTGGGTCATCACTGCATAACGCAATTCTGCCCCTTCCGGAACCACTAACCTCTCATTAAACCTCAAACCCCCATCAGAACTAACAGAATAGGACTCAGCACCCTCGGCTAAAAGTCGTATAATATGCTCCTGGAAAAACGGGTTTGTGGTTTGGGCCTGTATTACCCTCGTAACAATCTCGGGTGTGACTGTCATAACAGATATGAAGGAACGGGCTACTGCGTCCTGGTGACCCAACTCCTTCCACTTCGCTTTCCAGACGTCCATTACCTCATTTACCGGTCTTCGGCTCAACGCATCAGCAACTACGCTGGCTTTCCCCGAATGATACTGTATGTCGAACTGATAGTCCTTCACAAACTCTAACCTTCTGCGCTGACGCATATTCAGCTCTCGCTGAGTGAATATGTACTATTGTGATTTGTGATCTGTGAACAAACGAAAATTCTCCCCCAATAAATAGTGTCTCCATATCCTCAATGCAAAGACGACCGCTGCTTACTCCAGGTCATGGGTGGGGTAATTCTTCTCATGCGTCTTAAGCTTGTGGGAGGCAAAAGCTATAGCCTTCTCTTCCCGCTGAAGTACTCCCCCAAGTCCCCGTAAGGAGGCATCGATGTAAACCAGGTACTCCACACCCGACTTCGGTAAAGCAAGGACTGGTGCTGAAGTAAGCTTGTCTTTCAGCTCGTCGAAAGCCAATTGACAAGCTTCATCCCAAACATATGGTACCCCTTTGCGATCCAGGTTCGTCAATGGACCCGCTATTTTGGAGAATCCCCGAATGAATCTCTTGTAGTATCCGACTAACCCCAACAAACTACGCACTTTCATCGGTGTCGTGGGCTATCCCCACTCCCTCACCGCTGACACTTTACTCGTATCAACGGCTATCCCCTATTCAGAAACAACATGCCCCAATAACTGTACCTCTTGCAACCAGAATCCACACTTCTCATACTTAGCATACAACTGATGCTCTCGTAAAGTCTGAAGAACCTTCCTCAAGTGCTCGGCATGCTCCTCCTCGGAGTGTGAATATATCTAAATGTCATCTATGAAGACGATGACAAACTGATCCAAGAACACTCTGAATACTCGGTTCATTAAGTCCATGAATACGGCTGGAGCATTTGTGAGACCAAATGGCATCACTCTGAACTCGTAAGACCCATATCTCGTCAAGAAGGCAGTCTTTGAAACGTCCTGCTCTCTAATACATAGCTGATGGTACCCCGACCTCAGATCTATCTTCGAAAAGAAAGTTGCTCCCCTCAGCTGGTCGAACAGATCATCGATTCGAGGCAACGAATACTTATTCCGTATCATGACCTTGTTCAACTCCCGGTAGTCCACACATAACCTCAGTGAACCATCTCTCTTCTTCACAAACAAGACTGGAGCGCCCCAAGGTGAGGTACTCCTCCGAATGAAGCCCTGACCTAACAGCTTCTCTATCTGATCTCGTAACTCTCGCATCTCCGCCGGAGCCATACGGTATGGAGCGCGTGCTATAGGTCTCGTATCTGGCAATAAATCTATGACAAAGTCTATCTCTCAACTGGGGGGTAGGCCTGGTATCTCCTGGAATACATCGAAATACTCACGAACGACTGGGATCGAGTCTAAAGGAATCACAACCTCCTTAGAGGCATCCTCCTCTATATAATACAAATGAACGATCGAACCTCCCTCTGGGCGAGGCATCGCCACTACAAACATCTCTTGCCCCGGAATGGCAAAAACAATGCTCCAACCGAAGCAATCAATCATGTCTCTATAAGCTGCGAGCCAATCCATACCGATAATAACATCATGCTCATGCATATCTAAGACTAACATGTCTGCAGGTAATACCAAACTACCAATCTCTACCCCCACTCCCCGGCATATAAAGAAGATAAGCGACCCACTCCCCAGTGGTGAGTCTACACACGTCACTGTGCTCTCTGCTATGGCTAATAACCCTAAGGCCTTCACAAAATGCGTAGCTATAAAATAATGCGTCACCCCAGTATTAAACAAAACCCGACCCATAGTACCATGGATAGGAAACATACCCTCAATCGCGGGTGGTGCCTGTGGAGCTGCTTCCTGGTGGACGTTATAGACATGTCCGTACTGTAACTTCCCCTGCTGTACTGGAGCTGCTGGAATGGCTGGTATGGATGGCACCTCGACTGGAGCTGGGAGGGCAGCTGGAAAAAGTGGTCTATGTGGCTCATTACGGGCACCCTGCTGCTGTGGGGCCCTATTACCCTCTGGGTAATCCTGGCGCTTATGACCATGCTTGTCACATACAAAACACCGGCCTCTGAAGTTACCTCCCCTTTGACCCTGCTGACCACGGCCCTCTTGGTCGTTACCTCCCCGCCACTGGCCCTGTTGGCCCTGATTAGCACATTGTTGGCCCTGTTGATTAGGTTGGCCCTGCCTATAACCCCCAAATCCCTGCCTGGAATCACCTGAATGGAATCGCTTAGAAGGGTCCCCCTGATGGGAACTCTGCTCATGTTAACGAGTCTGTCCATGAGATGGTGCCCCACTAGCACTACCACCCCCGATCCTGCCCTGCTGGCTAGACTCTCCTGCTCTCCTGCTTCCCTGCAGATGGAAGCGGTGATCCTGGCAATGTAGTAACGCAGCATTGAGTACATCAGTGAAAGTACTCAGAGATAGATTCCCTATAAGATGCTGACGGATCCTCCAAGCTAACCCGCCCACAAACAACATTATCTCCTTACTATCAGTAGGTGCCTTATCTGGCACTATGGTGAGAAGTCTCGTGAACTCCTCCTCATACTCAGCAACGGTAGAGTTCTCCTGTTTTAAATTCAGTAATTTCTGCCTCATCTCAGTCTGCACGGCGGGTGGAAAGTACTTGCGGTCAAACCGCTCCCAAAACGACTGAATAGGGACCGTGTCCCTCTCCTCCAAGGTGGTAGTGGACTCCCACCACTGCAAAGCGGCCCCCACCAGCTTAAAGGAAGCCAATAACTTCCTTTGCATGTCGGTGCACTCATACATACGAAGATGCCGCTGGATGTCTTTCTTCCATTGGCTGAGTGTGACGATATCTGAGCTACCAGAGAACTCAGGGGGATGCGCCTTCTGAAAAGTATCCCTAATCCTCTCCCATGAGATGGAAGTTGTGCTGGTACTGGCGCCACTACCTGAATCTGGGGTGGAGCCAGCTGAACCACCGCTAGCGCGGCATTCACCACCTGAGCAACAATGGCGGCTACTTCACTAGCATTCATAGTGCCTTGTGCCGGAGCTGCTGGATGCTCGGCCTGGGCATGCCTATCCTTCGGTGCACGTCTCGGAGGCATCTGAAACGTGAAGTGGTTTATTAGTCTACAGTCATTATCAAATCTCAAATAGCTGAAGACCTAACGTAAAAGCAGAAATACAACAATCCTAAAAATAGGGCTCTATAGAAAAAACGTTACGCTGAAAGCGAAAATAAGCCGTACAGATCCTATGGACACTAGAACCTGATGCTCTGATACCACCTGTGACACCCCGCCTAATTAAATACCGGGCGATCACTCCTTTATTAAATTAAAATCAAGGTGAACAGTTGGTTCATTCTTAGCATCACTGTCGTAAAAATAACTTTTCCAAATTTAATACCCTAGTTAATGAAGCTAAGTGTCAAAACCATTTTTTTTAACATTACTTTCTAAATTTTATTTTGAAAATAAAGATTTAATTATCTACAACAATTCAATATTTAAAGAATCACACCACAATAATCCTGGAACATATAATCTAATTAATTTAAACATTCAACAACTAAACCCCAACCATTTAAAACTTAAAGTAAAACATACATGCTGAATAAATCCCAAAGTAACAGTACTAGAAATAACTGAAATACAAATGCCCCAATAAAACAGATAAATAGTGGAAAGGGCGACACATGCCCAATAAGGAGAATGATAGAAGTGGAATCAAGTAAATGAAATCGTCTAAGCAAGTGGCCTGCAACTCCCACCTAAGCTGCAGCACGTTCCTTCCAAGGGATCCTAAACAAGACGCCCCTGTGGCTGGGCACCTATAATATATACATATATATACAAGAGAGAAAGAGGAATAGAAACGGGTCAGAGCCCGATAGTGTATATGATTTAAAAATTCATTTAGCAAGTATTTAAATTGATACAGGCCAATGCAACAACATATTAGTGCGACACTCTCTTGAGAAATTCTCGCCTCTCTTCTAATGTGCACTCCTATCGCACTAACCTTCCCAATGGTTTATCTCATCATATATCACACTATCATTCCCCAAGGATTTAACTTATCTTAGGTGACTCTCAAAATTTAAGATTTAACAACATCGTGGTTTAAAAAGGATAATTTCATTTTGTACAAAACGCTCATTTTAACTTTATTGATTCATAAAGTTTTTCAATATCATATTATACTTTTCAAAACAAGTATTTCCAATTTGAGTCATTATACATGTCTTACTTACCATAACACAGTAGGCAGTTTCCCATATTTCAGAAGTTCATATATATATATATTAAATACTCGTATAATATATATATTCTAACAGCACCCCACATAAAATTTTATGGTGCGGGCATACTCTGCTATCCAATCCCCGTATCAATCGTACTGAAGGGAATACAAGTTCGGAATCACTCTCGAACTGTATAAATATGCACACAAACAATATTGAGGCGAAGCATAGTTTCCAAGTCCAAGAGGTCAGTACATACCCTCACGTCTCTTAGGACCGTGACTACCGATTCGATAGCCTGTACCTAGGATTTCTATCTTCTAGGGTACGAGTCAATATCCCCCATAAGGCACACGAGATAAGATCGTCCCAGCGCGGAAACCTCAGGGATAGCAAGTAGCGCTGGCATGATTTTCACAAGTATATAATATATGCATACACAATCATATAAATATACCACTTTTATTTTATCAATTTAGGTTTATCCAATAACCCACATTCACAACATTTATCCTTATTTTCCCATTATTATTTATCAAGTATAATGGTTCGTTTCTAACTTTAATTCAAAGGGTTTTTCCAACTTACTACGTAACCCTCATGGACTCTATTCTTCCAAATGTACAATTCAGTAGATATCCATTTATGTTCCAACGTAACTCTCTCTTACGTGTCTCTCCCCTTTAATATATACTTACATTATCCCTTATGCAAAATATCCCAAAAATATAGATTTCGCCTTACATTAAAGGATTTTGAATTTTATTTTCAAAGATGAGAATTTCAAACGGTTTCGAAATCGGAATTAAAATGGAGTTTTAATTGAATTTTTATTATCTCTAAGAGTCCTAAAAACATAAAATTGTCTAGAAAAAAAATATTAAAAAATATTGAACAGTCCGATCGAGCTGAATTTTTTTCTATAGCTTCCTCTCGTCTTCTGCTAATTCTTTGTAAAATTTCATCCAATTCCAACTGTCCGATCGTCCGCAATAAAAAAAATTAGTGTTTGTATCTGATTAGAACTCTTTTCTTAATCAAACTCTTAATCCTTTACATGACAAAGGGTTTCCATAATATCATATAAATCATCACTACATGAAAATTTCCCATCTCAAATTGGGTTTTTCTTCCATAAATCTCATCCTAATAACTCCTAAACTAATATGGATGATGCATCAACGAAATAAGCAATATAAACACTTGCCTGGGAGTTTCAGAAATCTGGTTTGGTGTTGAATTTGGTGTGGTTGCGTTCCCTGTCTCGCGATCTACGCGTTGGCCGTGGCGGCGGTGCAAACGGGTGAGTTTTGAGCCTTGGAATGCCTTGAGAGCTCTCTCCTCTCCTCTCCAATGGACTCTCTAGTGTTTTGAGTTATATAACCCTAGGAGATAACCTAAACATCTGATATAACCCCTTTAATTTTTGTGGGTTTAATTACCCAAAAATACAAAATGACTAAAATGCCCTCCCGGGGTACTAATTAGGCCTAAAAACGCCCCGAGACCCAAATCAAACTCCCGGGTATACTTTTCTGACTATCTCGACCCTTCAGGACGCGTTGACGCACTCGAAACGACCATACGAACAACTTATAAAATATTTACTTTTATTTATCAACATTTTGTCCCGACGCGACACGGGCGCGTCCCGACTCAAATTTCTAAAATTATCATTTTATTCACTCGTGACATTTAATATGGACACTATTATATATTACTTTTCTCATTAGTAATATTCAACAAATTTTCCCATAATTACTAACTCTCATCACGTTAATAATTATAACATAATTAATTTTCGGATTTTTATTAAATAATTAATTCACATTAAATTTAATAAATCCCCAAATTAATATAGCATAAAAATACGGGGTATTAAATTAACTCGGTAAACACAATATATTCAATTCATAAACATGTATAAATGCATTTTACCAGTGAGTACACTTACCTTGGCCACTTAATGGGTTTTCCCCTTGCCTTTGTCTAGCAGTTGTTCAACTGGTTATCCTTCCCTAACTATCATTCTTATAATATTAGTTTCATCATAAGAATATTACCAATCCTAAGAATAATTTAAATATAATTCAATTCATGAGCATCATATTATCCCATTTAAATCATTTATCATAAATGAAGTCTCATCCAATTTCATGTTAAGATATTTAACATATCCAATTCATAGTCTAAACATAGTTTAATTCATTCTTGGACATCCAATTCTTATCATATTAGGTTCCCAATACCATATACGAGACAACATTTCAAGTTTCCTAGAGAAAGATATGTCCATTTCTTTATTATAAAGATCGGACCTATAGGCTCCTGTATCATTTAGTCAACTTCCAAGAATTTTCATAATTTTTTTATATCATAACTTTCCATTATCTTCCACACAGTTTTAATAAAAATATTGAATAATATAAAATTAAAGTTTCATAATTTTTATACTTCATTTGCTATGTCAAGCAAATCGTCAAACACTTGGTATGCATACTTGCACTTTTGGGGCAGATTTTATACCTACACTTCAAACTATTCCCCAAGATTAAATTCTTGGTATTTTTATATAATTTTCGGATATAACCGGTATATATAAGTGTAGTTTCATTTCCAACTTGAATCAATTGATTCCAATGTGTACTCACAAAGATACACCGGTTTGATTAACATAATGATTTCTCCCTTAGTTGTATGAATTGAACATGCTTCACACATACAACCTACACATACCCATATACATAAAACAAAATGTATCCCCTTATCCACAAATATGATCTTTAATATCATATAAAACAACATATATCATGATAATAATGAAATTTACAAGTTAAATCTTACCTAAGCACCTTGGATATATATAAGCTTTTTTATTTCTCGATTATCTTCCTTAATCCTTCACTAATTCACCCTAACCTCTCCTTATTTCATGGGAACCTCAAACCCTTGAAATTCTGATGTAGATGAAGAATAAGGGAGATTTTAATGTCTTTAAGTTGACATAAGGGTAACTCCCCTTGGTCCAATCAAAATATAACATGTGGTGCCATATAAGACAAAATATCATTTAAAGCTAAATGACTACTTTACCCCATGTTTGTAAAAAGATGATTTCTTTTCACTTGAATGTCCGTTCGATGCACCATTGTTGTGTTACAAACCTAACTCACATATCTACAACTATCTAGTTTTCACCTGAAGTCAACTGTTATATTATAATGGTCAAAACTAGTCTCCAACTTGAACATTCCTACCAAAAACTTCACAAATCTGTGTTTCTAACTAATTTGATATCGATATCTCATGAGTTATGAAGGTAGGATTAGACTAAACATAATAACTTAACATTATATACACCAATAACACATTATTCCAATCCCATAAGGTAAGCATGATTTAAATATGATTTATCATAATTATATCCGGGTTGCCACACCTTAGTTCAAAACAACTTGGAAGGACAAACTTCAGTGCAAAACATCTTGGACCAAAAAACCTGAGTTCAAAATACCTCAAATTGAAGTAACTTATTTCAGCACCTGTCAACCAAACCTTTCCATATCTCTAGCATTTTGATGAGAGAGTCCAATCATCTGACATCTTTATTGTCTTTTGATACGTGACTCCTCGGGGTTAGCTCTAAACTTCCTCGTTTCATGCAATCATCATTTGCACCTAATTTTCAAAACAAAATGTGGGATAACGAACCTCTAACAGCCTAAATGTCTATTATCCCATCAAGTTTAAAAGATTTTTCTACTCCATCTATAACTTCTTATGCTTTTTCCCTTAAATTCTGAGCTTCTAGAGTTTTAGAGAGAGAAACTCATTATTATTACTCAAAACTCGCCTAAAATTTCATTCTAAACTCATTTTTATCAGTCATTTTCAATCGCCTATAATTCTATAGCATTTTTATCCATTAAACTCCTCTCAAATCATTCAATAGATTCTTCATTCACTTATGCTAACATTTTTGGCCAAGCTTCAGACAAACATGTCGCCTCTCATCAGGCTGAGTGCTAGGATTTTATACACCACATAACCTTGTGCTCCCCATTTTGGTAAAGGCGATTATTTTTCCCTAGAGAAAAAAAAAATTAGGAAGACTTTTGACGGTATTGATGAACTGATTTTGCTAGCGAAGGAACCTAAATATCAAACCTTGGGGAGCTATGTAACCTCCTCCTTTATTTTATGATTCAGGCTTGATGGGGTGATTTCACCTATTCTTTTATAGATTTCAAAAAACCAAGATGCTATCCTGATGGATTTTCTACTTTCTAGAGATATATTTACACAAAATATATGGAAATGCTCAAACATGTTTGTATTATACGTGCAACAACGTTCTTTGAAGATTTCACATTGTCCAATAATAACCTAACTCTCCACCTCCTAGTATCTCGATGGATTGTTGCCATGCACATACTCGTGGCAACGTAGGGAGAGTTTACAATCACATTGGAAGATGTGTGTGAAATTTATTTCTTAAATCTATGTGGACATCTTTCTTTTGACGTTAACCCCATTTATTCCAAGGAATATAAGAAACATGCATTGTTAGACAAGCTTGTTTATGAATGCATGGGTGATGCCAAGATGGCCACTTTTGGCTAGTATATCAAATATTTTTATAAACCTTATGTCAAACTCACTCCAGATCAAAAGGACCAAGGAACTAACCTAATTATAGAATTTTTAAAGGTTATGTCAATGATTCCGAGATAGTTTTGTCCACCATATAACTGCTTTAATGATTATTTATCCTTGTCAAGCCCAATGATCAACCATATAGGGACTTGGTAAATATTTAAGTTAAGTTGGCTCATAGAGTCAACATTCACCTTACATCTATAACAATTGATACATGTACACCTAGTTGGATAGATGTTACCATGACATGGCACATTTAGTTGGTCCAACTTTTTACAATGCCAATTTGTTGATGGGGTTACTCTATGCAAGGTTCCCCTATCTTGCCCCAAAAGCTACTATGATTACCCTTATTTCTCTAAGGTGTCCACTTATAACTCAGCGGATCAAGAAGAAAAATAAGAAGGCATTCTTTCCTTTAATTGATGATATCACTTTCTTTGAATTCCGTGTGGATGTTGTGGATGACAAAGCTAAAACTTGCTCATTTTTCAAATTCTAAGATGCTTATGTGCAACTTCTTTTGGAAGGTGACAAAGTTGTACAAAAAGACCTATCTCTCCTTGTGGTCCTTCTGATTACACTCACCCATCGTCCCTCTCATACTGAGTGGAATGTTGAAAGTGGATCCTATAACCCCCATAGATGTGCTCGTTAATTTGGTTATGACTAAGGAGTAACTACTTTTGCTCCTGAGTCTACTAAGGAAGATCACTTATTTTGTCTGCTAACTTAGGCTTCACTAGGAGAAATGTGGTCATTTTTTGTTCTTAGTGACAAAATCTAGTCCTTCTAGAGGTGACTAATCTCGGAGATGATTTATTGGGATGGAGCTGCCATCAGTGGCCAACACAACTTGATGTTTTTGAATACTTTGTAAAAATAAAACTTATGTACCTTGCCATAGATAGATTTATTACGAATAAACTTGGGATGAAAAACTTTTCCATGAAAGATCTAGAATTTCCACTTATCTTGACAGAGAGACCATGCCATAAAGATCTTCCTCCTCTAGCTCTAACTATTAAGGTTGTTATTACAGCTCTTAGGGGCAAAACAAAGGGTTCCATGACCACTAATGGAATGAAAAGGAATGCTCCTTCAATAAAATATTTATCTAAGGGGGAAAATACCTGAAATTCCCACAAAAAGTTCAAAGCCAGTAGAACTAGGGACGGTATGTGTATGTAATTTACCTTAACCCGTTAACGAGGGCCATGTATGATTTTTCTTTAACTTGTTAGTGAGGGTTTTTATTACTTCCATGTTTTATGAGTAATGAATACCATGTGTGAATTATCATTGACAAGCATGCTACGAGGGATTCCATGAGTGGTAACATGTGATACGAACTCCATTGGTACCCAGGTGAGTAGGCGGGATCTTCCTTAATCGTATTTACTCATGGGTCACACGTCTTGGTACTCGCGTCCTAGATGGTTTACGGGGATATTTTTTTCATATGTCATAGCTTTATGACTGATGAGTAGACGTTGTGATTCATCCCTTGCTATGATGAGGTCTTAGGTTTGAAAAGACGTAAGACTACACTAATACGTGTGAAAGATCCCCTAAGGAAATAAGAGTAGTCCTTCGTTACGTATGGGCGCAAGAGCTACTCATTTAGTTTTACATGTAGGGGATGTACCTTTGTATAGATGTTAGATGTGAGTAGACTCTTTCTCCTAACCTATGTGGTGATGGTGTGGAAATACTAGAGATAGTTCTACCAATTTATGTTCTATACTATACGTATATGACCTATAGTTGTGATGTCTACTCACATCATAACCTATGTGGTGATGGTGTGGCAATACTATGATCAAATTTGTGCATTACATATAATAGAGATGTGTATATTGTATTATTGGCATGATATAGTCAAATGTGTTTAGATTTGAGATATGAGTCTGTTAGTGGTATTGTGGTTATTTTTTGAAAAGTACCTTGGGGTTCGAGACCTTAGTACATTATGTGGATTCTATTGAAATACATTAACCTATTATGGCTAACGGTAAAGATTAAATGATAATGTTATAAGACTTTAATTACATTAGTTACATATGGGTTTGATATTTAAAACTGCATGATATTTTAGGTTATTGGGTTGGGCAAGTAATATGTTAAAATATGTTAAAACATAACAGCAAGATGTGTAGTTACAATTTGGCCCAGATTCAATTATATTCCTATTCTACTAGGCTTGCTGTTTACGTTTTCTTTTAAAAACTATTTTTATAGGTACCACTTGCGGTAGTTCATGTAGATGCGGGTTCATAAGAGAAGCATATCTAGCGATGTCCCATTCTTTACTACTAGTATTGTAGGAGTTAAGAAAGTAAACTCATTCTTTTTATTGTACTCTTTTATTTTTAGTTTGTTCATACATGTGTACTTATATTCAAAGTTGAACTTTTGTATGGACACATTTGACATTCAGAAATAGATTATGGTGTATTGGTAGTGATTGGTTTTGTGTTATTCATATTTCAATGTATTTTCCTTGTTCATTTCGATTTTAATTATTTTCTTATGCTGATAATGTTACCAAAAGTTTTTTATTCGCGGAATTTTTATATTAGACTTAATCAATCTATTTATGTATTTTGCAGGGTGCCATATTTGGTATCAGAGCATTCCAGCTTCTAGTGTCCTAGGGATCTTAAGTGTGTCCGTCGCTTTTTCACGTTGCATTCTTTAGCTACTTTAGAGCTTTACAGTTTAAGCTTGGTATTCTCTATAAAGACCATCGTTTAGGAGGTTTTACGCTATTATTTCTTGATGAATGACTCGATTAGACTGAGTATATTTAGAGGGTTGCTTTTTTGAATTACGCTTGAGAGATGTCCCATACATAAGGTGAACTTTGATTGGGAGGTTTTGGATGCGAGAAATTTAGCAAGTGCTTAGGGTATGGTTTGAGGGGAAATGTTTTCACTCACCATACATAACGACATTAGAAGTAAGTAGTTTTCGAAGAGTTCTTATGTGCAACCATATGGTGGATAGTATGATTAGGAATTTAACTACATTTCTCTATTTGTACCGAGGGATATTAATACGGAAGAGAAAGAGGATGTTTGCACTATAATCTAGTACAAAAAAGACTTTTTAGGTTAGCAAAACCTTACGTGATGGGTTTAATAGGTGTTACTAGGTAACCCTTTGTTCACCACTTATGCTCGAGTGGTTGAAGTTTCCCTACTATATCACTAAGAGCATTATAACTATTATGGGGATAGAGTCTTTAAGATTTGGAAGATCGAGGCCAACGTAGGACTAATGAATAAAAACGGTATAGCCTGGATCTGAGTAGGGGCACCTCACCAGTAAAAAGAACTACATAGGTGGAGATGACCCCAAGAGTTTTTCATGAGTGGACCATGTGATCTGTTTTGGCCACTAGGGCTATGTAAATTATGGCTAGTGGAGACACGACCTATGAGAGCTTTGTAAACAATGAACATGTTAAAAGAAATGTCCAAAGAATAAAGGTTAGCAGGTTCGCCAATGGGGCCACCATTTTGATAGATCCTTTAAAGGAATTTATTACATTCGTAGCAAGTGAGGCCACTTAGTTATTAGATGCCTTAGTGGCAACAAAGTTTTGGGGTACATCCAGGGGATAGATATGGGTACGTGTATGGCTCGCGCACATGAGTCTGGCTTATACATCCAGAGGATTTGTCATTATTTATTGGTAATGTGTTTACTACGATTATGAGATACATTAATTTCCATTGAGTTTTATGTATTTGTGGTTGTCCCAATCTAGAGGGGGATATTTTACGTCATGATTTTAGAGATGTGGCAATTTGTTTATTGGTCTAGGTTTTAGCGGCTTTTTTGACTTTTAGATGAGATATCATCCTCTTATTAGTAATCTTGTGCGTATAGCTATGTTTTACTCTTATATCGATTATCGAGGATAGGCTTTTATATGTCAGTTTGGGGCCAAATTTTGCTCTAGGTTGTTGTACTTATGCTCAAAAGGAGGCCAAGCATTCTTGTTTATGTATTAATGTCAATACATTAGAGGGGATTACGGTCGTGTAGAGGTGTCACCGATAGTCTGAGGTTCTTTTAGTTTTATTTAGACATGTGTTAAGTTATCACTTACGTGAGAGATAAATTTTTCCCTTACATACTGACACTAGCTTGGGGTCATCCGTGAAGGAATTTATATTGGATTGGCATTATCCGAGATATTAAAGTGTCGTGGGAGTAAATACCACAATTGTTTTTTAGCCGATTGAGCATTAGGGGACAGGGTTAGTTTGAAGGAACTCCAAAATAGGGATGGTTCACTAAATGGATATGTGAACCACAAGGAGTAGGATAAGGACTAGATATTGGATGAGTGTTTATTATTACATATTAACGACCTATTCAATAAGTGGAACAGGTGCATCATTAGTGGAATTGGCCGCGTAAAGGGGTAGTTCTCTGTGATTTGCAATAGTATTTTGATAAAGAATGAGTGGTGTGGTAGTATGTTCGCTACACATAAATCAATAATAAATTGTGGTTTATGCCCAATATTAAAGTCTAATAAGAGTTGCGGTATAAAACAATATTATGAATAAGTTCCTTTCTCCGTTCGATGATCGGAGAGGGTTATATTTCTCGAGAATTTTATTTCCATGAGGGGGTCTAAAGTACGAGGGGTATCATTGATCAAGGAACTTTCTTAACGACTCACTATACATTCTAGAGAGGATTAGAAGTATGGTCGTATAGCATGTTTCTCATTCCATTGTTATCAGGTCTTGAGGTCTCCGGGACGGCATGGGACCATTTGCGTACATTTGAGTTGATTGGACCTATTTATTTGAGCTTTGAGCTATAAAACTATTACTGTGATGGTGTTTAGGAATACCTAGGAGGATAACATATCCCAAGTCGAGCATGTGAACTTTTGTGAAACTGACTAGGGAATTTGAGAACGAGCGGAGGCATGGTTTGGAGCTTCAGGCATATTGTGGAAATTATGGAAT
This sequence comes from Sambucus nigra, assembly GCA_949130495.1. Lineage (NCBI taxonomy): Eukaryota > Viridiplantae > Streptophyta > Magnoliopsida > Dipsacales > Adoxaceae > Sambucus > Sambucus nigra. Next base: position 315,487,151 of record OX422222.1, read on the forward strand.
TCGATTTCCAATAGAGAGTGGGAAATCTGATATAAAGTTCCTCTATAAGGCATAGATAAGGAGAGGTTAGTGTTGTTTGACCTCACCTTATCATCATTAGTGTGCAAGATGTTTTCGGGTACAGGATAAAGAGAGTTTCAGAGGGACCAATTGGTTTTTAATGATTAGACTTGCTGGTTCAAAGTATAACCGAATGCGATTTATGATGAGAAAGACCTAGGTGTGTATAAGGTTGTAGAGGATAGATTCATTTATAGTAGTGAGAGTACGCTATGGGTGAGATATTCTTAAATTTTTGACTTGGAATGTAATTAATTTAAATTTCGAGGACGGAATTCCTTGTTCAATGGGGGGAAGAACGGAATACCATGTATATTCAGTGAATTAATGAATTGAATAAAATTAATTATGTGTGCTTATTGTGACTAGTAATGTTACTGTTTATATCTTTATGTGTTATTTAATTTGAATTGATAATTAGATTTAAGACATGGTGATTAATTATTAAATTAATTAATATTTGGAGCCGAACCGTGACAATTAGTAAATAACTGAGTTGTTAGTTATTTGGTTATATATATTTTTGTATCGGGCTAGTAAGATGTGTATCATGTCTATTTTTAGATTAAAATGGTGTTACTTATCCCTATTGGGTTAATATAAGAGTTAGGTGGGGTTTTAGACATTTTAGAGACTATTTTAGACTTTTCTACTAGTGTCCAATTTGGGTCACAACCCAAAATTCTTGGGTTAAGGGTTGAAAGTGGTCATTAGAAACCTCATTTATCAAAAAAACACAATTGGGAAGCAATTTTGGGGGCTAGAGTGAAGGCATTTGAAGAGAATAGAAGAAATTGGAAAATTTGGCTTGTTTTTTCTCCACAAATCAAGAGCGAAGTTTATATACGATATCATTATAAATTTATGTATGTTAATATTGTGATTATTCATTTAAATATGAATATAATCATGACCTAAATAGGATTAGAATTACTAGTTTAATTAATTTCAAGATTAACCTAGTTTATATGTGAATTGAGTTATTTTTATAACTAATTTTATTGATTCTCTCATTATTTAGAACTAAAATTGTTAGAAGATGATTATAGCATGTCTCTATTATCAATTAGTTAAATGCCTCTATTTATATGAATTGATCTCTTGAAATCATTAATTGATTGATGAATGTTTTTCAAGTTAAGGTTCTTAGATTATGAATTGGGTTATTATTGAATCTTGTGGTAGATTTGGGATTTGATAAAGGAAACGAGTTAGAATTATGTAGATGATGTGTTTTTATCATTTGAATGTTATTTGGATGCTTGAGTGATATTTTTAGGTTCATTAATGGAGGATTGGGAGAGAAAAATGGGGGTTGACGACGAAGAATCCCATAAGAAAGAAAAATTGTGAGGTTTTTGTGTTGAACGATAAACCATTCCCATGGCACCGATCAACCGGGTATAACAGATATGGCCTAGGTTGGGGTTTTGTGTTATTAGTTAGGAATTTTTGTTTTGGGGCCTTGGGCTAGGACGTGTTAGCCTATAGTGCTTATGTACTCATAGAGTAGATATATATTTTTATGATTTGAATTGTTAGAAATTGATTTTTAGGGTATTTGTATATTTGGGTAAATCGTTGATTTAAAGGGATTAAATTAAGGATTTGACATTCGAGGGTAGACCCGAGGGTAGAATGGGTTTGTTGAGTGAGAATTTATAAGTTAGAGTATTGGACTTGCTAGACGGGATTGATATGAATCGTTGGGATGTACGAGTGGGGTGAATATAATTTGGGTGAGATTATGTTTGGGTTAGTATCTATCGATGTCTTATGCCTCATTCATTCAACTATATGAGGTTCAAATGACTTCAACAAATGTTTTTCTTTCTTCTTTGGAAAATTATCTTCCTCTACTGGAGACTATCATATTGGCACTCGAAGATACTTCCACGATTGACCACCAAGCTCCTTCCAGGGCAGCAAACAATCCCATACCCTTAGTAATCATTTTAGTTCTTGATGAGGTAATTCACATTACTCTTTTAATTCTTTTTGTGTATGAACAATTATTTTCTTGTTGTTATAGCCTTCTTGGATATAACATAGTGAAAAACATCACCTCCATTATGATGTACTCTTTTTCATTTGATTAATGTTCATAAAACTTTGTCACTTGCTTGGTGATTTACTCTCTCAATTGAGTGATTTTCACAGAAAATGGCATTTCTTGGTGGCTTACTCTCTCAATTGAGTAATATTCACAAATTTGGTCACGTGATTGGTGATCTACCCTGCTTGGATAATATTTAAAATAAACACCTTCTTGCTGGCTTACCCTACTTGGGCAAGATTTATCTAAATAATAAACTTGTTTGGTGACTTAGCTCAAATCTTTGGCTATGGTTTTGTCATTTTACCCTCTTGGTAAGAAAAAAAATCACCAAATATATTCTTACTCTTTTGGTTTCTCCATTTTTCAGCCTATGATCTATAGTACCCCTCCTGAGGTACCTTAAAAAACCCAACCCCAAGTAGATGTTCATGATCAAGAGATAGAATTTAATCCCATTATAGCTTCCCCTGATCAACTCAATCGTCTAGTAAAAGTGATCGTGTATCAATGACTAACATAAATATGGAGAAAAATGAGTCTGGTTGTGGTGCCACTATGCCAAACATTATGCATGTTGAGTTTTGTCAGCAGATACTTGAAGGTAGTACCATTATTCCATGTTTCCTCCTTTCAGTGTTGGATTGATTACTTGTTTCCCACCCCGAGAAAATTACGACTTAGTGTTTGAAGCCCCACGACTTGGAAATGGTTTATCATTTTTAAGGTGTAGCGAAAGTTTTGTTAAAAGTTATCAATACATAAAATTTTCCTCTTGCGAATTATGTGCTTAATCGTCATTTGAGAAACCTAAAAAACATGGGCAAAGGATGGATTTTACTTTTCATGGCTCATTAATAATTTGTGATATCTCAAGGACCCTCAAATGTCAACTTCGTATTCACACTATCTCAAAAATGTGGAGGATACAAAAGTTGATGAAGAAAAATTGATGGATCTTACACCCCAAGTTAAATAATGTGATGGAACGGCGAAAGAAGACGAGTAAGCTTTGGCCAATGAGTGTGAAATAGCGCTCAATAGGAAGGAAGAAGATAAATCGAATATCTCAGCTATGTCTGAGTTTCAACAATTAGTTTCTTTGAATGTTTCTTCTTTAATTGGTGAGGGTTTCTTCACATCACCAATTTTTTTTTACTGTAACTCAAATTTATAAGTGAAATACAAAAGGGTGTTTGTTATAACTAATTTTTTTGCTTCATCACTTATTTATTTATAATACATAAAATATCAAAATTTTACGTGAGTTTCGTCGCAATCTCCAAGTACAAAAGTAAGAACAAACCAAGAAATTTACATATACTCTCAATACATAATAAACTTTTAACCATTTGTTATTATCTTTTAAAGTCCTAATGCCCTAAATCTGGGAGATACAACAATAGTCCGATTCATGTGCCTCCTTAATAGCATATGGCCCCTCCTAATTTACTACAAACAATAGTCTGATTCACGTGCTGCCTTAAGAACATATGGTTCCTCACATACACCCAATCCTACACACAGCTATAGCACGAATAAAAGTAAAATATATATCTTAAATATATGTATATAATCATAACTATGAAAATAACAAGTATCACTCTCTCCCACGAATCACCACTCGATTCTATCTCTAAAAGTCATCGCAGTGCCTAAGTCCTCAAATCAAACACATCACCACATTGATACTTGATATGCCTTACAACATTACTAACGATCTCCAAGATAAATAAATCCCATCTCTAAAATCAACTCTAAAGATCCTCACGTCAAGATTACCACTTCTAACCTCAATGCCTACAATGGCCTTAACACAAAACATCTTATCTCCAAGAAACTAAACTAACACGTATGATAGACCTAATATGTTAGAGAGTAAGAATTAACAAAAGGAATCAAAGATCGGTAATTTCGAAGCTAAACATACTCACAACCTACGAGACCTAAGACCTTGCTCTGATACCGTCTGTGAGACCACAAACTTTTTGACATTAGAGGTGGCCTACCCCAGTTGCTAAACTACCCCAAGATTTATTCTGAATTTAATCCAATGAATAGAAGCATGCACAAAATAAATTTCATCACCATGCTAACTCCAGAATAAAAATCAACTCCAAAAGATAGATTAATTCTAAAATGAAATCATCCAACTGCATCTCCAACTAAAAAGAAATCGTAAATAACCGTGGAACCAAATGGTCTACCAAATCCATAAGCAATCGTCTCATAAATAAAACGACGGAGAAAAATAAATCTAAACTACCAAAGAGATAAAATAAGACTCCAGTTGCACTCCACGAATTTCCAATCCAATCTATGCAGCTACTCCGATAACTATACCAAAATGTTAGTCAATGCAATGCGTTAGAGCCCACTGTATGAATACAAGATACTCCTCCCAATTAGGATCTGTGAATCCAGACATAAGAATCATACATGATAAATATTACAATATAGTATTTTAAATTAAAGATATAAGAGCACGCGAGTAAAATAAAATCACACTAACTACCAACAGCTATTCAATCCCAATTATATTATTACAATAGTGAATTCGCTTTAAACCTTTATCTTATTCAATATAATTATTTAATTGGTCTTATCAATGCGACCTCACTATATCAAGGCAACATTTCTATTGGTCCCGTACATACTCCTGGCGCACACGAGTTTCAACACATCACAGCATTCCCCTCACTAGCCAATCAGCCTAATTTCGTTAGCTCTGCACACACTCGTAAGGCTCCACACATGATACATCACTGTAGTCAGTCAATATAATTGTCGTTAGCCTTGCACATGTTCATAATGCATAAACAAACCCACGTCTCTATAGCCAGTTAACCCAATTATCATTTAATCCTGCACAAACTTGCGATGAAAATTCATATTAATATCCATTTATTATCTTAGGAAATAATTATTTTTTTCTTAAAAAAGTTACCTTTATTCTCAATTAGCCCAATCCATAATTTGGGCATCACAATAAAAACCATTCCCAGTCCCATACCTAAAGATCACCAAACCATAAGTATTACCTAGTCTATCACCTAGGAAGATTACCTACCAAAAATCACTGCCTAGTCTTGCTCCTAGGCTAATGGAATAACGTAATAGAGTACTACCTAGCCCTAGCTAGAAAAATACCCAACCATGCATGCACACACTCACTAGTCCCATACCTAAAAAATGCCAACAACACACAAGTATATCTTCTAGTCCTATACCTAGAAAGTAACCTATAAAAAGGGTGAAAATATAACTACTCCCAAAATCCCAACGTTCCCACAATATCAAAATATTAACACGAACAATCTCCACCTAAATCATACTATAATCTGCCATTATAATTCTCCAATTGATCCTACGATTTAAATTTCATCCATCTAACCATGTAATAACTAAGTTCTACCAAATAGTCACACAAGTTGTCAAATTATATGATTTCAGTACAAGTGATATTTTACCAATTAACACATAATTTCATTTTAACATGCGTATTAGGAACGTTACACAACAATAATTACGTTTTACAAACTACACATCAATATTGTAATTTTATGAGCCGAAACATTATTCGAAGTTCATATTTTATTTCTAACTTCTGAACCTTCCCACAAATCTTTCATAACCCAAATTAGTAATCTAAACATGCGATTGTTTCTAGTCTTAAATCATATTTTTAGACTTAGTAAAAGTAGATCCGTTACTTCCACTTTTCCTAATTAATCTTCTTAAATAATTTAAGAAAACATGATTAATTAAGTTTTAGGCAATATCTGAAACATACGACCGAATAAGAACTCAATTTAAAATTTTGATTATATAGTTGTGATCCTATCGAGAAAATATCAAAGAATCGTTATTGGTTGTTCTTGAAAAAACTTGATTTGAATCGTCAAAACATTAGTTAAAACTTTTTTTAATGGGATTTAGGTTGTGTATAAGAGAGGAGAGAACAATTTGGGATGCTACTAATTTTTAAGATGGGTGAAAAGTGTTTGAACAAGTCTAACCCGACCATTTTTAATGTAGGAAAATAAAAGAGTTTGGAATATACACAATCTCTTAAAAACAACCCAACCTGTCCATTTGCCCCTGTGCGAATCAATTCGCCCCCACGACCGAATCAATTTGGCACCCAAGTAGAGCCTAGGTCTTCTTATTTAAATAAAATCATAGGAAACTCCAATTTTCCCTCAACTTCAAATTCGATTAATACTTTATTTCTTATATATCAAAACCAATAATTTTAAATACCAAAAATAATCAATTCCAATAAAAATATTTTTCCAATTTTTTATTTATAAAAAGATATTTACGGTCCAAGAATCATGGGGTATTACATGAATCTTTATGCATCATTGTCCAATAATATCCAAGTGTCATTAGTTCATCATACAACTTGTCTAATCCAATATGAGATGGATTGTGACCTTGCTTAAGGACTTCCTCTTCTCCCTCTCTTGTGATGCGTCATAATGTCCTATTGAAATACCATAATCGATATAACTTCTCTTCCATAGGTAAAACCTTGGATACCACCTTCTTATTCCTATGTCATCATCTTTCTTTCATGGAAAAACTCTATCTTCGATAACATCAATTTAAGGATGCCTCCAATCTGTTTGAGCTTCCAACCTCTTTGTATTGTAGTCATTTGTTGCTTCATCGGAGGCCAAAAATACCCCTCTTTTTGAATTATTCTATAAAAGTGAATCGTAGTAGTCTCATAATTCTCATCATAAGTTTTCTTCAACATTTTTTATGGTTCTTTTAGTTAAGTTCATCAGACATTATGGACCCATGATTTTTATCATCCAAACTTCCATGAAGAAGTCATCATAAGTTTTCTTCAACATTCTTTATGGTTCTTTTAGTTAAGTTCATCAGACAATATGGACCCATGATTTTTATTATCCAAACTTCCATGAAGAAGGAAATATTGTGCTTACTCTATAAGCATCATCATGCCCTCTTTATTCTTAACCTTCCTCCTTCTTCCACCTATTCAATCGTAATCATCATCACTACGAAAGCGTTGGAATACAGATGATGGAGTTGTTCTTCAATTGATCACAACAATTGTATAGTCACCATCCATAATCACTTTCTTTGCTATTGTGGCATAGGCGTCAGCATGACGATTCATCGTTATTGGGTGCCTTTCCATTTTAACTTCATGAAATTGATCTAACAACCTTTTAATAATCGTTTTATAAGGTTCTAGACCGAGATGCTTCAATGATTATTCTAAATTCACTTACTTCATAACCAAGTTGGAATATACTTTGATGCAGAGTTAATGGACCCCTCATCGCAGCGCTCGGAGCAACACAACGTCAATGCTTCATACTCTACCTTATTATTTATAAAATGAAAGTTCAACTTTTAAGACAGAGTAATCTCTTCCTTACTTTTAGACAAAATGACTCATGCTCCTCCCTTGCCTTTAAAATATGAACCATCAAACTCTACATACCATTCTTCTAGTTCTACCTAAGAAAGATTGTCTTATAAAGCATTATCTTGAATATCTTCATGAGGTGGCTCGAATAAACCTTGGGGAAAAGTGGTCAACGGATTTATATAAGTTTGGCTATTAAACGCATGAGGGACCACACAATATAGTGTGACACCACGACTAATTAAATACCGGGTAGCTACTCCTTTAATAAAATTAATACGAAATGTCAAGTTGGTTCAGTTCATAGAATCACTGTCGAAAAACGTTTTAACAATTTCTAGCCACCTAATATTTAAAAAGTGAGTCGTCAATTAATTAAGTCCGATTAACATACAATCCTTTTAAATTATGAAATACTAATACCACAACCACAACACAGTCACAATAGAATAACAATGGAATAACAATAAATCTGGAGGAATACTCCTCTAAATAATCCGAATACTGAATACAACCAAATACAAAGTCTGAATTACTAATTACTAAAATCCAAATATGAAATAAAACTGAGTAAATAAGATGTCTCTAAAAGAAAAGGGCAACATGCCCTACAGATGAATAAGTCTGAAATAGAGTCAAGGTGGAAAGTGGAGGTGTCTACTATCGAGGTCCTGTAACTTCCACAGCAGCTACAGCACGTCACTGGAATGGAACTCCTACGCTTGGTGTCCTTGTGGATAGGCACCTAAAAGATTTTTACAAGAAAATAGATTTAAAAGCAAACGGGTCAGAGCCCGATTGTGAAAACAGTTTAAAATATAGCAAGTGTTTAATATCATTAAACAGTGAATATAAAATACATGATAGTGCGTGAACTAAAATGAGTTACTCACCTCTCAACTAATTGTGCACACCCATCGTACCCGTACCCGTTCTAGTTCTTCCACTATCTAACTAGTCCAATCCGTAACCTGACATTACTTTACAATTCAAAGTTCGATTTCCAAACATCTTAATATAAACTGGAAGTCTTACTGTTATTACTCAGAATCAGTTATAATAATTTATAAGAATTTCTCCATCTTTAACGCTACTAAAAATGTTACAATTATTCACACTTACACTTTAATAAACAATTCATCTCAATTATTAGTATGTTATTCTCATCACAAATATATAATAATGGCACCCCTAGGCTAAGCTGCGGTGCACACATACTCTGCTATTAAATCCCGGTACATCACGTAAATAAGGGCCACGTATTCCGAATCTCTCAAGAACCGTTTCAATAAGCATCAAACACACATAATGGAAGCGAACATAGTTCACATCTCATGGGTCACGCACATACCTACGCTCCCATGATCAGCAGACTTATTAATTCACCAATAAGTCATTCTCTGACCTATGTCCTCAAGGTACCAATCTAAATACCCCCGTAGGCACACAAAGATTAGATGGTCCTGATCGAACGCCGACCTCCCGTGATAGCAAGTATGGTAGGTATGTTATACACATATAAGTCCATATACCAAGCATTCACACATCTTAGATAACTTATAATAATAATAGAGGTATATTTTACATTCATATACCATCATTAAATGTGGTGCATTTACAAGCTCCCGGATAATATACAATATAGGTCGCCAATACTTCTCACGTCGCAAATTCGAGTATTTACAACCTAACCCATAGAAGTCACCCGATCTATTGTGTAATTCTAAGTTCCAATACTCAATGTACTCCAATCTCATAATTAGGCCCACTAATCAACAAGGGAAGGGTCACACTTAATTAAATAAACCAACGGAAAATTCGAACTAAAGTCGGCCAAACAAGGTCATTCTGTCAACTCGTTAGAAATATCATTCGAATGAGGTGGTTCGAACGAGTGTAATTCGAACGAAGGGATTCGAATGAAATCGTTAAAATGGGTACTGGAATCTCGTTAGAAGCTCGTTCGAACGAGGTTGTTCGAACGACTTGGGTTGGTCTTCTAACGAGATTGCAGAAAACGCCCAGAATTTTCCCAACTTCGTTTTTCTTCAATTCCTCTTCTCTAAATCCATCCGAAAATCATCCCAATTAAGTTTTAATGTTTTTAAACTACTCTAAGTCCTCCTAGGTCGCTTCTTAACATATTTTTGGGGTCAAATCCTCCTAATCAACATGAAATTATCATAAATCCCCAAATTTTGCCCCAAACCCTATAAACATGAACACAAAATTTTATTTCACTTAAATACTCATCATAAATCCATTTTTAAATCATCAAAGTTAAGTTTTTGGGTACTAATTTCCTCCATAAACATTCTACATGTAATCCTTATCCAAACTTATGAGTTCCATGACAAATACATTGGGATTTTCATCAAAACTTTCAAAGCATATAAAGTTTCTACACTAAAAATGGAGGAAATATTCATTGAACCTAATAACATCAAATCCCTTGCCTTAGGTTTGTTCTTCAGATCTGTTGTCGATGATTACAGTGTGATTCTCTCCTCTTCGTGGTCACAATTTCTTCCAAAATGATGGTGATGGGAGATGGTTTGATTTGGAACCTCCTTTAACCTCTCTCTAACTTCTCTCAAAAACCTGCGTAGCCCACTCTTTTGTTTTTGGCTGGTAATGGCCTTAGTGTCCTCTCTAATAATATTTAATTTAACTCTAAAATTCGTGGGTTTTAATTCCTAAATTTTTAAAATTATTGAAATACCCTTTTGGGTTGCTGGTTTGGCCTAAAAATGTCCCGGGACCCAAACTAAACTCCCGGCTATTGTTTTCTGACTATTTCGACCCTTCTAGAAATGTTGGCGGACTCAAAATGACCATTCGGTTGATAAAAATATAATTTTCTTTTTAATCTAATTAATTTCATTCCTGACGAGACTGACACGCGCGTCCCAACTTAATTTCCCAAATTGTCGTATTTCTGCCTCGCGATAATTTTAATATTTTCAATACTCATATGTTACCATATATTATCAGTAATATTTAATTTTAACATCTTACTCAAATACCAACTCACATCCCGTTAGTATTTATATCTGGACTAATTTCCAATTAATTCTCATTTAATTCAATCAATCCATTAAATAAAAATCAATAAAATTACGAGGTATTACATACTTCCCCCCTAATAATAGAATATCGTCCCGAAATTCGAAACTAAAGAATACCTGGTATAAATAACTCTGGCTAACACTCGCGCATCTCATCCTTGCGCTCCCATGTGGACTCCTCGGCATTATGATGCCGCCACTGAACACGTACTAACGGTATTATTTTCAACCTCAGTTTCCTCTCGCTGCGGTCCAGAATGGCAATCGGCCCCTCCTTGTAGGAACTATCGGGTTGTAGATCGATGTCCTCTAAAGAAATGTGAGTATGGGCCAAATTGTCCCTAAGATATATCCTTAGCGAGGAAATATGGAATACGTCATAAATCCTATACAAGTGCTCCGGTAACCGAAGTCAATACGCTAGTGGCCCAATCCGATCGATGATAGGAAATGGTCCCACATATCTAGGAGCCAGTTTCCCCTTCTTCCCAAAATGCATAATCCCCTTCATCGGAGATACTCTAAGTAGCACCTGGTCCCCCACTTTGAACTCTCTGAAGAACCTCTTGGCATCATCATAGCTCTTTTGTCGGTCCTGGGCTACCCGAATACGACTCCGTATCATCTCTATCCTTGTCGAAGTATCCTGAATCACTTTCGGCCCAAGGAGTTTGTTATCCCCCCACCTCTAACAAACATGATGGGTGTAATACACCGTATTTTTGGCGATATTTATTTTTGGGATTAATTAATTAAATGAGAATTAATTGGGAATTAATCCGGATAAAATACTAGCGAGATGTGAATTGGTATTTGACTATATTGAGTATATATGATGATATATGATTATTTAATAATGAAATTGTCGTGAGATTGATATACGGCAATTTGGACATTTTATTGGGACGCGTGAGACAATCGCGTCAGGATATAATTATTTTAATTATAAAAGTGAAATTAAATTCTATTAAGCATATGGTCGTTTTGAGTGCGCCAACACGTCCGGAAGGGTCGAGATAGTCAGAAAACACTAGCCGGGGGTTATAAATTGGGTCCCGGGGTATTTTTAGGCCATACCGGCAACATATAGGGGTAGTTTGGTAATTTTGCATTTTTGAGAATTAAAAGTGACGAAAATTAGTAAATTATGTCTGATGTGGATTTGACCCACTAAACCACTAACCAACTCATTTTAACCTAATAGGCTACGTAGGGTATTAGAATTAGGTTTCTAAATTGTTCCCAAAACAAACCCTAGCCACCATAGCCATTGGAGAAGAAAGCTTAGAGAGGGAGAGAAAGAGGAGAACTTTACAGAGAGAGAGAGAGAGAACCTCATCAAATCTTCATCAAAATCAGAGATTAAATCAAGGCAAGTGATTTAATTCCGTTTAATTCAGAGAATGTTTCTTCCATGTTAGATAATTCTAAGATTTACATTTGTTCTTGAAAGTTAATGAAAAACCCATGAGTTTGGAATTAGAATACTATATTTTGAGGAAAGGATTGCATGTAGAATCGTATTTAGAGGACTAATCTGATGTTGATATATCTTGCAAGAAACAAAAACAGATTTAATTGGATAAATTAAAGACTTTCAATTTTAGGGTTTATGTTCTTAAAAAATATTGGGGAAAAGTGTAGAGACTTGTGATTTAATGATGATTAGGACGAATTAATTCTTTAAAACACGTTGGTATGTGATTATAATATGTTTAGGATGGATTAGAGACCATGATATATTGTTGGACTAATGTTTAGAGAAGATTAGAAGTGAAGAAAAGAGGAAAAAACGAAATAAGGAATTCTGGGCTTGAAACTGGCCACTCGTTAGAAGACCTGCCCAGGTCGTTCGAACGAGCTCGTTCGAACGAGCTTCTAACGAGTTGACCATTGACTTCTAACGAGGGTGAAGTTCGTTCGATGAAATCGTTCGAACGAGATCTCGTTAGAAAGCCCACTTCGTTCGAACGAGATCTCGTTAGAAGACTCAGTTCGTTCGAATGAAGTCTCGTTCGAACAGCCTCGTTCGAACGAGACTTCAAACGAGTTGACAGTTTAGGATTTTTAGCCTGTTTTGATCCCGAGTGCCCCGTAACCTTGTGTATAGGTAGAGATAGCTTTTCCTTGATGAGTAATTGATATATTTGGGATGTTTGGGTTATAATGAGGAGTCAAACCTAGAAGTGTAGTTTGAACCTAAGGGAAAGTATGAAGTAGGACGTGAGTGTCTATTACGATGTGAGCTATTCACGGCCTAATTAATTATATTAACCGGGAACATATAAATGGTGTAGTATTATATGTCAGTACGAGAAGAGATATGTACCAATATATTATGGTGATTACTAAGATGTGTGAATACTTAGTATATGTATTGATTTTATGTGTATGACAAACCTACCATACTAGCTATCACGGGAGGTTTGCGTTCGCTTAGGGCCCTCTAATCCTTGTGTTGCCCGGATTTAGACTGGTTACCTCGATGAACATAGGTCAGAGAAGGACTTATTGGGATGTTAATAAGTCTGCTGATCGTGGGAGCGCAGGTATGTGCGTGAACCATGTGATGTGACTGTGTTCGCCTCCATTATTTGTGATGTTGTTATCTGTGAACTATTCCTGAGAGATTCGGAATATGTGATCCTTATGTACGTGATGTACCGGGATGGATAGCAGAGTATGTGTGCACCACAGCTTAGTTCTCGGGGTGCTTGTATTGTATATTTATGATGTGAATAATATACACTTAATTAATGGGAACCTTCATGTTAATATTGTGAATATAATTATGGTATTGTTTTGAGAAAACATAACGGGTTAACAGTTAGTGAAATATATTACATATTGAGAATCTGAGTTTAAGTAAATCCCTCTATTTATTTGGTAACGTTAGAATGTAATATGGGAATCGAGTAGTAACAGGTAGAACTTATTACGTTTTGGTTAGATATATGTGTCATCTAGATGGGTAATGTACGTTAGGAGTGCACATGTAGTCGAGAGGTGAGAATTTCATGTGAGTGCACGTCCTAACATATACTTTGCATTTAATGTTTTAATGTTATTAAAGCACTTGCTGTTTTCAAAATGTTTTACACTTTCGGGCTCTGACCCATTTGCTTTCAAATCTATTTTTTGTAAAAACCATTTTAGGTGCCCAGCCACAAGGACACCATGCATAGGATTATCATTCAGGTGACGAGCTGTAGCTGTTTGTGGAAGTTACAGGACTTTGCTTGTAGACGCTTCATCCATCTTGACTCGATATTCATCAGTTATCAGTTGTAGGGCATGTCGCCCATTCCATTTAGAGATATTTCATTTATTTCAGTATTCAGACTTTTGGCATGTAATTATTCAGGATTCAGATTTGTAGTATGATTTCCATTGTTGGGAGTGTTGTGAGGAGTTTTCCTCCGGATTATTATTATTATTGTTGGTTATTTCATTACTTCGTATGGTGAATGGATTATGTTGACTCTTCCATTTTTTTTCTTTTACTGCATGTTAATCAGACTTAACTTAAAATTTGGCACTTACTTTTTTAAATACTAGGTGGTTAGTAATTTTTAAAATGTTTGCGACAGTGATGCTATTAACTGAACCAACTTGGCATGTTGAATTAATTTAATAAAGGAGTAGCTACCCGGTATTTAATTAGTCGAGGTGTCACAATGGGGAACGACAAGGTCTCCCATAAAACGCCTCGAATGGAGCCATTCCAATGGTGAACTGGTAGGAGTTATTGTAAACAAACTCCACTAGTGGAAGGTACTGCTCCCAACCACCTCCAAAGTCTAGGATGCACATACGCAACATGTCCTCCAACATCTGATTCGTCCGCTCAGTTTTTTCCATCTGTCTGCGGGTGATACGTCGTACTCAGCCGCAACTCCGTACCCATGGCCTCCTTGAAACTCTCCTAAAATCGTGAAAAAATATCTTGTCTCGGTCAGACACGATATTCAGAGGCACCCCGTGAAGTCTCACTATCTCCTCTATGAAAATCTGTGCATATTGTCCCGTAGTGTAGTCTGTCCAGGATGGAAGAAAATGAGCAACTTTGGTAAATCTATCCACGATTACCCATATGGAGTCGTGACCCCTTTGTGACGTAGGTAACCCCATGATGAAATCCATGGAAATGCTCTCCCATTTCCACATAGGAACCTCTAATGGCTGTAGAAGTCATGTTGGTCTCTGATGGTCCACCTTTACTAGTTGACAAGTGGCACATTTAGAAATGAACTCGGAAATATCCCTCTTCATCCCGCTCCATGAGTATTGTCGCCTCATGTCTTGGTACATCTTATCCCCACCAGGACGTACTGCGAATCACAAATTGTGCGACTCTGACATTACCTCGTGCTGTAAGTCTTCTCCTTCATATACAACCAGTCTCCCATTGAAGCGTAAGCCCCTGTCTGAACCAACGGTATAGGACTCAGCTCCCTCTGCTAGTAATCGAACTATTTGCTCCTAACAGAATGAGTCTTTCGCCTGTTCCTGTATCACTCTCACCACAATCTGAGGGGTAACAGTCAACACAGACATGAATAATTTGTCCACTGCATCCTGGTGTCCCAACTCCTTCAACTTTGCTTTCCACACTTCGGCCACCTCACCTACTGGCCTTCGGCTCAACACGTCTACTACCACGTTAGCCTTCCCTGGGTGATATTAGATATTGAATTGATAATCCTTCACGAACTCAATCCACCGACATTGACGCAAATTAAGTTCCTTCTATGTGAAGAGGTACTGTAGAGACTGATGGCCCGTGAATAAATGAAATTTCTCCCCTAGGAGATAGTGTCTCCAAATCCAAAGAGAAAATACGACTTCCGCTAACTCCAAGTCGTGGGTGGGGTAAATCTTATCATGAGGCTTAAGCTTACGGGAAGCATAAGCTATAGCCTGACTCTCCTGTTGCAGTACACCTCCAAGTCCTTGCAAGGACGCATCGGTGTAGACTAAATACTCAACTCCTGGTCTGGGCAATGCTAACACAGGCGCTGAGGTCAACTTGTCCTTCAACTCATCGAATTCCAACTGAGAGACATCGCTCCAGACGAATCGCACACCTTTGCGAGTCAGATGTGTCAAAGGACCCTCTATCTTTGAGAAACCCCGAATAAACCTCTTGTAGTATCCTTCTAAGCCCAAGAAACTACGAATCTCAGTCGGTGTCATGGTCTATCCCCACTCCCTCACCGCGGATACTTTCCCCGGATCGACAGATATCCCCCTGTCTGAAATGATATGCCCTTAAAACTGTACCTCCTTCAGCCAAACCCCACACTTTTCATATTTTGCATATAGCTCATTTTGACGCAGCGTCTGCAAAACCTGCCTCAAGTGATCGGCCTGTTCCTCCTCTGTCTGGGAGAAAACTAGAATGTGATCAATAAAGACGATGATGAATTGGTCTAGGAACTCTCTGAACAAGCTATTCATTAAGTCCATAAACACGGCTGGGGCATTGGTCAGGCCAAAAGGCATAACCCGAAACTCATAGGAACCATATCTCATCAAGAAGGCAGTCTTCGAGGCGTCCTGTTCCCTGATGCACAACTGATGATATCCCGATCCCAAGTCAATCTTTGAGAAGAAGGAAGCTCCCCTCAACTGGTCGAATAAGTCATCGATTCGGGGCAACGGATACTTATTCCGTATCGTGACTTTATTCAACGCCCAGTAATTTACACACAATCGCAATGATCCATCCCTCTTCTTTACGAACAGCACAGGGGCACCCCACGGTGAAGTACTCCTACGGATAAATCCCTGACCCAAAAGTTGCTCTATCTGATCCCGTAACTCCCTCATTTCTGCTGGAGCCATGCGATAAGGCGCACGGGCAATTGGACGAGTACCCGACATCAAATCGATAACAAAGTCTATCTCCCTACAAGGCGGTAATCCCAGAATATCTTGAAATACATCAGTGAACTCACTGACAACTGGAATCGAATCGAGTGGTATTTCCACTTCCTTAGAGGTCTTCTCCTCTATATAATACAAGTGACTGGACGATCGTCCCTCATGGCGAGGCATCGCCACTAGGAACATCTCCTGCCCGGGTATGGAAAAAATAATACTCCTGCCAAAATAATCAATCATGGCTCGATACGCAACTAGCCAACCCATACCAACAATCGCATCGTACTCAGTCATCTCTAATACTAACATATCAGCAGGTAAAGTAAATCTCCTGATCTCTATACCCACACCTCTACAAATAAGAGAAATCACAGAACCTCTACTCAACGGTGAATATACGCAAGTAATCGTACTCTCTGCAGTGTCTAATAACCCTATAATGCGTGCAAATCTCGTGGCAATGAAACAGTGTGTTGCTCCCGTATCAAATAAAATACGCCCCATGGTCCCCTGAATAAAGAAATACCCTCAATAGCAAGTGGATCCTGTGGGCCTGCAGCCTGTTGGAGCTGATAAACTCGTCCGTACTGAAGTTGTCCCTGCTAGACTAGGACTGCTGGGATGGGTGGCCAGGCTGGCATCGGTGCTGGTGCTGGGAGGGCGACGGGAAACATAGGTCTATGGGGCTCATGTCGAGCACCCTACTGCTGTTGGTGTGTGGCCTTGCACCTATCAGGACACTCCTGGCATTTATGCCAAATCTTGTGACAAGTGAAACATTTCCCCGGAAAATTTCCCCCTCTTTAACCCTGTTGCCCACGGCCCCGATGGCCGTTGCCATTCCTCCCCTGGCCAGGCTGGCCCTGCTGAAACTGCTGCTATTGGCCCTATTGGCCCTACTGACCCTGATGGTCATGACGAAAACCTCCCTGACCATTTCTAAAACCCCAAAATCTAAATCTCTTATAATCCCCCTGCTGGGAACCCTGATCACCCTACCGGTGCTGACCCTGAACTGATTGTGCTCCGTTGGCACCATTTCCCCATGTGCTGCCCTGATGGATGGACTCTCCTGATCGCTTACTCTCTAACAAGTGAAAGCGGTGGTCCTGGTAATGAAGCAGTGCTGCATTAACCACATCAGAATAAGTGGCCAATGAGAGATTTCCAAGTAAGTGCTGACGGATCCTCCAAGTCAACCCATCCATGAATTTTTGTATCTTCTTCTCCCCTGTCGGAATCTCATCGAGAACGATATTCAGAAGATTGGTGAACTCGGCCTCATGTTCTTCCACTGTCTTCCCCTCCTGCTTGAGGTTCATCAACTTCCTCCTCATCTCAGTGTAAACGGCTGAGGGAAAATACTTGCGGTCGAACCGCATCCAAAACTCCTGAATAGAAAGGACATCTATCTCCTCCACGATGGTAATGGACTCCCACCACTGCAACGCTGACCCTACTGGCTTAAAATTATCCAGTATCTGTCTTTGTACATACGTACACTCATACATCCTCAGGTGTCTTTCGATGGCCTTCTTCCACTGACTGGACACAATGACGTCGGAGCTACCTGCAAACCTCGGTGGGTGTGCTTTCTGAAAAGCATCACGAACACGTTTCTAAGCAGACGGGAATGCATGAGCCTGTACTGGCGCTACTACCGGCGCCTGAGGCGGTGCCGGCTTCACAACTGCTAGAGCGACATTTATCGCTTGGGCAACAATAGCGGCAACCTCTGCGGCATTCATGGTACCCTGAACTGGTGCAGGTTGTGGCTCGGGCTGAGCAACCCTGGGAACTTTCTATGCACATCGCGGAGGCATCTTAAATGAGAGAAAAGTCATATAAGTCTACGGTTATTATCATAAAAATAGTTGAAGAGCGAAACATACACAATATAGTACAATAATCCTGAAATATAGGGCTCTACATCAAAGAACGCTTAGCGGAAACATAACAAGCCGTACAGATCCTAAGGACACTAGAACCTGATGCTCTGATACCACTTGTGACACCCCGACTAATTAAATATCGGAATGTCAAGTTGGTTCAGTTCATAGCATCACTGTCGAAAAACGTTTTAACAATTTCTAGCCACCTAATATTTAAAAAGTGAGTTGTCAATTAATTAACTTTGATTAACATACAATCCTTTTAAATTATGAAATAGTAATACCACAACCACAACAATGTCACAATAAAATAACAATGGAATAACAATAAATCTGGAGGAATACTCCTCTAAATAATCCGAATACTGAATACAACCAAATACAAAGTCTGAATTACTAATTATAAAATCCAAATCTGAAATAAAACTGAGTAAATAAGATGTCTCTAAAAGAAAAGGGGCGACATGCCATAAAGATGAATAAGTCTGAAATAGAGTCAAGGTAGAAAATGGAGGCGTCTACTATCGAGGTCCTATAACTTCCACAACAGCTACATCATGTCACTGGAATGGAACTCCTACGCTTGGTGTCCTTGCGGCTGAGCACCTAAAAGGTTTTTACAAGAAAATAGATTTGAAAGCAAACGGGTCAGAGCCCGATTGTGAAAACAGTTTAAAATATAACAAGTGTTTAATATCATTAAACAATGAATATAAAATACATGATAGTGAGTGAACTCACATGAGTTACTCACCTCTCAACTAATTGTGTACACCTATCGTACCCGTACCCGTTCTAGTTCTTCCACTATCTAACTAGTCCAATCTGTAACCTGACATTAATTTACAATTCAAAGTTTGATTTCCAAACATCTTAATATAGACTGGAAGTCTTACTGTTATTACTCAGAATAAGTTATAATAATTTATAAGAATTTCTCCATCTTTAACGCTACTAAAAATGTTACAATTATATACACTTACACTTTAATAAACAATTCATCTCAATTATTAGTATGTTAATGTCATCAAAAATATACAATAATGTCACCCCTAGGCTAAGCTGCGGTGCACACATACTCTGCTATGAAATCCCGGTACATCACGTACATAAGGATCACGTATTCCGAATCTCTCAGGAATCGTTTCGACAAGTAACAAACACACATAATGGAGGCGAACATAGTTCACATCACATGGGTCATGCACATCAGTAAGTCATTCTGTGACCTATGTCCTCAAGGTACCAATCTAAATCCCCCCGTAGGCACACAAAGATTAGATGGTCCTGATCGAACGCCGACCTCCCATGATAGCAAGTATGGTAGGTAAGTTATACACATATAAGTCCATATACCAAGCATTCACACATCTTAGATAACTTATAATAATAATAATAATAATAATAATAATAATAATAATAATAATAATAATAATAATAATAATAATAATAATAATAATAATAATAATAATAATAATAATAATAGAGGTATATTTTACATTCCTATACCATCATTAAATGTGGTGCATTTACAAGCTCCCGGATAATATACAATATAGGTCGCCAACACTTCTCACGTCGCAAATTCGAGTACTTACAACCTAACCCATAGAAGTCACCCGGTCTATTGTGTAATTCTAAGTTTCAATCCTCAACGTACTCCAATCTCATAATTAGGCCCACTAATCAACAAGGGAAGGGTCACACTTAATTAAATAAGCCTACGGAAAGTTCGAACTAAAGTCGGCCAAATAAGGTCATTATGTCAACTCGTTAGAAATCTCGTTCGAACGAGGTGGTTCGAACGAGTGTCGTTCAAACGAAGGGCTTTGAACGAACTCGTTAAAAGGGGTACTGGAGTCTTGTTAGAAGTTCGTTCGAACGAGGTCGTTCGAATGACCTGGGTTGGTCTTCTAACGAGATTGCAGATAACGCCCAGAATTTTCCCAACTTCGTTTTTCTTCAATTCCTCTTCTCTAAATCCATCCTAAGATCATTCCAATTAAGTTTTAATGTTTTTAAACTACTCTAAGTCCTCCTAGGTCGCTTCTTAACATATTTTGGGGGTCAAATCCTCCTAATCAACATGTAATTATCATAAATCCCCAAATTTTTGCCCCAAACCCTATGAACATGAACACAAAATTTTATTTCACTTAAATACTCATCATAAATCCGTTTTTAAATCATCAAAGTTAAGTTTTTGGGTACTAATTTCCTCCATAAACATTCTACATGCAATCCCTATCCAAACTTATGAGTTCTATGACAAATACATTGGGATTTTCATCAAAACTTTCAAAGCATATAAAGTTTCTACACTAAACATGGAGGAAATATTCATTGAACCTAATAACATCAAATCACTTGCCTTAGGTTTGTTCTTCAGATCTGTTATCGGTGATTACAGGGTGATTCTCTCCTCTTCATGGTCACAATTTCTTCCAAAATGATGGTGATGGGAGATGGTTTGGTTTGGAACCTCCTTTAACCTCTATCTAACTTCTCTCAAAAACCTCTGTAGCCCACTCTTTTGTTTTTGGCTGGTAATGGCCTTGGTGGCCTCTCTAATAATATTTAATTTAACTCTAAAATTCGTGGGCTTTAATTCCTAAATTTTTAAAATTACCGAAATACCCTTATGGGTTGTCGATTTGGCCTAAAATGCCCCGGGACCCAAACTAAACTCCCGGCTAGTGTTTTCTGACTATTTCTACCCTTCCGGACCCAAAATGACCATTAGATTGATAAAAATATAATTTTCTTTTTAATCTAATTAATTTCATTCCTGACGCGACTGACACGCGCGTCCCAACTTAATTCCCCAAATTGTCGTATTTCTGCCTCGCGATAATTTTAATATTTTCAATACTCGTATGTTACCATATATTCTCAGTAATATTTAATTTTAACATCATACTCAAATACCAACTCACATCCCGTTAGTATTTATATTCGGACTAATTTCCAATTAATTCTCATTTAATTCAATTAATCCATTAAATAAAAATCAATAAAATTACGGGGTATTACATATAGGTCATACTTAGATAGTATAAGGAACCACTTTATCACTCTACAAACCAAAATTGTTCGTGCCAGAAAAAACTTAATTGGATCAAATCTTGTCACTATGTGAACAGTGAAAGATAAAATATAATGTCTAAGTTTTGGGGAAACAAACACCAAAGATAAGCAATGCCTCTCTATGCTGGTATATCTTTCCTTTGGACCATGGATAATTCTATTCAGGCATTATACATATCTCTCTTATCCATCACCTTTTTGTGATAATATTGCACCGATAGACCTCGTAGTGGAGGTAAGATAAAGAAGCAAAGGTACTCTAACCCTAGATGTAATCATCATTTTTGAATATGTCAGTAATCTCTTAAGCTTATCAAATGTTTTTTGGTGTGTATTGTTGCAAAAAACTAGACTAAGCCTAATTAATTGATCACAGATAAATTAAGTAAAATAAACAAGGCACAAGAAAACTTTTTAAAGTGGTTCAGCTTAATGGAATAGCCTATGTCCAATGTTATTTATTTACTGCCTTGAGTTTTTTTTTATCCCTTGCAATGAGGGTGATATAATGTATTTATAGCCCAAGGGGGGTCTTAATCGTTGTCATGTGAAAGGATGGAATGCCTTTATTTGTTAGGAATTTACATCAATACATAATGAGAATTAATTATATGAACGTTGTCGCTTCACAGGCAATACAAGTTGTAAGACTTCTGCCGCTTGGTTAGCTATATAGAATGACTTTTCAACTGTTGGTCAAGTAATTATGTTGGTCGAGCTTCCTTGTTGGTCGGGCCTCCTTATTGGTCGGGATTTTCTATCATGCTGAATTGGATTTGTGCCACATAGGATGACACGTGATGGCTTGTAATTGGTCGATATAGGATGGTAAATATTGGTATCAACAAAAGCCCCAAATGTTTCATACATGAAGTTTATGCGAAAGTGTGGAATATTATGCTTTGGCAGTAGCTCGGGCTGTTTGGGTTGCTACGAAGCTTTCAGACTTGTGAAATTTATTCACTTGATAGTTTTTTAGCGCGAATGGCAGTTTTGTAAATATTTTAAATTTTTGCGAATACTTTTGGGGTGTCTTTGTCTTTTCATCTGTTAGCCGTCGTAAACCCAACCGTCATTCACTTTAATCATTACTTGGCCTAGTTTTTTATGCGTCTTTATAAAAAGGGCGGTAAAAACTTCGATCATTTTTTACCTCTCACTTATGATTCTGCTGTTGTGTTCTTTGCTTTCATGCGATCGTTTTCTTTTCTGTCTTCAGTTCTTGCTGAATCCTTAAATCTTTGTAAGAATGTTTCTTCCCTTCATCTTTATTTTCTTCATCATGGTTTACTCTATCGAATCACTTGATAAGTTCAAAACTGATTTTAACATTCCATCTTGGGTTGTATTAGAACATCCCACTTTTTCTTCTGATTTTTTCTCTCTTATTAAGGGTCATTTGTTGCCGTCTATCTATGTTTCTGAATGTGGCTTCACGTTTCCTCCCAATCCCTTATGTTTAGAGTTTTGTCAATATTTTGACATTGTACCTTCAAGAGTGGTTCCTAACACCTGGAGAGTTGTTAATGGAGTTTATAAGTTAAATCAAATTCATAGAACCCATTGAGGGATTTCAGAAATTATGTTTTGTTATAAGTGGGTAACTAGTGATACCACTTTTTATTTGAAAACTAGGGAGGTTATTAAATATTTGGTAGTTAATCTACCTGTTCCTAATAGGGATTATCTTGATCATGGGGTCGTTGTGAAAAATTGGTAATATGCCCCTTTAGTTTGAGGTGCTAAATACCAAGGACCTAGATGTCCACTCTTTGGTAATGGAATAGGTTGCTTTATGTTTTAGTAAATTTGCCATGTTTATATTTGATAAAATCTCATACTGACTATTATTTTTATAAATTGTTTGGCAGTTGAGCAAAAAAGAAAGTTCCCTAAAGAGACCAAGTAAATTTGAAGGAGTTGAAGTTTATCTAGAATCTTCATAAGTTAGTTGCTTAAGAGCACATTAGGTCTGCTTCCTATCTGCTCCAGTACAAAAACACCATTTCCTCTTTTATTTCCAGACTTACTGCCTCTCCTGCTTTGGTGATTGATCTTTATGCAGATACTGCTATTGATTTTGATACTCCTCTATCTAAAATTATAAAGAAGAGGAAGTTCCCTGATCTTTACAGTGGTGTTGCATCTCACTCCTAATCATCTGCTGAGGGAGCTAAGAATAAACTGGGGATGTTATGAAGCCCCTAGCCCCAGAATGTCTAACCCCCAAGGATCCAGTCCTCAAAGACCTGGCTCCTAAAGATGTATCTCCCAAAGAGGTTAAAGTTCCTCTGAGGAGACTTAGGAGAGGGCTTGTAGAGAATCAAGTCGACCAAGTGACCGATTAACTGTCCTTGGTTGATTTACCCTTTCCTAATGTTGTTCCTCCCAAAGCTATCACTCCTAGTTTAGCTAGGAGGTTGATCAAGTCTGGTACTCTTTCAGACCATAGGGGGGTGGATGCCCAGCTCCCCAGAACTAAGTTCACTAAATTGGTTGCTCAGAACCTTGGATCAGTAAGTAATTTTCATTATTTTGGTTTGGTTGTCATTTATGTTTCTCGTATGCTCATTTTGGTCTACATTTATGTAGTTCTTAGTCCACTTAAATAATATGATAGAGAAGGATGGTGCAATTAAAGCTTCTTCTTATTCAAATGAGGTGGAGGAACCTTTATCTCGTTTGAAGAAGTCTTTGATTGAATCTCATCAGGCTTTGAAGACTAAGAGGATTACTTGGGCTAAAAAGCTTAAGACAGCTGAAATTGCTCGTCTGACCTCTGATACGAATGCCCTTGAAGTTGATCTCATGGCTAAGGAAGTTGGGTCCCAGAAAGAGGAAGTTGAGTGCAAGAAAGAGGAAGCTGAGCGCATGGCAAAGGCTGCTGAAGAGTTTGTGTCCTCGACTAGAGCTAAAAGAAAGTCTGATGTGAAGGCTTCCTTTAGTGCTGGTTGGGACAAGGGCTGGAACAAGGTCAATTATACTGCTTTTGCTCAGATTGAGTATGTGAAATAAAAATATTTCAGAGATGGTTGGGTTACTGCTCTTCAGGAGTTTAACACATGGAGACTCTAAACTTTTTTATAGGTATATTTATGGTCCTCCTCCATCCACAGAGGATGAGATTAAGGATGAAGTTGCTTGTGTAGAGTCTTTATTTGTGGCTGAGTTTGCATCCAAACAACCTAAAGTACATGAGTCTTCTATTCCTCCAGCTGAGCAAACCGAGAAACTCCAGCATGCAGGCCCTTCTTCTAAGTAGAGCAAGAAGGTTGAAAATAATAGTGAGAAGGTGTAATGTTGTTTGGCATTTTTCTCTTTTCTTTTTGTTGTTTATATTTCCTTTCTTTTGATTGTATTTACACTCTTCATTATCAATGAAAGAATATCTTATTCCTTTTACTAATCTTCTGTTAATTGTATTTGTTGTTCATACTTGTTATTGATTGGTGGTTATTTCTTCTTGCTACTTTATTGCGAAGATGGAATAACTGTCTTCTCATGATACCGAGCTACTGAGGAAGTGTAATGCCCTTTTCAAGTCAGGCCATATGGATTTGTCCGAAGAAGAAATTACTCAGTTGCTCGATGATGATGCCTCAGAAAAGGTTAAGGAGAATTACCAATACTTGAAGTACTTACTTGATTGGTTTGTGACAAATAATATTGCATGTTATGAGATGATAGAGGAACTTCAAGATCAGTATAAGGAATCCACTGCGCTGTTGCATCAGAACTATGAGCAGAATTGTCAAATTTTGAGTGTAAATTGGGGTTTTGATAAATTTATCTCTGTTTATATTAAAAATGAATCTCTTCTCAAGCTTGAGATTGAAGAAACTAAAATTATTGCCAAACTTCTAGAGGAAGAGAATAATAATTTGAAGGATGAAATAAATCTTCTGAAGGCTTCCTCTAGAACTGTTGTTGCTATTACCGGTGAAGGTTACTCCTTTTTGGAAGCTAAGAATGCTACTTTAAGAGAAAAGTTGGAAGCTTTGAAGAATATAAAATCTACATCTTCTTCCCGAGTTAGAAATAGGGCTGACCGAGGAACTACAAAGGAACTTAGGACCCAATAGGCCCTTGCCAACCAATCTATACGGTTAAAAGAGAAGGACGGAGCTATTGCTAAAATGTCTCAAAAGCTGCAGACTTTATCTGAGCAATTATCTACTCAATATTCTCAATTAGAGGCTAAGGATGGGGTACTGAAGAAGTTGTAATCACAAGTTAATAGATTAACTTTCCAATTACATAAGAAGCCCAGAGAATTTTGGATGGGTGGTTATAATGAGGCTTTGGGACATTATGATGATAGACTCCAACAGGCCCAAAATGGTTATAAATGGGGTTCGATTACCGCTTTAACTGTGATAAAGGTGGATAGGAATAATTCTATATGGGATTGATATGATCCAGGCTTGCTGCATCTTGACAATCCTCTATTTAAGTTTGATATTAATTGGGTACGTGTTCACCATGTTCCCCAATGCTTGATTTCCAAGTACTTGAGGGATTACATACTGCATGACGAGATTGCGATTGTTCGTCCTCCTCATTTGCTTAACCGTCCTAGTAGCAGCAATATCAGGATGCTTCGGGATCTTAACTTCATCAACTCTCCTTTTACTTTGGATGACCCTCTAGTTGGCATGGATCCTGTTTCTAAAGTTGAAGGAAAGATTCCTGTAGAATAATTTTTTGTATTTTATTTCTCCATATTTGAGCAACAATATGTAATCATTTTAATTTAATGAAAAGATTATTTTATGAATGGATCAACTTTTAGTTAATCTTTCAATGTCTGTGAATGTTTTTCTAGTCTTTGACTATGAATGGATCAACTATTTTAGTTAATCTCTATTTTTCACCATCTCTATTGATATTCTTAGGATTGTCCTAAGTTTTATACCAATTACCGATGTTTCACCATGATTCTACTAATATACCTAAATTTTATGGTAATTACACTAGTTACCTTAGTTCCCAGGCGTGATTTGAACATTTTTCCATCTTTTAGCCCAGTTTAGATGAACGTTTGTCATTCGTCTTTATTAACCAGGAACTTGGGACTTACGATTTTTCCTTGCATGTTTTTATAACTTTGATACCGACCAACTTTATTGGTGGTTTTATTGATGCCGACCAACTTTGTTGGTGTCTTTATTGATGCCGACCAACTTTGTTGGTGGCCTTCATTGATGTCGATAAAATTTATTGGTGATTTTTATTGATGCCGACAAACTTTTTTAGTGGCTTTATAATGTTACCGACCAACTTTGTTGGTGGCCTTTATGGATACCGACCAACTTTGTTGCTGATATTTTTTGATGCAGACCAACTTTGTTGGTGGCTTTATAATGTTAACGACCAACTTTGTTGGTGATATTTGCTGATGTAGACCAACTTTATTGGTGTCTTTATAATGTTACCGACCAACTTTGTTAGTGTCCTTTGTGGATACCGACCAACTTTTTTGGTGATATTTGTAATTAGAGCTATTATAATGTTATAAGTGCATAGCAATACAACTCCAAAAAAGAAAATAACAAAATAACAATTTTCCAGAAAGTTATGTTCTCATGAATATTGAAGTGAACTGAGTACAACACAACTACGTTTACTCATAGTACTTCTTCAAGTGTTCTGCATTCCATGGGTTGTTGAACTCTTCCCCTTCCAAAGTCTCAATCCTATATGTACTTGGTCGGATAACTACAGTAACACGATAAGGTCCATGCCAATTGGCTTCCAGCTTATTATTCCTCTGAATAACCTTTTTCAAAACATAATATCCTTCATTAATGTTACTCGGCATGACCCTCTTATTGTAGAAACGTGCAGTCCTTTTTTGGTAGATTGCATTCCTTAAAGCTGCATCTTCACGTACTTCTTCTAGCATGTCTAAATCCAACCTTCTCATCAAATCGCTAACTGGGGTATTGAAGTTAAGAACTCTATACGTAGGTAACCTATCTTAACAGGAATTACGGCTTTAGTACAAAATGCCAATAGATAGGGAGTTTCTCCAGTAATTGTTATGGAAGTTGTTTAGTAAGCCCACGGGGTCGAATGTATCTCATTGATCCAATTTCCTTTTGCATTTTCCAGCCTTTTCTACAGCTCTTTCAGTAAAGTTCTATTAGTTACCTCTGTTTGGTCGTTGCTTTGAGGATGGCCAGGAGTAGAGTGGATTTTTTTGACATTAGATTAGTTGCAGTAAGCACCAAATTCTTCATTGTCAAACTGTGTACCATGATTAGTTATAAACGCATAAGGTAAGCCATACCTGCATATAAAACTTTTCCATATGAATTGATAAACCTTTTTATAAGACATATTAATCAATGGTTTAGCTTCCACCCATTTTGTAAAATAATCAATAGCTACAATTAGGTACTTAAACCTTCCTCGGGTGGTTGGTAGGGGCCCGACCAAGTCAATCCTCTATATGGCAAAAGGCCAGTGTGAGGTGATTGGTGTTAAGAGGGCTTGCGGAGCCTTACGTATATTGAAAAACCTCTGACACTTGTCACATTTCTTAGCAAAATCTATACAATCTGCTTGCATGGTTGTCCAGTAGTACCCTTGCATATGTATTCTTTATAGTAACGTTCTTCCTTCTACGTGGGCTCTAAAGTATCCTTCATGGAATTCTTCAATTAAACCTTTTAGCTCAGTTAGATGTACACACCATTGTAGACCAACAGTTAATCCCCTTCTGTATAACACACCACCATCTAGCACGTATCTTGCAGCTTTGTATTTCAGCCTCTTAACTTCAAGTAGATCAACTGGAAGAATCCCTTCTTCAATATATGCTTATATGGGGTCCATCCAAGATGGCCCCATATCAACTGAAATAATGTTAACCATTAGATCTTCATCAATGCTCCTATTAGGAAGTAACTCAATAGGAAATGTTCTTCGTATTTCCGTTCTGGTTGTTGAAGCTAACCGAGCAAGTGCATCTGCTCGGGCGTTCTCCAATCTTAGAATCCTGACCATTTGAACTACTAGCAAGGTGAAAATTACTTTCAAAGTTTTAGCCAAATATTTGGTCATCAGTTCTCCTTTCGCTACAAATAAACTCAACACTTGATTTACAACTAACTGCGAATCACTGTACACCACAACTTGCTCAGCGTTCAATGATTTAGCTAGATTTAGACCAACAATCACAGCTTCATACTTTGCTTCATTATTGGAGGCTTGAAATTAGAAACATAGAGCGTACTCTATGTCTAGCTCATCTGGAGTATTAAGAATGATTCTAACTCCACATTCAGTTGCACAAGATGACCCATCGACGTACAAATTCCATATAGGGATATTGCTATCAAACGCTTGGTTTGTCAGGGATTGATGGAAGATTTTATCTTTCGCCTCCTCATATTTCTTCTTTATCTCCTGTACTCCACTGGAAAGTTCTAGTTGGTCTTTTTCTATAGTTACCCCTGTTTGGAGTTTATTGGGCGTATCTCCAGTTGGTCTACTGACTCCTATTTGTTCCTCGGATAAAGTCCCTTGCTGCTATGGGACCCCAGGATAAGTGAATTTTGAAATAAAATTGGCCATGGATTGGCCTTTTAAAGAAGTCCTTGGTTCATACACAAGGTCATACTCCCCCAACTCCATAGCCCAATACATCAGACTTCCAAATTTCTCAGGCTTGTGCAAAGCCTACCTTCATGGCATATCGGTGTAGATCACTATAGTGTGGGCTTGAAAGTATGGCTTCATATGTCTAATAGCTTCAATTAAAGCTAGTGCCAATTTCTCCAGTCTAGGATATCTTATTTCCAATCCTCAAAAAGCTTTGCTGGTATAATAAACTGGCTTTTGAACACCATTTTCCTTCCTGATCAAAGCAGAGATAACTGCGGACTCGGATACTTCCAGATACAGATGCAACTTTTCTCCCAACATTGGTCGAGAAAGTAATGGTGGTGCTCCCAGGTACTTCTTCAACTCCAGAAATGCCTATTCATATTCATCGTTCCATTCAAAGTTTTTTTTGAGTACCTTGAAGAATGGCAAACATTTTTTTTTTGCTCTTAACACAAACCTGTTGAGTGCTTCTACGCGCCCAGTTAGCCTTTGAACATCTTTTTTACAGGTTGGTGACTTCATTTTGATCAGAGCTTTAATTCCCCTTTGATTCACTATATACCCGAGGAACATTCCCTCCTGCACTCCGAAGATGCATTTGGTGGGGTTTAACTTCACTTGGTGATTTTCCAATTGATCAAATGTCTGACTGAGGTCGGTAACATAATCAACAACATTTTTTTATTTTAGTGAGCATATCATCAAGATACACCTCCATATTATTACCTATTTGCTCCTCAAATACTTTGTTCATTAGTCTCTAATAAGTGACACCTGCATTTTTCAAACCAAACAACATAATATTATAGCAATAAGTTCTTCGGGGAAGGATAAAGGAAGTACTTTCTTTGTATTCTCGCTTCATTTTGATCTGGTTATAACCAGAATATACATCCATGAAACTCAGCAATTCATGCCCTAAGGTAGCACCTACCAGTTTATCAATTTGTGGCAAAGGAAAGTGATCCTTCGGGCACACTTTGTTCAAGTTAGTAAAATCCACACACATCATCCACCTGTTTTTCTTCTTCTTGACCATAACTACATGGGCCAGCCAATTAGGGTACTTCACATCTTCAATAAAGAAAGCTTTTTGAAGCTTCTCCACTTTTTATTGTATAGCCTGGTTCTTCTCCGGGATGAAAACTCTTCTTCACTACTTCACAGGTTTGACTTCCTTATTGACATTAATTTCGTGACACAAAAAGTTTGTATCTATACCTAGCATATCTTCATGACTCGAAGCGAACATTTTTTTCTTTGCCTAAAAAAAACTGACAACTCCTGCTTAAGAACTAGTCTTAACAATGCTCCTATTTGAGTTATTCGTTCTGGCTTATCATCATCTAGAACAATGCTTTCTGTTACCTCCATAACTTGACCTTTTACAAGCTCAGATTCATCTCGTGGATCTAAGGTTTCAACCCCAGACTCGTTGCTCGTCTCAGTTGTATCCACTTGATAAGTGGTTATTTTTCGTTTGTCTTCATAGATATCTTTTTCCTCGACATAGGAATAATATCACTCCCGGGCTACTTTCTGGTCTCCTTTCATTATTTACTCTAAAGTTGGTCGGGAATTTCAGGCACTGATGAACAGTTGAGGGTACATCTTTAAACTTTTTCAGACCAACTCTCCCCATGATCATAATATAAGCAGAATGAACATTTTTGTCCATTATAAAGAATCTTACCTTCTCTGTCTTACTCGTCAGTCGAGTCCCGTTCAACACATCCAGCTTGATAGTTCCCAGTGGAAACACCTTTTCACCTAAGAATCCAATGAGTGGCCAGTGATATGGCTCTAGTTGACTGAGTTTTAAACCCAAACTATCAAAATAGGGATAGAACATGATGTCTGTCGAACTTCCATTGTCCACCAATATTCTTGCTACCAATACTTCTTTCATCCTAACTCTGATCACTAAAGGATCATCATGAGGATACAAAACTCCTGATTTTTTGGAAAATCCAATTATGAACTTATCCTTGTTAACTTTTCTTGGTTGGTCCTCCTCGGAGAGGTTCATACGTTGGATATAGGAATAAGCTTGAGCCTCATTGAGGTAAGCCTTCCTTTCATCTGTGTGATCTCCTCCTTTGGCATCTCCACATGTAATCATGTGATAATTAAAAGATCCAAAATTGAGTGTGAATACCTCATATTCCGGTTGTCTAGGTTTCTTAAGAAGATCAGGATCATCTTCTGGATCATTGTCTTGGTTCCTCTTCTTGTCTTCCCTGGGCTTAACTGGCGATTTAGATCTCTGTCAACCTCTTCCTTTATTTCTTCTACCATTCTGAAGATCAACAAATCTGTCCAATTTTCCTTTTCGGATGAGTGCTTCTATCTCATTCTGGAGGTAAATGCATCGGTTGGTAGTATAACCATGATCTTTGTGAAACTCACAATACTTGGACTTATCAGCAGGCGACCTTAACTTTTCAGGCCAACTCAAATCATTATTGTGCTTGATTTCCTCCAATACATAATGTATATCCACCGTCAAAGGACTGTAATTAGTGAATTTACTGAGCTGATTCAGGCCTTCCTTTCCCTTCGAACTCCTGCGCTCATTATGATTCTTGTTCTCCTTCTTATATCTGACTTCCCTTTTTCTTTTGCTTCTGCTTTTACGTCTGAATTCTTTTTAGCAACCATAGCTTACTCGACATTCATAATCTCCGCTGCCTTAGTCATCAATTATGTCATCGTCTTTGGTGGATCTTTTGCCAGAGTATAATATAATTTATTAGGGAGAAAATCACTCATGAGAGCAGTGATTGATATCTTCTCTTCATAATCAATTACTTTCAGATTCTCGTTGTTGAAACGAGTGATGTAATCCCTGGTACTTTCTCTTTCCTTCTATCTCACACTGAGTAAATGAGCTACTCGCTTCACTGGTTTTGCTCTAAATAAAAAATCACCAATGAATAGCTCAGCTAGTTGTTGAAAGCAATAAATCTTCCCTTAAGGAAGGCTATTATACCAGATTTGAGCAGATCCAGTGCTTGCTCCTGAGAATGCCCTACATCTCATCTCATCAGGAACAACATAGATATCAACAAATTCTTGGTATTAATCTATATGGAGAACTGGATCAGTCTTACCTTCATATTTAGGAGTGACTACTGGAGCTTTAAACTTGCTCGGTATAGGGAAATCCACGATGGTTTGCATAAATGGGGACCCCTTAATAAAACTTCTTTGAAAGGGATTCTTGGCTTTGGCCATTTCACCTAATCTGTCTTCCAAATGTTGAATGGAGCCTTTCCAAGCATCGCTGCTAGCGCTATGGGTGGTAGATTTTTTTATGCCGACCTCCAGATCTTATTGAACTTTCTTCCTATGAACCTTCTCTCTGACTAGACCTTTCAGTTCTTCAGTATTTAATTTAGACTGGGTTGAACCTTCCTTTAGATCACTTAGTTATCGAGTATCTCTCGATGAAACTCATAGGGCATTTCACTGGGGTCCCAAACGATCGAAAGGAGATGCCCTACTTAGCCTTTCTAAGGCACTCAATCTTTCTAGGATGGGATATTGTCCATTAGTGGAATTAGTGATCCTAATAGAAAAGGTTTCTCCAGGTAGATATGAAGGATCTCTAGAAGTTCTGGAACAGTTGTGTCTAATACTCCTTGTTGGCGGTGGTGGCATATTCCTATAATTAGATTGCATCGGCACTCTAGCTTACATAGCTTGGGTCAACTGTCATATAGTATCCTTCTTGGCCTCTTAACCCTTGGCCAAGCTGGCCAAATTCCTCCCAAATCATTATTGTTAGGAGGGGCAGAGGTATTAGGCGGGATTCCTTCATTTCTAGTGCCTGATTCTGGAATTTCGACCATGGATAATGAATGATGAATGAATGAAAACATTTAGCAACACGTTCCCACAGACGGTGCCAATCTATTGATCCAAAAAACTAGACTAAGCCTAATTAATTGATCATAGATAAATTAAGTAAAACAAACAAGACACAAGAAAACTTTTTAAAGTGGTTCGGCTCAATGGAATAGCCTACGTCCACTATTATGTATTGACTTCTTTTAGTTATTTTTTTATCTCTTGCAATAAGGGTGATACAATGTATTTATAGCGCAATGGGGATATTGATCGTTGTCATGTGAAAGGATGGAATTCCTTTATTTGTTAGGCATTTATATCAATATATAATGAGAATTAATTATATGAATGTTGTCTCTTCACAGGAAATACAGGTTGTAAGACTGCTGGCGCTTGGTTGGCTATAAATAATGACTTTTTGGCTGTTGGTCGGGCTTCCCAATTGGTCGGGTAATTATGTTGGTCGGGCTTCCTTGTTGGTCGGGCTTCCTTATTGGTCAAGCTTTTCTATCATGCTGAATTGGATTTGTGCCACATAGGATAACACGTGTTGTCTTAAAATTGGTCCATGTAGGATGGTAAATTTTAGTATCAATGGTGTGGTTCCTCCCATTTAAATTTAATGAAATTTATCAATAGCTGCATAAACGAATGTATGATCTCTATTAGACCTCAGATAAACCTTCTTGGGTAGGAAATATTTATGAGGAAACTTCTCAACTCTTTCTGCGTCTTTGGATAAGGCATGGAAATGATGGATTTCTACTTGTCTTGGTCTATTGTCGTTGCATGATAAAGCCCAAGAATTTCCCACTCATTACACAAAAAGCAAATTTGAGTGGGTTCATCTTTAACTTGTATTTACTACACCAGTTGAAAATATTCTTAGATCAACCAAATGTGAATCCTCTTTCTTCAACATAATAACTAGACCATCCACATAAAACTCCAAAATGTCATAAAATAGGTCATAAAAAATTGCGATCATTGTTCTTTGATAAATTGAACCACATTTTTTATACAAAAAGGCATGACATTACACATAAAGTTTCCCATAGGAGTTTTAAAATATGTCTTCTCAGCATCAGTTGGATCTATCTTTATCTGGTTATAACACATATAGCCATCCATAAAGTTGTACATCTCATAACCAGCTACTGAATTGACCAGGCTGTCAATTGAAGGCAAAGGGAACTCATCTTTGGGGTAAGCTCTGTTAAGTACTCTAAAATAAAGGCAAATGAGAATTTTTGTTTGATCCTTTTTCCCCACTAGCATAAAGATAGAAAGACAAATTGGATATTGAATTGGCCTAATAAATCTAGTTACCAATAACTATTCTACCTCAGCCTTTATCTTGAAATTCAGCTCATGTTTATATGTTTCGGTTGCCTACTTGACCTAAATAGCTGATGGCATAACATTTAGTTTGAGACAGGAAAAAACTTGATCTAACCTAAGAATCTCAGTGTACTTTAATGCAAATACATATTTAAACCCTGAAATAATCTTGATCAGGTATAGATTCTTCTCAACCTCTAGGTCTTTCAATATAAAGATTAGTCTTTCTTCATCTCCACCCTTAACCAGATCAAGATGCTCAAACTTTTATGCATGTGGCTTTGGGTGATCCTTCATGAACTCAGGTTCACCTTCAATATCCTCAATAAACACTTGAATGCTGGAATTATCAATAACAAGGAATTGACCGAGATTATCCATCATAAAACATTTGTATTCCAGGTCATCTTCTTAAGCTTCATCGACTGCCCATTCATACCTTCAAAGGCGACACACCACCCTTCAATCATCAAGCAACACTTTTTTCACTATTTCTTTAGTGGTGTTAGTGCTTTCCTCTTCCTTACATTCTCCATTTTCTCTATTCTAGGTCCATAAAACTTACTTAACATACTCTGGTGCCTTGCCTCATGGTCCATTGGGTCAATCCTCGATCGCATTCTATTTTTTAGTTGTTTAAAGATATTTGGGATTTTGGAACAAACTTATTCTCTTCCTCAATAATAGGCACAACTTCTTCCATCTCTTCACCTTCGTCTTCCAAAAGGTCTCAACCTATTCTTAATTGTTTGCACCCTCACTTTCTTAATATGCATTGTTAAAATGCATGTATCATCATTAAGCTTAATATAAAAGGAAACATCCACCAAGATACACTGACCATGGGAGAAGGTGAAGGACCAGGATATTACCACTCCCACACCCATTATTATGCGAAGTCCTCCTCCCCAGATCGCCCACCCGGCGTGCTCGGGGCCTGCAATGCCACAGTGGAAGGTCCACTGGGGATAAGTTTTCTTGTATTGAAAGGCAACATTGTGTATTATAGCTAGACCTCACCGACTATATCATAGTCCGAAGATAAATCCAGAGAACCAAAATATTAAAATGTTTCCTTTATATTATGATTAATATTGATCTCCCATATCACTACTTTACGTTAATTTCATAATTATTTAATGGCCTTAGTTGTAGAGTCCCTCACAATATAGATACGTTCTTACGTCCCCATGTATAGGATTGTACATCTCCTAAACATATAGATACGCGCAAAGTACCTGGCGATGAAATAAATATCAAAGTATGTAAAAATTAAAGATTACCAATTTGCATCACGCACTGCATAGTCTAAATTTTCATATTACTTAAAACCTATACACTCGAGGGCTCTTAGAAGCCGCTAGTTAACAGAATTTTTTACGTTACGAAAGTCACTTTATCAAAAGGAGCGTTCGTACCTTAGAAATGTCACATATCCCAAAAGAGAGTTTTGTACTTTCGAGAAGTCACTACTCCAAATAAAGCTCGTACTTTTGAAAAGTCGCTTCCCAGAAAGGCTAGTTAGTAACGAGTGTCCTCACTCCTTTTTCCTACCCGTCTGGTATATCCAATAACTTATTTCTTGATCCCAAAGTCTCGGTGACATGAAATGTTTGAACTTTGTTCAGGACTAGGGTATATCGAATCGACTCTCATAGCTATTCAGTACTAGGGTAAAGTGGTTTTGCACGTACTTTAAAGGTTGCTCAATCCAAGAAGCCCAATATATCTTGATCCATAGCGATGAAAAATGATCCACTCATAACCGAGTTGCATCACCCTCTTTGCATATAAAAAAGGCTCTAGGAACATACCCTAATGCACAAAAAGAACAAATACTTATGGGTTAATTTTTCTGAAAAAATTCCTCAAAAATTCTCAGATGGATGGAGGTTTGTCCAAAACCTCTCATTTTCCAAGTTAAATGTCTTCCCCATACTAGGAAGATCGATAGTAGGAATTCACAAGTAATCCATACAAATAGATATCCCATATATTGGATTCCCCTAACAACATTTTATTTTAGGAAAATACTAGACCACAGTCTATTGTTTCCTCGCTCCTCGTTCTAACAAGACGAGATATCACTTCAGTTTACCTGAATCCAATAGGAATCTATTCAGTTATTCCCCTCAGAAGATACCACCGAACCAAAAAATACAAAAACAAAGCACCATCCAAACACGATGAAAAATAGATAGAATAATTGCATCAAAATATGTCATGCATATGTGAGTCCTTCTCCTTTGTGTACTGTCAGTCCTTCTGTCTGTAAAAACATGAACGAAAGTGCCCATACTTTTTGTACAGTTGTTATCATTAGTATGGAGATCACGCTAAGTTCCTACCCTAGAAACCCGAGCTCTCATTCCGTACAGTCGATTAGTTTTCATCAGCAAGATCCCCACGCACGAGTGTCTAGTTTGCTCTGCATTATGCCGTGTGTCCTTTAATAAAGACGAGGCATCGTCCACAATGGATTAATTCTTGAGGCAACTAGAAAACAATAGTGCCTCGAGAATACCATGTAGTCCCAAACTAGGTTCCTAATACTAAAACAAGTAGACCTATAATAATCCACCACTACACATATAATCGGAGAGAACGTACTTCCACCGCCTGTAGTAGCTACCAAGGCGATACTAGCTAATCCTCAGGACCCACTTGCACTAGTCCTACAACCGCCCCTATTAATGTCAATGCCCCTTCTTTCAAGGCCCCACACGGGTCGAATTTATCGCCCTTCTACCAGCTGACAAAGTCGTACCCACACCTCCAAATGAGGAGATGAATGACGTCCACTCTGAACTGCTTATCCTTCAAAAAGCCATAAGTAAGATGAAAAACACAATTGATCTCTTAACATTAAAAGGATGGCCTTATATCTTGAAGCCCGATTGTCAAAAAAATTCAAGATGTCAGTCTTTAAAACCTATAAAGGACCAGGTTCCCCAATCACTCACTTATCCAACTATCACTTTCAGCTGCTGGTTTGAAATGTAGGCCTAGGGGTTCTAGAGAGCATGTCCTCATATAATTTATTCCAAGGAGCCCCCGCCTGGTATAGGGAACTAAAAAGAGTAGGGATCGGTAAAACCTGGGAACATGTATTTCGTACCTTCCTGTAACAATAGGAAAATAATGAGGAGCTAGTCATCACCGGTAAGAATTTAGAGAACCTAAAACAAGAGGAAGGAGGGATAGTTGGCACTTTCTCCACTTACTGGAGAGAGATCTAGTCAGATGGCCGAACGCCCTCTTAAAAATAATTAAATAAAAATAATTCTTTAAAAGATCCAAAAATTAGTACAAAATGAACTCGGGCTCACCTAGGTCCCTATCATTAAAGAATTTAACCATATCGAGTGAAAGATTGAGGAAATTTTGACTGCAAAGAATACCAAATCCATTGAAGAACCTCATTGAGCTACAAACCAATTCTATGCCCGTAAGAACTCGATCGATGCTTCTATATCACACATCACCACCCTCATAATCAGCCTGAACCCGATATCATGCTCATTTACCAATACTTCCTAAGAAATGGTAGCCAACACTTCACCTTTCCAATAAATATCCTTTCCCATAATTTATCATGCTATCCCCCACCAAAGAGTTCGGCATCCCACCAAACATTTCACTATCTTAGAAGTTCTACTCAGTCGGGTATACGCCGTCCTGAAAATGGATGGTCTCCAAAGACCTCTCAATCCTACAGCATCCCTATTTTCCCAAACAGGAATTGGCGAGCTGATGCACATTGAGAGTTCCACCAGGTACCCGTCCATATTACCAACAACTGTTTGGAACTAAAGTTTTCCATCTAAGACCTCATCGATATCATGAGACTTATCTTGATAAAGTCAAATATCACCAACAATCCTCTACGATATCACCCTAACACCGACACCAAATCCTTGATAGATGATGCCATTCAAAACACCGACCCCTTTACCTTGATAGTACACATTCATCACAAATCGAGGATGAGGACACACGCACCCATCCAAATAGCTACCCCTCTCAACATGTTATCGCCCACCATAAAAGTCATCATTGAGACTAAGTCCACCAACGATCATATGACTTTCTTCATAATGGCCATACATTTCCTACATATTAACTATTAAAAATCATATCTCCTCTTAGTCACCGAGTTTATGCTCTTCAAAGAACCAGGACTTATTACCCCCTTAGTAGAGGCTGATCAATTGGCTGAATAAGAAGAAATGTTTAATGAAGTTCTCCAAGAAACATATCATATGAACTTTGTAGTACCTATTTAGTCTACCGAATGGGAGGAATCTACCTCATAAGTAGACATGTTCACAATCTCAGATTTGAAATCCAACAGTGATACCCACCCACCCACTATTACAAACAGATTCTCAGTTAACTCTACGGGGAATATCAGAAGCACCACATCAGTCTGTCACCAAATAGAGGAACCCATTAGTTATACACCACAACATCCTAGTCCCTAGTGCAAATGAGTGAAAGTGACCGACAGTTCAGGTCAAATGATCATATCACCTAGGATTTTAAGGTATGTCATAAATAATTTTAAGAGGAAGAAGAAAGAATGACATCCCACATCGCACAAAAGGATGTTGCTTGGGAAACTGGATGACAAGATAACCTTGGCCTAGTAATATACACACCGCACATAAGACTTTGTAGGGAAATGTAGAACCTCCTCCATAAGGAAAAAAGGGTCATGGGAACCCAAATAATCTTTACCAATAGATACGGTAAGCAATGGAGAATGACTACTTGGGCTGGTTTCCGAGGGGATGAATCATGAACTATTCCCTTTGCTTCAATCCATATGATGCGAATGGACAATGGGAGTGATACTGATCGATAATTATTAATAGTCCCAAAGCCCACGCTCTTCTAACCTACAAGGCACCACCTTTGGCGATCCAGAACGTACTCTTAGTGATCAATAATCCAATCTCTACCATTTATACTATACCGACATGCCAAAATAAGGTATTACCGATTACTTCAACTATTTCCTCATCACCGCAGGGAACACATCCCCGAGTCGTGGAGATAAATTAACCCTTAGATTTGAAAAATGATGACATAGTGGGACTACTCCCTTAGAAAAGGTCTCGAGATATAGGAATAAGGACCCACTTCCTTCGAAGCTCGGAATATGCGAGACAATAGATTTGGGATCAGATACAGAGCCATTAAAAAGAGCTTGATCATCTAGAGTGTCATGAACATTGGATATGTCATATGAAAAAGGATCACACTACAGATAGTATACATCCCAACATATCATATGAAGTACCACCTCTCCAGTTCTTCAATAATAAAGGGGAAATTCGACGTCTTAGTATGAGCATTTATCTGAGCATTCAAGCCACTGGAATGGGTGACTTACCCATAGAAGTACGAAATACCATCTGCAGCTTCATAATAGTAGAGAACAACCTCCCTAACATTTCTCCACACGAGGAAGACCTTGTCAATTATAATAATGAACTAGATCTTTTCATCTCATAGATGGCTTATAATCTCTTCGTACTTGGGATATCTAATCAGTCCTATGATTATACAGACACGGAACGCAATTATGGGATCGCCTATATAGACGCAACCTATATAGTTGCTATTATTGAACTCAAATATGAGATGACCCATTGAGGCTATCCCTCTCCTTAAAGTCCTAACCTCGCAACGGTACTCGCATACGGTTGAAATGGAACTTATCCACCCCACTCCCTATGATCATGATATGGGAAAATTTGACAGCCTACAATACTTAGTATCTACAATATCTCTCCCTAGGATTGCCTATTAAATCTCCCCTTAGGGGTTCGAGTATACAGAGTGTCAATACGATTATGGAGATATCTTCTGCGAAGTCGCTAGTATCGCAGAGGAAATGGATCTAGGGAAACCAGATCCCCCTTCCTACAATGGAGATTATTAGAAATTCTCCTCAAAGTGGCACCCCTATGAAGATGAGGAATACCAAGTAATTTCGTTAGATGAAAACATCTAGTCGGGATCCTTAATGTTTATAAATAGCCCACTAAAGTAACTA
The DNA here is from genome assembly GCA_949130495.1 of Sambucus nigra. Taxonomy (NCBI): domain Eukaryota; kingdom Viridiplantae; phylum Streptophyta; class Magnoliopsida; order Dipsacales; family Adoxaceae; genus Sambucus; species Sambucus nigra. Next base: position 315,527,481 of record OX422222.1, read on the forward strand.
AGCCAAATAAACAACCATGTTTTGGCCACAGTGGCAAAAATACCCAACCCTATGCTAAACTCAAACATAGTTGTACGATGGGTAGATAGCCCCATATTTTGAGCTCACTCTATAACACGGGATAGAGCTCCCAAGAGATAGAAATAAACTCCTACCTAGAATTAGACCGAAGTCATGGTTCCAAACCCAACACCACCGTCCTCCGACTCTGCATCCTTATCGAATATCATGATCCTATTAGAATGAATTGAATAAGAAACTCAAATAAAACATGTGCTCAATCCATTTAAGGAGGTCGATTTTCTCACCAATTCAATAAACACTCCACCACACCAAAACCTATTGATAAAAAGGCAGGTCCCCGCATAATAACCACCATGGTGGTCAATACTAGGACTACCCCACTTCTGCACACCCATCATGACAACCACGATATCTGCCTCAGTAGATTATAAGTCTTAAAACTCATACACATGATAGAAGAGGATCCCGCCATTACTAATGTAGCCATACGGGTCATCTAAAATATGGGAAACATGCTCGGGTTTGGTCTTAAAAGAAATGAACAAGGAACCCTCGAAGTTGTCACCGCTACACAAGGCAAAGGAAAATCCAGTCTTGGGTACATTTTCGATCCAAAAGAAATAACCAAAAGCCTTAAAGAAATCCATTAAAGGTGTAATGGTAAGTTCCATCTCTAGGGATAAGACTTCCCCTATCACAGACTCCTCGAGCCATGGTGGATGTAATAAAAAAATTCATGTGGCCAGGAAGAGAAATCCTCTATGAGGAGGGATTGTACGTAGATTACGGGAAAGTCCACACATTCCATTGAGGTGAAGTTAATGTATCATGGGTTATAAAAGAAGACAAGAAATCCCCCATCCAGATTACGAATGGGATTTACACACATTATTTCCTAATCAGATTGCTTTAGTAGTTATGCTAGGAACCACTGACCTAACCCCCAATGAATGCTTCAAAAATTATTAGATCGCCTCGGTCACCCAAGATGACACTATCGAAAAAGCACGATTGATCAGAATCCATGAACTCAATCTCTACTTCTGTGTTCCAGACTCCATAGCCATCCCGCTTGAAACACCGCCCTTCTAGAGAACCTCATAATATGACCAAAAAACCTCTATAGTATTATAAGTGGAATGAGGAAAGTCACCATCTCTTGCTGAAAACCCTCTCCGATAATGCCCTTATAACGGCCCTGTCACATATTCGACTAGGCTCTTAAAATCCACACCCAAAGGAAAAAGGGCCAACCCAAGACACACTACTTGCCCCAGCCCAAGGAATACTGTCTACCCTAGCCTACACTTAATACCAAAGTTACTAAATGACCAAAGGTTTATTTAGTAGTGTCTCAATAGGACCCGAATCACCTCATGTCCAACATCAAGGGAACTTCTATACTGAAGAAATGGACCTTTACTAGATGCTTCCCATCACTCTCATACCGAGTCCCTTTGAGTTTGTCCAGTTAGCTAAAGAGTCCCCATATCCTCTCTCTCATAATGTCTCCCTCTATAGAGAAGTCTTTTATGCTAAAATCAATATTTTCCTCTCTCCATTTGATGGCATAATAAAAGTGATTTCCAGTATTTACATTTGATGATAATACATCTAGCAATAGAATTGAAATCACTACTAAATATGACAAATCTATGGACATAAAATACATAAAACACTTGCAAAAAATTGACCAAAGTCAAAACAAATGTGTGTCTCCCAATGTGGATGACACAATGATCATAAACATGGGAACTCCCTAAAACCTCAAATAGTTACAAATAGGGTCCTCCTAAATAAGAATGAATAAAAAGAACTCACAAGCCTCCTTGCCAGTTTTATGGATGTTTCGCTTGGTCTTGCATCGACGTGACCTACATTGGTTTGATCATTATTATGAATGAGATACACACTCTCCCTTATTCAAAACCCATAAAGAAAAAGGCTCCATAAACTAATACTTGAATGGTCCTTGAAAATAAAGGAAGAAGTAGAAAAATAACTTAGTGTCAGATTCATCCGAGTGATCGAATATGCTACTTGGATAGACAGTGTCGTACCACTACCCAAAAATAATGAAAAAGTTCAAACGTGTATAGACTATAGGGATCTCAATCGAGCTTACCCCATACATGATTTACCTCTACCACACATCGACTTATTGGAAAATAACCCAACTAGTAACGTGCTCAAGTCCTTCTTTGATGGATTCACAAGCTATAACTAGGTCAAAATGAACCTTAACCATTAAGAGAAAACAAGGTTAATTCCCCCTAAGGTACATACTATTATACTGTCATGCCCTTCCATCTCAAAAATACGAGTGCAACTTACTAGAGAGCGATCACAACTATTCTGTATAACCTTATACATAAGGAAATGGAAGATCTGGGATGACAAACTGCAATCATACCATGCCTACTTAGAAGAGGTAGATTCGTGATTCGAGCATCTAGAATTAGACTTCCTCCCAAGAGATAGAAATAACTTCCTAGATGAACTTGCCATACTTGCCTCAATGATCGACATGCCTAAGTGCACCAGAGAAATCACATTCACCGTAACTAGGCGGAATAACCCTTCATATTGCTTTGAGGTCGACACCATTGAAGAAAAAATGGTAGGATCTGAGTTCTAGTACTACGACATAAGGAACTTTCCCAATAGAAGTCACTACCCATCAAATGATTCTTCCAATGACGGACTTACCCTATGATGATTGGCATCCTAATTTATCATATATGGAGGCAACTCTATAAAATAGGGTTCGATGGTACAGACTTATAATGTGACGAAACCATCAAAATTATGGAGAAAATTCATAGCGACGAATGTGGCCCGTACATGAGTGGGCACACTATAATGACCCCACTTTTATATAGTTTGTTTTTACACTCTTGTGTTACTTATTATCTTATAAATGTTGTATTATTAGATATGTGGTATTATTGGCTATCAATATAACAAACCCCATTTTTAATTACGAAGAATCAACTATAAATTGAATCAAATCGAAGTCTTGTGACATATCTTAAGGCAAATAATAAGTTTTAGGGTAGAAAATATAATTTTATGAAACTTTAAGGACTAAAATACAAATATAAAATGGGCCATTTTGTAAATAAAATATTTTCAAGGACCTATAAGAAATATTCAAAATATATAGTGTGAAATTATCAAAATACCCTTCATGTGTGAAATGACCCTTATACCCTTATCACCTTTCCACCACGTGCTGGTCACTTCCACCTTCCACATGTCATCTGTAGAGAGAGAGCTAAAACACTTGTCATTATTTGGTGATATTAACACAGCAAGACCACTCCGGATCACGACACCTCGGTGTTGAATCACCAATCCAAAAAGCTTAGTCATTAGACACGTGTCAACACCGTTATACTTTTGAAAATCTATAAATAGGGCCTTAGGGTTCATTTGAAACTCACAAAAATTCCTTGAGAATTATAGTAAGAAAGAATGATAGAAAGCTTGGGAAATATCTTAAGAAGGAGTTCTATAATTTCAAAGAAAGAATTCATTTCGTAGGTATGATTTTATTTAAATGTTATAGTGTATTTTTATAATTTTAATTTTGTGTTTTATAGCTTTACTTAGTAGTTATGCTGGTAAAATACACTAAGGACTTCACTAGTCAAAACTTAAAGTTTAGAAGAAATCCAAGTTGATTTTATTTTCATGTAAACTTGTTTGAAATTGTATATACGCTTTTAAAAATGATTTTTTTAAAAGTAATTGCTCGTTATTATGGAATCCTATTTAAGTAATTCCAAAGTCAGGCCCGGTGAAATTCTATCTAGACGAGATGGTATTTAAGTGGTGCCCCTGTGACCCTCCATCTCTACTGGGAATGAATCCGAAAATGTTCTGTCTAGAGGAGATGGTATTTAAGTGGTGCCCCTGTGACCCTCCATCTCTACTGGGAACCGACTGATTAGGAAGAACTATGAATTGAATCTTTTACTTACGATCAATAAGTTTTAAAAAGTTAAGAAAATGGTTTTTGGTAATCCTTTGAAACAAGTTACTATTAAAATAAAATATGTAAACTGGACCTTGTTTAGAACATATAATTAAACCTTTATCGTATTTGTTAGATTAACGTGCGATCGAAGACTCATTATCTATAATTTCGACCTCTATTTTAGGTGAGTACTCTATGCAATTTCTTGCGCATTTTTTATTATATTATATTATGCAAACTATGTATATTTTGTGAAATGCTTTCATTCTCAAAATGCATCTGATACCGATGATTCCGTCATTTGTTATATTTTTATATCTCTCCATATAAACATCTGATTTGAATTCTGAAATTATTGATTCGGCCTATGGAAACTCTCTTACTATGTTGGCCTTGACTATCAGGTGGAAATATTTGGGTGGTACCTTTCCAGCTGGTTTATCGCTGGTGTGCCCTAAATAAGGCGTTGTTTCAGATATCATGATTATCTGTCTGTGATGTTACCGGGTGGAAACATTTGGTAACACTATCTGTCTGGGTATTAGAGCGTACATGGCCACTAAAACTGAATAATTGACATATGCTCAATTGTTTTATCTGCTCTATTCTGAACTGTTTATTCTGAATATATATATATATATATATATATATATATATATATATTATCATCTACTTTATATATATTACTTGAAATTCCTATCTTTATGTATAAACTTTTTGTTCTAAATTGAATTGGTATCAATTTTTCTGAAAAACCCTGGAATGTCTGGAGATTGAATCTCATTCGGCTTTTAGCTGACATTGTATAAATAACCATTTTTCAGGAAATAATTAAGTTCATGGAAGGAACGAAAAAGGACTATGTTGAAGATTTAGCTTTTAAAGCTCTTTTTGTTTCCTTAAGTAGAAGTTTGTTTAATTAGATAGAGCATGTTTAGCTCTTTGTATCAAGTTGTAACTCGTTGATATTTTAATACAAATGAAGTTCCCTTTACAAAGCTCTGATGATGTAATTCCTTCACTTTCAGTATTTTACGATTCATAACCATGTGATTATACTTCCGCTACATATATTTTAAAGCAAAAATTTTAAGGCCAGAATATTGGATGCCTTGGTGGCATGTCAAGACACTCGTTCCCTACTATTTTTGGGTCGGGGTCGTGATAGAGGTGGTATCAGAGCATAGGTTATGAACCCGTAGACTACTGAGCGTAGGTTTCGAATGTTATAGATTTTATGTTTCAATCCTTACAAGATAGTATTACAAATTTAATTTATGTGATAACCCTCCCTATGTGTTATATTATTTATAATTGGCCTTTTAGTTTTCAATATTGATATAGTATAGTAGATCTTACGTTTGTCCATGACAGTAGAAAATGACCAAGAGAAGATCATCAATGGGAACTAGTGATTCGAGTATAGAAGGATTGGAATGTGCATACAAGGCAATTAAAAGTCTAGCAAAGATTGTGGAGCAGCAGGTGAACAATGGAGTACCAAAGAATCTTGAACTAAGTAGATGTACTATTGAACAGTTCAAGAAGTTGAATCCTCCATCTTTTAAAGGTACTCCTAACCCCACCGAAGCAGAAAGTTAGGTGATGCAGATAGAAAAGATACTCGATGTTCTTAAGTGTACCGATGAATAAAGGGTGTCATTTGTAACATTTATGTTAGAGGGGGAGGCCGAACATTGGTGGAGAATGACTAAGAGAATACACGGGTAAAGGAATGCTTATATAGGTTGGAATGATTTCTTAGTAATATTTTATGAGAAATATTTTTCGAAAATGGTGAAAGACGAAATGGCAGCTGACTTCATGAGTCTAGTGCAAGGGAATATGACGGTTAGTCAATATGAGGCAAAGTTTACTGAGTTTTCTCGTTTTGCACGTCATGTTGTAGCAACCGATGTTTTAAGAGCGAAGAAGTTTGTGCGTGGGTTAAGGTTGAATATTCGTAGTCGAATTTCCATCCTGAAATTAACATCATATATTGATGTCGTGACCAGGGCTACAATAGCTGAGAGGGATGGTGAGGAGTACAATCGAATTAGAGATGGAAAGAGGAAGTTTGGGGAACAAAAAGGAAAGAACTCGAATAATAGAAATTTCTTTAGGAACACATCCAATGTTGGGGGATCTAGTGATAACAAACAGTATGATAACCATACATGTCAGCAATGTGGAAAGATGCATGGAAGACGACCTTGTTATAAGGATTCAGGATCTTATTTTAGATGTGGACAGAAAGGACATCAGATAAAAGACTGCCCAAACCCAGCAAGGGTTTCGATAAATCCTTCAAGTGCAAAGAAGGATCAAGACAGACAGGGTAGAGTTTTTGCACTTTCTGATACCCAAGCTTCTAATGCGATAGGGTCAGGTACACTTTATATATGTGCATAGCCTTTTAAAGCTTTGATAGATCCTGGTTCTACCCATTCGTTCATATCTATACATGTATTAAATCGCTTTCATAAATTGCCTGAACCCTTGAATCATAACATACATGTTTCTACTCCTTTGGGTGAGTTATTGATGGGTAAATTAGTATACAAGGCTTTCCCCATAGATATTGATAGTCATTAACTATTTGTTGATTTGATAGTTTTAGACATTAAAGATTTTGAAGTCATTCTGGGGATGGATTGGTTAGCATCACATCATGCTAAGGTAGACTGTTTTGAGAAGAGTGTTACTTTCCAAATTCCTCACCCACCAAAATTTAGTTTTGAAGGAACTGGCATCATATCTCCGATGTGTATTATTTCTGCAATGCAAGCCTATAGTTTTCTTAAGAAGGGATGTCAAGGATTTCTTGCAACTATTACTAGTTTGGAGATGATAGAGCCTAGAATAGAGGATATTCCTATTGCTAAGAAATTTATGGATATTTTTCCTGATAATTTACCCGGTCCACCTCCTAATAGAGAAATAGAATTTACCATTGACCTTATTCCTGGAACTATGTCAATATCAAAACCACCATATCGTATGGCACCTTTAGAATTAAGAGAGTTAAAAGTTCAATTAGAAGACCTTTTAGACAAGGGTTTTATCAGACCAAGTATATCGCCTTGGGGTGCTCCAGTGTTATTTCTGAAAAAGAAGGATGGGACAATGAGACTATGTATAGATTATCGTGAACTGAATAAGGTAACCATTAAGAATAAATACCCCTTACCTCGTATATATGACTTGTTTGATCAATTAGAAGGTGCATAAATATTCTCTAAGATTGACCTTAGGTCAGGCTATCATCAATTGAAGATTAAGGATGATGATATTTCAAAATCAGCTTTTGGTACTAGATATGGTCACTATGAATTTCTTGTAATGCCATTTGGACTAACTAATGCACCAACCGCTTTTATGGATATGATTAATATGGTGTTTATGAAATATTTGGATCAGTGTGTGGTTGTTTTCATTGATAACATCCTTATTTATTCCAAAAGTATTGAAGAACACGAAAAGCATTTAGAGACGGTATTACAAATCCTTAGGAAAGAGAAATTATATGCAAAATTAAAAAAGTGTGAGTTTTGGATGCCTAGTGTTTCTTTTCTAGGACATGTCATATCCAAAGAGGGAGTGTCAGCTGACCCTCAAAAGATTGAGGCTATACTAGATTGGCCCAGACCAACTAATGTGAGTGAGATTCGTAGTTTCCTTGGATTAGTAGGTTATTACCGAAGATTTGTTGAAGGATTTTCTAGCATTGCCAAACCTCTATCTAGGTTAACACAAAAGAAGGTAAAATATGAATGGTCTGAGGAAGCCGAGAAAAGTTTTCAAGAACTTAAGAATCGATTAGTAACTTCCCCAATTTTGACTATTCCTTATGGGACAAGGGGATTTGTGATTTATAGTGATGCTTCTAAAAATGGTTTGGGATGTGTGCTAATGCAAAATGGAAAAGTAGTAGCTTACGCCTCGAGACAGTTGAAAACCCATGAGCAGAATTATCCAACCCATGACCTAGAATTAGCAGCTGTAATTTTTGCTCTTAAGATTTGGAGACACTATTTATATGGTGAGACTTATGAGATTTATACCGATCATAAGAGTTTGAAATATATATTTACTCAGAAAGAATTGAACATGAGACAAAGGAGGTGGTTAGAATTGATGAAGGATTATGATTTGAATATTCATTATCATCCAGGGAAAGCTAATGTAGTAGCTGATGCTTTAAGTAGGAAGCCTACACCAAATTTAGCATGTCTTATTACAAACCAGGAGGCTCTATTGAAGGATTTAAGATATATGGAAATAGATGTTCGTATTTATAGTAAAGGTGGAATGATTGCAAACGTACAAGTACAACCCATATTGATGGAAAGGATCAAAATTACACAAATAAATGACCCACAACTGAAGAAGATTCGAGAAGAGGTTATTGAAGGGAAGCGAATGGAATTTGTGATATGGGATGATATATTGAGGTTTGGAAATAGAGTGTGTGTTCCACATGATGCCCAACTAAAGAGGCAAATTTTGGAGGAAAGTCATTACTCGAGATTCACGTTTCATCCCGGAAATACCAAGATGTATAGAGATATTCGAGAAGTGTTTTGGTGGAATAACATGAAGAGGGAGATAGCGGAATTTGTATCTCAGTGTTTGGTTTGTCAACAAGTAAAAGCTGAACATCAGAGACCATCAGGATTGCTACAACCACTACCTATCCCTGAGTGGAAATGGGAACATATCACTATGGATTTTGTGACAGTTTTACCAAGGAGTTCAAGTGGTAATGAATTTATTTGGGTAATTATTGATAGGTTAACTAAATCTGCTCATTTTCTTGCCATTAAGATTACCCATTCTGTAGAGAAGTTAGCTAAGTTGTATGTACGGGAAATTATTAGGCTTCATGGAACCCCAATTTAAATTATTTCTGACCGGGACCCTAGATTTATGTCTCGCTTCTGGAAAACCCTACAAGAAGCCATGGGAACAAAATTGAATTTTAGCACTGCTTTTCATCCTCAAACGGATGGACAATCAGAGAGAACTATTCAAACCTTAGAGGATATGCTTAGGGCATGTGCACTTGATTTAAAAGGGAATTGGGATGATCATTTACCGTTAGTGGAATTCGCATATAATAATAGTTATCACGCAAGTATTCAAATGGCTCCATATGAGGCACTCTATGGTAGAAGGTGTCGTTCCCCTACATGTTGGGTAGAACTTGGGTAAAGAAAATTATTGGGACCATAATTGATTCAGATCACAACAGAGAAGGTGAAATTAATGCAAGACCGACTTCGAACCGCTCAAAGCCATCAAAAGAGTTATGTTGACAATCGACACCGACAGTTAGAATTCCAAAGAGGAGATTATGTGTTCTTGCGAGTATCGCCTGCAAAGGGAGTAATACGATTTGGGAAGAAAGGGAAGATGAGCCCAAGATACATAGGACCTTTTGAAATCCTTGAAAGGATAGGAGCTGTTGCGTATAAAATAGCCTTACCATCGGAACTCTCTAGTGTACATAATGTGTTTCACGTATCAATGATAAAGAAATATGTCCCAGATCCAAAACATATCTTAAGTCATGATCCTCTTCAAGTTAGAGAAGATTTGTCGTACATTGAGCATCCAGTGAAAATTTTGGACCATAAAGATCAAATATTACGAATCAAGGTTATTCCACTAGTTAAAGTATTATGGCGGAATCATTCCGTTGAAGAAGAAATGTGGGAGCGGGAAGATGAGATAAAGGAGCAATATCCATATCTTTTTAAAAATTAATGTAAGTAAAGTTTGGGGAACAAACTTTTTAAAAGGAGGGTAGGATGTAATGACCCCACTTTTATATAGTTTGTTTTTACACTCTTGTGTTACTTATTATCTTATAAATGTTGTATTATTAGATATGTGGTATTATTGGTAATCAATATAACAAACCCCATTTTTAATTACGAAGAATCAACTGTAAATTGGATCAAATCGAAGTCTTATGATATATCTTAAGGCAAATAATAAGTTTTGGGGTAGAAAATATAATTTTATGAAACTTTAAGGACTAAAATAAAAATATAAAATGGGCCATTTTGTAAATAAAATATTTTTAAGGACCTCTAAGTAATATTCAAAATATATAGTGTGAAATTATCAAAATACCCTTCATGTGTGAAATGACCCTTATACCCTTATCACCTTTCCACCACGTGCTGGTCACTTCCACCTTCCACATGTCATCTGTAGAGAGAGAGAGAGATAAAACACTTGTCATCATTTGGTGATATTAACACTGCAATACCACTCCGGATCACAACACCTCGGTGTTGAATCACCAATCCAAAAAGCCTAGTCATTAGACACGTGTCAACACCGTTATACTTTTGAAAATCTATAAATAGGGCCTTAGGGTTCATTTGAAACTCACGCCAATTCCTTGAGAATTATAGTAAGAAAGAGTGATAGAAATCTTGGGAAATATCTTAAGAAGGAGTTCTATAATTTCAAAGAAAGAATTCATTTCGTAGGTATGATTTTATTTAAATGTTATAATGTATTTTTATAGTTTTAATTTTGTGTTTTATAGCTTTACTTAGTAGTTATGCTGGTAAAATACACTAAGGACTTCACTAATCAAAACTTAAAGTTTAGAAGAAATCCAAGTTGATTTTATTTTCATGTAAACTTGTTTGAAATTGTATATACGCTTTTAAAAATGATTTTTTAAAAGTAATTGCTCGTTATTATGGAATCCTATTTAAGTAATTCCAAAGTCAGGCCCGGTGAAATTCTATCTAGACAAGATGGTATTTAAGTGGTGCCCCTGTGACCCTCCATCTCTACTGGGAATGAATCCGAAAATGTTCTGTCTAGAGGAGATGGTATTTAAGCGCTGCCCCTATGACCCTCCATCTCTACTGGGAACCGACTGATTAGGAAGAACTATGAATTGAATCTTTTAATTATGATCAATAAATTTTAAAAAGTTAAGAAAATCGTTTTTCGTAATCCTTTGAAACAAGTTACTATTAAAATAAAATATGTAGACTGGACCTTGTTTAGAACATATACTTAAACCTTTATCGTATTTGTTAGATTAATGTGCGATCGAAGACTCATTATCTATAATTTCGACCTCTATTTTAGGTGAGTACTCTATGAAATTTCTTGCGCATTTTAATTATATTATATTATGCAAACTATGTATATTTTGTGAAATGCTTTAATTCTCAAAATGCATCTGATACAAATGATTCTGTCATTTGTTATATGTTTATATCTCTCCATATAAAAATCTAATTTGAATTCTTAAATTACTGATTCGGCCTATAGAAACTCTCTTACTATGATGGCCTTGACAACCGGGTGGAAATATTTGGGTGGTACCTTCCCAGCTGGTTTATCGCTGATGTGCCCTAAATAAGGCGTTGTTTCAGATATCATGATTATCTGTCTGTGATGTTACCGGGTGGAAACATTTGGTAACACTATCTGTCTGGGTATTAGAGCGTACATGACCACTAAAACTGAATAATTGACATATGCTCAATTGTTTTATCTGCTCTATTCTGAACTGTTTATTCTGAATATATATATATATATATATATTATCATCTACTTTATATATATTACTTGAAATTCCTATCTTTATGTATAAACTTTCTGTTCTAAGTTGAATTGGTATCAATTTTTCTGAAAAACCCTGGAATGGCGCGGGAGGGAAAATAGAAGGGGGAAAGGGTTTTTGCTGCTAACATTGTCACGGTCATTAACCTTGACAATTATTTAAAGAATTGTCACGGTCAATGACCGTGACAAGTTCTTGTCACGGTCGTGTCAAGGTCAATGACCGTGACACAAAATGCGTGTTTTTTGTCACGGTCAATGACCTTGACAAGGGTGGCCGACTGAAAGGTGAGAATTTGACCATTTTGGTGTAGTGGCGGTATATGACATAATAAATTGATAATGGACTTATAAAAATATGTCCTTACACTCAGACTTCAAAGCTAGATCAGAAGGCTCATACCTTATCACAGATAGAAGAAAAGGGAATTTTCCCCTCGCCCTTTGACATTCATTCAAACAAAGTGGTTTACCATAAAAGCAAATTAATTTATCTCTCTCCAAAAAGAAAAGTCTCAAAAAGATGGGGCACCTTTGTTTCCATATCTTCCACTTTTATGTAATTATCTTAGTTTTTCTTTTATCTTTTGTTATGGTTTTTATTATTATTTGTCCATGTACAAAAACGTGTATGTAATTATGTCATCATTATTCAAATAAAAAGATCTTAGGTTCACTATTTCATATGAATATTTCTTATTAATTATCTTATGAATAAACAAAAGATAGCATATATAAAATCAATTATCCGAAGGGAAACATAAAGACCTAAGCAGTGAGTAAAATCTTGCCAAAAGGCTATAACAATTAGATAAATACATACCACCCAGTAAACAAAGTGGGTATCAAATCCATTGCAATAGTATGGGCACAAAAGGAAAAATCAAAACGTATGAAATGGTGGAGACAAGCCCTCCACCTAGACAATAAAAAGCAGCAACTAATCATGATGGCCCTTCTTGTTTCATTCAGCAGCATCACAAGAAGAACATGAACGGTAGGAGGGCTCAACTGAGTTGTAGGAGGAAGCATGCATGTAGAACTATTCCCCAACCCTGTTCTCGACTCCTAAACCTACTTACGATTTAAAGATGCGAGGGTGCGAAAGCGAGGCTAATACTAAGAATGAGATGCCACCCGAGTAGATACCCGACTCTGATGAGGAGCCATAGGTCCATAAATTATGGTGGGATAAGATAAATTCCGATATAAAGAAGACAAGTGAAGATTCATCCTCTGTAAGGAAGAATCTAAAACCAACACCTCCTAAAAAACACTAAATCAAATAAATCATCAATATTGAGGAAAGGTTAAAAATAGGAAAATAAGTAAAACACAAAGAAAAAATGCATACCCTGTCCTCTCCCAATAGTTCCCTAAATGAAGGGGCTAAACGGTCCAAATAATAGGCGGATGAAGAAAGAGGAAATGAAATCAGGATCCCAAAATTGTAAGAATCCCCTTCAAACGGGTAGGCAGGGAAATCCACTTACGTGAAAGGTACCTCCTAAGCAGCAACTGCCACCCAGTTCCGCTGTAAGGCCTCCCCCGCTAACTCCCTCACCCAAGACTCTGGAGTAGAAATATGACCTGCAGCTAACCCTTCTATCTCGACCCACTACCAGGATGCCCCCTCCTCTACCGCATTATCCCTCTCCTCTGTAGTAAACTACCTCACCAAAAATTCAAGAACCTCCACACCCGTCCTAGCAAACGATGTGAAATAAAAGATTAAAATTCATAAACATTCCAAGAGAAGGAGTACCCACACTCTCCCGAGAAAACCACAAATTCATACCCATCATGTCCCGTGACCCGAAAAGATCCACCGTTACCGATGGGAGAGGCCTTTATTAAGACTCGAGGTCCCTAACATATCCCTCTGAAGCCAACTCTTATGCCTTCAAGATAAGCTCCGGAAATGCCCCCTCTAAGATTCACCCCGACTCTCAGCTACACTTTTGTTCCACTCCTACCTAACCCTAGGAGGCCGCTGATCCTAACCTGTTACCTCTGGCTGACCCTCTCGAGACACCAGCTCCCAATTTACTACGATGGGAACCTCTCCCACCAGGAACTCCCCCGCCCAGTCCATTAAAATCACCCTCGGTATGGTATATGGAATCGTCATCATACATTAATCCAAGAATCCTTAATAGTCTAGGTCCCACATAAGTAGACTTGAAGCTTGCACACCCTGTAAAAACATCTGTCGATCCTTTACCGATAGTGCATAGATGTACCTCATACAATAATGAGGAGGAAATGGAACCCAGATCGGGACATCCTATATATAATTGTGATTCACCCTCTTGCCCATGTAAAAACGTGTCCCATATGTCTCCTATAATAATAATTGCCTCTCGAATAGCTCTACGCAACTATGCCCACTCTTGACCAATGCCGAGTCCGATCCAAGGGCACTTAAGAAGGATTAAAGCACTATGAAAATGAGTGAGTCCGGGGGAACATATGAAGACTAAAACCAAAGAAGAGGAAAATAGATAGTTATAGTCTCAATAATCACCCTCTCAAATAATAAATGGATCCGAAGCTAATGACATAGGCAACAATGTCCTCAAATTCCCCCGAGCATATGGTCTAAACAAAGGGAACACACCAACCATCGCCGCCATAGTCTAAGGACTCTCAGAATATATGTCCACATAAGCAAACAAAACACATATGTGCAAAGAGATAAATAACATGAGTAACGTACGAAAATAAACCCTTAAGCCACAATAGGTAACAAGGGACAAAAATTAAACACGTACCTCCCATAAATACACAAACCTAGTAAAGTTGTCTGTACAAAATCTCGAATAATTGGACGTAGATCGGTACATCTTAACCAAAGCCACTAGCCCCATGCATATCCCATAATCCGAGAAAAGTACATCGATAATGGGAACCACTATAAATGAATCCCACCTGAACCACGTTACTCCAAAAGTAATCAAATCGCGAAAAAAAAGACTCCAAGCATATATCCTCGTCACTACCACATCAAGCCCCGAATCTCGAAACCTCACCCAGTACGTGACCAAAGTTCTAGCCACAAGAAAGTCCTCCACAACGATAGTTACATGTATCCCCAAAGCCACCCTCAATCCCTCAGCATTAATAGTCAGGGTTCGATCCACCACCGAAGGCACTCTGACAAAAGAGAGACTCATAAGGGAAAAGTCTTTAGGCATTATAGTCATCTCCTCCACTGGCAAATAAAAAGTACTAGTGGTATCCCACTAATGCTCCCAAAGGTAGAAGTAATGATTTAGCTCCTCGTAAAGGACATATCAATAATAAAATACATCGGCAACCCAAATTTCATAAAGAAAACAAAGGCACGAACAAAGGGAGGAGCCTCACCCAAACCCTAGCCAACGATGCCGCAAAATCACTGGCTCACTAGGCGATCCCGATAGACTGTAAAAAAAATGCATCAGTATTCTTATGAAAATATTCCCTAAAAATATTCGAGTCACTAAGCATACTCATACATAATCCCCCAACATTGGTTTATGCTATCTTGGAAAGGTAACCATTCCAAGAATGGTCTAGAAACCGATCAGAGCTTTCTTCTTCCCCATTTTTTTAATTGACTTGTACTCACGCTTAAGCTATCTCTCTTCAAGAAAGAAGGTTAAACAATTATGAAGTGATCCTACACCTAATAGATGCCTCTAAAGATCTAAGTTTCTACGTCTGGTCCCACTAGAGACTAAAATAGAAGGGAGAAGAATATTTTGGATCTTTTCTAAAACAGATTTGAAAATCAAGGTACCATATACACACCGAATCTTTGTCCCTCCATGTGTTTTGAACACAGTAAACTTATACTTAAGCAACCTCTTTTCAACTAAAAAGGTTAACTTAGTGTGAATCAATTCTACACCCAATAGATGCCACTGAAACCATGCGTTTCTATATTTGGTCCTCCCTAGAGATCTAAAATAAAAGGGACGGGAATTGGATCTTTGCTAAAACCAAGGCCAAAAATCAAGGTACCCTATACCCAGAAGAGCTATCCACCACCCCATGTTTGGAATCTCCATACACTCACGCTTAATTATGGTGGGTAAGGTATGGGATCTAGTGAGATTGACTTTGGGTTAGTAACATGAGTAGGAATGTGAAATTGTATTGAAAGTTCTTTGAAATATATACTAAGTTTTATCTAGTGAATTGGTTAATACGAGTGGTACACATTCCTTAGTAATAAGTGAATATTGAGATTGGGTACTGTATATTACATTTGGGATTCATTATCGCATCGAGATTTATGTAGTGCTGTACATTTCATAGTGATAAAACTCGAAGTTTTATAGAATAGGTCATAGTATGTCATGTGATTTCTTATAATAGATGTGCATGTTGTTTAGAGAAATAATTGACCTTAATGTTGTCACCTATGAGGCATTGGGAGTCATTATTGTATCGAAATTTACATGAGTGGTGGTAGACCACTGATGGCTATAGTATGATTAAGACATGTCGATTTGTGGCAGTGCCTTGGAGTTAGTTCTGCGGCTTATTATGGGCATGTGTCATGATATGAACTTTGAGAAAAAAAATTAAAATAGGTTGAGCAATGCTAGGTGGTGCAGTTGGGGGACTTAGAACACGATGATGTTCAGTATGATTTTTAGAGATATCACTCGGGATGAAGTGTTGCGCTTAATTATAGCACCCACGTGTGCTACCCATATGGTTTGGTATAATTCTAATGAGAGAAATCATTAGGCCTCACACATGGACAATGCTAAAAGTTTGAGATGCCATTAGATGGCTATGATTTGGAATCATGTATACTGTATTGACAGTTGTAGAAATGGTCTATGAGTTAAACCTTTGAAATCAAGTGAGACTAGTGTTTCATTTGATGAGAGTAATCTCAAAAACTACGGCTAGTAATCCCGAATTAAAAATTATAAAGGCATGAGTATGATAGGTCAATGTCCAACAATAATTATTGAGGGAACGTAAATTCATTTAGTTTAGATGGTTATACTTACCAAAGATAGATATGTGGAATTAGTTATAAGGAAGAAAGCCTAGCATTTTATCTTCCTGAATAAATTGGTCTTTATATTCCATCTATCCGGCACGGATGGATGATTCGTGGTTAGAACTCGTCAAGATTAAGAGGTCAAGCCAGGGTATATGGCAAGGCTAAAGTTCTTAACAGATATAGATAAAGAGTTATAGAATTCGATTGTACGTCAGGGATTAGCACTTCGTGTGGGGTAATTCATTATCGAAATTTGATTGTTTACTTTTGGAGTGGCAGTCGCCTGATTCGTTGCCCTGTTGTGACTCTGTGATACCGTTAATGCGAACTTATTAGTTAGATATAATTCGGGTGTGGCACTGCATAAGCTTAGTAGTGATGTGGGTTAAGCCTGTTGTGGTCAATGCATTATGGCATGTGAGTGCGTCCTTCTTTAGATGCACTTTTATTCTACACCAATATGTGTGTGCACTTTTTCTCGCGCTCTTGCATATAGTTTCATGTGCTCTCTGATGGCTCTAGGTTAGCAGGTTTGTTAGTAAACTGGTATAATTAGATATGTCTTGGTCGTGTGTCCCTAGGTTGTGACTTGATAGTATTATGAATGATGGGACCTGATAAACCTTGGATGATAGTGTTGCATTTGGTTCGAAATCTTGGATATCTAAGAGATAATTGCTTATATGTATGCGTGTTGTGATACCCAGGATGACCCCAGGTCAACGTAGGGATCTCGTAAGAGATATCAATTAGGTAGACCCATGTGGTAAGGTGATTGTCTTAGGAATCATTGTTATGTGTAACGAGAAGTGTTGAAGTTGTATCAGCCTAGGATATGCACGACCCGAGGATTTAATTAGGAAAACATAGGCTGTGAACCCTGACGTAAGAACGATCCGTGTTGATGAAGCCACTGGTTACATTAAGACATTTTACAAGTATCATAAATATCAAGGCTTGCTTAAATATAAACGTTAGGCATGTTTGGGGACTAGCAATAGGACCTTAGGGTCCGCTATGATCGGATTAACAGTGGTGATTGTTCAAAATGAAATCTTTGGAGATAGGCTATAGTATCGAGGATGCCTGGGATTGGAAACTGGTCGTAGATGCCTAGAGTATAAATTGTGATAAACTAAGAATTTCAAGGAAGAAATTCCATAAGGAGGGAACTTTGTAATAACCTGTCCCAGTAAATTAATTAAATAATATATGTGGATTGTATATAATGAGGTGTGAATTATAGTTTAAGAGAATTAGTAAATTATATATGGATTATAGAGTCATCGAATAATAATTAATTAAACTATAAATATACCTTTGTTAAGTTGGAAATAAGTGGGGCACAAAATGCAAATTTAAAAAGATGAGATAGAAAAAGGAAATGAACTAAGTCTTATCCTCTCATTTGTTCTACTGCCACACGTACAGATTAAGGTACAGGGAAATATGGATTGGGGTAACGAAATAGGAGAAGTGAAATCCTGACCCCTCCTGCCTCGCTCAAACTCCACGTAAGGTCGTTCTAACAACCACTAATATCGTTCGAACGATGTAGTGAATCGTTTGAACGACATAGCTAACGGGCCAATCCAAGAATGACACGCGATTCGACCGTCTATTTAAGAACTGGTCAACTCTTAGAGCCTGATACTTATTGATATATCCTTATTTAATTAACATATATCATGGGGGGTGTTGATTTTTAGCAGAGACTGAGAGACGTGCACTGTTGTGTTGTCACCCATAGGTCCGTTGGATGTGATACGTTGTCGATTTGTGGAGAGTTTAGCATCTGATATAGAATGGATTTGGGACTATAGGGTTACCTTTTATGGTAAGGACTCTTTTCCTTGGATTATAAGAGAGGGTTTGGGTAGTAACCCACACAGAGAAGTCGTCCCCTCCATCTCTCTTACTCAACACTCTCACACAACCCTTTCTACATTCTATAACCCATCCAAGTTATGTAAATATGATGACTACACTCTCACCCTTAAATAGACTATCTCCCCACTGTTAACATAGAACTATGAAAATATGGAAGTTTCTGTTAAAGGTTCGATGTGTATTTGAGGAGGCATTATTAGAAGAATATGAGTGTATTATTAGGGGTGTTTTGAAGAGGGTTTTAATGGAGGTTTCTTGGAGATAAGTCTGGTGGTGCTAGACAACCCCTTTGAGGTCACCTTAGCAGGTGGGGGTTGTCATCTTCATTGATTCTTCCATGCCTTCCACTGATTTGGACTTCATTGAGGTGGGATATTCCACTCTTATATTTAAGTACTCCATTTGGTGTGTATATTTGTAGTCTTGTTATGATTAAATATTAAGAGTAGGGTTATATTAAGATAAATGATGATCTCTCTAGTAGATTGATAAGTGAACGTTTTTATGGTAATACAAATGTAAAAAAATATTTTTTTGTGTATATTTTCTAATAAACCTGAAAATGGACATTTTTATGGAAATAAAAATGGACATTTTTATGGAAATAAAAATGCAGAAAAATATTATTCTAGCGTGTTTGCCAATAAATCTGAATACGGTCATTTTTATGGAAGTAAAAACGTACGAATATATTGATTGTGTATATTTTCTAGTAAATCCGAAAATGGTCATTTTTATGGGAATAAAGATGTAAGAAAATATTGTTTGTGTATATTTTCTAGTAAAACTGAAAATGGTCATTTTTATGGAAATAAAATGTTAGAAAATATTGTTTGTGTATATTTTCTAGTAAATCTGAATATGGTCATTTTTATGGAAATAAAAATGTAAGAAAATATTATTTGTGTATATTTTCTAGTAAATTTAAAAGTGGTCATTTTTATGGAAATAAAAATGTAAAAAAATAAATCTGAAAATGGTTATTTTATGGAAATAGAGATGTAAGAAAATATTTTTTGTGTATATTTTCTAGTAAATCTGAAAATGGTCATTTTTATGGAAATAAAAATGTAAGAAAATATTGTTTGTGTAGAATTTCTAGTAAATCTGAAAATGGTAAATTTTTATGAAAATAAAAATGTAGGAAAATATTATTTGTGTATGTTTTTCTAGTAAAACTGAAAGTCGGCATTTTATGGGATAAAAGTGCAAGAAATGTTATTTTGGTGTATTCCTAGAGAAAAAGAAATAATAGACATTTCATGAAATAAAATGTGTAGAGTAATGTTGATGATTGTCAAAATATTTATGAAATAAATATTTTTAGGTTCCTCGAGAAATGAAAATTTGGGATCTTAAAATGTAAAGGGTGTTATTTTATGGACTAAATTGCAAGTTTGGCATACAAAAGGGTAAATCGGTAATTTACTTAAAGTGAAACATTTGTATGGTATAAAAATATTAAAGTATGTCTTTACACTAATATGTGTAAAAACGAATTAACCCTAAAGCGTGAATGAAGTTAGTATAAATCGAGTGTGTGTGGATAAGGGACTCAAAGAAGAAAAGATATAATTTTCCAACTGTTAATGGAAAAACGGACGGTTAAGTCCGGATTTTAGCTTCGTCCAGGTAAAAGTAAGGAAAAGGAATAATGTGGACATTTGTAAAATGTTAAAACACATGAAAGGAATTCGTATGACATTGGGATAAAGCAAGAAGGGCCCGGAGCCCTTGGGTGAAAGCTCTAAATCACTGGCCAGAGCATATGGTGCGGAGCCCGTGTAAGTATGCGGTTAATTGGAAAACTCTGAGAAAAGATAAAAGAAATAAGGAACATGTCAAGAAATGGGTTTTGTGATTAAGTGTGTTAATACAACCTAACTTGAATGAATGAAGTAAAAGTTTCGGTAAAAGTGAAATGGACAAGTAAACATGTAGATATGTTAATATCCATAAGTTAAGGTGAATGGATAAAGTAAAGTGGACAAATGGATAGTTAAGTAACCTAAACAGCTAAATCCATAATTGGCATAAGCATGAAACAAAAGGTTTTTAAATGATAAGAAAGTATTTTCTAACATGATGTGTGCGTGTGTTGAAATGGTACCTTTCAATGAAAATACTAGTATCTTCAAATGAATTTAAATGGGTGATTCCAGTAAAGGAATATGTTACGAGAAATCACGTGTAGTGGCTTTAAGTGTTGAAACGGATTTGTCAAATAAAGTATGAAATGCTAAGTTTGAATACAAAAAGTATTTCCAAGATTAAGGTAAATTAATCTAGACAAATAAGGTTTCGAAAGTAAAATGATTAATGCATTGAAATGTATTTTCAAAGGTATATATATATATATATATGAGAGGGGGGTGTTTTACTGTTCCAAAAAATCAACGGTTGAAATTGATCCATCAACTACAATCTAATGGTCTTAGATTGTGCCATGTAGGATTATTCCATGCCATGTAGGAATGTGACATGGCAAATGAAGACACAAACCCTTAACCCTCAACACACAACCCGTCTACTCCCAATTACTCCCCTCTCACTCATTGTTGCTCTCTACTCTTTCAACAAAAACCCCTCCCAACAACACAAACCCTACCTGACTCCGCCCTCTACACCGCCGCCCTACATCGTCGCCCTACACAAACCCCTCCCAACTTAAGGTAGTCTCTCTCTCACACACACACACACGCACACATAGATCTGGAAGCTCAATTGCACACACGCACACACAGATTTGATTTTTACAGATCTAATGTTTATTTTAGAAATCTACTATTCTTGGAATTATGAACATGATCCACAACTTTCGCAAGCAAATGTATGTGCTTTTTACATTCAGACCTAGGGTTTCTTGAAAATATGAGTTTTATGAGGTATATAATTGAAAATATTTTCCTTAGTTCATAAGTGATCATTGAATATTGGATTGTTTCTTATTAAACAAAAGTAGAATGTATAAGTATCTATAATATCCATAACTGTGATTATTGAATATTGGATTGCTTGTTATTAAACAAAAGTAGAATGTATAAGTATTTATAATATCCATAACTATAACAAATCTAATAGTAATGGAAATATAATAGTAGAATGTATAAGTATCTAAAGATATTTGTTGTTGTCTAATAGTAGAATGTATAAGTATCTAAAGATATTTTTTGTTGTCCATAAATATAGGTATGGGGGGAGAATAAGGATAATCTAATAGCTTCAGTTGTATACTAAGAGGGTTTTCGATGTATCGTTTCCTTTTTGCCTATTTTTAGGTTTGTTTTGGGTTTTCGATGTAGGTATGGGGGGAGAATAAGGATAATCTAATAGTAGTGGAAATATATCATTTCCTTGCTTCAAGTTGCCGACAATTTAGCATCAGTTGTAAACTAAGATAGTTTTCGATGTATCATTTCCTTTTTTCCTATTTTAAGTTTTTTTGGGGTTTTCGATGTATTTTTTAAATCTAAGAGGGTTTATTGCATATTTAAGAAATTTTGATGTATTATCAAAAGTTAATGTGATCGTTTCAATTACTTTAGGGCTTTAACTTTAGATGTATTATCAAAAGTTATTGTATTTTTTGTTATTAAACAAAAGTAGAATGTATAAATATCTATAATATCCATAACTATAATGGAAATCTAATAGTAGAATGTATAAGTATCTAAAGATATTTGTTGTTGTCCATAAATGTAGGTATGGGGGGGGGGGGGAGGGATAAGGATAATTTAATAGCTTCAGTTGTATACTAAGAGGGTTTTCGATGTATCATTTCATTTTTTCCTATTTTAAGTTTTTTTGGGGGTTTTCGATGTATTTTTTTAAATCTAAGAGGGTTTATTGCAGATTTAAGAGGGTTTGATGTATTATCAAAAGTTAATGTGATGGTTTCAATTACTTAAGGGCTTTAACTATTGATGTCTTGCTTTTATTTGGGTTATAAGGTTGTATTGGTTAAAATTTTTGGGATTTTTGATTTGACTTTGTGTTTATTTTTGCTTTTTTGGTGCTAATTTGGTCTCTCAGTTGTCTTGTGTTGCAATATGCAGGTAATCTGTAATTTCCATTGAAATGGACATCCTAATTGTTCAAGGTCTCTCATTTTTCTATTATTTAAAGTTTAGTATTTTTGTGGTGCTAATTTGTTATCTCATTTTGTAATTGCTATTGGCATTCTAAATATTATAGCCTATCATATATCTGGCATTTTTATTCATGGTCACAGGTCTATGTTTATCAAATCCCTGGTTCGTGTGGTAAATTCTCACTTATCTTCGAGTGTTATCTCTTTTTTGTTATTTTTATTTGTTAGTTTGGTCTTGAAAGTGACATTTGGTTTGAAATTGGTAAACTATGACATAAATGGGGCAGGGTCTGATCATTATTGTGCTATTGCAAAAGGCATCATAAAATCAACTCCCTTACTACCGTTGCTCAGTTTCTTTCACAGCCTATATTAATTCTCAACTTATTTCTAACTTCCAACTCATTCCTACGCCTGACTACCGTTTTCTTTTTTAGTACGGTTGGCCCATGAGGAGTCTACAGACCGGTTATTCTTCCCATGTAAAATATCTAAAATGCGTAGGTTTCATTTATAAATATTAGACATTATGCACTTTTCTCACTTTAACATAACTCTTCCAAGATCCTTAATAGACATGTATTTAACATATGTATTGAACACATCTGTTATGCTTAATATAATACAAAGTTTCATGGGGTTCACTCTATTTTGGTATGTTACACTATTCTTTTATGTTTTGTTTTTATGGTTTTGCATTTTTTAATTTAAATATTTTGGCATTTTATGTTAATGTATATATAGGTGTCTGATCTTGAAAAATATTTGGATTTTGATGTTTTATAGGTTTATTAAAATCCCTTGTTGTGGATGGGTTGCTGAATGTTCATAAACACATTGTTGAGGTGGACAATGATGCAGTAGTAGCTCATGCGGTACGCATGTTTTGGGTCCCCAAAGGCCACAGTTATTTGGCTCTCTTTATTTTGCGCCACGCCAGCATGGTGAGCTTCGGTTGCTCCTGCAAAAGGGACAGGCATGGTTTTTCTCATCCTCACATCTTTTCTCCTCTCACGTTTTTTGCAGTATTTGATTTTTTGGAGTATATGGTTTTTGAAGGTATGCCTTCTATTCTCCCCACCATTAGCTCTTTAATATTATCATTTTCTTTGTTACGTATAAAAGTGTAAGATGCCTCTCTAATATTTTCTTTGATTTACTATCCCACTTCTTCTCAAACTTCCCTCACTGCTTCATTATGATCTAACGGTATGAAGCCGGACGCCACCACAATATCATTGCAACAACTGAAATTTTCATTTTCATATAACATTGCAGTCACCACAATATCATTGCAACAATTGAAATTTCCCCTGTTTGTTATGCATAGGCTTACTGTCAGCATCGTGTGTGTATGTGTATATCAATAGTACATATCAATCAGTCAACAATGTGTATACCAATCTGTTTGCAGTAATCATTGCGGTTTTCGCATGAAGTCAGGCGCCTCATGGTTAAGATTTTTATGTTGCTGCTTATGCACTAAAACTCGAGGCCTGTGAACGGTGGACGAAGAATATCAAAGCTCTCACCTGAAGCCTATAATTGGGTAATACATAGTGAACCAGACCACTGGGAAAACAAATTTTTTAGAAGGACAAGGTATAATCTCACTATCTTGTTTCAAGGTATTCATGCAATCCATAGGTGATGCGCAACTTCAATTTTAGTCACAAAAATCCACTATCCTGTTTCAACTTCAAATGAATGCTCAATTAGCGTGTGGGCTTATAATAGTTTATTATAAGTGTTTACTGATATATGTTGGTTCTTTTTATTCTCAGATTTATGAATAGCCATACTCAGCTTATCTATATATATGTGATTGTTTTTACGAAGTTTGTTTTGTTAAAATATTCATTAGATTTTACTTTTGAGATCATTAAATATTGTTGGATTGATTGTTATTACTTAAGAGGCTAGATAGTTCAATAAATAAAGGAGATCATGTCGATTTTTTTTTAAATGGACACTTTGTTTATTTAAGGCACGATGCGAATTCAGTGGGGAGCAATATTTTTGCCGTTTTGCAATTACATATTTTGAAAATTTTCGTCGTTTTGCGATTACGTACTTTAGAAATTTTTGCCGTGCCTTCAGGCACGGGAATTTCGCTAGTATATATATATTAGCATATATGTGATTTTAGCGTGTGAGTATTCCTTTCTGTCGTTCGTTTTTATACTGCTTTGTATATTCCCACTGGGCATAGTCTCACACCCTCCCTTCGTTACGGTAAGTTGGGTGCGGGATCGTATTTTAAGGGCGTTATGCAGGTACTTCATTTGTTTACGTTAATAGCTCTGTTTACTTGGACTTCGGGTGCTCCCTGTGGGTTTCACACGTAGTTTATCTTGAAATTGGCATTGCATGCTAAACAAGCGAAACATTAATTAAAATAAAACTGGATTAGCAACATTATTTAGGCTGTTACATTGAACTTCACATTTAACGCTCGGTTTGGACCGGGTTGACTAACGGTAACCCATATATCGGGGTTGGGGCATTACATGAGGTATCGGCCTGGCCGATTATAATACTACTGACGTTCCACTGGATTACATGTTGATCATTGCCAAGTGTAGTCTCGGCTGACTTGCATCAGGCCAAGACATGAGGTTTCTTCAGCTGGTGTCGTCTCGTCTTCCTAAGTGGACGATAGAGGGCATAGAGCCACCAAGTTAATGTAAGGTAAGGATAGTAATTGCAGGATTTATCAGGAGTTCACACTTTGTAGGGTCGACTTAAGCCGGGTTTGAATTGAGCAGGGACAAGGTCTCATATTGGCATATCATACTAGGTACCTCTGAGTTTCTTAAGATTTGGTACTTCAGTGTTTCTATTTCAGTTGAGATTCAATTCCATCTTTTTATCACGGTTCAATTTTTTATTATGTACATTGTTTTCGCCATAATTTATAATTTTCTTACATTCTTTTTCTCAGGGTCAGGGAATGAATAATACTACATTTAAAAGTGTAAGTTTCTTTATTCTTTCTATTGTTGATCTTTTCTTTTATGTTATTACAATATGGTACATAAAAATAAATTTTATTGGACATACCCCATAAATAAACAATTATTTTATTGTTCAACTCATGTTCAGTGCCAAGTTTTTCTTATTATTATATAGTTTTACATTTGTTTAATGGTGTATAGTTGTTGGACCCTTCATATATTTTCTGCAAAAAAAATAGATTATCATGTTTAATGTGTGTGTAAAAATATTTATTTTTGATATACCCGTTTATATCCTCGGCTTAGATGAGGATTGCCTCCAAAACGGACGACAGTACGAGGGGACGACCCTTCACCAATCTCTTGACGACCCTCCACCAGACTTCAGACGACAGTACGAGGGGCCGACCCTCCACCAGGCTTTAGACGACAGTACGAGGGGCCGACCCTCTACTAGGCTTCAGACGACAGTACGAGGGGCCGACCCTCCACCAGGCTTCAGACGACAGTACGAGGGGCCGACCCTCTACCAGGCTTCAGACGACAGTACGAGGGGCCGACAGTATGAGGCCAGAATTGGTTCAGGCTCACTACCGGAGGAAACTTTGCCCTCGGCCTCGGCTCATAGGCCGAGGGTGACATCATGACAGCGCGTGGTTTGGGGGACGCGTGGAACAGTGCGCGTGAGGCTCATATGACACGTGGCAGACCGTTATAACAAAATCACACCCTCACGTGAGGGAATATTATGTCATCATTTGGCATCTACAGGTGTCAACAGGGGATGGGCTAGATCATCATTCACATGCACCATGCATACTTGGGGGGTACACTACACCCCCCAAGACCTATATATACTTGTCACCTACAACCCTACAGGGGATCGATTTTCATTGGTAACCCTATAAAAAACTCTGCTTGTACACACAGTAGAGAGAGAGAGAGGGTTATGTGCATTGTATCCAAGGCCATTAGTGACCATACTTAGTGGATCACACACTCATAGTGGATGTAGGCCAAATTGGCTGAACCACTATACATCATTGTCTTATCTCCTCTTATACTCATCCCCTTCTATACACTTATACATCTCTATGGCTGCCATAGCTGCTACTAATTGAGCTCACTATCACTTATCCGGTGGTGCTAAATCTTAGCATCATCAGTTTGGCACCGTCTGTGGGAACGCGAGAAAACATCTCTTCCCTAAGTACAGCTTGACCTCACTGGGCACTCTGGTGGTGAACCAACACTCCACCTGAGAGGAGGTGTTTCACCATTGAAAGAGACCCACTAAGGTATTCAAGCTCACCAGTATTTTCTTCAGTCCAACTTTTCATAGCTCAAGCACATGGCACCTGAGATGCCACCACCACCACTTCCCCTGCCGGATGAGGGAGGAAGACCCAGTTCCAGTCAGCCGCCACCCCAGTCTGAGATGGCTGATGTGGCGGCAGCCCTAAAGTCTCTGGCAGCAAGCCAGCGAATGATGCAGGAGCAGTTCACAGCTCTAAGCCAGAACATACTGAGACCACCAGGAGTCTCACCTGAGATGATTACTCCGGCAGCAGCTCCAGGACAGCATGGGGTCAGGGGACCACCCCAGGCACCACGCAAAGACCTACCACCCCCTTAGCGGCGTAGGTATGTTGCTGACCCCCGGCGTTTACGCCTGGGGAGGCAAGGAAACCCTTGCCCTGAGGACAGGTATGACGATCTGGAGGGAGAGGAAGCCCCAATAGAATGCTGGAAACCCTATGAGGTCTCCAAAAATACTGTACAACCCCTCCAGGATAGTAGAGGGAAGTGTGGGAGACCAAACCCTGATGATCGTCCAAGAGGCTCTTCTTTTGATCGCTTGAGCAGGGGGTCGACCTTTGAGAGGCTAGGCCCAGTAAATGACCTGCGGGAACAGTTGTCCAGACCAAGAAGCGCTGTGAGATCCAGGAGGGAGGCAGCAGATGGCCGACCCCGAGGACGAGATGATGGCCAAAGGGAAGTAAACAGCCGACACAGGCCTGCTGCAGCAGAACCCTCCGTCCACCTCGGAGAGGCAGCAGGGGATAACATCGGCCAGGCCGACCCTGTGAGGCCCTGGAATGACTCAATCCAGCGGCTGGAGGATAAGATTGGTGATATATTGAAGAGTCGAGACCCTCTTCAGAGGGGATACACCATAGGCTCACCCTTTGTGGCAAAGATAGTCAACTTCCCCCACGCCATCAAAATTCAAGCCACCTATGGTCACCCCAAAGTATGACGGGAGTACCAACCCCGTTCACCATGTGGAGATGTATCAGTCGGCGGCAGACATATACTCTATCTCAGATGAGATGAGGTGTCGTGCCTTCTCTGGTACCTTGACAGGGGCTGCGCATGTCTGGTACACGTCTCTTCCAAAAAATTCCATCGAAAACTTTAAGCAGATGGCCGACATGTTCATCCATAATTTCTGCTTCGGGGTGAGGCCACAGAAGAAGACCACCCACCTGCTCTATGTCAAGCAGGGAAAGAGTGAGAGTCTGAGGGAGTATATAGCCAGATTCAATAAGGAGAAGCTGGAGGTGAAAGACTATGAGGAGAGCATAGCCATAACAGCCCTGATTGGAGGACTCCAAAAGGGGAAGCTGTTATGAAAGCTTGCTGAAGACCCTCCGAGGACGATGGCCGAACTGTTGTCGACAGCAGGAAAGGTGATGAACGCCGAAGAGGCGATGGCTGCAAAATATGAGGACGAAAGAGGAGGTGCAAGTGGGAGTAAATACCCTAAGAATAATAAAGAGGGGAAGAAGAGGTCCACGGATGACAAGTTCGCTGGGTACACCCCTATGACGGTCAGCTGTGAACAAATTCTCAATGAGATAAAGAGTGACCGGACGCTGAAGTGGCCTGAGAAGCTGAGGGCAGCCCCTGACAAGAGGAATAAGAACCTGTGGTGTGAATTTCATCAAGACCACGGCCACGTAACGGATAAATGCTTTTCTCTGAAAGACGAAATTGAGAAGATGCTGAAGGAAGGAAAGCTGAGAAAGTACGTTGACAAAGGTGCCTTCAAGAGGGGCCGAGGGGACGACCCCAGAAAGAAGCGAGGCGATGCATGCAGAGAAGGTCCTCAAAAAAGAGGGGACGACCCTTCTGATGATGAGGACGACCCTGACCTCCCGCCGAGAGATGACCACGGCCCTGTCAAGAGACTTAATATGATCTCGCTCGGAGTAGGAATGATCTCCGGGGGACTTGCAGGAGGAGGGTCTGAGGTCGCCGACAGGAAGGCCCATGTGGCTGAAGCAAAGGCAGTGACGAAGACGGTACACGCAACCTCCCTGGAGGTCAAGTCAGAAAAGAGGAAGAAGGTGGATATGGACACACTGATAGTAGGGTTTTCAAGGATGGACTTCAAAGGCCTCTTAGCCCCACATGATGACCCTCTCGTCATCACTACCAGGGTGCACGGATGCGAGGTGCCGAGGATCTTGGTAGATGCGGGTAGCTCTGCAGATGTGATGTTTTGGACATGCTTCAAAGCTTTGGGTCTCAGCCATGCTAGACTTTTCCCCTACCATCATTCATTGATTGGGTTCAGTGGGGAAAAGGTTCATCCCCTTGGGGTATATGAGGCCGATGTGAGGATGGGGGACGAGTGGCCGAGATGGCTCACAAAGAAGGTCAGTTTCTTTGTGATGGACGAGCAGGTGTTTCGGCCTACAACATCATACTGGGGCGTGTGGCCCTCAAGGGGTTTGAAGCTGTGCCGTCTACGGTCCACCAGATGATCAAATTTCCTACCCCTTACGGGGTAGGGGAAGTTCAGGGAGACCAGATGACAGCGCGAGAGTGTTACTACAACTCCGCTGAAGAAAGGGAGGCACACAAGAGGGTTACGACCACTTACAACATTGATACCCTAGACCCCAGAGATGAAACAAAGCTGAAGAAAGGAGAGGCTGCGGAAGAGGTAGAATCCATCATCCTCGATGAGGATGACACGGAAAAAACCGTCCAAGTTGGCAAGTCTCTGAAGTCCGACATCAAGGAAGACCTCATTAAACTATTGAGGAGAAGGCGAAGCGTCTTCGCCTGGAGTCATGTAGATATGCCAGGGATTGACCCTGAAGTCATGTGCCACAAGCTCAATGTGGTAGAGGGAGTGAAGCCGGTGAAACAGAAGAGGAGAATTTACTCCAGAGAAAAATATGAGGTCATCAGGGACGAGGTCAAAAAATTAGAAGACGCTGAATTTATAAGAGAGGTCATCTACCCTGAATGGTTGTCCAATGCAGTCATTGTCCCAAAGGCCAACGGCAAGTGGAGAATGTGCGTGGACTTCACAGACCTCAACAAGCATTGTCCCAAAGACAGCTTCCCTCTCCCCCGCATCGACCAGATGGTAGACGCTACTGCAGGCCATGAGCTCATGAGTTTTATGGATGCCTACTCAGGGTACAACCAGATCTTCATGAACCCTGAAGACTCGGAGAGGACTGCCTTCATCACTGATAAGGGGACATACTGCTATAGGGTCATGCCCTTTGGTCTAAAAAATGCGGGGGCAACGTACCAGCGCCTCTTAAACAAAATGTTCGAAGACCAAATTGGGAAGTCCATGGAGGTCTACGTGGATGACATGCTGACCAAGAGTTTGAAGGCAGAGGATCATGTGGCAGACCTGGAGAGGACCTTTAATACGATGGACAAATACCAGATGAAGCTTAACCCGGCCAAATGTGTCTTCTGGGTCAGGGCAGGGAAGTTCCTGGGGTTCATTGTCAACCAAAGAGGCATCGAGGCCAATCCTGAAAAGATAAAGGCCCTTGTTGAGATGAAGACCCCCAAGTCCATTAAAGACGTTCAGAGGCTTACAGGGAGAGTGGTTGCCCTGAACAGATTTGTGTCAAGAGCCACAGACAGGTGTTTACCATTCTTCAAGATCCTCAGAAAGGCCTTTGAATGGAGTGAAGAGTGTAATGAGGCTTTCAAGGAGCTAAAATCATACTTAGGGTCTCCCTTGCTGCTGTCACGACCCGTGCAGGTTGAACGACTTTACGTGTACCTCGCCGTCTCAGAGTCGGCCATCAGCGCAGCCATTGTGAGAGACGAAGACGGAATATAGAAGCCTGTGTATTTTAACAGCAAGGCACTCCAGGGGGCAGAGCAAAGATACCCGAGGATGGAGAAGTTGGCCTACGCCTTGATCCATGCCTCGAGGAAGATGAATCCGTACTTCCAGTCCCATACAATGGTCGTCCTCACCGACTCTCCTCTTAGGCAGGTCCTACACAAGCTAGAAAAATCAAGTAGGTTGATGGCCTGGGCTATAGAGCTGGGGGAGTTTGACATTGTGTATCAACCTAGGACTGCCATTAAGGGACAGGCATTGGCAGACTTCATGGCTGAGTTCACTTGGGAAGATGATGAGGTCGAAGGTGAGACCCTTGGGATGACGGATACAGAAGACAGACCCGCCGACACACCCGCAGATAGGGCCGAGACAAGCACTACTAGAAAGAAAGCGACTGAAAATGAAGAGGTAAAATACATCTTTAGACAGGGGTCCCTCTCTGAGGGAAATTTTTCAGAGGGAAAGACTCTGTGGAGCCTCTTCGTTGAGGGGTCCTCCTGTGACAATGGAAGTGGGGCTGGACTGATACTGTCAGCACCCGATGGAACATACGTCGAATACGCCCTGAGATTCAACTTCAAAGCCTCCAACAACGAGGCTGAATATGAGGCCTTAGTAGCAGGCCTCTCCTTGGCCAAGTCTCTTAGTGTCGGCCAGATTCTGGTCCATAGTGATTCAAGGCTAGTGGTGAATCAGATACTAGGGGCATACGAGGCTAAGGACGAGAGAATGGCTAGATACCTCGAGAAGGTGAGGTCACTACTGAAAGGGTTCAGAGAAGTAAAATTAAAGAGGATACCTAGGCTAGACAACGGCCGTGCTGATGCCCTTGCGAGATTGGCCTCGGCGACTAGGACAGACATCAGGAGGACGGTCCCAGTGGAAATTTTGCTTCAGCCAACTATTGAGGACCCCGAGGGAACACTTGGCAATTGCCTAAATGTCTCTCAAGAAGCTTAGTGGATGGACCCCCTGATCAGATACATTAAAGAGGGTGAGATGCCAGAAGCGAGGCAGGAAAGGAAGAAGCTGAGGTACAGGGCGGCAAAATTCACTGTCATCGAAGACATCTTATACAAAAAGGGGTTTCTGCTCCCCTTACTTAGGTGTGTGCATCCCTCAGAAGTCCCTTCCATTTTGCAAGATGTGCATGAAGGGTCGTGCTCAAGCCACATTGGGGGTAGATCCCTAGCAAAGAGGGTAATCACCCAGGGGTACTGGTGGCCGACCTTGGGGAAAGACGCAGCGGCATACGTAAAAAAGTGCGACAAATGTCAAAGATTTGCCACCATCCCTCACCAGCCCCATCAGCCTCTTACTTCCATTACATCCCCATGGCCATTTGCAGTGTGGGGGATCGACCTAGTAGGACCCTTGCCTAGGGCCATCAATAATTATCGATTCCTCATCGTAGCCATTGATTATTTTTCAAAATGGGTGGAGGCGGAGCCAATGGTGACAATCACAGAGCAGAAGACCTTCCAGTTCATCTGGAAAAACATCATATGCAAATATGGTCTCCCCAACACCCTCATCTCGGATAACGGGACTCAGTTCAAGAATGCCTCTCTATAGAAATACTGTGAGAGGGTAAGTATCAAATAATTTTTCTCCACCCCAGGCCGACCTCAGGCCAATGGGCAAACCGAAGTTACGAACAGGACAATCCTAGACGGAATTAAGAAGAGGCTTGAGGAGGCAAAAGGAAGATGGGTCGAGGAGTTATATGCCGTGCTGTGGGCATACAGGATGACAGTGAGGACCTCTACTGGAGAGACCCCATTCATGCTAGCATATGGATCATAAGCCATCATCCCCACCGAGATTGAGTTTCCTACGCATAGAGTCCAGGTGTATGACCCCCAGAAAAATGCGGAGGAGAGGAGACTCGACTTGGACCTGATTGAGGAAAGAAGGGAGAACGCTGAGGTAAGGCAGGCCGCCTACCAACAGAGGACCGCAAGGTTCTACAATCAGAGGGTGAAACAGAGGACCATCGCAGTGGGGGACTTGGTCCTCAAGAAAACTTGGCAAAAGCCCAACAAGCTTCACCCTAATTGGCATGGCCCATATAGGGTCATCGATGAAGTCATCCCTGGGACCTAGAGGCTAGAAAACCTAGAGGGGGAACCTTTTTCAAACCCCTGGAATGCAGATCATTTGAAGAAATACTATCAGTAGTGTTGTAAGGTCTTGAAAGGCCATAATTGTAATGAGCGTTGCTCCAACAGAACACTTGGAAAATTAATGAGAAATATCAGTGTTTCCCTCATCCTGTTGTCAGTCCTAGCACGCATGGAAACATCTACAGAAATAAATTAATTTGGAAAGTTGATCCCTCGGCTATAATGGGGACCAGTGGAGGGGACGACCCCACCATTGTCCTCAAGAAAGACGAGGGAAGACTTTAAAATCCATTAAATTGGTAAGTGAATACCTCGGCTATAAATGGGGACCAGTGGAGGGGACGACCCCACCACTGTCCTCAAAAAAGACGAGGGAAGACTTTAAAATCTATTAAATTGGTAAGTGAATCCCTCGGCTATAATGGGGACCAGTGGAGGGGACGACCCCACCACTATCCTCAAGAAAGACGAGGGAAGACTTTAAAAACCATTAATTTGGTAAGTGAATCCCTCGGCTATAATGGGGACCAGTGGAGGTGACGACCCCACCACTGTCCTCAAAAAAGACGAGGGAAGACTTTAAAATCCATTAAATTGGTAAGTGAATCCCTCGGCTATAATGGGGACCAGCGGAGGGGACGACCCCACCACTGTCCTCAAGAAAGACGAGGGAAGACTTAAAAATCCATTAAATTGGAAAGTTGATCCCTCGGCTATAATGGGGACCAGTGGAGGGGAAGACCCCACCACTGTCCTCAAAAAAGACGAGGGAAGACTTTAAAATCCATTAAATTGGTAAGTGAATCCCTCGGCTATAAATGGGGACCAGTGGAGGGGACGACCCCACCACTGTCCTCAAAAAAGACGAGGGAAGACTTTAAAATCTATTAAATTGGTAAGTGAATCCCTCGGCTATAATGGGGACCAGTGGAGGGGACGACCCCACCACTATCCTCAAGAAAGACGAGGGAAGACTTTAAAAACCATTAATTTGGTAAGTGAATCCCTCGGCTATAATGGGGACCAGTGGAGGGGACGACCCCACCACTATCCTCAAAAAAGACGAGGGAAGACTTTAAAATCCATTAAATTGGTAAGTGAATCCCTCGGCTATAATGGGGACCAGTGGGGGGGACGACCCCACCACTGTCCTCCAAAAAGACGAGGGAAGACATTAAAATCCATTAAATTGGTAAGTGAATCCCTCGGCTATAATGGGGACCAGTGGAGGGAACGACCCCACCACTGTCCTCAAGAAAGACGAGGGAAGACTTTAAAAACCATTAATTTGGTAAGTGAATCTCTCGGCTATAAATGGGGACCAGTGGGGGGGACGACCCCACCACTGTCCTCAAAAAAGACGAGGGTAGACTTTATTTAAAAACCATTAATTTGGTAAGTGAATCCCTCGGCTATAAATGGGGACCAGTGGAGGGGACGACCCCACCACTGTCCTCAAAAAAGACGAGGGTAGACTTTATTTAAAAACCATTAATTTGGTAAGTGAATCCCTCGGCTATAAATGGGGACCAGTGGAGGGGACGACCCCACCACTGTCCTCAAAAAAGATGAGGGTAGACTTTATTTAAAAATCATTAATTTGGTTACTTGAACCCTCGGCTATAATGGGGCCACATGAGGGGACGACCCCACATTGGTCCTCAAAAAAGACGAGGGAGAGGTTAGTAGCATCAACAATGAGCAAACCATAATAGAATTAAATATGGAAGACAACAATTATGGAAGACAGTAGAAGTAGAGACGATGGTATTGACAAAACATAAAATATCAAGTGTTTTACAATACAAAGCACAAAAATACACTAGAAGGGTATGGGCTACAGGCAGCCACCCTATGGGACGACATCAGAGGGAAAGGCCTCTACATCTATAGGAACGGTCTCCTCAATAACCAGAACAGGGTGATCTTCAGAAGTGCCGACCCCCTCGACCTGAACTTGGGATTCCACTTGGTTGAGGGCCTCGGCAATTAGGGGGTCGTCCAGTTGAACACCCTCCAGTGAAGGACGAACCGACGAGACGACATCACCGAATTTGAGGACGATCCATCGGCAGGCCGTCCTAATCCCCCTTTCCAGATACTCAAGGCCGAAGCCCTGAAATTCATCTGAAGTCTTATAAGCCTCAACAGCATCGGCCTCAGCTTTCTTGATGGCTGCTTCCAGATCAGTCTTGTGCTTGGCTTCCATGTTCAGTAAAGCCTCATCCCTATCCTTGATGATCAAGTCCTTGGCTTGCAGGTCGGCATCGTGCTGCCTCATCAGCTCATCTAGGACCCTAGCATGCTCGGTCCTAGCACTCTCAAGCTCAGCCCTCGCAGTATCAAGCTCAGTCTTCGCAGTATCAAGCTCTATCTGCAAGACAGCCTCATGCTGAATAGCCCTTTCGGCCTCATGGAACTTCATCTGATTCTTGGCCATCCATTTGGTGGCTGAGGTAAGGGCACAAACAGACTGCACGAAAAATGAACAGATATCAAGAGGGGCCGAGGGAACAGTTAGCGAAATAATGAAATTAAGGAGGTGGGTCAAGACCAATACCTGAGCAAGGGAGTGCAGACAATAGTCGTACACTTTAGCAGGAGGCATCTTTGCTAAGAACTCGAAGTCAGAGGCCGACGGTGCAGAGAAAATCGAGGCCTTGGCAGCCCGCAAGTTCGTGATCAGTGACGAGGGGTCGGCCCTCAGATGGGCCAGATTTTGAGACCAGAAGGCCCCCATGCTGGACGAAGAGGTCATCCCCTCAGAGGCGTCGACTCTGGCCCTCGTCCGAGAATCAGGCCGAGGCTCAACTGGGCCCTCAGGCTCCTTCCTTTTGTTACTGTCAGTGGTCAGCTCCACCACTGTCGGCCCAGCGGCCTTTGTCTTCCTCGGAGCCTGCTGAGGCTCCTTCCCCTTCTTCTTGGCCAATCCAGACAGTAAGCTGGGAGCTGTCATTTCCCAAAGATAGTCTGGTGTACCTGCAGGACGATCTGATAAGAGGACGACATGTCAGAAAAGTTCAGAGATAAAGAGAGAACACTTCAAAAATAAGTAAAGAAGGGAAAATGTTCAGTATAACTCACATAGTTCTGTCAGAGGGTCGACCCTCAGACCAGCTTCTTTAAGGAATCGAGGGGTCATCAAGTCTTCGAATTTTGCAAGCTCACCCTCTCGCTCTCGTCCTCTCAGATAATCTACGATATCCTTCTCCTCCAGACTAAGTCCAGGGTCTGACCTGGCCTTCATGGAGGGGTTAGACCACTTCCTGGGGACCCTCGGACTATCGGCAACGGGCTCCCACTCCCCG
This sequence comes from Sambucus nigra, assembly GCA_949130495.1. NCBI lineage: Eukaryota > Viridiplantae > Streptophyta > Magnoliopsida > Dipsacales > Adoxaceae > Sambucus > Sambucus nigra. Next base: position 315,563,593 of record OX422222.1, read on the forward strand.
GAGATAAAGAAAAACCTCTTCTTCCAATCATGGTTGGAAGTTTGTGCCATATGGAGGAGTTTCTTCTCAGACCTCCTTGCCCCCAGGTGATAATATCCAGGCTGCTTGGACGAGGAGGTGATGTTGTAGCAGCCCAGAAATAGGTCAGCCGAGGGCTCGTCGGTAAAGGCATTCTTCCACAAGGAAATATAGCCCAAGATCGTCCTCCAAGATTTGGGAGGAAGTTGAGAGGGGGAAACGCCGAGGGCAACCAGAATATCTGCAATGGCAGGGTGTAGAGGGAGCCTGACTCCAACCTTGAACATTTGTTCGTAGACTGCAACCTCTCCCTCTTGGCAATCAAAAACCCTCTCAGCCTCAGAGGGAACCCTCATAGTTACCCCGGAGGGCACTCCATAAATATGCCTCCATATCAGGAGATCTCGATCCCTAACAGAGGAGATAAAGGACGAGGCGTGGGAGGTATCAACCTCATCATCTGTATCATCGTCCTCGTCCTCAGATCTCTCCCCCTCATCACCTGCAGGAGGACCCTGAGGAAAAGCCACTTGGAAGGCATTGGGGGACAGGGTTGTCACAGGGACAGCCTCAGAGGGAGCCGTACCCTCGGCCTCTCGGCCTGGACTAAGGTCAGATGTGTCCCTCCTACCAGAAGTTCCAGCACCAGTTGGCGAGGATGCTCTCTCGCCCATCTCACTTGATTTGGGAGTCTCGGCTGGATGAGATGACGACCCACAAGACTCAGATGGTTCAGATGGTCTTATGGTGGCAAGAGGAATGGGAAAGATGGGTCGTACCCAAGTAGGGTCGGCCCCTCGTCTCCTCTCTTCCTCCTCCTCTATTCGTCTGATCTCGGTAAAGAGTTTCTCTCTCAAAGATGGGAATTCAGACACTAAGTTGTAAAGCCTCCTAAGCATTAAAGGGAAGACTCTACACTTGGAGAAATTACACTAGACTTGACTAATTTAGCTACAAATAAGTGGGGAATTGACCAGGTTTGACTTTTGGATTAAACAAAGAACTCAAAGATTTTCGTCAAGAACGATTCAAGAACCAGTGACCGGAGAGGACGCCGAAAAAAGCTATGGGGCAACTCAAGGAAAGTGCAGCCCTACGACCCTAAAAAACAAACAGAAATGAAGACAAAAGAAAGCGCTGGATGAAAGAGGTTACCTGATGAGGAGAGAACAAGAACACTGCTAGGCCTGAAGGTTTGAAGGCCGCAAATGGCGATGGAAACTGGTTCTAGAGAGAGAATGCTTAGGCGCGAAGAAGAAGAAGAAGGAGAGAGAGAGTTTGAAAATCTCTTAAATACTTTGGTAATGAGTGGACCCATTTATCAAGAAAGGTATAATTAGGGCACAAGGCCCCAAGTGCACTGCGCAGCCGCCATGCCTTGGAAACTGAAACATCAATGAGTATCTGCCCAGGTGTCACTCATCTAACTGATCATACATGCATCTCATTTAAAACACTATCCCTCAGCCATCTCAGCAGCACCTATGGCTAAGGGCTGGGGGTGATTGATATACCCGTTTATATCCTCGACTTAGATGAGGATTGCCTCCAAAATGGACGACAGTACGAGGGGATGACCCTTCACCAATCTCTTGACGACCCTCCACCAGACTTCAGACGACAGTACGAGGGGTCGACCCTCCACCAGGCTTCAGACGACAGTACGAGGGGCCGACCCTCCACCAGGCTTCAGACGACAGTACGAGGGGCCGACCCTCCACCAGGCTTCAGACGACAGTACGAGGGGCCGACCCTCTACCAGGCTTCAAACGACAGTACGAGGGGCCGACAGTATGAGGCCAGAATTAGGTCAGGCTCACTACCGGAGGAAACTTTGCCCTCGGCCTCAGCTCATAGGCCGAGGGTGACATCATAACAGCGCGTGGTTTGGGGGACGCGTGGAACAGTGCGCGTGAGGCTCATATGACACGTGGCAGACCGTTATAACAAAATCACACCCTCACGTGAGGGAATATTATGTCATCATTTGTCATCTGCATGTGTCAACAGGGGATGGGCTAGATCATCATTCACATGCACCATGCATACTTGGGGGGTACACTACACCCCCCAAGACCTATATATACTTGTCACCTACAACCCTACAGGGGATCGATTTTCATTGGTAACCCTAGCAAAAACTCTGCTTGTACACACAGTAGAGAGAGAGAGAGGGTTATGTGCATTGTATCCAAGGCCATTAGTGCCCATACTTAGTGGATCACACACTCACAGTGGATGTAGGCCAAATTGGCTGAACCACTATACATCATTGTCTTATCTCCTCTTATACTCATCCCCTTCTATACACTTATACATCTCTATGGCTGCCATAGCTGCTACTGTTTGAGCTCACTATCACTTATCCGGTGGTGCTAAATCTTAGCATCATCAATTTTGTTTCGATATATTTATTTTTTCATTTAAGAAAGAAAAATGTGTGCAGGTGTTGATATATTAACTCTTCATTCGTGGACGGAAATATCTATACAATTGTTTTTTGTGCAAAGGTTTAACTAATCTTTGTGCTACAACCGAAAGGAAAGCGTCTATGACTTTAGTATGTCAGAAAAAGGCTTTGAGGGGACAAAAGTTTAGGATCAATCAACTATCAACTGTAGATTTATGAAGTTTCTTGCTTAAAAGGAAGGATGACTGGGGTTTAAACTATGCATTTCCCACATCAGCAAGATGACGAAATAACTATGTTATTTCTTGATTCTATTATAGTATTTAATGCATATTTATATTTTCTTATAACTGGGGTGCGAGCCTTAATGAAGTGATAACAATACTTTGTGATATATGGGTTGACTCACGGGTAACCCATATATCAGGGTCGGGGCGTTACATGAGGTATCGGCCTGGCCGATTATAAAACTACTGACGTTCCACTGGATTACATGCTGATCATTGCCAAGTGTAGTCTTGGCTGACTTGCATCAGGCGAAGATATGAGGTTTCCTCATCTGGTGTCGTCTCGTCTTCCTAAGATGGACGATATAGGGCATAGAGCCACCAAGTTAATGTAAGGTAAGGATAGTAATTGCAGGATTTATCAGGAGTGCACACTTTGTAGGGTCGACTTAAGCCGGGCTTGAATTGAGCCGGGACGAGGTCTCATATTGGCATATCATACTAGGTACCTCTGAGTTTCTTAAGATTTGGTATTTCAGTGTTTCTTAAGATTTGGTACTTCATTGTTTCTATTTCAGTTGAGATTCAATTCCATCTTTTTATCACGGTTCAATTTTTTATTATGTACATTGTTTTCGCCGTAATTTATAATTTTCTTACATTCTTTTTCTCAGGGTCGGGGAATGAATAATACTACATTTAAAAGTGTAAGTTTCTTTGTTCTTTATATTTTTTATCTTTTCTTTTATGTTATTACAATATGGTACATAAAAATAAATTTTATTGGACATACCCAATAAATAAAGAATTATTTTATTGTTCAACTCTGCTTTGTTTAGTGCCAAGTTTTTCTTATTATTATATAGTTTTACATTTATTTAATGGTTTATAGTTGTTGACCCCTTCATATATTTGCTGCAAAAAAAATAGATTATCATGTTTAATGTCTTTGTAAAATATTTATTTTGTTTCGATATATTTATTTTTTCATTTTAGAAAGAAAAATGTGTGCAGGTGTTGAAATATTAACTCTTCATTCGTGGACGGAAATATCTATACAGTTGTTTTCTGTGCAAAGGGTTAACTAATCTTTGTGCTACAACCGAAAGGAAAGCGTCTACGACTTTAGTATGTCAGAAAAAGGATTTGAGGGGACGAAAGTTTAGGATCAATCAACTATCAACTGTAGATTTATGAAGTTTCTTGCTTAAAAGGAAGGATGACTGGGGTTTAAACTATGCATTTCCCACATCAGCAAGATAACAAAATAATTATGTTATTTCTTGATTCTATTATAGTATTTAATGCATATTTATATTTTCTTATAACTGGGGTGCGAGCCTTAATGAAGTGATAAGAATACTTTGTGAGCAATGTTATTTTTTCAATGGCGTTAATTAAAGCCATTGAATGTAATATCATGTAGTTTGAATTTTTTTGTTAGCTCCCCCAAAGTTACTTTATGCGGATAAAACACAATTGTGTATATAGTTTTATTTTATAGTCTCATATGCTACGATGTACAATGTGTTGAGATTTGATTGTGAGTATTTGTTAACTTAATTTGGTGACACTCTAATTTTATCCATGTGTAATGTAATGTTGTTGATTTTTAACTTTTTAACTATAGACAATTTACCACTCATATAAAAGTACAATCTTTAATAGATAACACATATTCTACTTCTATTTGATAACATGAAATATATGTAATATTTTTATAACCGTGTCATTGGCACGATATATATATATATATATATATATATATATATATATATATATTAAACGGTTGAGGTGGAATGTTGGGGGTTTATATCAGCTGGTTTAAAATGGTGCCACGCGGCACCCAAGATTCATTGGCAGCATGGGCCATCACTTAAAGCAGTTTGCATTTGAGCATGGCCTTCACTTTATCCTCTCACAATATCCAACGCACACCTCTTTTCCTGCTTCTCTCTTGAAGTCTCACATACTCAGGGGCGGACCTACCCCATCCCGAATGGGGGCGGTAGCACCCATGGATTTTTCGAACAATTTCTGTGAGTATTTGTAAAAAAAAAAATTAGACCTATTTATAAGTTTTTGAAGATATTGGGGCAATTGTCTAAATAACATAAACTATTAAAATCTAGAAACACGGAACTTATAGAGAGAAGAACCAACCCGCCTATTTTCATTTTCACTTATCATCTCTTCTCCCTCTCCCGAGTCTCCCTCATCCGTCTCCCTCCCTACCCTGTGCGACCTGTCCGCCATCCCTCACATCTCTTCTCCCTCCCCTGTTGCTATCAAAGCAGAGCGGCACAAGCAACAGCCCTTCATGGACCACGAAGCAGAAGCCAAGCCAAGCAAGCCCCCCATTCCTTTGTTTGAGTATGTTTTTTTAATAGATCTCATCTCATACTCATTAGTTTCGTTTTTTTAGTTGTTAGTTGTTAATAGACCTGATTAGTTTTTAGTTGTTAAGTTTTTGTTGTTATGTTGAAATTTTTTGAGTATGTTGAAATTAGTTTTAGTTTGATTGTTATGGTCAAATTTTAAATAGTTGAAATTTTAATTAGTTATTAGTATGATGAAATTTTAATTAGTTGTTACTATGTTGAAATTTTAATTAGTTATTGTTAAAAAATAATTTGTTGCTGAAATTTTAATTTATCCCCAATTTTAGTTGTTGCTGCTGAAATTTGTATTAAATTTTAATTTTAATTAGTAACTAAAAATCTAATTTGAAATTATGTTGAAAATTTAGACAATCTCCATATACTATAAAATACAAAACAAGGCATTTATGATCATTTAAGACTCCTCCTCATTGAGAGTATCCACGTGGCAATCTATATTTTAATTTTAATCTTTTACTACTATATCCACGTTCACATAATATAACCAGTAAAAGTTGGAAAACCCCAAAACAAAGTCGTATAACGTTTTATCTTCTTCTTCTTCTCTTTCTCTCCTCTTTTCATCTCCCTCAACCTTTTATTAAAACCCAAATCCAAACCTAACCAACAAAACCCTGCACCCACCTCACGTAAACACCTTCTCACCACCGACAGAAACAAATTCAATCCATTATAGACCCCGTACAACTACCATTTTTCTATTCAACTACGTTCTCCCTTCAGATCCGGACGGGTCGGTGTGACACCCCGCGATCCGAGATAAGGGGTGGCCAGCCCGATACTCAAACGTAACAGGAATCATGGATGGATATCATCCTCAGCATCACAAGAATAAACTGAGTATAAGGGAAAACCACCCAATAAATCAGAAAACGGGTTGCCAAAAAGTTAAGAAATTAAATTTAAACAACCCAATCTGATAAGCAAGTGGAATTCCACAAAAATATATAATACAACTAAAACGAATGTACACAAATGGACCGAATAGGCTGAAGATCCACAGCTACATACAATGAAGTACAACAATTTAAATATTTTATAAAATACATTCATTAATCAAATACAAAAGTTTGGGCCACACGCCCGAGTATAAGACCCAATCATATCTAGAACACAAAGATGAAAGCGTCTAATACAATGACCTGTAATAACCCGCAAAATCCTACAGTGGAAATGTCAAAACGGGCGTCCTTACGGAGAAGCACCTGAGCGGATACAATCATAAACATAACAAGGAAAGTAAACCGGTCAGGGCCGGGTTCTATATGATCACCAGAAGAAATAAAAAGCATGATAGATATGAACAGTTATGCATGGATGATAAGAATGATAATATGACAATGACATGCTATCTACATCACAATTTAAGACAATTTAACAAAATGATGAAATGAAATGTCATTTACCTAAAAGGAAGAAAAGTAAATAACTTAAATTTAAAACCTTTGCTCATTAATCCAATTACCATATCCTTCTTACATTCCTTAATAGGAATTAAAAACCATTTGTTTGGCTTACAATAAGAAGATAAAATTTTCTTTCATTTATTAACTTCCATAGTTAATTATCTTTCCAAATTGTTTATATATTCCTTAATAGGAATACCGTTATTATCAAGTGCTCTATATGGCACATATTACATTAATCTCATTTCTCGTGCTCTTTATGGCACGTATCCATGCTCTTTATGGAATATAACCATCAAGTCCCACTTGATGCAGAAAATTTATATTCACATACATATAACGATTCTAAGACCGCCCCTCCGAGTTTCCCCACTGGGCGCGCCCCTAAATGACCATCATCTTCCAGGGCCTATCTATACAAGACAACCTGGGATCATAACGCAACGTCGAGAAGCGGCCATATGCCTGCGGGAAAGTCAGGATCACACCCGGAATCCCCTAACCAGCGCAGAAAATATACAAAACCCCGCATATGGCCTAGGACTATATCCACCCTGCATTCACTAGCCAGGGGGCATCACCAAGCGCGCGAACTTCCCTTATGATGTCATTTAGAGAGGTGTGTTTAAGTAAATTAACATTTACCATATTATATCTCATTTTCATTTCAATTACCATTACCAATATCCATGTGTTTGGTTCTTTTTATTCGAACCTATCATAATTAAACAACCGGGTTCATTTTATTTGAACCAATCATCATTAACATAGCTTGGGTTCATTTTAGTGGAACCTATCATCTTTACATCAGTTGGGTTCATTTTATGCGAACCTAATTCCCATTGAATATTTTAATTAATATTCCTCAATTTCAAGTCCCAACTAAATCTCCAAATGATCATTATGATCCTACAAGTCTCCAAAGTTCATATAACTTTGATAAGCCCTCAAGTCTCCAAGTTAGGGCATTTAACTTCCTAACTTCTAAAAATTTTAACAAAAGAAGTAATGCCTTAACATTACTTTAAACCTCCCCGGAATAAAACCTAGATGAACCCATTTCTAGTCTAGGGTAACGACCAAACTCAGCTAATACTCTAGGACTCTAAGTTTACTTCATTCAAGAAGGTTCCTAGGTCCTAATCCTAAAGAATAAGGATGAAAATTAAAAGGAAAAAGACCCAAAACTGTTGGAACCGAATCGATTCGCCCTAAGGGCCGAATCGGCGAATCGATTCGCTCTGAAAGAGAATCGGTTTGGTAGAAAATTTCAAGTTTCTGCATTTGCCGAATCGATTCGGCCTTAACCCGAATCGATT